>SIJG01000042.1:14510-1221198 GCA_023374025.1 Heterodera schachtii
TAAAAGCGTTGTTCACAAAATTGACATGTTGGATGCCCTGGATGAGAAATTCAAAAAATTATGTAAAAACTAAACATAAAGTATTAATTTCGAACGGACCACGAAAGCCGTCCGCCTCCCCGTGAAGTCTGCCAGCCATGTGCCGTTGCAGTTGGTCTCTGGTGTAAACCCGTCTATCCTTGGTAAGCACCTGAAAAAGTGGTAAAATAATGCTGTTTACAATAGGAATATTTAAAACAAACGTTCAAATTATCACAGCAAATATGACAAAAGGACAATTGGTGGACCTGAATTTGTTTAATAATCAAATACTGGACAGAAAAGGCATTAAACATACTTGGCTCATATGCGCTCGCAATTCGGCAAAAGTCGGAAAGTCGACTTTCTCGATGCTGTAAATGTTGGATCAAGAGATTGTATGAAATGGCACTCATAAATTTAGTATTGAAAATGTGCTTTTATACAAAAACTTCGTACTCAATTTACCCATTGGAGCATTTGAAGCAACGGTTGGCCATGTATGCGTTGAAACATTCAATCACATAATTGGACTCGAACTTAAACCCGAACTTTTGGCCTTCCGAGTGGTCCAGGGTTTGGGTGGGAATGCGAGGCGCCATTTGCATACCGGGAGCAACACTGACGAAGAAAAGCTGAAGAAGCCCAAAATTAACAAAATGACGAATTAAAAAGGGAACCGTAGAAATCTCGGCACGACATTGGGGACACTGCCGAGAATCGCTGCCGATTCGCATGCGAAGCGCACATTCCATGCAAATCTAAGGGAGAGTGAATTACGAAAGTTTTATTTAAACCAAATGTATGGAGACAGAAAGGATTTCAAAATAGCAACAAAATAAAGTTTTTGTATTAGTATTTTGACTCATTTCCTCTCAAAATACTCACCGGGTGCAAACATTCACCGACGCCGTACACATCGGAGCGTTGACAACAGATGAGACAGTCACTGACTTGGCCCGACATTGGCACGCCGGCGTGGTCAAAACGTTGCTTTTGGAATATTTTTAGAAATAAACCCATTAAAACTTCATGTTTGAGAAACCTTGGCAATTCGTTTGTACGTCCCTCCCATTTGTCCACCATCGCCCATTTGTCGTGTACTCCATTGACCAAAATTTTGACGCAATCCGCCCCGATGCTAAGAGAAAATAAAATAATCGAGCATAGAAAATGATAAAATGAGTCATCGGTTCCCAGACATTTGAGTCGAATTAATCGGATCAAATCAAATACCCAAAAATTTATAGTCAGTGTAGGCCAATATTTTTTGTATAAAACAAAGAAACCCCAGCAAAGCCCCGTCCTCTGTGCTGCTGCTGAACATTGGTCGGTGTGTTTCGTCCACTGCCTTCGCCTCTTCGGGAGGAAATGTTCGGGGACGAATCACCGGCAGCGTCCAAATGGTTTTGTTGATGTTGCGGCCTTTGCCTTGTCCATTGTCTTGATGGGCCCTTAGTTAAAAATTGCAAGTTTTGCCACAAAATGTTTAAAAAATGATGCCAAACCTGTAGTTGCTTTGTCCGTTGGTCTTCGTTGTTCCTTTGTCCCCTGACATTGTCATTTCCTTCCGCGTTTTCTTTTGGCTCTCTTTTTTGTTTGTCTCGACTTCGTGCACTAATTCTATTTTCACGATTTTCATCAGCAGTTTCATTATTTTGACTATTGCTTTCTTTGCTACCCTTTTCCATTTGTTGGTTTTGTTGCTCTTCCGCCATAGAATACAAAAAGCTAAAAAAATTTACATATTCCGCAATAAAGTGTTTTTTCTGAACTGAATAAGGAAATCTCTTCAATTATTTCCAGCCTGACAATTCTGTCTAAAAATTAGAACACCGACAGGACTGGAGCCCCCGCCGGAATTTTGCCAAGAATCCTGGGACAGAAAAACGCAACAAAAAAAGAGTGACTTTTCATATAAATTCCTGGCGTAGCGTTTTTTTTCTTTCTTTTTTTAATTTTTTTTTTCTGTTCGGTCTATATATTTTCAAATCTCGTAATGGGATTAAATTTATACTAGCGGGGTCAGCGCCTTCGGCGCATCCCCCGCTAGGTAGTACGATTGTATTGTAGGATTATGAATGATAAAATCGACTGGCTCGGCCGCTTCGCGGCCTCGCATTCTTTTCTTGGCTTTTTCTCCATTCGCCGTGACTCAACTCACCAGCATTTCAATAACCGGGACTCAATTCTCCGGCATTCCAATCACTGGGACTCACCCATCAACATTCCAATCACTGGGACTCAACCCATCAGCATTCCAATCACTGGGACTCACGCATCAACATTCCAATCACTGGGACTCAACCCATCAGCATTCCAATCACTGGGACTCAGCCCATCAGCATTCCAACCACTGGGACTCAACCCATCGGCATTCCAATCACTGGGACTCAACCCATCGGCATTCCAATCACTGGGACTCAACCCATCGGCATTCCAAACACTGGGACTCAACCCATCGGCATTCCAATCACTGGGACTCAGCCCATCAGCATTCCAATCACTGGGACTCAACCTATCGGCATTCCAATCACTGGGACTCAGCCCATCAGCATTCCAATCACTGGGACTCAGCCCATCAGCATTCCAACCACTGGGACTCAGCCCATCGGCATTCCAATCACTGGGACTCAATCCACCAGCATTTCAAATCCTGGGACTCAATAAAGCAGCATTTCAATAACTGGGACTCAACCCTCCAGCATTTCATTTACTGGGACTCAATTCTCCTGCATTCCAATTACTGGGACTCAACCCATCAGCATTTCAATTACTGGGACTCAGCCCATCAGCATTCCAACCACTGGGACTCAGCCCATCAGCATTCCAACCACTGGGACTCAACCCATCGGCATTCCAATCACTGGGACTCAATCCACCAGCATTTCAAATCCTGGGACTCAATAAAGCAGCATTTCAATAACTGGGACTTAATTCTCCGGCATTCCAATCGCCCCGGGACTCAACCCTCCAGCATTACAATCACTGGGACTCAACCCATCGGCATTCCAATCACTGGGACTCAATAAAGCAGCATTTCAATAACTGGGACTTAATTCTCCGGCATTCCAATTGCCCCGGGACTCAACCCTCCAGCATTACAATCACTGGGACTCAACCTATCGGCATTCCAATCACTGGGACTCAGCCCATCAGCATTCCAATCACTGGGACTCAGCCCATCAGCATTCCAACCACTGGGACTCAGCCCATCAGCATTCCAACCACTGGGACTCAGCCCATCAGCATTCCAACCACTGGGACTCAACCCACCAACATTCCAATCACTGGGACTCAATAAAGCAGCATTTCAATAACTGGGACTTAATTCTCCGGCATTCCAATTGCCCCGGGACTCAACCCTCCAGCATTACAATCACTGGGACTCAACCTATCGGCATTCCAATCACTGGGACTCAACCCACCAACATTCCAATCACTGGGACCCAACCCATCGGCATTCCAACCACTGGGACTCAGCCCATCAGCATTCCAACCACTGGGACTCAACCCACCAACATTCCAATCACTGGGACTCAACCCACCAACATTCCAATCACTGGGACTCAACCCATCGGCATTCCAATCACTGGGACCCAACCCATCGGCATTCCAATCACTTGGACTCAACCCACCAACATTCCAATCACTGGGACTCAACCCACCAACATTCCAATCACTGGGACCCAACCCATCGGCATTCCAACCACTGGGACTCAGCCCATCAGCATTCCAACCACTGGGACTCAGCCCATCAGCATTCCAACCACTGGGACTCAACCCACCAACATTCCAATCACTGGGACTCAATAAAGCAGCATTTCAATAACTGGGACTTAATTCTCCGGCATTCCAATTGCCCCGGGACTCAACCCTCCAGCATTACAATCACTGGGACTCAACCTATCGGCATTCCAATCACTGGGACTCAACCCACCAATATTCCAATCACTGGGACCCAACCCATCGGCATTCCAACCACTGGGACTCAGCCCATCAGCATTCCAACCACTGGGACTCAACCCACCAACATTCCAATCACTGGGACTCAACCCACCAACATTCCAATCACTGGGACTCAACCCATCGGCATTCCAATCACTGGGACCCAACCCATCGGCATTCCAATCACTTGGACTCAACCCACCAACATTCCAATCACTGGGACTCAACCCACCAACATTCCAATCACTGGGACCCAACCCATCGGCATTCCAACCACTGGGACTCAGCCCATCAGCATTCCAACCACTGGGACTCAGCCCATCAGCATTCCAACCACTGGGACTCAGCCCATCAGCATTCCAACCACTGGGACTCAGCCCATCAGCATTCCAACCACTGGGACTCAACCCATCGGCATTCCAATCACTTGGACTCAACCCACCAACATTCCAATCACGGGACTTAACCTCAGCAAATTTCTTTGGCATTTTTACTTTTTTGTGTGACTTGGGATGTTGAACAGTGGGGAGGGCTCGGCCGCTTCGCGGCCTCGTACGGAGGCCTTCGACCCCTCTCACCAATCACACAAATTAAATTATGGACACATGATAAGGACACTCAACTTTAATATATAGGATTGTCTTTTTCACTCAAAAATGATCAATAACAATAGCTAAGGCCCACTACAAATCATCACAATTTAAGATTATGAGCACATAAACACCCCCGCCCCACTCCTGCCAACTGCAGATGCCAATATCATACATGAATAAGAAAAACAATTTTTCAATTCAACACAAACCTGCTAAACCGTTACTTTTTAAACATTCCATTTATATCACCATGCGGCACGTCGATAAGCGTAAATTCACAAAAATACCAATGGCATAAAATAACATTTGAATCGGCACAACATATAGCATTAAATTTTTCAATCAAACGAAGGATTTTTTGTTACTTTTTTACTATTCATAAACATGCTTTATATTCAAAAAATATCTTTTCATAACAACATCCATAACCAACCAAATCAACACTTTTCATATTGTAATATTTAATCAAACAAAATCATTTCTTATAAATCTTTAAACTAATTCTTTTCATTCATTTACTAATCAAAACTAATTTTCCATTAACAAAACAAAACCTTTTCATATCAAAACAAATCAATTTACCGATAACATAAATCAAAAAAAAAATAAAATAAAAAAATAACAGCAAATAAAAACATTTTAAAAGAGTGCTTTTTTCAAAAACTGACAAAACAAAAATGAAAAAAAGCAAAACCAAACATTTCATTTTTCAAATTCATTTTTAACGCAAAAATAATACAAAACGCCACACAAATTCAAACACGGACACATACATACATACAAACACTCAACTTTATTATATAGGACTGGTAATCTCGAGCTTGAGAATAGAGGAATAATAGGTATTACAATACAGAGGAAAAGGTTGTGGGGTTGGTTTCTTGTTTATGTTCTCACTAGGGTTCGAGCCCCGTGGGCGGGGGTTGGCGGGGTCAGAGTTGCGGGGGCGGGGGTGAACAAATGTCTCGGGAACCGCCCACCATTTCGGCGTGGCTATTTCGGCGCGGCCACTTCAACGCCCTATATAAAATGGCTTTTTCGGCGCCAGTGTTTAAAATCCAAAAAAATCTGTAAAAAAAAGTATCAATTTGCCTTTTATTGTGCATATAACTTATGCCATTTTCTTTCAAGTACCGTGCTAATGGAATAGTGAGCAATAGTGCATAATTGTGGTCCCTAATTAACTTTTATATTTTGCTTCAAAATCATCAATCGGGGGGTTTTCGAGGGTGCTTATTACAATTTGACCATAGATTTGCCTAATTCAGAACCCCGGACTCAATTTAGAATATTTATATTGGATTTACTTAAACATTCCAAAGACCAGGTATTCGATGGTATACAACACTGCAAAAAAATGTTTTTTAATATTTTCTCATAAATAGTCTGTATGTAGTTCACAGTAGAGACCGGACGGGACCGGGATCCCGCCGGGATTTTGCCGGGACTCCCGGTCCCGGTCCCGGCTTTTTTGGACAAACCACCGGGACCGGGAGTCCCGTTTAAAACGGGAGTCCCGTCCCGGTCGATTTTCCAAGTCCCGGTCCCGGCCATTTGGGCCGGGACTAACGGGACTAAAATTCACCAGTGAAAATGCCCCAAATTGAAAAAATTAATAATTTTTTTGGCGAAATGTCTTTTATTTAAAATTTTGAAGATGGAAATTTGCATTTTTTACGATTTAAACTACTAGCCCGAAAGCGCGCCTTCGGCGCGCATTTGGGCTAGTAAAAAATGAAATTGTCTCAATAAAACTATTACAAAAAAAAACTTTCCTGAATTTTTGATTTTTGTTCAAATAAGTCATAGTTTAAAATTTAAAATTTGAACCCCTGTTTAGAATAGAAATTTAAAAAAATTCTGCGTTCTAGTTCAAACAGTTTAATTTTATTTTCAGGCTCACTCTCTTCTTTCTCTCTCTCTCTCTTTTGTTTCTCTTTGTCTTTCTCTCTCTTTCTCTCTCTGTCTCTCACTCGGTGTCTCTCTCTCTCTTTGTCTCTCTCTCCTTTTCTCTCTCCCAGTCTCTCTATTCATTTTCTCTCTCTCTCTCCCAATCTCTCTCTTTGTGTCTCACTCTCTCTCTTTTTTTCTTTTTCTTTATCTCGTGGTCAACTCTCTGTCTGTCTCTCTCCACTCTCTCTGTCTCTCACTCACTCTCTTTGTGTCACTCTCTGTCTCTCTATCTCTCTGTCTCTCTCTTTGTCTCTCTCTCTCTCGCTCTCAACCTCTCCCTCCCTATTTCTCTCCCCCACTCTCTCTCTCTCTCTCTTTGTCTCTCACTAGCGGTTGAATGCGCCTTCGGCGCATCGCAACCGCTAGGCTGTACGATTGTGTTGTATTATGAATGATAAAAATGACCATTATGGCTCGGCCGCTTCGCGGCCTCGCACCCATCCCTCGGCAATTTCTTATTGCACAACATTTCTAACATTCTGCTGATCTTTTATTGCTTATCATTTCTTAAACACCTCGGCATCATTCCAATCACTGGGACTTATCTCACCAATTCTGCATTTCTATCACTTGGACTCAAACCCCGGCATCCCAATCACTGGGACACTTAATTCATTAGCATTACAATCAATGAGACCCAATTCTCTGGCATACAATCATTGGAATTCTATCTCAGCACTTCTGCATCCCAATCGCCGGGACTCAATTCTCTGGCATTCCAATCGCCGGAACTCAATTCTCCGGCATTCCAATCACTGGGACTTGTCTCACCAATTCTTCATTTCTATCACCTGGACTCAACCTCAGGCATACCAATAACTGGGTTTCAATTATATGCCATTCCAATGACCGGGACTCAAGACTCAACCTTACGGCATTCCAATGTACTTACTCGGCCGCTTCGCGGCCTCGTTCAGGGGCCTTCGGCCCCCTCAGATATTTTCTGCGCCAAAGGTACTCACTCGGCCGCTTCGCGGCCTCGTTCGGGGGCCTTCGGCCCCCTCAATAATTTTCTGCGCCATAGGTACTCACTCGGCCGCTTCGCGGCCTCGTTCGGGGGCCTTCGGCCCCCTCAGTAACTTTCTGCGCCAAAGGTACTCATTCGGCCGCTTCACGGCCTCGTTCGGGGGCCTTCGGCCCCCTCAGTAACTTTCTGCGCCAAAGGTACTCACTCGGCCGCTTCGCGGCCTCGTTCGGGGGCCTTCGGCCCCTCAGTAACTTTCTGCGCCAAAGGTACTCACTCGGCCGCTTCGCGGCCTCTTTCGGGGGCCTTCGGCCCCCTCAATAATTTTATGCGCCAAAGGTACTCACTCGGCCGCTTCGCGGCCTCGTACGGAGCCTTCGGCCCCTCTCACCAATTTCCGACTGCGGCTCGACAGTTTCGCGGCCTCGCACTCTTCTTATCTCTAAAGCATTCTAGGCACAATAGTGTGCATCGCAAAACAATACATTTTAAAAAACTGACAAATTTCACTTTTGTGTCTCAAGGATGAGAGGCACAATAGTGTCACCTCATAACAATACAATAGCAAACAAATCGTTTTGACAAATTCAACACATGTGTTATCTCTAAAGCATGAGAGTCACAATAGTGTGCATGCAAAGCAATATATTATAAAAAACTGACAAATTTCACTTCTGTGTCTCAAGGATGAGAGGCACAATAGTGTCACCTCATAACAATACAATAGCAAACAAATCGTTTTGACAAATTCAACACATGTGTTATCTCTAAAGCATGAGAGTCACAATAGTGTGCATGCAAAGCAATATATTATAAAAAACTGACAAATTTCACTTCTGTGTCTCATGGATGAGAGGCACAATAGTGTCATCTCATAACAATACAATAACAAACAAATTGTTTTGACAAACCAACACATGTGTTATCTACCAAAATTTTTCCTTCGTCTTTTATTGCCCATTTTATATAATTAAAGATGGGATGAAAATAAGGAAGGGATGCGTGACAAAATTACCATTGTCTCTCCCTTCCCTTTCCTTTTTCTTATTTCTTTTCCTTGTCTTCTTACTCTCTCTTTTCCCACTCCCTCCCTCTCCCACACACACGCACGCGTCCAGCAGACTGCTGCTGCACAGCCGCACATGTCTTCCTCTGTCTGCCCCTCCCACCCGCCGCTGCCCCGCGTGGACAGACAGGCAGACAGTGAACTATTTCCTACCTTCCCTCCCTCTAACCACTACAGCATGGGAGGAGAAATCTTTTCCTTTTCTAACTATTTCTTTTGTTTTATTCTTTTTATTAACTATTTCTTTTGCATTCATCTTTTTCTTAACTATTTCGTTTCCATCTCTTTTTCTATGCAATCTCTCCCCACAGCAAATCAACTCAACGCCAAACGCCACATTCAAACGATGACACATACACACAAACACTCAACTTTAGTATATAGATTTACTCTCTCTTCACTTCGCTCTGTCTTTCTCTCTCTCTCTGTCTCCTTTTTTCTTTTTCTCTTCAGTCTCTCACTCTCTCCCAGTTTCTCTCTTTTTTCTCTTTCCTCATTTCTCTCTCTCTCTTCTTTTTTCTCTCTCTCGCTTTCTCTCTCCCAGTCTCTCTCTATTCATTTTCTCTCTCTCTCTCCCAGTCTCTCTCTCTCTCACCCAGTATCTCTATTCGCCTTTCTCCATCCTCTTTTCTCTCTCTTCCTTTCTCTCTCCCAATCTCTCTATTTTCATTTCTCTCTCACTCCCAGTCTCTCTCTATTCATTTTCATTCTCTCTCTGTCTCTCCCTTTTTCTCTCTCTCTCTCTCCCAGTCTCTCACTCTCTCTCTCTTCTCTCTCTCTCACTCTCTACCAGTCTCTCTCTTCCCTTTTCTCTCTCCCAGTCTCTCTCTCTTATTTTCTCTCACTCTCTCCTTCTCTATATCATTTTCTTTCTCTCTTCTTTTTTTCACTCTCTCCTTCTCTCTATCCTCTTTTCTTTCTCTCTTCTTTTCTCTTTCTCTCTCTCACAGTCTCTCACTCTCTCTCTCCTCTCTTCCCTCTCTCGCTCTCTACCAGTCTCTATCTTCACTTTTCTCTCTCCCAATCTCTCTACTTCTTTTCTCTCACTCTCTCCTTCTCTCTATCCGCTTTTCTTTCTCTCTTCTTTTCTCTTTCTCTCTCTCCCAGTCTCACACACTCTCTCTCTCTCGCTCTCTACCAGTCTCTCTCTTCTCTTTTATCTCTCCCAGTCTCTCTCTCTCTTCTTTTCTCTCACTCTCTCCTTCTCTCTATCCTCTTTTCCTCCTCTCTTCTTTTTTTTCTCGCTCCCAATCTCTCACCTTTCTTTTTTTCATATTTTTCCAAAACAAAATTGGCACAACGTCTATAAGCGCAAATTCAAATGGGATAAATGTCGCGGACACACAGACACACAGACAGAAATTGTCAAATTTATATATGGATTAAAAAAATCATAAAATCTACCTAAAATATTAAAATAAATTCAAAATTAGATCTAACATAGCAATTTTTTTGGAAAAATTACTTAATATGAATGTAAAAATATATAAAAATATTCACACCGGCCCATAAAAATCCTTATTTTCTTAAAAATTGAGTAAAAAATAGTAAAACTTTGTAATTTTTTCGGTGTAAATCTGTTAACAAATCACACAAATTTTTAAAATTTTCCCGGCGGCGCCTATCGGCACCGCCTGACCCCCCTTGTACCCCAAATTTTTTTTTTTAAAATGCGCCGTAAAAAAATTGTTTTGAAAAGCAAAAATGGCAGATTTACAGGCTTAATATAATTATAAGCTAAAAATTAAAACTTTAAAAAAAATTTCGAATTTTTAATCAAAATTTCAAAGATTTTGAAAAAGTCCCGGTCCCGGCCCAAAAACTGGGACCGGGACCGGGAGTCCCGGAAAAACGGGAGTCCCGGTCCCGGGTTTTTTGGACAAACCACCGGGACCGGGAGTCCCGTTTAAAACGGGAGTCCCGGTCCCGGGTCCCGTCCCGGTCCATTTTCCAAGGGATAAACTATAGTGAACGCCCCGTGAAAAAATGGGTCAAATGATATACCAATCGATTCGTCTGGAGAAGCTAAGCATAGAAAAAAAATGTCTCGAGGCGGAAATGCCAAAAAACCGGTTTAAAACTCGAAAAATTGAGTGAAAAGGGGGGCTTTTGACCCTTTAAAATGGTCAAATTCGGACAAATTTGGTATCATTCGAAAGCTCTTGATGAGCTAAGTTTAAAAAACAAGGTATAAATTCGAATCAATGCCATCTGGGCACTGGTACATCTGAGTCTCAGTGAAAAGGACACTTCAGTACCAAAAAACAAAAAGTTTTCTTCTTATATAATGCACGAAAATCGTTTAGCCTTGAATATCGAGTATTGCGCTAAAAAACCGCCGCACACTCGACTACGGCGGCCAGTAGGTGGGGCGAGACTACGGGCTACGGAAGAAGTCCGCGCGTGATCCGCAGGCGGTTGACCGATTGTCGTGGGCCCCCGCAGTCAACCGCCTGTGGCGCTCGTCAGACTTTTTCCTCCGCCCTCCGTCTCGCCCCACTACTTGCTCCGTCTTCGCATGCTCGCTAAGGCGGGCGCTGCGCGCCCTCAGAAATGGATTCCTGGCAATTATAAACTAAGAGGAATCGATCCATTACAATTTTTTATTAGGCTCTTTTTTTGAGGTTTTGAGGACCCATAACTTTTGTCACTTTTCTTTTGGATCAAAAATTCGGCGCTACTTGCAAAGAGGACATTTTTGAAAATTTTTTCACTTTTTTTTGAAATTTTTTTTTGTTTATTTACACATAATAATAAATATTAAGCATTAACAAAACAATTATGGGGAATTTAAGTATAATTATGGCGAACAAGATCACAGAAAGCATTAATAATAGTTTTTCCTTTAGCCCTAGCATTAAGTCGAAAAATTTGTTCACACATGTATGAAATTGTCACAATCAATTATTAAATAACGTGAAATGCGTACCATCTATTATAAAAACAAATTATGTGTAAATAAACAAAAAAAAATTTCAAAAAAAAGTGAAAAAATTTTCAAAAATGTCCTCTTTTTATAAAAACAAATTATGTGTAAATAAACAAAAAAAAATTTCAAAAAAAAAGTGAAAAAATTTTCAAAAATGTCCTCTTTGCAAGTAGCGCCAAAAATTCTTTCGGATTCATCCTTTACACGCCGAGAGGAAGCGATTGATATCTATTTTGTTGCATTTTATGCGTTTTAAGGCTTTGGACGGTTCAGTCCCACAGCCATTTGGCCACTTCAGTCCCGGGTCTGTAACTCCGTTCAGAATTGTCGCCGCGCCCTAAAAATAGTACCATTCGACTTCCCTAACTGAGAGGAATCGATTGATGTATAATTCATATACAAAATCAAAGTTAGCAGTATTCTTAACTTTTACCTTGAGATTTTTCTTATTCGGCTGGGTCATTTTCATGTCTCTAACACATGAAAAATATAAAATTTGCAAAAGTTGTTAATTTTGGTTTTAAGGTACAAAATCACTTTGGACATTTAGAATCAATAAAAAAATAATTAATTTTAGCACTTTTGTTAGAAACGGCGGCTTAGGACTTGAGTTATAACGTGATAAAAATTTAAACGTATCACATTTTTTCTGAGATGTCATATTTCTTAGCATTCGCTTAGAAAAAGATTCTCCTTTTCAAAAGCTTTTTTTAGATACCAAATTTGTTCAGTTTAGTTGGGTATGAAGCGAGTTATAGCTGATCAAAATACAAAAAAATCATTTTCCAGTGTAAATTTAGAAATAGCGCGCAAAAAGTTACGCCAAATGCGATATTTGGCGTTATGCAATTATTTGCTAAATTAATCAATGATCTTCAAGCATGATTAGTGATTAATAGGGATGAAAAGCTCATGTAAGTTCCAGCCCGGACCTGGATTTCGTGGACAAATCCAGGTCCAGGAAAAATCCAGGCTCCTCGAGACTGGATCCAGCCCGGACCTGGATTTTTTATTTTTTAAAAAGCAAACAAATGTTTGAAAAAATCAATTAATTGCTTAGGAACACCTAAAAAGATCGGATAAACTATAGTGAACGCCCCGTGAAAAAATGGGTCAAATGATATACCAATCGATTCGTCTGGAGAAGCTAAGCATAGAAAAAAAATGTCTCGAGGCGGAAATGCCAAAAAACCGGTTTAAAACTCGAAAAATTGAGTGAAAAGGGGGGCTTTTGACCCTTTAAAATGGTCAAATCCGGACAAATTTGGTATCATTCGAAAGCTCTTGATGAGCTAAGTTTAAAAAACAAGGTATAAATTCGAATCAATGCCATCTGAGCACTGGTACAACTGAGTCTCAGTGAAAAGGACACTTCAGTACCAAAAAACAAAAAGTTTTCTTCTTATATAATGCACGAAAATCGTTTAGCCTTGAATATCGAGTATTGCGCTAAAAAACCGCCGCACACTCGACTACGGCGGCCAGTAGGTGGGGCGAGACTACGGGCTACGGAAGAAGTCCGCGCGTGATCCGCAGGCGGTTGACCGATTGTCGTGGGCCCCCGCAGTCAACCGCCTGTGGCGCTCGTCAGACTGCTTCCTCCGCCCTCCGTCTCGCCCCACTACTTGCTCCGTCTTTGCATGCTCCCTTTTGCGAAATTTTGCTTTTAAATTGTTATTTCCCGTTTATTATTTTTCGGTACTGATGTGTCCATTTTCACTGGGACTCAGTTGTCCCAATGCTCAGATGGCATCGGTTCGCCTTGATTCTTTGATTTTTAGATTAAGCTCGTCAAGAGCTTTAGAATGATACCAAATTTGTCCGAATTTGGCCATTTTAAAGGGTCAGGAGCCCCCCTTTTCAGTCAATTTTTCGAGTTTTAAACCGGTTCAAAAACCGGTTTTTTGGCATTTCCGCAACTCGGGACATATTTTTCCATGCTCAGCTCCTAGAGACGAATCGATTGGTATATCATTTGACCCATTTTTTCACGGGGCGTTCACTATAGTTTATCCGATCTTTTTAGGTGTTCCTAAGCAATTAATTGATTTTTTCAAACATTTGTTTGCTTTTTAAAAAATAAAAAATCCAGGTCCGGGCTGGATCCAGTCTCGAGGAGCCTGGATTTTTCCTGGACCTGGATTTGTCCACGAAATCCAGGTCCGGGCTGGAACTTACATGAGCTTTTCATCCCTATTAATCACTAATCATGCTTGAAGATCATTGATTAATTTAGCAAATAATTGCATAACGCCAAATATCGCATTTGGCGTAACTTTTTGCGCGCTATTTCTAAATTTACACTGGAAAATGATTTTTTTGTATTTTGATCAGCTATAACTCGCTTCATACCCAACTAAACTGAACAAATTTGGTATCTAAAAAAAGCTTTTGAAAAGGAGAATCTTTTTCTAAGCGAATGCTAAGAAATATGACATCTCAGAAAAAATGTGATACGTTTAAATTTTTATCACGTTATAACTCAAGTCCTAAGCCGCCGTTTCTAACAAAAGTGCTAAAATTAATTATTTTTTTATTGATTCTAAATGTCCAAAGTGATTTTGTACCTTAAAACCAAAATTAACAACTTTTGCAAATTTTATATTTTTCATGTGTTAGAGACATGAAAATGACCCAGCCGAATAAGAAAAATCTCAAGGTAAAAGTTAAGAATACTGCTAACTTTGATTTTGTATATGAATTATACATCAATCGATTCCTCTCAGTTAGGGAAGTCGAATGGTACTATTTTTAGGGCGCGGCGACAATTCTGAACGGAGTTACAGACCCGGGACTGAAGTGGCCAAATGGCTGTGGGACTGAACCGTCCAAAGCCTTAAAACGCATAAAATGCAACAAAATAGATATCAATCGCTTCCTCTCGGCGTGTAAAGGATGAATCCGAAAGAATTTTTGGCGCTACTTGCAAAGAGGACATTTTTGAAAATTTTTTCACTTTTTTTTTGAAATTTTTTTTTGTTTATTTACACATAATTTGTTTTTATAAAAAGAGGACATTTTTGAAAATTTTTTCACTTTTTTTTGAAATTTTTTTTTGTTTATTTACACATAATTTGTTTTTATAATAGATGGTACGCATTTCACGTTATTTAATAATTGATTGTGACAATTTCATACATGTGTGAACAAATTTTTCGACTTAATGCTAGGGCTAAAGGAAAAACTATTATTAATGCTTTCTGTGATCTTCTTCGCCATAATTATACTTAAATTCCCCATAATTGTTTTGTTAATGCTTAATATTTATTATTATGTGTAAATAAACAAAAAAAAATTTCAAAAAAAAGTGAAAAAATTTTCAAAAATGTCCTCTTTGCAAGTAGCGCCGAATTTTTGATCCAAAAGAAAAGTGACAAAAGTTATGGGTCCTCAAAACCTCAAAAAAAGAGCCTAATAAAAAATTGTAATGGATCGATTCCTCTTAGTTTATAATTGCCAGGAATCCATTTCTGAGGGCGCGCAGCGCCCGCCTTAGCGAGCATGCGAAGACGGAGCAAGTAGTGGGGCGAGACGGAGGGCGGAGGAAAAAGTCTGACGAGCGCCACAGGCGGTTGACTGCGGGGGCCCACGACAATCGGTCAACCGCCTGCGGATCACGCGCGGACTTCTTCCGTAGCCCGTAGTCTCGCCCCACCTACTGGCCGCCGTAGTCGAGTGTGCGGCGGTTTTTTAGCGCAATACTCGATATTCAAGGCTAAACGATTTTCGTGCATTATATAAGAAGAAAACTTTTTGTTTTTTGGTACTGAAGTGTCCTTTTCACTGAGACTCAGATGTACCAGTGCCCAGATGGCATTGATTCGAATTTATACCTTGTTTTTTAAACTTAGCTCATCAAGAGCTTTCGAATGATACCAAATTTGTCCGAATTTGACCATTTTAAAGGGTCAAAAGCCCCCCTTTTCACTCAATTTTTCGAGTTTTAAACCGGTTTTTTGGCATTTCCGCCTCGAGACATTTTTTTTCTATGCTTAGCTTCTCCAGACGAATCGATTGGTATATCATTTGACCCATTTTTTCACGGGGCGTTCACTATAGTTTATCCGATCTTTTTAGGTGTTCCTAAGCAATTAATTGATTTTTTCAAACATTTGTTTGCTTTTTAAAAAATAAAAAATCCAGGTCCGGGCTGGATCCAGTCTCGAGGAGCCTGGATTTTTCCTGGACCTGGATTTGTCCACGAAATCCAGGTCCGGGCTGGAACTTACATGAGCTTTTCATCCCTATTAATCACTAATCATGCTTGAAGATCATTGATTAATTTAGCAAATAATTGCATAACGCCAAATATCGCATTTGGCGTAACTTTTTGCGCGCTATTTCTAAATTTACACTGGAAAATGATTTTTTTGTATTTTGATCAGCTATAACTCGCTTCATACCCAACTAAACTGAACAAATTTGGTATCTAAAAAAAGCTTTTGAAAAGGAGAATCTTTTTCTAAGCGAATGCTAAGAAATATGACATCTCAGAAAAAATGTGATACGTTTAAATTTTTATCACGTTATAACTCAAGTCCTAAGCCGCCGTTTCTAACAAAAGTGCTAAAATTAATTATTTTTTTATTGATTCTAAATGTCCAAAGTGATTTTGTACCTTAAAACCAAAATTAACAACTTTTGCAAATTTTATATTTTTCATGTGTTAGAGACATGAAAATGACCCAGCCGAATAAGAAAAATCTCAAGGTAAAAGTTAAGAATACTGCTAACTTTGATTTTGTATATGAATTATACATCAATCGATTCCTCTCAGTTAGGGAAGTCGAATGGTACTATTTTTAGGGCGCGGCGACAATTCTGAACGGAGTTACAGACCCGGGACTGAAGTGGCCAAATGGCTGTGGGACTGAACCGTCCAAAGCCTTAAAACGCATAAAATGCAACAAAATAGATATCAATCGCTTCCTCTCGGCGTGTAAAGGATGAATCCGAAAGAATTTTTGGCGCTACTTGCAAAGAGGACATTTTTGAAAATTTTTTCACTTTTTTTTTGAAATTTTTTTTTGTTTATTTACACATAATTTGTTTTTATAAAAAGAGGACATTTTTGAAAATTTTTTCACTTTTTTTTGAAATTTTTTTTTGTTTATTTACACATAATTTGTTTTTATAATAGATGGTACGCATTTCACGTTATTTAATAATTGATTGTGACAATTTCATACATGTGTGAACAAATTTTTCGACTTAATGCTAGGGCTAAAGGAAAAACTATTATTAATGCTTTCTGTGATCTTCTTCGCCATAATTATACTTAAATTCCCCATAATTGTTTTGTTAATGCTTAATATTTATTATTATGTGTAAATAAACAAAAAAAAATTTCAAAAAAAAGTGAAAAAATTTTCAAAAATGTCCTCTTTGCAAGTAGCGCCGAATTTTTGATCCAAAAGAAAAGTGACAAAAGTTATGGGTCCTCAAAACCTCAAAAAAAGAGCCTAATAAAAAATTGTAATGGATCGATTCCTCTTAGTTTATAATTGCCAGGAATCCATTTCTGAGGGCGCGCAGCGCCCGCCTTAGCGAGCATGCGAAGACGGAGCAAGTAGTGGGGCGAGACGGAGGGCGGAGGAAAAAGTCTGACGAGCGCCACAGGCGGTTGACTGCGGGGGCCCACGACAATCGGTCAACCGCCTGCGGATCACGCGCGGACTTCTTCCGTAGCCCGTAGTCTCGCCCCACCTACTGGCCGCCGTAGTCGAGTGTGCGGCGGTTTTTTAGCGCAATACTCGATATTCAAGGCTAAACGATTTTCGTGCATTATATAAGAAGAAAACTTTTTGTTTTTTGGTACTGAAGTGTCCTTTTCACTGAGACTCAGATGTACCAGTGCCCAGATGGCATTGATTCGAATTTATACCTTGTTTTTTAAACTTAGCTCATCAAGAGCTTTCGAATGATACCAAATTTGTCCGAATTTGACCATTTTAAAGGGTCAAAAGCCCCCCTTTTCACTCAATTTTTCGAGTTTTAAACCGGTTTTTTGGCATTTCCGCCTCGAGACATTTTTTTTCTATGCTTAGCTTCTCCAGACGAATCGATTGGTATATCATTTGACCCATTTTTTCACGGGGCGTTCACTATAGTTTATCCGATCTTTTTAGGTGTTCCTAAGCAATTAATTGATTTTTTCAAACATTTGTTTGCTTTTTAAAAAATAAAAAATCCAGGTCCGGGCTGGATCCAGTCTCGAGGAGCCTGGATTTTTCCTGGACCTGGATTTGTCCACGAAATCCAGGTCCGGGCTGGAACTTACATGAGCTTTTCATCCCTATTAATCACTAATCATGCTTGAAGATCATTGATTAATTTAGCAAATAATTGCATAACGCCAAATATCGCATTTGGCGTAACTTTTTGCGCGCTATTTCTAAATTTACACTGGAAAATGATTTTTTTGTATTTTGATCAGCTATAACTCGCTTCATACCCAACTAAACTGAACAAATTTGGTATCTAAAAAAAGCTTTTGAAAAGGAGAATCTTTTTCTAAGCGAATGCTAAGAAATATGACATCTCAGAAAAAATGTGATACGTTTAAATTTTTATCACGTTATAACTCAAGTCCTAAGCCGCCGTTTCTAACAAAAGTGCTAAAATTAATTATTTTTTTATTGATTCTAAATGTCCAAAGTGATTTTGTACCTTAAAACCAAAATTAACAACTTTTGCAAATTTTATATTTTTCATGTGTTAGAGACATGAAAATGACCCAGCCGAATAAGAAAAATCTCAAGGTAAAAGTTAAGAATACTGCTAACTTTGATTTTGTATATGAATTATACATCAATCGATTCCTCTCAGTTAGGGAAGTCGAATGGTACTATTTTTAGGGCGCGGCGACAATTCTGAACGGAGTTACAGACCCGGGACTGAAGTGGCCAAATGGCTGTGGGACTGAACCGTCCAAAGCCTTAAAACGCATAAAATGCAACAAAATAGATATCAATCGCTTCCTCTCGGCGTGTAAAGGATGAATCCGAAAGAATTTTTGGCGCTACTTGCAAAGAGGACATTTTTGAAAATTTTTTCACTTTTTTTTTGAAATTTTTTTTTGTTTATTTACACATAATTTGTTTTTATAAAAAGAGGACATTTTTGAAAATTTTTTCACTTTTTTTTGAAATTTTTTTTTGTTTATTTACACATAATTTGTTTTTATAATAGATGGTACGCATTTCACGTTATTTAATAATTGATTGTGACAATTTCATACATGTGTGAACAAATTTTTCGACTTAATGCTAGGGCTAAAGGAAAAACTATTATTAATGCTTTCTGTGATCTTGTTCGCCATAATTATACTTAAATTCCCCATAATTGTTTTGTTAATGCTTAATATTTATTATTATGTGTAAATAAACAAAAAAAAAATTTCAAAAAAAAGTGAAAAAATTTTCAAAAATGTCCTCTTTGCAAGTAGCGCCGAATTTTTGATCCAAAAGAAAAGTGACAAAAGTTATGGGTCCTCAAAACCTCAAAAAAAGAGCCTAATAAAAAATTGTAATGGATCGATTCCTCTTAGTTTATAATTGCCAGGAATCCATTTCTGAGGGCGCGCAGCGCCCGCCTTAGCGAGCATGCGAAGACGGAGCAAGTAGTGGGGCGAGACGGAGGGCGGAGGAAAAAGTCTGACGAGCGCCACAGGCGGTTGACTGCGGGGGCCCACGACAATCGGTCAACCGCCTGCGGATCACGCGCGGACTTCTTCCGTAGCCCGTAGTCTCGCCCCACCTACTGGCCGCCGTAGTCGAGTGTGCGGTGTTATGGCCAAAATACACTAACCAATTCACTTTTAATTTGTACTATTAATTCCATTACAATTTTTTATTAGGCTCACTTTTTGAGGTTTTGAGGACCCATAACTTTTGTCACTTTTCTTTTGGATCAAAAATTCTTTCGGATTCATCCTTTACACGCCGAGAGGAAGCGATTGATATTTATTTTGTTGCATTTTATGCGTTTTAAGGTTTTGGACGGTTCAGTCCCACAGCCATTTGGCCACTTCAGTCCCGGGTCTGTAACTCCGTTCAGAATTGTCGCCGCGCCCTAAAAATAGTACCATTCGACTTCCCTAACTGAGAGGAATCGATTGATGTATATTTCATATACAAAATCAAAGTTGGCAGTATTCTTAACTTTTTCCGCTTGAAAGTCTGCAAAAAAGTAGGAAGAAGCGTTATTTGTCAGACAAGCTACGACTGTTTCCCACTCGGCTTTTGGCAGAAGTGAGGCGATCAGCGACTAATGAAGCCGTTCAAACGTATCGGTCTCGTGCATTTGTACGGTGAGAGGACAAAATGTCTTTTTAATGTATAAAAGTGTATAATTGAAAAAATTTTAAAGATCTCTGTTACGTTGACGCTACCCGATCTGGTCGCCATTTTACAAGTGACAAAAGCGACACCCTGCATGATGCCGTCATCATGCGAATTTTTGCGGACGCGAAGTACAACAACAATGGTGAAATTCATGGCCTGATGACGACACTCGGCCTCCAAATGATTGACATGCAGAAAAATGAAAGATTTTTAAGAATTTTGATGATTCGAATATCCATATTCCGTAATGAATTTTTTTATTGAATATTTAATAAAATTAGCCCAGGACAGTAAGGGGGACGTTTTGGGCATTTCCAGTATTCCCAGCCTTGCTCGATTCGAGAGTCGCTCTCATAAGCATATTCGAACCCAAGACGAGAAAGGAGAATTTTGCCACGGTTGGATTTCGCTTCTTCAAATCGAACAAGATCCATTTTTGGTTGCAGAAAACGAATGTTTTTTCATATCGTCATTTTTATGCATTGAAAAAACTAGATAAGGACTAAACAAATATGCAAATAGGCACTCGAGAACGCATGGGAACGATGGCGAGATAAGAAGTTGGAGAAGTAAATTTACTAATAATATTCAACAGTTTTAAAGTACAATTTCTTTTTATGTAAATCATTTATTAAAGGACAAATAATCACTTATTTTATCTAGAGTTACCATAGGCAAAAAGCGATAAATACTGTATTAAAGAATTTGATAGAAATGAAAATATTTTAATTTTATTAATTCACTGACGAAAATATTCACTGCCGAATTAGAACACTGACGAAAAAAATGGAAAACAGCAAAATAAATAAAAATAGTACACTGACGAAAATGCTCACTGACGAAATTATCCGCTGACGAAAATCACTGACGAAATCGTTCACTGACGAAAATGCTTACTGACGAAAAAGTATAGCACCGATAAAAAGTTAGGTAAAAACAAAACGCCAATGCATTCAATGTATTTTTTCACATATTAGAGAAATGAAAATAGTACGCCAAAAGGAGCATCATCCCATAACTTTAAAATAGGATAGAAACTAGCGGTTGAATGCGCCTTCGGCGCATCGCAACCGCTAGGCTGTACGATTGTGTTGTATTATGAATGATAAAAATGACCATTATGGCTCGGCCGCTTCGCGGCCTCGCACCCATCCCTCGGCAATTTCTTATTGCACAACATTTCTAACATTCTGCTGATCTTTTATTGCTTATCATTTCTTAAACACCTCGGCATCATTCCAATCACTGGGACTTATCTCACCAATTCTGCATTTCTATCACTTGGACTCAAACCCCGGCATCCCAATCACTGGGACACTTAATTCATTAGCATTACAATCAATGAGACCCAATTCTCTGGCATACAATCATTGGAATTCTATCTCAGCACTTCTGCATCCCAATCGCCGGGACTCAATTCTCTGGCATTCCAATCGCCGGAACTCAATTCTCCGGCATTCCAATCACTGGGACTTGTCTCACCAATTCTTCATTTCTATCACCTGGACTCAACCTCAGGCATACCAATAACTGGGTTTCAATTATATGCCATTCCAATGACCGGGACTCAAGACTCAACCTTACGGCATTCCAATGTACTTACTCGGCCGCTTCGCGGCCTCGTTCAGGGGCCTTCGGCCCCCTCAGATATTTTCTGCGCCAAAGGTACTCACTCGGCCGCTTCGCGGCCTCGTTCAGGGGCCTTCGGCCCCCTCAATAATTTTCTGCGCCATAGGTACTCACTCGGCCGCTTCGCGGCCTCGTTCGGGGGCCTTCGGCCCCCTCAGTAACTTTCTGCGCCAAAGGTACTCATTCGGCCGCTTCACGGCCTCGTTCGGGGGCCTTCGGCCCCCTCAGTAACTTTCTGCGCCAAAGGTACTCACTCGGCCGCTTCGCGGCCTCGTTCGGGGGCCTTCGGCCCCTCAGTAACTTTCTGCGCCAAAGGTACTCACTCGGCCGCTTCGCGGCCTCTTTCGGGGGCCTTCGGCCCCCTCAATAATTTTATGCGCCAAAGATACTCACTCGGCCGCTTCGCGGCCTCGTACGGAGCCTTCGGCCCCTCTCACCAATTTCCGACTGCGGCTCGACAGTTTCGCGGCCTCGCACTCTTCTTATCTCTAAAGCATTCTAGGCACAATAGTGTGCATCGCAAAACAATACATTTTAAAAAACTGACAAATTTCACTTCTGTGTCTCAAGGATGAGAGGCACAATAGTGTCACCTCATAACAATACAATAGCAAACAAATCGTTTTGACAAATTCAACACATGTGTTATCTCTAAAGCATGAGAGTCACAATAGTGTGCATGCAAAGCAATATATTATAAAAAACTGACAAATTTCACTTCTGTGTCTCAAGGATGAGAGGCACAATAGTGTCACCTCATAACAATACAATAGCAAACAAATCGTTTTGACAAATTCAACACATGTGTTATCTCTAAAGCATGAGAGTCACAATAGTGTGCATGCAAAGCAATATATTATAAAAAACTGACAAATTTCACTTCTGTGTCTCATGGATGAGAGGCACAATAGTGTCATCTCATAACAATACAATAACAAACAAATTGTTTTGACAAACCAACACATGTGTTATCTACCAAAATTTTTCCTTCGTCTTTTATTGCCCATTTTATATAATTAAAGATGGGATGAAAATAAGGAAGGGATGCGTGACAAAATTACCATTGTCTCTCCCTTCCCTTTCCTTTTTCTTATTTCTTTTCCTTGTCTTCTTACTCTCTCTTTTCCCACTCCCTCCCTCTCCCACACACACGCACGCGTCCAGCAGACTGCTGCTGCACAGCCGCACACGTCTTCCTCTGTCTGCCCCTCCCACCCGCCGCTGCCCCGCGTGGACAGACAGGCAGACAGTGAACTATTTCCTACCTTCCCTCCCTCTAACCACTACAGCATGGGAGGAGAAATCTTTTCCTTTTCTAACTATTTCTTTTGTTTTATTCTTTTTATTAACTATTTCTTTTGCATTCATCTTTTTCTTAACTATTTCGTTTCCATCTCTTTTTCTATGCAATCTCTCCCCACAGCAAATCAACTCAACGCCAAACGCCACATTCAAACGATGACACATACACACAAACACTCAACTTTAGTATATAGAATTCATTAAAAGCTTATAGAACATTCGATGCAGAATTTTTTTTCTCTATCGCTATATAAAATTTGGTTGAAATCTGTAAGGCGGAAAAAAAGTTCTATAGAGAAAAAATCCAAACGTAAACGTGGAAAAAATCTCAAAGTAAATGTTGTTTTTACATAAGGAAGATAAAGAGATAGTACATAAAATTGAGAGAAATAAAGATAAAAAATAAATACAACAGAACGCCAATAATTATATAAAAAATATTTATTGGCGCTTTTTTTTTCTTTTTTACCGTCCATGAGGCAAATAAAATTTTTTATTAACGCTTTTTAGCAGCAAAACTGTTCGGTAGACACCATTTTATATTTGTGTTGCATTATGTTTATCTTTTCCCCCCTCCACACATACATTGTTGACTCCTCATATATTTTTGCACAAATACCATTCCTCCTTCCTCCCTTCATTCATTCTGTTCACTTTGTCATTTCACCATTTTTTGTCCCTCTCTTCCTCTGTGACCCAATCCCAATCAATATTATTTATTGTTCGCCGTCCTTTTATTTTGTTTGAATAAACTTTTGTTTATTCACTGTGGACTTAGCGGCGTAACAAATTGGCGACGACCGTTACTGATTGGACTCAACTCTTGGCTTCAAAATTTGCAAGTTCGAAAGCCAATCGGCTTTTCATCTTTCAGGAACTGAGTCTTTTCGACGTTTCTTCTGAAAAGCCGAACCGGCATTCGTCATTAAAGCCAGTCGGCTAAGAATTCGTCATCTAATCCAAGTCTGGCCAATTCTTCGACAAAGCCGAGGCGGCAATTCTTTAAATTCGTTAAGCCGAGCCGGCAAAGAAACGAATTTAAAACCGAGTCGGTTCTCCATTCTTCAAAAAGCCTCACAGCTAGGCGCTGCTGATATATTTGCTAGGCGCAAATCAGGTTTAATTTGAAAAATGCCAGCACAGCAGGACCCAGCCATTGCATAATGCCATCACTTTCGGACATTAATCCATTCGAGATGAATGTTTGAAAGCCGAAAGAGGGAATGGTGAGGATTTCCGACAATTTGTGAACAGACATCGGAGGTTGCTTCAAGAGTTCAAATTCGACATTTTGAACAAGGAACAATTCCACTGCCTCATGCTGCTGACATCACTGAAGTCCCACAGCGATTCTGCCTTGCGCCAGCGAATTTTGGCCAAGCTTACAGCAGACGGAGATAATGTCAAATATGACAACATTGTGGAAGAATTGCAGGTGTAGCATGGAATTTTTTACGGGATCGGGATTTTTACGGGATTCCGGTTCGGGAGTCCCGTCCCGGAAATTTTTGAACTCCAGATCCCGCTACCGGAAATTTTTACCCAAAAACGGGAGTAAAATGCACTGGTAAGAATTGAGTTTATTTTGGTAAAATTAATAATTTTTTATTGAAAATCTGTTAAACATATAGCCAAAATTTCAAAAAAAGTCCCGGCGGCGCCTATCGGCACCGTCAGACACTTAAATCCTTAATTTCTTATAAAAATGGCTCAAATATGGTCATTTTTGGCATAACCTGACAGCATATTGTATCAAAATATCAATTTTTTCCCGGCGGCGCCTATCGGCACATGCTGGCCTCCCTCTTCCACCCTGGTCACCAAAAAGTTTTTTCAAAAAATACGCCTCAAAAAAGTTGTTAAAATTAATAATGGGAGTCGAAAATATAAAGTTAATACATTTTTTGTTCTAATAAATTATAAAAATAATTTATTTGGAGCAATTGAACTGATTTTCAATTCAAATATGATTTTTTTAATTCACTAAAATTTACGTGAACAAATTGTTTGTTGCATGTAAAATATGTATAACAATCCAATCATTCACAATATATAACTTAGAAATTTGCTCAAAACATTTTCATATGTCGAAAGTGTCTTTTTGCCATAAAACTGGCGCCACATATATTAGTCAACGTATCCAGGCAGTAAATTACGCTGCGTGCCTGACATGGCTTTGTTCTTCATTTTCAGGTTCTTCCAAAAATTTTCCACGTGGTTGGTACCAAGTTAATCACCAGTCCTCCAAGCCTAACAGAATTGGCATGTTTCCGTTGGTTGGCATTCCTTGCCAAATTTTTCTTGACCCAGGCCTGGTGCTTTTCGCACATCTTCTCCAAATGTCCTGATTTGTTGCACTTTTTGCAGATTTCGAGCATATTTGAGGAATTTATGAGTACAGTTTTCGTGTTATCGAGCATATTTGAGGAATTTATGAGTACAGAACTATAAGGTTAGTACTATATCGCTTCAGCTATATGCCAGACTAACCTACCTACCTCCTGTAAATTATAATTCAGAATTGGACTTGTGAATAATTTTCCCCCTGTTGTCCCTTGAAAATTATCATGAAACAATCCATTTTTTATAGAATGCGTCGTCATATTTTTTTCTGAAATTCGATTGTGTATATCTCCGCGAATATTCGAGTAAAAAAAAAATTCATATACCATTGCAAAGCTGAGGTTAAACTCTTCCAGAAAATAGCAAAAAATCGTCGAGTCTCCCAATACTGACCCAGTTATATGCTCGGGAACCACTTCAATGGCTTGACATAAGCAATTTTCGTGTTATCGAGCATATTTGAGGAATTTATGAGTACAGAACTATAAGGTTAGTACTATATCGCTTCAGCTATATGCCAGACTAACCTACCTACCTCCTGTAAATTATAATTCAGAATTGGACTTGTGAATAATTTTCCACCTGTTGTCCCTTGAAAATTATCATGAAACAATCCATTTTTTATAGAATGCGTCGTCATATTTTTTTCTGAAATTCCATTGTGTATATCTCCGCGAATATTCGAGTAACAAAAAAAATTCATATACCATTGCAAAGCTGAGGTTAAACTCTTCCAGAAAATAGCAAAAAATCGTCGAGTACTCCCAATACTGACCCAGTTATATGCTCGGGAACCACTTCAATGGCTTGACATAAGCAATTTTCGTGTTATCGAGCATATTTGAGGAATTTATGAGTACAGAACTATAAGGTTAGTACTATATCGCTTCAGCTATATGCCAGACTAACCTACCTACCTCCTGTAAATTATAATTCAGAATTGGACTTGTGAATAATTTTCCCCCTGTTGTCCCTTGAAAATTATCATGAAACAATCCATTTTTTATAGAATGCGTCGTCACTATTTTTTCTGAAATTCGATTGTGTATATCTCCGCGAATATTCGAGTAAAAAAAAAATTCATATACCATTGCAAAGCTGAGGTTAAACTCTTCCAGAAAATAGCAAAAAATCGTCGAGACTCCCAATACTGACCCAGTTATATGCTCGGGAACCACTTCAATGGCTTGACATAAGCAATTTTCGTGTTATCGAGCATATTTGAGGAATTTATGAGTACAGAACTATAAGGTTAGTACTATATCGCTTCAGCTATATGCCAGACTAACCTACCTACCTCCTGTAAATTATAATTCAGAATTGGACTTGTGAATAATTTTCCCCCTGTTGTCCCTTGAAAATTATCATGAAACAATCCATTTTTTATAGAATGCGTCGTCACTATTTTTTCTGAAATTCGATTGTGTATATCTCCGCGAATATTCGAGTAAAAAAAAAAATTCATATACCATTGCAAAGCTGAGGTTAAACTCTTCCAGAAAATAGCAAAAAATCGTCGAGACTCCCAATACTGACCCAGTTATATGCTCGGGAACCACTTCAATGGCTTGACATAAGCAATTTTCGTGTTATCGAGCATATTTGAGGAATTTATGAGTACAGAACTATAAGGTTAGTACTATATCGCTTCAGCTATATGCCAGACTAACCTACCTACCTCCTGTAAATTATAATTCAGAATTGGACTTGTGAATAATTTTCCCCCTGTTGTCCCTTGAAAATTATCATGAAACAATCCATTTTTTATAGAATGCGTCGTCACTATTTTTTCTGAAATTCGATTGTGTATATCTCCGCGAATATTCGAGTAAAAAAAAAATTCATATACCATTGCAAAGCTGAGGTTAAACTCTTCCAGAAAATAGCAAAAAATCGTCGAGACTCCCAATACTGACCCAGTTATATGCTCGGGAACCACTTCAATGGCTTGACATAAGCAATTTTCGTGTTATCGAGCATATTTGAGGAATTTATGAGTACAGAACTATAAGGTTAGTACTATATCGCTTCAGCTATATGCCAGACTAACCTACCTACCTCCTGTAAATTATAATTCAGAATTGGACTTGTGAATAATTTTCCCCCTGTTGTCCCTTGAAAATTATCATGAAACAATCCATTTTTTATAGAATGCGTCGTCACTATTTTTTCTGAAATTCGATTGTGTATATCTCCGCGAATATTCGAGTAAAAAAAAAAATTCATATACCATTGCAAAGCTGAGGTTAAACTCTTCCAGAAAATAGCAAAAAATCGTCGAGACTCCCAATACTGACCCAGTTATATGCTCGGGAACCACTTCAATGGCTTGACATAAGCAATTTTCGTGTTATCGAGCATATTTGAGGAATTTATGAGTACAGAACTATAAGGTTAGTACTATATCGCTTCAGCTATATGCCAGACTAACCTACCTACCTCCTGTAAATTATAATTCAGAATTGGACTTGTGAATAATTTTCCCCCTGTTGTCCCTTGAAAATTATCATGAAACAATCCATTTTTTATAGAATGCGTCGTCACTATTTTTTCTGAAATTCGATTGTGTATATCTCCGCGAATATTCGAGTAAAAAAAAAATTCATATACCATTGCAAAGCTGAGGTTAAACTCTTCCAGAAAATAGCAAAAAATCGTCGAGACTCCCAATACTGACCCAGTTATATGCTCGGGAACCACTTCAATGGCTTGACATAAGCAATTTTCGTGTTATCGAGCATATTTGAGGAATTTATGAGTACAGAACTATAAGGTTAGTACTATATCGCTTCAGCTATATGCCAGACTAACCTACCTACCTCCTGTAAATTATAATTCAGAATTGGACTTGTGAATAATTTTCCCCCTGTTGTCCCTTGAAAATTATCATGAAACAATCCATTTTTTATAGAATGCGTCGTCACTATTTTTTCTGAAATTCGATTGTGTATATCTCCGCGAATATTCGAGTAACAAAAAAATTCATATACCATTGCAAAGCTGAGGTTAAACTCTTCCAGAAAATAGCAAAAAATCGTCGAGACTCCCAATACTGACCCAGTTATATGCTCGGGAACCACTTCAATGGCTTGACATAAGCAATTTTCGTGTTATCGAGCATATTTGAGGAATTTATGAGTACAGAACTATAAGGTTAGTACTATATCGCTTCAGCTATATGCCAGACTAACCTACCTACCTCCTGTAAATTATAATTCAGAATTGGACTTGTGAATAATTTTCCCCCTGTTGTCCCTTGAAAATTATCATGAAACAATCCATTTTTTATAGAATGCGTCGTCACTATTTTTTCTGAAATTCGATTGTGTATATCTCCGCGAATATTCGAGTAAAAAAAAAATTCATATACCATTGCAAAGCTGAGGTTAAACTCTTCCAGAAAATAGCAAAAAATCGTCGAGACTCCCAATACTGACCCAGTTATATGCTCGGGAACCACTTCAATGGCTTGACATAAGCAATTTTCGTGTTATCGAGCATATTTGAGGAATTTATGAGTACAGAACTATAAGGTTAGTACTATATCGCTTCAGCTATATGCCAGACTAACCTACCTACCTCCTGTAAATTATAATTCAGAATTGGACTTGTGAATAATTTTCCCCCTGTTGTCCCTTGAAAATTATCATGAAACAATCCATTTTTTATAGAATGCGTCGTCACTATTTTTTTCTGAAATTCGATTGTGTATATCTCCGCGAATATTCGAGTAAAAAAAAAATTCATATACCATTGCAAAGCTGAGGTTAAACTCTTCCAGAAAATAGCAAAAAATCGTCGAGACTCCCAATACTGACCCAGTTATATGCTCGGGAACCACTTCAATGGCTTGACATAAGCAATTTTCGTGTTATCGAGCATATTTGAGGAATTTATGAGTACAGAACTATAAGGTTAGTACTATATCGCTTCAGCTATATGCCAGACTAACCTACCTACCTCCTGTAAATTATAATTCAGAATTGGACTTGTGAATAATTTTCCCCCTGTTGTCCCTTGAAAATTATCATGAAACAATCCATTTTTTATAGAATGCGTCGTCACTATTTTTTCTGAAATTCGATTGTGTATATCTCCGCGAATATTCGAGTAACAAAAAAATTCATATACCATTGCAAAGCTGAGGTTAAACTCTTCCAGAAAATAGCAAAAAATCGTCGAGACTCCCAATACTGACCCAGTTATATGCTCGGGAACCACTTCAATGGCTTGACATAAGCAATTTTCGTGTTATCGAGCATATTTGAGGAATTTATGAGTACAGAACTATAAGGTTAGTACTATATCGCTTCAGCTATATGCCAGACTAACCTACCTACCTCCTGTAAATTATAATTCAGAATTGGACTTGTGAATAATTTTCCCCCTGTTGTCCCTTGAAAATTATCATGAAACAATCCATTTTTTATAGAATGCGTCGTCACTATTTTTTCTGAAATTCGATTGTGTATATCTCCGCGAATATTCGAGTAAAAAAAAAAATTCATATACCATTGCAAAGCTGAGGTTAAACTCTTCCAGAAAATAGCAAAAAATCGTCGAGACTCCCAATACTGACCCAGTTATATGCTCGGGAACCACTTCAATGGCTTGACATAAGCAATTTTCGTGTTATCGAGCATATTTGAGGAATTTATGAGTACAGAACTATAAGGTTAGTACTATATCGCTTCAGCTATATGCCAGACTAACCTACCTACCTCCTGTAAATTATAATTCAGAATTGGACTTGTGAATAATTTTCCCCCTGTTGTCCCTTGAAAATTATCATGAAACAATCCATTTTTTATAGAATGCGTCGTCACTATTTTTTCTGAAATTCGATTGTGTATATCTCCGCGAATATTCGAGTAACAAAAAAATTCATATACCATTGCAAAGCTGAGGTTAAACTCTTCCAGAAAATAGCAAAAAATCGTCGAGACTCCCAATACTGACCCAGTTATATGCTCGGGAACCACTTCAATGGCTTGACATAAGCAATTTTCGTGTTATCGAGCATATTTGAGGAATTTATGAGTACAGAACTATAAGGTTAGTACTATATCGCTTCAGCTATATGCCAGACTAACCTACCTACCTCCTGTAAATTATAATTCAGAATTGGACTTGTGAATAATTTTCCCCCTGTTGTCCCTTGAAAATTATCATGAAACAATCCATTTTTTATAGAATGCGTCGTCACTATTTTTTCTGAAATTCGATTGTGTATATCTCCGCGAATATTCGAGTAAAAAAAAAATTCATATACCATTGCAAAGCTGAGGTTAAACTCTTCCAGAAAATAGCAAAAAATCGTCGAGACTCCCAATACTGACCCAGTTATATGCTCGGGAACCACTTCAATGGCTTGACATAAGCAATTTTCGTGTTATCGAGCATATTTGAGGAATTTATGAGTACAGAACTATAAGGTTAGTACTATATCGCTTCAGCTATATGCCAGACTAACCTACCTACCTCCTGTAAATTATAATTCAGAATTGGACTTGTGAATAATTTTCCCCCTGTTGTCCCTTGAAAATTATCATGAAACAATCCATTTTTTATAGAATGCGTCGTCACTATTTTTTCTGAAATTCGATTGTGTATATCTCCGCGAATATTCGAGTAAAAAAAAAATTCATATACCATTGCAAAGCTGAGGTTAAACTCTTCCAGAAAATAGCAAAAAATCGTCGAGACTCCCAATACTGACCCAGTTATATGCTCGGGAACCACTTCAATGGCTTGACATAAGCAATTTTCGTGTTATCGAGCATATTTGAGGAATTTATGAGTACAGAACTATAAGGTTAGTACTATATCGCTTCAGCTATATGCCAGACTAACCTACCTACCTCCTGTAAATTATAATTCAGAATTGGACTTGTGAATAATTTTCCACCTGTTGTCCCTTGAAAATTATCATGAAACAATCCATTTTTTATAGAATGCGTCGTCATATTTTTTCTGAAATTCCACTGTGTATATCTCCGCGAATATTCGAGTAACAAAAAAAATTCATATACCAGTGCAAAGCTGAGGTTAAACTTGTTGTGTCCACAAGGAACAACAGAATTAAATTTATTGTAGAAAGACAAATGAAATCAATAAATAAATAAAAGATGACGACGGAGTCAGAGGAAAGACGAAAATGGAAGGAGCAAAACAGATTTAATTTAGAACCGAAAATTAAGAATAAAATAATAATGAATGAGGATTAACAGCGGGGGAAAATAATGACTGGAAATGGGCGGAGAAAATAAACAGGAACATCACTGTTACTGTATGGCACTAATTCAAATTAATAAAATCCAACATCTCCAACATCTCTCTTCTTAAATTTTGTTCTCCTCACGGCGAATAACGTATTGGTGGGCGGCGTTGTCTCTGAGGACGAGGAGTTGGTTGAATTGGCAAGGTTGGCACCGGAATGGTTGCGACATTGCGATGGCAAGGACTTTTCTGTTGAAGACCCTGGTCAACTAAATCGTTCGAAAAAGTAGTCTCTGTTTGGTAAGGGATAAATAAACGCATTTGGTTTACATGTCGAGTGACAGTAATATTCAAGAGTGGAATTTTTACCTTCCAAATTAGACCTTTACCATCGATTATTTTGCCTTCAAACCTATTTGGCTTGCCAGACCTTCCGTAATTCAACACGAGAACAGTGTCACCGTTTTTGAAATGACGAGGATGAGCACCGTGGTGACGATCGTACTGTTGTCGCATTTTGTCCTGGTACTGATTTGTGTTCGGTTTGTTGTTCTGTTGGCATGGCTTTAACAGGGAAAGCGAAGTGCGAAGAGAGCGTCCCAAAAACTTTTCTGAGGGGGACAAACCATTTAACACTTGGATTGGAGTTGACCTATAGGAGAAAAGGAACTCTGAAATCCAATTTTGATTTTTGGAATTGGCATTTTTCTTAGCCTGACGCTTGAATGTGTCAACCATACGCTCGGCTTGACCATTGCAATGCGGCTGATATGGAGGTGAAAAGATGTGCTTAATACCATTTTGTTTACAATACTGTTGAAAATCAAAAGATGAAAATGGTGGACCATTGTCACTTACAAGCACATTTGGAAAACCATATCTGTGAAAAATGCGATTCAGTGCCGTAATTGTGTGAAAGGCCGTGGTGGAGTGCATCTCAGTGATTTCCGGCCATTTTGACAACGAATCGACAAGAATCAGATACGTTTTGCCGTCGGGACATGGACCTGCGAAATCAATGTGGACTCTACCAAAAATTTGATCAGAAGTCGGCCATGGACACAATGGAGCTTTCTTCGGGAGTTTTGCCGCGGACTGACAGTCGGTACAGTGCTTCACCAACATTTCGATGTCATTGTCCAAGCCGGGCCAATAGACATGTTGACGAGCCAAAGCTTTCATGCGGAAAATTCCAGGATGAGCAAAGTGTAAAGCAGTCAGAACACGTTTGCGAAGTGATGCCGGCACAACGACTCTGTTTCCTGATAAAAAGGGAACCACCCACAACCGAGAGGGTGTTACGTTTTTGGAAAAACGACAGTAAATCGTTGGCAGGACATTTGTTTGGCCAGCCCGAACGAACATACCCAATTACTTGTTGTAGCAGTTCTTCGTCGGCGGTACACAAAGCAACTTCTTCGGCAGACACAGGCAAAGACTCCAAATTTGCGAAGAAAACGAATTCGGCGGCTTCGTCGGCATCGCAGTCCATCTGATCAGCGCATGTATGAGCGATGATTTGATCTTCACTGGAACGATTTGATGCGATTAGCCGTGAAAGGACATCAGCTTGTCCAAAACTTTCCGATTTCACATATTTGATGATGAAGTCGTAATTTGCCAAAGTCAGAGCCCAGCGCTGCAAACGAGCGGCTGTGTAGATCGGAATCCCTTTTTTACTGCCAAAAATCGCTAAAAGGGGCTTGTGATCCGTTAGCAATGAAAAATTTCGCCCATAAATCATGCGGTGAAATTTTTGACATGCAAAAATAAGGGCTAAGGCTTCACGTTCAATTTGCGCATAATTTCGTTCACTTGGCGTCAGACTTCTGCAGGCATGCTCAATTACGCGTTCAGAGCCATCAGGGAACTTGTGACTGATGGTTGCGCCAATTCCTGACTGACTAGCATCCGCAGCAACAATGATCGGTTTTGCGGGGTCGTAGTGCGTCAAAAGCAAGTCGGACTGGAGAATCTGCTTAGCCTTTTCAAAAGCATTTTGTTGATCATTTCCCCAAGCCCAAGGAACATCTTTACGCAAAAGAATGTCCAAAGGAGCGCGAATTACACGCATCTCTTTGATAAACCGACCATAATAATTCAGTGCGCCAAGAAACGAACGCAAAGTGCTCAGATCATTTGGCGGCGGCATTTCGCGAATCGCTGCAGATCGAGCCGGGTCGGGTTGGATTCCTTTGGCTGAAACAATGTGGCCAAGAAATTTTAATTCAGTTTGCAAAAATGGCATTTTTCCAAACGAATGCGGAACCCAAAATCCTGAATTTTTGAAAATAATTTGGACAAAGATTTAACGTGGTCCGAAATGTTTGATGAAGCGATGATAATGTCGTCCAGGTATGCAAAAACACCAGGAATGCCGGACGTCATTTGATCCATAACCTTCTGAAAAATCGAAGGGGCAGACTTAACACCAAAGGGCAACCGTTGGTACTGAAAAAGCCCTTTATGCGTGTTAATACCCACTAACGATTTGGACTTATCCTCCAATTCCAATTGGAGATATGCGTCGCGCAGATCAAGTTGTGAGAAAACTTTTGACCCACGAAGTGCATGGAAAATGTCGTCGGTTCGTGGCAATGGATGACGGTTGAGTTCCAACGCATCATTTAGTCCGGTCGTGAAGTCGACGCAAACACGAATTTCACCAGACTTTTTGCGCAACAGCGAGGACAGGTGCCGCCCAACGCGAAAAATCGACTGGGTGGATCGCTCCAATTTCAACAAGACGGTCCAATTCGCTGTTGACGGCCTCCGAAACTCCATGCGGAACGGGCCTAGCTCGACAGAAAACAGGCTGAGCACCAGGTTTCAAATGAAGCGTTGCTTTCATCTTCGTGCACACGCCCAAACCTGGCCGAAAAACCTGTGGAAAAGAATTTTTCATTTGTTCAGCCAAATTTGTTGGTTCATCGGTCGGTTCAATTGCGTTGACTTTTGTTGTGGCAATTGGCAAATCCAATGTCGTCGCGATTGGAGACTGTGTGGCCTGCTCAAACGGCACGATCCAATCTAGTCCCATGATATTTGGAGCATCGGTGTTCGCAACTGAACATTTGAGCTTTAAATCAACACCTTTAAATTGCACCAAACAATCGAATTCGCCCAACAAACTCAATTTGTGACCGGAAAAACTGCCAACCTTTTTACCTTGCTTTCTCAATTTGGACTACCCAAACTTATCCACAGTGGCTCCTGGATAATCGTCAGATGCGAGCACGAGTCAGCCGCAAGTTTAACAGGGTGTCCATTGATCAGCGGGTTCGTCCAAATCCAGTCGTGGCACTCTTGCATCACACAAAAAGTGGAGGCCACAGTGACAGCATTTGACTGCGTGCGGGCTTGACAAATGGAGCTGATGTGTCCAGCCTTTCCACAGCGAAAGCACTTCACATCCGCTGGATAACGACATGCGTTAGCATGAAATTTGCCACACCGCCTGCACTTTTGCTGTTCACGCGGATTTTGATCGGTCCTATTTGAATTGAAAGGAAAATTTTTCTCTTTGGAAATTGGAACCGAATTATTGCCCTTTTGATTGACCGTTTTACCTCGATTTGACTTCTTACTTCCATCGCTTACTCGTTGTGGTCGGACCTGCACCGAATGAATTTGCCCGGGACCAGACAAAGCGGCGGCCGAATTTTGAAGCGATTGGATGGAGCGGCACTCTTCCAGAAGTGCTTCCAAAGTCATGGACCTCGGTGGCGTTGACTTTCGCGCTTTTTCCATTTGGCGGAGACACTCTTGTCGGAGTTCTTTGTGCGCGTCGCTCAGGGCTTTTTTGGTAGAACCTGTTGTTCATACCTCAAGTAATCCGTTGCCGAAAGCTTACCCAAAATCAAACGCACTTTCATGTCACCGGTCAAATCCTTACCGTCCTTCTCGACAAATTGTCCAAAACGATCCCACCAAAGTGAGAATGTTTCATCTGCCTCAGGATCGTAGTGGAATTGGGGAAGTTGACTATTGATTTGACTGAACAGGTCAGAAGAACTGGCACTTGGTGCCGAATTTTGAGGCAAAATTTTTGAAATTAAATCCAAAAACTGTTTTTGCTGCGCTTCCAAAATAATTTTGAGGTCTTCCTTCGTCGCCATGATAGAGAAAATGAATTTGAAGTGGCAATGACAAATAACAAATATAAAATTAAATTTATGCCACTTGCAATATTTGGCAAATACCGAACAAACACTTAGCTTTACTCAGTCAGGATACTGAGAAACTCTTCAGGCTTACGACAGATGGGGAATTAACTTTAGTGTTATGGGTTATGTGAGGTGGCCGTCAGAGTAGCTTTTTGGTAAGTTCACGGTAATGCACAAAATATGCACTCGGGCGTCGCCAATGTTGTGTCCACAAGGAACAACAGAATTAAATTTATTGTAGAAAGACAAATGAAATCAATAAATAAATAAAAGATGACGACGGAGTCAGAGGAAAGACGAAAATGGAAGGAGCAAACAGATTTAATTTAGAACCGAAAATTAAGAATAAAATAATAATGAATGAGGATTAACAGCGGGGGAAAATAATGACTGGAAATGGGCGGAGAAAATAAACAGGAACATCACTGTTACTGTATGGCACTAATTCAAATTAATAAAATCCAACATCTCCAACAAAACTCTTTCAGAAAATGGCAAAAAAATCGTCGAGACTCCCAATACTGACCCAGTTATATGCTCGGGAACTAATTCAATGGCTTGACATAAGCAATTTTCGTGTTATCGAGCATATTTGAGAATTTATGAGTACAGAACTATAAGGTTAGTACTATATCGCTTCAGCTATATGCCAGACTAACCTACCTACCTCCTGTAAATTATAATTCAGAATTGGACTTGTGAATAATTTTCCACCTGTTGTCCCTTGAAAATTATCATGAAACAATCCATTTTTTATAGAATGCGTCGTCACTATTTTTTCTGAAATTCCATTGTGTATATCTCCGCGAATATTCGAGTAAAAAAAAAAATTCATATACCAGTGCAAAGCTGAGGTTAAACTCTTCCAGAAAATAGCAAAAAATCGTCGAGACTCCCAATACTGACCCAGTTATATGCTCGGGAACCGCTTCAATGGCTTGACATAAGCAATTTTCGTGTTATTGAGCATATTTGAGGAATTTATGAGTACAGAACTATAAGGTTAGTACTATATCGCTTCAGCTATATGCCAGACTAACCTACCTACCTCCTGTAAATTATAATTCAGAATTGGACTTGTGAATAATTTTCCACCTGTTGTCCCTTGAAAATTATCATGAAACAATCCATTTTTTATAGAATGCGTCGTCACTATTTTTTCTGAAATTCGATTGTGTATATCTCCGCGAATATTCGAGTAAAAAAAAAAATTCATATACCATTGCAAAGCTGAGGTTAAACTCTTTCAGAAAATAGCAAAAAATCGTCGAGACTCCCAATACTGACCCAGTTATATGCTCGGGAACCACTTCAATGGCTTGACATAAGCAATTTTCGTGTTATCGAGCATATTTGAGGAATTTATGAGTACAGAACTATAAGGTTAGTACTATATCGCTTCAGCTATATGCCAGACTAACCTACCTACCTCCTGTAAATTATAATTCAGAATTGGACTTGTGAATAATTTTCCCCCTGTTGTCCCTTGAAAATTATCATGAAACAATCCATTTTTTATAGAATGCGTCGTCACTATTTTTTCTGAAATTCGATTGTGTATATCTCCGCGAATATTCGAGTAACAAAAAAAATTCATATACCATTGCAAAGCTGAGGTTAAACTCTTCCAGAAAATAGCAAAAAATCGTCGAGACTCCCAATACTGACCCAGTTATATGCTCGGGAACCGCTTCAATGGCTTGACATAAGCAATTTTCGTGTTATTGAGCATATTTGAGGAATTTATGAGTACAGAACTATAAGGTTAGTACTATATCGCTTCAGCTATATGCCAGACTAACCTACCTACCTCCTGTAAATTATAATTCAGAATTGGACTTGTGAATAATTTTCCCCCTGTTGTCCCTTGAAAATTATCATGAAACAATCCATTTTTTATAGAATGCGTCGTCACTATTTTTTCTGAAATTCGATTGTGTATATCTCCGCGAATATTCGAGTAACAAAAAAAATTCATATACCATTGCAAAGCTGAGGTTAAACTCTTCCAGAAAATAGCAAAAAATCGTCGAGACTCCCAATACTGACCCAGTTATATGCTCGGGAACCGCTTCAATGGCTTGACATAAGCAATTTTCGTGTTATTGAGCATATTTGAGGAATTTATGAGTACAGAACTATAAGGTTAGTACTATATCGCTTCAGCTATATTTAATGTTTTTGCAAGTTTCTAAAAATGCTCTTTAGCCCTTGTTTGGTGTTTTAAAAGTCAATTCTTAATTTATAAACAATTTTTGGCATTTTTGAGGGTTAAAAGCGATTTTTGGCAGTTTTTTAAGGCATATTTTAGTGCATATTTGGGCCTTTTTTGGGGTTTTTGGGCATATTTGGCGGATTTTTAGTGCATATTTTATGCGCATATTTGGCCTTTTTTAGTGCATACAACTTCGAACCCTATTCATCATATTTTTTTCTGAAATTCAATTGTGCATATCTCCGCGACGGTCTACCTCAGTTCGGCGCCCACAGTTCGGCCCTCACGGTTCTGCCCCCACGGTACCACTACAACTTTCTATAACTTTTTTATTTGTCAAACCAATCCAACATTGTTGGTATCATTTGAAAGCTTAAGGTGTTTAGAAGCTTTTTATAAGCTATTGCTTTGCGATTAGACAAATATCAAAAAAGTTATACATGAAAATTGCGAAAAAGTCGAAAATTTCATGTTTTTTTCTCACTAAAATTTTTTCTAGGCTTGAAAATTTTTTCGCTTTACGTAAGGCTAATAGAGCATGTTAAGAGCTTTCGAATGATACCAAGATTTATTAATTTGGATAACAAATAAAAAAGCTAACATGGAAAAACATGCTGGGGCCGAACCGTGGGGGCCGAATCGTGAGGGCCGAACCGTGAGGGCCGAACTGTGGGGCCGAACTGGGCGGTTCCGCTCCGCGAATATTCGAGTAAATTTTTTGGCGAAATATCTATTTCAAAAATTTTCAAGATAGAACTTGTGATTTTTGAAATTTTGGGGCAATTTCAACTGATAAAAAGACCCCAAACCCATACGTAATGGAGTAACATTTTCGTAACTTTTTATCAAATAAGATTTTCATATTTTATGAAAAATTCAACAAATCTTATCCGCGCCTTTTAGTGACTAAAAATCTCGAAATAGTTAACTAAAATAGTGAGTAAAAATGCCAAAATAGTGACAAAATTGTGGCAAAAAGTCCGAAATAGTGACAAATAGTGACATAATTTTTAGCCAAAAATTAAGCAAAAATAATTGTTATTCCACTATTGCAATTGCAAATGAGTAGGGCTGGGATTTTAAGTGCAAAAAACCAAAAATAGGTACCTAAAAAATAATTTTTAAAAGGAAAATTCTTGCCAAGAAAATGCATTTTTGAGAAAAAATTTTTCATTTCTTGGGAGTGTATTTTTGAAAATTTTTGCGTTCATTTTAAGGGATGTATTTTTCTGAAATTTTTTAAATCGATTCTTAGGGGTGTATATTTCGTTTTTATTGAGAAATTTTCCAAAAAATATCGAAGTAGTGAAAAAATAGTGACAAAATGCTAAAATAGTGAATTTTCACTATTTTAGTGACAAAGTGCGAAAATAGTGATTTCTAGTGACGGATAATGACGTCAGAATCGAAAAATTTTTAATGCAGAAATACGTTTTTTGAGCTCCTTTCTTCAAATCAATTAAGCAAAAAAAATAGTTTTTCACTAGAAATCGCGACTCTACAAATCACACACAAATTTTCAAAAAAATTTTCCCTGGCTGCGCCTATCGGCACTGCCGGACCCCCCCCCCCCCCCTGACTCTAATTTTTTTAACTTCCCTCCCCCTTTCATTAGCATGAGTTTTTATTCTCTGTCTCTTCTTCTGGCATTTTTAATGGCACCAATCGTCCATAAAACACTGTCCACAGCGCAATTGTCAAAAAGATTACGGCACTTTCCAATTCCCAAATCGCTCGGGGTCCGAAAAAAGTGTAGAGAAAACTAAAAGTAAAAAATTATTGCTGATTATTTTTATCCGAAATATTCTCAAATCAACGACCCACCCGATCATCAGTGGGCCCAACAGTCGTCCCATGCCCCCACACATCATCAAAACGCCCTGCTGCTTGGCCTGCAGTCGCGGCCCAATCGCCTTGGAGAAGATTGTGCTCATCGACGCATTAATACAGGGGAAGGCGGTGCCAACCGCGAGGACCATCAGAGAGTAGTACAGGGTGACGTTCACCTGAGGTACACAATGCCAAGCCAATAGGGAGGGGAACGGACCTGTTTGAGTCCGTCACACCACGCGTGTTGCGTTCGGTCACAGCCGCCGGACACCGCCGTCGAATTGGGCAGGGAAACAGCTAAAGGTGATCAGTCGGACAATTGTATTTTCAGGGGGAGGAGGGGCTAATCACTTTGTGGCACGTCATTAGGCAGAAATGGCCAAGAGAAAGTGATCAGATGGAAGAGGAGAAGGCCAACCAACGAAAAAAGACACACGAGGCGATCATTCAGACTAAAGCATCTCTTTTGGCCCACTATTTTTGACAGAATGAATACATTTTGCCAAGGTCAAACACAATGTACAGAACATAGACAAAGAGGGAAAGAAGGCCGCGGGCGATGTGTGCCAACGACTCGTAAAATGCCACTTCTTGAGGGGTCCAAAGGAACATAAGCATGGCGAACACAGTGCCAATTCTGTCGACAGTTCGAATAGTCATTGCCCGAGGGGTTTAGTCCAATTCTGCTTGGTTCCACTTACGTTTCAACGTTTGTGTAGACAAATTGTTGCGTGAAACGAAGCGCATAACAAAGAAAAAGGGCAATTCGATCGGGCGGTGCCAATTTTATTTGCTTCTGTTGTTCCGACTGATCAGCGGAAATCTTACAAATTAACCATTTTTATCTGATCATTTGCTTGTTGTTTTGTTTATTACGCTTTTGCTTATTCGCTTTCGCTTCAAAACGCCCACAAAACTTTCGCGGAAAAAGCGTAAAACAATGAAAACATTCAAAATGCTAAGCACAGCAGCGAAAAGAGCAGGACAATTAAACATGCTCAGATGGAGGGGCCCAAAAATTGTGATGCCGGGAAAACCAAGCCATTGAAAAGCAATTTGGAAGGCTAAACTTTGGGAATGATCCATTATCAGATTATTACTTTTAATTTAAATATTTCTAAATTCATACCCGGGCCCAATGAAAGTCCAATTGCGTTTCCGCCTGTCACAAATGCCGTCGCCCTCGACCTGTCTTCGATTGTGCTCGCTGCTGCGGCGTATGCTCGCAGTAACCCAATTTGAGCTGCATTTATATTTTCATTTTTTGGTTAATTAAATTAAATATTAATAATTATAATAATTAATTAATTAATTCAAATTACTCATTCGTTTCTTACATGTGCCGGCGCCTGTGATAAAGCGGGACCAAATAAGAACATAGTCTTGGACAATTACAGAAGGAAATAATTCCACAACAAAATAGAAAATGTCACCGACAAGCATTAAAAACTAAAGAATGGAGAAGAGAATTAAATTATTTTATTATTACAAAAAATAACAAATAAATAAATTGAATTAATTATGATTATGAAATAACGATAAATTATTATTAATGAGTGCAAATAAATAAAAAATGCAATTACATTGCACAATATTAGCGGCGGTCGAATTCGTTCGATGCGATTGGCCCAAATGCCAAGCGCCGGCGCTGCCATAATTTTGGTGAACGAAAATGCAGCCACAACAACACTGAACATCGCTTCAGAGGCGGACGGGTCAAGCTGCACAAAAGGCATTTAATCATTCAAAAGGCATTTTTAATTACTCAAAAAGTCCGTCTTTTCCCCCTTTTTGGGGGGGATTTTCTTACCGATTTCATAAAAGGCCAAAGAGAAGTGAAATAAAGCGAAAAATGCACGGAAGAGATAAAGGACATCCACGAGGCCAACAGAATGGAAGGCCATTCCGTCTTCGGCTGCCTTTGGGCGACGCCATCCGCCGACGGCGAAACGGCGGGGGAAAGGCCAACGCGGGGAAGCGATTCTTTGTCAGATGAGCCCACTCGATTCATTGGCAATTTCAAAACTATTATTTTGCTTAAATTTTCCAATAAAAAATAATGGCGCTTTTTGCAAAATCCGAAATGAGTTTTTCTGTAATTAAATGAATGATGAGTGATGTCGTCGCCATTTTCGGATCTGTCGTCGTAAGGTTCGGCCACACCATCCGATCAAATGACCCTCTTATCACCCCAATTAGCAATCACTTTCTTATCTTTCGCATTTCCTTCAATTTAATTAAATTAACGTTTATCATCAAAAATTACAAATATTTTATTACTTTCTAATACATTTCAAATAACTTAAGCTGAGGTGGGGTACGGTGATTAAATTATTACTGTTTTATTTTACAGCCATTCTCGCGAACATAAGAAACCCCCAAGGACTGCTCGACAGTCGAAATTTTTCGAGACTCGGAAATTAACAAACGAGATTGGCACGGAGACTCGAGACCTTTTTCAAAGGTTTTCTCTTATTTACATAAAAAGCTCTAAAAATAGATTAAAAAAATGATTTTTTTTTTTCTAGGATTTTCTAGCAACAGCCATGATCATATGTTTAGCTTTTGATAAAATTGGTGGTAAAAGGTAAAAATTGACTTTTGTTTGCTTAATTGTTTGTGCCTTTTTTGGCATTTTTTGTTTGCTTTCCAACCGTAATAAATATTCTTTAATGGACAAACCACAAACTTTACCCAAATAAATTAATATCTAATCCAAAATTATTTACCATTTTCTTAAAATAAACTGTTCTTAAAAACTTGTCACAAATTGTTTGAAGTAGCTTTATCATTTAAATTTAAAGCACAATGCAATTAGTTAAAGTTTGCTCATCCTTTCTCAATCAAAGCAGATCATTTCTTCCTTCACTTTGCTTTTTCCGCCTCATTTCTTCCTCACTCTCCTCCCCTCCTCCCATCTCTCTTCTTCGCTCACTTCCTCACTCTCTTCCCTTTCTCTCATCTTCTCTCACTCTCCTCTCCTCCCCTCCTCCCATCTCTCTTCTTATCCTCTCCTCCACCCATCTCTCTTCTTCGCTCACTTCCTCACTCTCTTCCCTTTCTCTCATCTTTTCACCTCTTCCTCTCCTTCCTATCACTTCCTCTTCTCACTTCTTCCGCTTCTGTTGACCTCCCCCGCCTCCGCCCATTGCTCCTCCGATTTCGTCCCTCACTTTTTTGGGCAGTGACTGCACTTTTCTGTTGATCATTTCCGCCTTATCATTTGCCGACAAATTGGGGTTGTTCGCGATTTCGGTCAGTTCCCTTAAGCATTCGTTGTTTTGCCTTTCCGTTCTTTTTCCTCATTTTTCTCTTTTTTCTCACTTGTCCGCCTTTTTCGCCGCTTCGCTGAACTTTCTCACCGCTTCTTCGTGCGCCGCTTCGCCCTCGGCCTTCGCCCGTTCCCTTTCCTGCTCAAACTCGGCGTATTTCTTCTGCAAATTTATTTTGCTGATTATTTTGGCTTTTTTTTGTCCTTTAAATTTGCCTGAATTTCCTCCGATTGTTTGTCCACCCATTCCTTCACTTTTTCCGCTATTTCCGTTTCCTTTAAATGCCCAAGGCTCGTGACGTATTGGTAGAATTCGTTGATTTTCTCTTGGCTGGCCTCTGTTAAGAATGGCGGGGGCTGCGCATCGCCTTGGGCAGCTGCTTCATTTTGGGCTCGGCACAATGCCAAAAATATCAAAGAAAAAGACGCAAAGGAAAGGAAAATGGACGAAGAAGTCATTTTGAGAGGAAGTTTTTGCTATGCTTGACAATAATGACTGAATTAAATCACAATTAATGTGTTCGGTTGCTTTTGCTCGTCATTTTATCTCCCAATCGCCGAATTGTCCCTCCCCTCCCCCACAATTTGTCCTTCGCCCAAATCAAACATTTCCCGACATGTTCGCTGCTTCTGTTCGCTTCGCCGTGTTTGTTTACCCCCCCCCCCCCAATTTTTGCGATTGATTTGTCTAAAAGTCTCTGCCGACAAAAGGGAAATTATGTCAATCGTTTGCGCAGAAATGAGGACACGCATTCAATTGGTGAGAATTTGGAATTAATTGTGCAAGTGACAACAAAACAAAACTCAGAATTCTTCCCCCCCCCCCCCCCCCTGTAAAAGCAAAGGGAAAAATAATAAATGGTAAAAAAAGTTATAATTCACTGACTCAAATTTTAGCAAAACAGTGATAATTAGGAAAAGTGAATGAAAATTAGTAAGTATGGAAATGAAGGCGAGGGGAGGAAAAAATGAAATGGTCCAATGGCTACACAGAAGCGAAAACAGCGTTTAAATACCGCGACAATCGTTGCGCCGTGGCGAACAACAAAATGCGCAGAAATTGGCGAACGCCGTGGAAGAAAGGGCGGGGGGGGGGGGGGGGAGGGGGAGCCGCGTCTGTGGACGGACGGACACGGCAATTGCTCCTTTCTCCGTTCGTTCGTTTTTCTGTGCTTCGATGGTCGTCCGTCCGTCCAAAATCCGTTGTGATTGTTTTGTTGTTTATGCTGCGCAAGCGAAGAAAAAAGGGGGAGAAGGAGCAGGTTTTGAAGGGGGACAATTGGCGAAATGGCAATTTGATTGGAGGGGAAAGACGGCAATTAAACGATAATTACAAATTTGAGGAATTGTGAGTAATCGTTTGAGTGAGTAATCATTTGTTGATCACTGATTATGATGAGTGGAGTGAGTTGATTTACTGGACATATTTTACTAATAAACAAATATTACTAACAAGGGTAAATATCTTTTGATTACTATTGTAATTTTTGGCATTTAATGTTGTAAGGCATCGTATTTTTATGATGCAGAATGCTGACTGACGTTCAATAACAAAAAGCATGACTAAATAAATAGATTCGTACGACTTCTTATCTGTAATTTGCGCGCCAAGCTCGTCTACACGACAACTTATCAGTTCATCATGAGCGAACAGAGCGGCTAAATGACGTCGGCAGACATTTGGATGGCATTAAGTTTTTTGCCGTTTAAGAATTCGTCCACTGTTAGTTGCCAGAAACCATTCTGAGATACTTTTTGTGGTACTTCCGTGTTTTGCTACTCCCCCCCATCGAAAATTTAACAAATTCATATTTTGGGAGATTTTCAAGTTCACTGACCACGAAGATGATGTTGTTTCGACAACACCATGTTCGTGATCAGTGCAGTGACTTTGAAAACCCCAAAATGAATTTGAAAATTTTTCGAGGGGGGGGGGGGGGGTTAGCAAAACAAGGATCTACCCTTTTTGTGCGTAACGGTAACGAATCCAATGCTAGGTAAAATTTCTCGTTTCAAGGCCACACCATCAATCACAAGCGCCTAGACAACTGTTAAAACATTATCAAGTGATCAAAGAAATGATTTTTTGAACATTTTCTGTTCCTTATTTGTGAATTTTGCAAGCTCTCCTCTCGTCATTTTTGTACCAGTTTTTTTCGTATTGAAAAGTCAACAACGATTTGAATGCAACAAAAATTTCTGTCATATAACTGATGAAACAAAGGCAATTTCTTTCACTTTCCGTCGCTGCTTCTTTTTCTTTGAAGCCTTTTCGTTATTTTCTGCTCGCGGAGCGACAAACATTTTTGCATTTTGTCGGCTTTCCAATTGCATTTGAAGAAATTTTAATGCAGCTATATTGAGGCCAACGCAATTCTGAAAAAGACAAGCACAAAGTTAATGACCTTTTGATCCCACGAAAACATTGCAAAACCAACCAAAGTGTCAGTGATATGTTTTGGCAAAACTGTTCTGAGGTCGTCGATCAGTGAAAGCAGCTCAAGAGAATGGATTATTTGATTGTGATGGATTCTGAAAAAAAAATGGAATTCTAATTTCAGAAGTAAAACCAAGGCGGACGCCGAGATAACCTGGTAAGGAAAAGAATGACACGTTCGGCGAGGTCGGATTTGTAATTGGAACGCACGCATTTGCCCATTTCCTTCAAAAGGTCCGGAACAAAAGTGAAGGGCAGCGTCATCAAACTCTTCTCCAAGTGACTGTAAATGTTGTAAAATGCGCCCATTTCGGTGCACCCCAAAACTCCGCCGCCGAAATTCTACCGCCGAAACTCCGCCGGCCAAAACTCCGCCGAGACATAACTCCGCCGGGGAAAAAATTTTCTAACTTAGAAATTTTTCAAGAAAAAAATCTTAGAAAAATTTTTTCTTAGAAAATTCCAAGAAAAAAATAATTTCAAAAAATTTTAAGCGATTTTTTTGAAAATTTTTTGAAAATTCTTAGTTTTTCATCATTAAGTTTTGAAAAATCGCTTGAAATTTTTTTAAATTTCTTTTTTCTTTGAATTTTTTAAGAAAAAATTTTTCTAAGATTTTTTTCTTGAAAAATTTCTAAGTTAGAAAAAATTTTTCCCCGGCGGAGTTATGTCTCGGCGGAGTTTCGGCGGCGGAATTTCGGCGGCGGAGTTTCGGCGGCGGAGTTTTGTCCTGCTCCGCGCCCATTTACCCAAAAATCCCTAAATTGCCGCCACCTGTGTCGGATTTTTTGCACACCGTCCGCAACGAAGCGATGTTCGGCCCCTGGCGAATAGCCCATGAGCAGCGGATGCCTTTTGTGATCGTCCTCAGCTTCGCGCGACATTCGTTCGTTCCGCACAATTTCAATCGCCTCCATTATGCCTTCGGTGGATTTTATGGTGTCGATGCTTTTCAATGGCGCTAAACCCCCTTCAAAAGTGTCCAATGGTTCGCCAGGTATCTGAAGAATCGGGGAGCAATTTGCAGTGGCTTATCGAATTCACAAACAATGTCCTCCTCGTCGACCAGTCTCTGTTCGTACTCTTTCTCTCGCTCGCGCTCTTCCTCCTCTTGCAGCACAATGAGTTCATCGGTGAGTTGCCACAGGCGAACTGATTTGTCACGAGAAGCGGAAATCTGACATGGGAGGGAATACATTCAGACCAACATTTGAATTTAAATAAAAACATAAAGAATGATAAGCTAACGAAAAATTTGGCAATTTTACCAAGGTTCTTCCATCCGCAGTGATCGCAAGAGCATCAATTTGATCAGTGTGCCCATTCAATGTTTGTATCCGATAGAATTTATCGGCATCCCATTGCTAAAAAACTGCAATATGATTACATTATTTTGGGAAGATCGACCCACACCCGTCGAGGGCAGCGAGGGCTGGGGGTCGTAAATTTTTAAATTTTATTTCACTAAAATTTTTTAATTAAATATAAAGTCTTTCTTCCCGGGAAATGTTTAGTAATTTTTTAGAGCAAAGGAAAAAACCTGAATCAATCAAAATTTTTTGTTGGTTATAAACCTGTTGCTAGCAATCACGAGTTTTTTTTCGTAATTTCCCTATAAATTCCCTTTTCCTCAAATTTTTTTTTAGTTTTATTTACAAAATTAAAGTAAAACCGACCTTTAAAGTTCCATCTTTGCTAGCAGACCTAAATGAAGATAAATTAATAAAAGAAAATTCTATGCTCATTTTCGATCAAAAGGATAGAAGGCAGAAGCATATTATGACTTGAAAAAAATGTCAAAAAATATGGAGCTGTTTTTTCAATTGCGGTCGTTAAAAAAAAAAATTGTTTTTTTCGTTTTTGAAAGCTTGGTTGAAAAATCAACGTATAGACTTTTTTTCTGCTTCCTAAAATATTAAAAAGATGCGCAAAATAATTAAAACATAATACATAAAACCAACCAAAATAAGCGCTCATCGGAAATTTCTTTTGAAAATTTGACGCATGTAACACTAAAAGAAGCTTTTATTTAAAACCACTGAGAAATGTCATACATGTCATCATGTGCAAAGAGAGATCTGTGGCAGTCACCGAAGTCGAGGCCCCAAATTTTTACCGATTTATCAGCCGACCCGGTCACTACCAATTTGCTATCCTGTAAAATGGTCAAAATTACGGAAAAAAAGACTAATTGTCAATGACCACTGAAATGTCAATGCAATAAATTGGCAAGGAATGGCCGTAAAGAGAAACAAAAAATTTGAGACTGTCTCTGAAGAAAACACGAGCGGTGGTGTCCAACAGTCCGAAGGCAACAAATTTGCCGTTGGGCGAAAGTGCTGCACACAATGCCTCGTCGTTAAGTTCCAACCGCCGCACAGAACGCATCGATAAACGTTTGCTGATTAAAAAAAAACTTATTTTTCTAAAGTTTTGAAAATATTAAAAAATTCACCTTCCGTCGATTTCAGAAAGCCATTCATAATGCCAGAAGCGGGCTTGTTTATCATTACCGCAAGAAATGAAGCCATCCTTAAATAGGAACAAAGGCGGTGAAATTAACACGAATTGGCTGACTTTTTCGGGAAAAGCACAAATTTCGGAAATTGCCGATTCGTGCGCTTTTTCTTCCATCGCGAGCAATTCGCAACTAAGCAAATCGAACAGAAATAATGCGCCAGTCTTAAGAAACAACAGAAAATAAAACGAAAAGTTATCTGAATTACTCGAGTGCCCAAGACAATTTGTTTGTCTCCGAAAACGACGATTGAAGCACTGATTTGGGAAAGTCCGTCCTCCGTTAATTTGTTGACGGGAGAGAGTGTCTCAGAGTCCCACACCAAAGCGCAGTCGTGAGAACCAGTGACAAAAAAAGAGGAATCCGAAGCAATGCAAACGGAGCGCACGTCGAAACGATGGGAACGCTTAAAAGAAATGAATGAAACAAAAGACAAATAAATGGACAAATGTGCTGACCTGGCCAAGGCTGACCAACGGAAGTGCGTTTGTCGCATTGCTTTTCCATTCAATTCGCAGTGAAACGCCTTGCACGTCGTTACTTTTCAGTAAACAGAAAAACTAAAACGAATTCTGAAAAAGTATCGCAAACGCGAATTAGGGAGACTCACTCGGTATTCTCGAACATTTTTGTTGTTCAATTCAGCAAACCCTTCACATAAATCGACCCATTTCAGCTTGGAATCGGCTCTAAAATCCCCGATTCTGGTGATCAGAGTGGTGACATCACGCGACACTTCATTTTCCATTGCTTCATTTGTTTCTTTCTCACTAAATATTTTTGCGTTAATGATAAAATGCATAAAAACGGGAAACGGGGTATGAAAATGTGCAGTTTTTAACAGTTTCATTGCAGAAAATTGACTATTTTAAATTTCAGTCTCAAAAAGTTTGTTCTTTTACAAAATTCGCTATAAAAATTCCAAAAGAGAATTTGGGTGAAAATTATGAGTTCATGTAAAAAATTAGTTTAGAAAACACCTTTCCGTTGGTTGCGAGTCCGCCTTTAATCGGAGTTTCCGCAGTTTCTTTTGGTACCGTTTTTTGCTCTCGTCAACAGTGAAATGCCTTAAAAGAAAAGTAAACGAACAACAAATGCTTCCGATTGACCTGTAAATGTCCAAAATTGAGTCGGAACCCTAAAATTCACTCATTTCCTTTAAGTTAATTTACTCCATAAATTACCGACCACACAGCAAACGATTGCTTCGTCGCTGGAAACCGCCAATTGAAGTGCGCGACCTTTTGCTTGTCTGATTAATGCTCCCCGCTTAATGCAGCGCAAAATTCTCTAAAAAGAATCGTTGATAATTAAAAGCCAATGATGGAATTTCTTGTTGGCAAAACCTAATACAAAAAGAATTGTAGGTGTGAGACATTAATTTATCCAAAATTAAGCATGCCCTATTTTGATTTAAAAGTTTCGTTATTTTTGTGAGGGCACAATCACTGACATTCGCTTGTTGTTCCGTGTCAAACGCAGCACTCTTTTCGATAGAGTCCAACAGCAGCAATTGGTCATGGCCCACGAGTGTCGTTCGCGGCCTCTTTCCCCCTTCGTTTTCGTTCTCCCCGTGCCGTTCAGTTCGTTCGTCTTCCCACCCGTCTTGTCCTTGCCAGCACAGTTCGAACACCAAAAGTTCGATCTCCGCATTGCCCACCAACAGCAGCCGGTCATCGTCAATCAGTGCGAATGTGTACACTTCGGATGAACTGCTGGCCAAGGTATAGAAGCAGGACTTTGTCGTCAGACACCAAAATTTCAATTGGCTGTCCTTTGAACTGAAAATTTCATTGTTTTTGGAAGAGTTTTCAAGTCAAACAGAGTTTTCAGGTCAAACCTGGACACCAAAAAACGGTCGCGTTGTGCAAATTGAAGGTGTGTTATGGTACTTTTGTGGCCACCCAAACGGCAAATGCCCGATTCGCTGACCAAATCCCAAACAACAATTGAAGAGTCTTTTCCACCAGAGGCCAAAGTTAGGGAATCAGCACTGAAAGCAATGCAATTGACACCAGTACGATGTCCAGCAAAAGATGAACGGATCTCTAATATACGAATCAAATTAACCCATTAAAACCAAAGATCAATGACTCACCATTTTTGCCTCTCTGATACAAATGCACCTCCCCATCATCATAACCAATAGCGACCAAACATTTGTCCGGGCTTAACTTAAATGCCGTCACTGTTCTTCCTTCACGAACAATTTGATTTGTCTAAAAAACATAAAGGCAAAATGCAGGGGTTTTACAATTTAAGTATGTATTGATAAGCCAAACAAACGAAAACCTTCTCAAGAGTGCGCACATTGTAGAAAACAAGTTGGTCTGCCGCAATAACAGCACAAGTAATCGAATCAACGAATTGAATTGCACCATTCGGTGAACCAATGAGATTACAAAAACCGCGAGATACAAATTTGAGGTAATCTCGAGTAAGACCCATCTGCTGAGCTGTAATTTGTGATGTAAAGCTTTAACGATTTTTTGGTATTTCACTGAATAATTGTCACGTAAAATGGCAAAGATTTACTAATCGATTCCTCTCGAGGAGCTAATTAATTGTAAGAGGGTTGCGTCGTGGACAAAAAATCCCGCGGTCGCGGATAGTGGATTCAAATTGCCGCGGATTGCGCATTTAAAAATTCAAAATATTTCCACTTTTTAAACATAAATGCTTTGAGTGTATCCAAAAAATGGCCTGATTTTTCTCAGCATCTCATAAGCCGCGATCCCGGTCGCATCTTTTGACATTGGCATTATACTTCTAACTATATTGTATCTTTTGTTTTGTTTTCAAATTCTTTAGATAATTTTATTTTTCTCAAATTCGTGTTTTCTTTCAATGGATGCAAATTCATCGACAGACGTTGATTTGCGTAAACAACATTCTAATGGTAACGGAAATGTACGTCATCAAGCTGAAGAAAATGGAACTGAACAGCAGCAGAATAACGGCAGAAATTTCTTACAAGCGCCTACATCATTTCATGACGTTGTTTTGGGTTATTGAACCTTTTAGGTAATTCATTTTATGTTTCCATTTCTTTCCAGGTGTTCTTACACAACTCTCCCGCAAATACCTCTTCATCGATGCGAAAAAGAAGGCATTGTTTTATTTGGCTATGGTCATCGTTTTGTCATTGCTTTCGCATGCCATCAATTTGCCTAGCGGTTATTTGACGCAGGTTTTGGGTTTTATGTTTAAAATATTTTGTAGGACTGTACGTACAAACATTAATTATTATTTTTTCTTATGCCCTTTCCATGCTATTTTTCCCTTTGTTACAGAAGCACAATGTGTTTAATCAGTTTGGCACCAAATTGGGCTGGTTTTGGACTTTGCTGCTGTTAACTCCGTTCATTTGGTCCACCTCTCTGCTTCATCACGAATCAAAACTTAAAGCCGGCTTCGATTTGTTCCGTCTTTTGGTGGCTACCGCTCTTTGGTACACTTTCACGAATTGGTAAATGCGAAATTGGAGTTTAATTACCTTAATTTTGCATTTAAGTTTTGTCAAATTCGAGCTTCATACTGGAAAATGTCACGGTTCTGTCGAATCGGCGAGGGTTAATTGCTATGAAAATGGCGGAAAATGGATACCAGGTAGGCATTTTGTATTACATTCTACCCAAAGATTTTTTCATTGGGATTTTTTAAACTTTCAAGATCAAAAATAAGGTCATTGTATTATTGTAAACTTCCTTTCCGAATAAATTAATCTAATATATTATTTTTGGCAAATATTAACTCACATTCTGGTACTAAAATGTTAATTTTTAGGGAAATAGAAAATTTCAACACAATCTCTTAGGTTTTGACATCAGTGGACACGCCTTCCTGTTGATCTACAGCATTTTGATAATCTGCGAGGAATCCACCTCATTCCAAAATTGGCCCTCAAAACCACGTGCTACCATTCATCATGTTCCTTCCCGCAAGGAATTTGAACTATTTCAACGGAATACCAAAATAATCCAGGCATTCATTTATTTCTGTGCTTTTTCACCACGGGCTTCCCTTTTTTCTAGTGGCTTTTCGTTTCTCTAATGCTTCTTCACTTGCTATGGGATTTGCAATTGTTGATCACTTCACTTTATTACCACGAATTTTGGCAAAAACTCATTGGGGCAATCATTGGAGTGTTCTCGTGGTTCGGTTGGTGTTTATTATTATTATTTAAGCCTCAAATTATACCTTTTAAGTGACCTATCGCTTTTGGTTCGTCGTCGGATTCCCTTTTTTACCCATCCGGCGGCACATCAAAAGTTTCTGACCGGCGATTATCCGCAGCTTTTGCTCACTTCATCCGACCCTTTTAGAATGCCTTTGCTACCGTAAATTCCTCTAACGATTGAATAGCTTTTGAGAAATATGCCCAAACTCATGGTCTATTGAAAGTGCTAATTTTTGTTTCTAAGGTCATTGCCAATCATTTTATAAAAAGTTATTTTATTAAATCACCGCATGAAATAGTCATTCTCGTCATTTACTTTCTTCCAAAATTCAGGAGGAGCATTTGTACGTCCATTACGTTTACGCCAGTTTTTCCAATTTTAATTAAGTTTTTGCCATTTCTGTAGTCACTCCAAAAATGATATGAGCACTTTGAATTGAGTAATTTCTCAATTTCTGAGGCTAATTGTAAGTTCTCTGACAGTCCTTCCAAATCGTCGTTGGTGAGAAAGGCGCCCGCCGCGTCAGTTGGGCCATCCTTACAATTGGTTTTTTTGTGTGACATAAAACAATGGGAATAACAGCATAATGCAGATGATTTACCTGTCCGTCACTACCAATGCTAAACAATGCAAATTGGCATTGGCTTTTTGTTTCTTTTGGTAAATCGCTCCAACATTCGGCGAGGTGATGAAATGCCGATAGGACCATCTCCTGGTTTCTGCCTCCTTTTGCGTTTTGTGTCGCTTTCTTAGCATCAAAACGGACCGTCGATTCGCCGCCAAATAAAACGACTACGCGCTGTGAATCAAATTCGGCAGAACGTTGACTGTCGTCGTCAAAATCTGTTGAAATGCATAGGAATGAAGGGCGGAAACGGTTAATTCTGATCCATTCCTGAAATTGACCTGCAATCATTGACCTGTCCAATTTGCCATTGACCATGCTTTGCTTTATCAGTTTGGCAAATCGCATTCCCAATTCTGTGGCGTTGCCCTCCAACCGATTGGTTACGATGAAAGGAGAAATCGAAAGAGAATTGAAAGAATCGTTTATTTGGTTGGCAAGATTGTCAAGCAAAACGGAATTGCTGGCAATGATCATATTAAGCGCATCAGTTGGAGAAGGGTCGTCTAAATGCTTTGGCTAAATCAATCTCATTTGGGGAGGAATGCAAAATTACATTGGTCCTTTTCTAAATGTGCGGATCGGAGCGCGTCGACCAATCGAATGGGCACTTTGTCAAGAATTCCCAAGTCGTTCAGAATGGCTATTGGATCGGCATATGACTTCGCTGAGACAATTGTTGGGCCGCTTGAAATTAATTCCAATGGGTCGCCGACGATATCGGAGATCACCAAGCTAATCATCTGTGCATTCGGGAAGTGGGCGGACTGTGATCGGCTGTTAAAACCTTCGACGGTCGGCCAAGTTTGGCCAGCCCACCGCCCTTTACTCTCGAGAGTGCCGTTCTGACCACGTTCAATTGCTTTATGTCGGCACCATTGTTCTGCACCTGTCGTATCAAAGCCACTTTGTCATTCAGACTGACACCCGAAATTGGGGCTGTTAAAAGGGCTGAGCCGCCACCTTTAAAATTTGAGGGAAAGGACGGAGTGATGAAGACGAAGAAGGGCACCCGAAACGAGGAACAGAATGAGTTGATCCGGCGCCGAATTTGCCTCGGAAACAAATTGTTCAATTCGTTTTGTATTTTCCACTGCTCTTTCATCGGGCAAATTGTGCTCGGCACCCGTGCAAAACTCCGTTTTCAGGCCGGACGGAATGCTTTTAATAAATAACTCCCAAAAAATATTTTGCTTTCGCTCTCATACTCTATTTTCATCGGCACTGATGCGATTCCTCTCCGAATGTGTTCGCCCAACACTCTTTCGGCCCCCTGCACCATCGCCGGCGCTGCCTTTCCGAAAGCGACCAAATGGACATTTTTATGCAATTCAAAGGCGCGATTCTGCACAAAAAGTTTTCCATCGCGGACGGATAAAGCCTTAAAAGCACAAATTGGTGGAAATCAGCAGCGATTGTGGGAAGCCCAACTTTCTGAACAGACGCACTCGGATTGACTTCGCGAAGAGCACTTTTAAAAGCACTTAAAAGCTGATCAACTAGCAACATCATGTGGACAAAAAGCAATTTTAAAAATGGCGCCAGTTATATGTGTTATAATTAGGTATTCAATGTAATTGTGTATTAATTAATAAGGAAAATATTAACAGGAAGTGCAAATTTTAAGGCTGATTGTGAGGTCGAAAAGGGCAATCCAATCAATCGACATTATTCAAATAAAAATCGACGAGGAAATTTCTCACCGCCGCTGAACTTTTCAATGCGTTGAAAATGTTCCGTTGTTGTTTTGGGAGAGAGGAACGGAGCATGAAAATGAGTTGTTGATGAAACAAATCGAAGGGAATGCATTCAGACAGTTCCAAATTAAGCTAAATTAATAAACACAAAAAAAGAAATGCAAATCAGAAAAAGAACGGACCCAATCACGAACGCATTGTTTGGGAGTCGACGAATGACCGGCAAACATCGCGGGATTGTCCAAAAGACCGTTGGCCACCATCACTCCTTGGAAAAACCGAGGTTTAAAGTGGATTCAATCGGAAGCCCTGGCAAGGGCGTAGCCAGGGTGGGGGGTACATTTTTTGAAAATTCCAAGCAGTTTTCTTAGCAAATGCATTAAAATTTTCAAAGTTCCTGGCGGTGCCTAACCGCACTGACCCTCATTTGACCATATTTTTAAATGGAACCCAAAATGGCAAAAATAGTAAAATGGCTACAATAAATCTGAACATTTCTAGAAAAAATAGACCCCTAAAAATCGGATTTTTGAAACCCCCCATTGAGCCCTGCCTTCTTTTCTCCCCGTCTTTACCATCGGCGCCCGTCGCCTGCGAAATTTCCAATACGTCCTCATAAGTTTTGCAGCCACCGTTAGCGAAAATTGGCACTTGCAAGCATTGCTTCAGCAGTGCCACCGCCGCATAATCCGGCGGCTCCGACCGCTGACTGACAGTTCTGGCATGAACAGCGATGTGAGAAACACCGGCACGCTCCACCTGAAACTTTGAGAATTTCATGTGATAATTTTACTTGATTGTGTTCCTGACTTTTCTGCACAAATCGACTGTCCTTTCCATTGGGTATTGAATGCGAATTTTGATGGAAATGGTAAAGTCGGGATCTGCGATGGATGCGCGGCACTGTCGCACAATGTCGGCCACCAATTGCGGGTCTTCCAAGAGTTTTGAGCCATATCCGTCCGATCGCACATCACTTTTGGGACAGCCACAGTTCAAGTCGATTCCGCGGCAATGTCTATGCTTTTTTGAAATTTAAACTCTCCATCGGATTGAAATCAGAACCCGTAAACGAGTTGAGCGGCGCTCGCAAATTCTTCCGCCCTTTTGGCCGCAAATTGCACAATTGGCAAGTCACCGGGGGACGGTACGAATTCGACCTGTCGACACTTCTCCGATTTTGTGAAACAGTCAGCGTAAATCATCGGCGTGTAGGCAAAGTCACAGCCGTACAAAGAAACCAATCGCCGAAAAGGAAGTCTAACAAAAGCAATGGGGAGGGATAAATGGTTTAATTTGCAAAACGCACTTCGAATAACGGACCATCGGAGCAGCCACAAAAAGCGGAGGAACGGCGATGCCAAGCCGAGCACATTCCCTTTCCCTGCACTGAAAAAGCGTAAAATGAAAACGAAACAACGGACCAACCAAAATTATCCTCTCGCTTTCCTCCATAAAATGCTTAACAAAATTAGCATATTCTACATGTATTTTTAATAAATACAATAAAGTTAAACAACAGTGGCTACTAAAAAAGGTCTTAATTCTAGGAAAGATGTTTTATATTTATAAAGCTACAAAAGAATGAAAAATTTGAAGAGAAATGTAATAAAAGAAAATGAAGAAATTCACTCTTTCGAACTAATTATCAACTGTTTCTGCTTCGGGTCATCGAATCTGTCCATTGTCTGTACAGAATTAAGCATCAGAAAGCCGAAAAAGAGTACGCCGATGAGCAGAGTGGCGACTACCAAGCCCATCCAAGTGCCAATGCTGAACAGCCCCTGGCAATCGTTGACTTTCCACCCAAACTTTAGCCGGTCAGCCTCTTTTCCACCGGCAGTGTAAGTTGCATTGAATGGTTGAAACTTAAAAAAGAAGCAGATGGGAATGGAGATGACTAATTGTAAGCAAAAGCCAAAATGGTAAATAGTTTTAGCTTACATTATTCAACTTTTATTTAAAAATATTTTAATTTCGGCCCTATTGCAGTTTACAAGACATAAATAATTTTGAAACTGTAATGTACCAAACTTTTTCGAAAGCACTCAAATTAAGGGTACGCCCCAAAACGTCGCCGGGACATAACGTCGCCAAAAAAAAAATTTTTTTTTTTTTCAAAATTTTAAGAAAACTTAAACTAATGAATGATATCAAAAATGTTTAATTGGCATTTCTAGAAAAAGTGATGGTGCTTAAATGGCAAGTCGTGACTTTTTTTTATATCTGTGAACTGCAATAGAGGATTAATTTCTGTCAACCGCTTTGTCAGGGCAAACAAGATCAGATTAAATTGAAAAGATTTGTGTAATGAAAGGAGTGACTGCTTTATGTTTATTTATTTTTTTTAAATTGATGGTCTTTTTCTTTCTACCTGCACATTGTTCAGGGTAATTCCGACTGCGTAATCATTTGAGTCCTTAAGGGCCCACACAATTGGGTTGGTCTGACCACAAGCGAAGCTGTAGTCTTTGAAGCTGTTAATATTTGTGGATGGAACAACTGATGACTCCAAAGTCCATTTTTTGTCAACATTCAAATTCTGAATTGTTAAAGAATTATAAATGGAATAATAAAAAAAATAACTTTGTTCAGGAAATCCGAAGAGCCTTTCACTTCAATTCTTTCCACAGTGGCACCAACCAATTGCCAAAAGCCGACTTGTGTGACGTTGAAGTTGAGTCTAAAGGAGGGAACCACGTCATCCCTCGTCAAGAGAAGAAACGCACATAAATTCGGCTCCGTCAACAGTGAAGACACTTTTTGCATCCTTTTTTCCAATGTCAGCCCTCATAATTCCCTCCGCTTTGCCTTCAATTTTCAAATAGACACTGAAAAATCGAAGAATTATGCATTCATGAATTACAATAACTGTAAATTACTCGAAGCTGCTGCCCACATTCATATTGCCTTGGCATTCAATTGAAGCGGTATACTTCGGACTTTCTTTGGTATCAGAGCGATAGTCCGCCCAAGCCGATAGACTTTTTTTAGTGGCAAAAACGACGACAGAAAGCCCTTCCGCATAGAACAAACAACGCTCATTGCCACTCGGTTTCTCCACATAAGCCAAATCGTTTTCATATTTTATTGGAGGATACGAAATTGGAAATTGTCCGGAGGAAGAATCACCAGTTGGTTGATCGGATTGCTTGGCATTGTACACTTTGACAGCACTAATAACAAAAAATAACAACAATTAGTAAGAATTTAAAGATTGTCACCTTAAAAATTGAAAAATAGCAAAACAATACAGCAGAATTGGAACATTCAATTTTAATATCATAATAACCTGAAAAGGACTGACTGTAAAACAATGAAAAATAAATTACATACATAAATTATAGCTTAGACTAGAGATCGGCGGCATTTTCCAAATACGCGGGCAACGGGGTTTGAAACAACACGGGGTCACAGGTAAAACTAAGTGACCCCGTAAACCCTGTGCCAGCCCTAAAAAAACACGGGGACGGGTACGGGGTCCGTAAAACCCGCACGTCATTTAAGACCCAAGATCAGTGTTGGGTCTAATTATGCAGTCTTGCGATTGGAACAGAAACAGGAATGAAAGAGAAATGGGAGACAAAAAAAGAGAGAGAGAGAGCTGAAACCAAAAACCATACATAATGACAATTTTAATGTCAATTTGAATAAATTTTTTATTTTATATTGGTCCTGTGATTCCTAACACGAGCGGTTGGGCGCCGCTTCGCGGCGCCAACCGCTCTATTTAATTTTTTTTAATACTAAAAATCACTTCTTTCCATCGCGCCTTACATTTTATTCTCACCTATTCTTATTTTCTCTCTTTACACTCTCTCTCTGCCTTTCTTTCTTTCTCTCACTCTCTTTCTCTCTCTCTCACTCACTCCCTCTCCATCTTCTCTTCTCTCTCCATTTCTCTTTCTTTCTCTCTCACTCACTCTCTATATTTTTCTCTCTCTCGCTCTCTCTCTCACTCACTCACTCCTCTTTTTTCTTTCTTTTTCTCTCTCATTCACTCTCCTCTCTCTGTCTTTCTCTCTTTGTCTTTCTTTCTTTCTCTCTCTCACTCACTATCTCTTTCTTTCCTCCTCTCACTCTCTCTCTGCCTTTCTTTCTTTCTTTCTTTCTTTCTTTTTTTCTTTCTCTCTCTCATTCAGTCTCCTCTCTGTCTTTCTCTCCTCTCTCTCTCCATCTTCTCTTCTCTCTCCATTTCTCTCTCTCTCTCTCTACCTTTCTTTCTTTCTCTCTCACTCACTCATTCACTCCTCTTTTTTTTCTTTCTCTCTCTCATTCACTCTCCTTTCTCTGTCTTTCTCTCCTCTCTCTCTCCATTTCTCTTTCTTCTCTCTCTCTTCTCTCTCTCTTCTCTCTCTCTCATTCAGTCTCCTCTCTGTCTTTCTCTCCTCTCTCTCTCCATTTCTCTTTCTTCTCTCTCTCTCTTCTCTCTCTCTCTTCTCTCTCTCTTCTCTCTCTCTCATTCAGTCTCCTCTCTGTCTTTCTCTCCTCTCTCTCTCCATCTTCTCTTCTCTCTCCATTTCTCTCTCTCTCTCTACCTTTCTTTCTTTCTCTCTCACTCACTCATTCACTCCTCTTTTTTTTCTTTCTCTCTCTCATTCACTCTCCTTTCTCTGTCTTTCTCTCCTCTCTCTCTCCATTTCTCTTTCTTTCTCTCTCTCTCTCTTTCTAACTCACTCCCTCTCCATCTTCTCTCTCTCTCTCTCTCTACTTTATTTCTTTCTCTCTCACTCACTCACTCACTCACTCCTTTTTTTTCTTTCTTTCTCTCTCTCATTCACTCTCCTTTCTCTGTCTTTCTCTCCTCTCTCTCTTTGTCTTTCTTTCTTTCTCTTCTGTCTCTTATCTTTTCTTCTCTTCTCTCTCTCTATCTCAGGGTTACCCTTGAAAATTTCCCGAAATAAGGACATCGCTGGTCAAAAATAAGATTTTATGGTCAAAAATAAGGACATTTTTTAAAACACGCTTCAAAAACTTTAAATCGAATTTTTATTCAACAAAATCAAGCATTAGCAACATATTTGTTGCCGCTAACTATTTTTCTGAGCAATTCCGGCTTAGAAATGAGAAATTTATACATTTCCAAAAATGGAATTTTTAGCAATTTTTTGCGGCGTGCTTTTTCCAAAAAATTTTGAGGAATGGGCGAGGGGATGGGGTCGAGGCGGTGCCGATAGGCGCCGCCGGAAAAATTTTTTGAAATTTCTTTCTGATTTGTTAACATATTTTCATCAAAAAATGATCAGTTTTGCGGTTTTTACATTCAAAAGGTTTTTTTTGCGGAATTTTTTCAAAAAACTTTCTTAATTTTTACATTGCAAATCTTAGGTCAACTTTTGAAATCTTAAGGGAATTTTGTGGCACTGCGGCTCCGATAGTCGCCGATGGGAAAATTTTTGCCAGGCTTTTCACTGTTTCTACTTCAAGCAAATTTCTCGTATTTTTTTCGCGGTTTTTAAGTCTATAAAGAAATAAAGAGAATTTTGGAGCTCCGGCGGTGCCGATAGGCGCCGCCGGGAAAAATTTTTAAAATTTAAGTGCAATTTTTAACAGATTTTGTCAAAAAATGTCCAAATTTTGCTGTTTTTAGCCAATATTTTATGATTTTAAATGTTAAAATTATGATTGAATTCCCATCGATAAAGGAATAATTTTGAAAAATTAGAAGAAAAAAAGGCAAAGTAAGACTTTGGATATTAATTCACTTCAAAAAACATTTCTTTCAAAAATTATCATTTAAAATCTAAATTTCTCTCTGAATCCAAAAAAATAAGACTAAAATAAGGACAAAGAGTTTAAATAAGGACAAATCTTACAAATAAGAACATTTAAAATTTGTAAGATTTGGACCCTCAAAATAAGGACAAATCTTACAAATAAGGACAAAGGGTAACCCTGCTCTATCTCTATTTATTTCTATCTCTCTCTGTCTTTCTCTCTCTCTGTCCAATCCCTCTTTCTTTCTTTCTTTCTTCTTTCCTCTCTGCCTTTCTTTCTCTTTCTCTCTCTCTCTCTAACTTACTCCCTCTCCATCTTTTCTTCTCTCTCCATTTCTCTCTCTCTCTACCTTTCTTTCTTTCTCTCTCACTCACTAACTCACTCCTCTTTTTTCTTTCTTTCTCTCTCTCATTCACTCTCCTCTCTCTGTCTTTCTCTCCTCTCTTTCTCTGTCTTTCTCTCCTCTCTCTCTCCATTTCTCTCTCTCTCTCTAACTCACTCCCTCTCGATCTTCTCTTCTCTCCTCCATTTCTCTCTCTACGTTTATTTCTTTCTCACTCACTCCTCTTTTTTGTTTCTTTCTCTCTCTCATTCACTCTCCTCTCTCTCTTTGTCTTTCTTTCTTTCTCTCTCTCTCTTATCCTTTCTTCTCTTCTCTCTCCATCTCTATTTATTTCTACCTCTCTGTCTTTCTCTCTCTCTGTCCAATCCCTCTCTCTTTCTTTCTTCCCTCTTTCCCTCATCACTCACTCTCTCATTCTTTCTTTCTACATATCTCTCTCTCTCTGCCTTTATTTCTCTCTCTCTCTCTCTCTTACTATCCCCTTCTCCATCTTTTCTTCTATCCTTTCTTCTCTTCGATTCCTTTGCTTTTTCTCTCTCTCTCTCTCTCTCTTCCTATCACCCTCTCCATTTTCTTTTCTATCTTTTCTTCTCTTCTCTCTCCATCTCATCTCTCTCTCTCTCTTTTCTCTTTCCTTACTCTCCTTTCTCCTTCTTTTCCTCTATTCACTCTTTCTTATCTGCCTCTCTTATCTTCTTTCATCACTCTCTCTCTCTCTCTTGTCTCTCACTCTCTCCCTTTCTCTCTCTATTTCCTTTCTTCTTTTCTCTCCCTCCCTCTTTTAATATACTCTCTTCATTCATCTCCATATTTTTTTTCTCTCTCTCTCGCATTCCTCTTCTCTTTCCTCATTCTTTCTCTCTCACGTAAACAAATGAAAAATAATTCCCTTTTTTTGTTTTGTTTACCTGTCACTGTTATAGGAAGTTATTGCAAAATTTTCTCTTTTTCTTTTTCTAACGCTCTTTTTGATTTTTCTTTTCTTTTTTATTAATGAACAAATCGCCACAAAGCAAGGTTTTTACGCCAATTTAACTCGACCAAAAAAAGGGGCGGAGCTTCGGCTCGCTTATTATATAGTAAGGGACGAGCGGTCGGGAACCGCTTCGCGGTGCCCAACCGCTCTGTTCTGATTTTAATTTATTTCAAATAATTATGATACAGATTCCCAATCACACAAAAAAATTTGTGGAAATTTGCGTTGAATTAGAGCTTTCAAGTATGTGATCAGTGATCACAAATTAAAATGTATGTTTTTTTCATTCAACTTATTGTTTTGTTTCTTTTTTATCTTCTCCCTCTCTGTCCGATCTCTCTTCTCTATCTCTCTCTCTTACCTTTCTTTCTCTCTTTCGCTCTCACTCTTGTCCTCTTTTCTCTCCTCTTTTCTCTCTCTTCTTTTCTCTTTCACTTCTTTCTCTCCTCTTTTCTCTCTCTCCCTTTCTCTCCCTTCATTTTCTCTCTCTATCTCTCATTTATTTTATTTCTCTCTTCTCTCACTCTCCTATTTTCTCTCTCTCAGTCTCTCTCTCCCTCTCTCATTTTCTCTCCTCTTATCCTTTCTCTCTTTCGCACTCTCTCTTCTCTTACTCTCCTCTTTTCTCTCCTCCTCTCTCTCTTTGCTTTTCACTGTCTCTCCTATCTCTCTATTCGTTTCTCTCTTATTTCTCTAGCTTCTCTTTTTCTCTTTCCCCTTCTCTCTCTTCTTTTCTCTCCTCTTTTCTCTCTCTTCTTTTCTCTTTCACTTCTTTCTCTCCCCTTTTCTCTCTCCCTTTCTCTCTCTTCTTTTCTCTCCTCTTATCATTTCTTTCTTTCGCTCTCTCTCTTTTCATTTTCTCTCTCTATTTCTCATTTATTTTATTTCTCTCTTCTCTCACTCTCCTATTTTTTCTCTCCCAGTCTCTCTCTCTCCCTTTCTCTTTTTCACTTTCCCCTTCTCTCTCTTCTTTTCTCTCCTCTTTTCTCTCTCTTCTTTTCTCTTTCACTTCTTTCTCTCCCCTTTTCTCTCTCCCTTTCTCTCTCTTCTTTTCTCTCCTCTTATCATTTCTTTCTTTCGCTCTCTCTCTTTTCATTTTCTCTCTCTATTTCTCATTTATTTTATTTCTCTCTTCTCTCACTCTCTTCTCTTTTCTCTCCTCCTCTCTCTCTCTGCTTTTCTCTGTCTCTCCTCTCTCACTCCTCTTTTCTCTCTCCTTCTCACTCTCTCTGCTTTTCTCTGTCTCTCCTCTCTCACTCCTCTTTTCTCTCTCCTTCTCACTCTCTCTCTCTTATTTTCTCTTTCACTTCTTTCTCTCCTCTTTTCTCTCTCTCCCTTTCTCTCCCTTCATTTTCTCTCTCTATCTCTCATTTATTTTATTTCTCTCTTCTCTCACTCTCCTATTTTCTCTCTCTCAGTCTCTCTCTCCCTCTCTCATTTTCTCTCCTCTTATCCTTTCTCTCTTTCGCACTCTCTCTTCTCTTACTCTCCTCTTTTCTCTCCTCCTCTCTCTCTTTGCTTTTCACTGTCTCTCCTATCTCTCTATTCGTTTCTCTCTTATTTCTCTAACTTCTCTTTTTCTCTTTCCCCTTCTCTCTCTTCTTTTCTCTCCTCTTTTCTCTCTCTTCTTTTCTCTTTCACTTCTTTCTCTCCCCTTTTCTCTCTCCCTTTCTCTCCTCTTATCATTTCTTTCTTTCGCTCTCTCTCTTTTCATTTTCTCTCTCTATTTCTCATTTATTTTATTTCTCTCTTCTCTCACTCTCCTATTTTTTCTCTCCCAGTCTCTCTCTCTCCCTCTCTCTTTTTCTCTCCTCTTATCCTTTTTCTCTTTCGCACTCTCTCTTCTCTCACGCTCTCCTCTTTTCTCCCTCTCCTTTTCTCTCCTCTTTTTTTTATCTCTCACTCTTCTTTTCTCTCACACTTCTTTCTCTCCTATTTTCTCTCTCTCCCTCTCTCTTCTTTTTTCTCCTCTTATAATTTCTTTTTTCGCTCTCTCTCTTTCTTCCTTTTCTCTCTCTCTCTCATTTATTTTATCGCTCTCTTCTCTCACTCACCTCTTTTCTCTCTCTCTCTTCTTTTTTCTCTCTCTATCTCATTAATTTTATTTCTCTCTTCTCTCACTCTCCTCTTTTCTCTCTCCCTCTCTCTTTTTCTCTCCTCTTATCCTTTCTCTCTTTCGCACTCTCTCTTCTCTCACTCTCTTCTCTTTTCTCTCCTCCTCTCTCTCTCTGCTTTTCTCTGTCTCTCCTCTCTCACTCCTCTTTTCTCTCTCCTTCTCACTCTCTCTGCTTTTCTCTGTCTCTCCTCTCTCACTCCTCTTTTCTCTCTCCTTCTCACTCTCTCTCTCTTATTTTCTCTCCTTTTCTATACTCTTTCTCTCTCCCCCCTCTCTCTCTTCTTTTCTCTCCTTTTTTCTCTCTCTCTCTTTCTTCTTTTCTCTCTCACTTCTTTCTCTCCTCTTTTCTCTCTCTCTTTCTTTTTTTCTCTCTCACTTCTTTCTCTCCTCTCTCACTCCTCTTTTCTCTCTCCTTCTCACTCTCTCTCTCTTATTTTCTCTCCTTTTCTATACTCTTTTCTCTCTCCTTCTCACTCTCTCTCTCTTATTTTCTCTCCTTTTCTATACTCTTTTCTCTCTCCCCCCTCTCTCACTTTTTTCTCTCCTCTTTTCTCTCTCTCCCTCTCTCATTTCTTTTCTATCCTCTTATTATTTCTTTCTTTCGCTCTCTCTCTCCTTCTCTATCTCTCATTTATTTTATCTCTCTCTTCTCTCACTCTCTCTGTCTCTCTTTTCTCTATCCCTTCTCTCTCTCTCACTCTTTTTGTTTTCTTCCAAATAATTATCTTTTATATTCCTAAAAGCATATTTAAAGAAATCTAATTTAATTCAAATTCATTAGGAAACTTAATAAAAAATTTAATTTGAGGAAAAAGCAAAATACCACTTGTAAACAATTTCATAATTTTTATTTGTTAAAAAGTTTTCTTTCTGCCATTTCTATTTTCTTTACTTTTTTTCAAGTTTTCGTTTCAAAAAAAAAAGTCAACTTCAAAACGATACGTACGGACAGCACCAAATTAGTATAGTGGACGAGCGGTTAGGCGCCGCTTCGCGGCGCCAACCGCTCTCCTTTTATTCATAAATTCACAAAAAAAAATTAATAAAACTTTTAGTAATTATTAAAAATCTCTTTCTTTCTCCACGCTCATTATTCTTCTGTATTTACTCTTTTTTGTTTTATTCTCTTTCTGCTCTCTTTCTTTCTACTTCTCTCTCTCTCTCCCTCTCTCTCTTTCTATTTTATTTCTCTCTTCTCTCACTCTCCTATTTTCTCTCTCTCAGTCTCTCTCTCCCTCTCTCATTTTCTCTCCTCTTATCCTTTCTCTCTTTCGCACTCTCTCTTCTCTTACTCTCCTCTTTTCTCTCCTCCTCTCTCTCTTTGCTTTTCACTGTCTCTCCTATCTCTCTATTCGTTTCTCTCTTATTTCTCTAGCTTCTCTTTTTCTCTTTCCCCTTCTCTCTCTTCTTTTCTCTCCTCTTTTCTCTCTCTTCTTTTCTCTTTCACTTCTTTCTCTCCCCTTTTCTCTCTCCCTTTCTCTCTCTTCTTTTCTCTCCTCTTATCATTTCTTTCTTTCGCTCTCTCTCTTTTCATTTTCTCTCTCTATTTCTCATTTATTTTATTTCTCTCTTCTCTCACTCTCCTATTTTTTCTCTCCCAGTCTCTCTCTCTCCCTTTCTCTTTTTCACTTTCCCCTTCTCTCTCTTCTTTTCTCTCCTCTTTTCTCTCTCTTCTTTTCTCTTTCACTTCTTTCTCTCCCCTTTTCTCTCTCCCTTTCTCTCTCTTCTTTTCTCTCCTCTTATCATTTCTTTCTTTCGCTCTCTCTCTTTTCATTTTCTCTCTCTATTTCTCATTTATTTTATTTCTCTCACTCTCTTCTCTTTTCTCTCCTCCTCTCTCTCTCTGCTTTTCTCTGTCTCTCCTCTCTCACTCCTCTTTTCTCTCTCCTTCTCACTCTCTCTGCTTTTCTCTGTCTCTCCTCTCTCACTCCTCTTTTCTCTCTCCTTCTCACTCTCTCTCTCTTATTTTCTCTTTCACTTCTTTCTCTCCTCTTTTCTCTCTCTCCCTTTCTCTCCCTTCATTTTCTCTCCCTATCTCTCATTTATTTTATTTCTCTCTTCTCTCACTCTCCTATTTTCTCTCTCTCAGTCTCTCTCTCCCTCTCTCATTTTCTCTCCTCTTATCCTTTCTCTCTTTCGCACTCTCTCTTCTCTTACTCTCCTCTTTTCTCTCCTCCTCTCTCTCTTTGCTTTTCACTGTCTCTCCTATCTCTCTATTCGTTTCTCTCTTATTTCTCTAGCTTCTCTTTTTCTCTTTCCCCTTCTCTCTCTTCTTTTCTCTCCTCTTTTCTCTCTTCTTTTCTCTTTCACTTCTTTCTCTCCCCTTTTCTCTCTCCCTTTCTCTCTCTTCTTTTCTCTCCTCTTATCATTTCTTTCTTTCGCTCTCTCTCTTTTCATTTTCTCTCTCTATTTCTCATTTATTTTATTTCTCTCTTCTCTCACTCTCCTATTTTTTCTCTCCCAGTCTCTCTCTCTCCCTCTCTCTTTTTCTCTCCTCTTATCCTTTTTCTCTTTCGCACTCTCTCTTCTCTCACGCTCTCCTCTTTTCTCCCTCTCCTTTTCTCTCCTCTTTTTTTTATCTCTCACTCTTCTTTTCTCTCACACTTCTTTCTCTCCTATTTTCTCTCTCTCCCTCTCTCTTCTTTTTTCTCCTCTTATAATTTCTTTTTTCGCTCTCTCTCTTTCTTCCTTTTTCTCTCTCTCTCTCATTTATTTTATCGCTCTCTTCTCTCACTCACCTCTTTTCTCTCTCTCTCTTCTTTTTTCTCTCTCTATCTCATTAATTTTATTTCTCTCTTCTCTCACTCTCCTCTTTTCTCTCTCCCTCTCTCTTTTTCTCTCCTCTTATCCTTTCTCTCTTTCGCACTCTCTCTTCTCTCACTCTCTTCTCTTTTCTCTCCTCCTCTCTCTCTCTGCTTTTCTCTGTCTCTCCTCTCTCACTCCTCTTTTCTCTCTCCTTCTCACTCTCTCTGCTTTTCTCTGTCTCTCCTCTCTCACTCCTCTTTTCTCTCTCCTTCTCACTCTCTCTCTCTTATTTTCTCTCCTTTTCTATACTCTTTTCTCTCTCCCCCCTCTCTCTCTTCTTTTCTCTCCTTTTTTCTCTCTCTCTCTTTCTTCTTTTCTCTCTCACTTCTTTCTCTCCTCTTTTCTCTCTCTCTTTCTTTTTTTCTCTCTCACTTCTTTCTCTCCTCTCTGACTCCTCTTTTCTCTCTCCTTCTCACTCTCTCTCTCTTATTTTCTCTCCTTTTCTATACTCTTTTCTCTCTCCTTCTCACTCTCTCTCTCTTATTTTCTCTCCTTTTCTATACTCTTTTCTCTCTCCCCCCTCTCTCACTTTTTTCTCTCCTCTTTTCTCTCTCTCCCTCTCTCATTTCTTTTCTATCCTCTTATTATTTCTTTCTTTCGCTCTCTCTCTCCTTCTCTATCTCTCATTTATTTTATCTCTCTCTTCTCTCACTCTCTCTGTCTCTCTTTTCTCTATCCCTTCTCTCTCTCTCACTCTTTTTGTTTTCTTCCAAATAATTATCTTTTATATTCCTAAAAGCATATTTAAAGAAATCTAATTTAATTCAAATTCATTAGGAAACTTAATAAAAAATTTAATTTGAGGAAAAAGCAAAATACCACTTGTAAACAATTTCATAATTTTTATTTGTTAAAAAGTTTTCTTTCTGCCATTTCTATTTTCTTTACTTTTTTTCAAGTTTTCGTTTCAAAAAAAAAGTCAACTTCAAAACGATACGTACGGACAGCACCAAATTAGTATAGTGGACGAGCGGTTAGGCGCCGCTTCGCGGCGCCAACCGCTCTCCTTTTATTCATAAATTCACAAAAAAAAATTAATAAAACTTTTAGTAATTATTAAAAATCTCTTTCTTTCTCCACGCTCATTATTCTTCTGTATTTACTCTTTTTTGTTTTATTCTCTTTCTGCTCTCTTTCTTTCTACTTCTCTCTCTCTCTCCCTCTCTCTCTTTCTATTTTCATTGCATTTTTTACAAATATTCTTGCTTTGGTTTTGGCTTCGGCTGTTAAGCCTACTAACGGCACCCGCGACGTGAACGCACCAAAGCTTGGGCACCAAAGGAGCCGAGGAGTTAAGTGATAGTTAGAGGGATCAAGAGTCCCGCCCTATCACACGCTACACCCTCCTCATTAATGTAGCGATTAACTTACCTTCTTGGCTCCTTTTTAACATTTGAACCAAATAAATGATTGAATAATTTTGTCTATTTGATGGAATAAATATCTTTTGCAAATTTAAAAGATGAAAGGCCAAAATATAGGAAAAATATATTTTAAAAAGAAACATCTAAAATATGGATTTTTAGGGCAAACATCCAAAATAAGGATTTCTAAGGCCATATAAGGGTGATAAAATGCAAATTTCCAACAAAAAAGGCTGCATTTTGTGCTTTTCTCTTCGAGTTAATATCACAGAAAAAATTAAATAAAAACTTAAAAATTCGGGCCATTCATTGGTTTTATTTATTTATATTTTTTCAATATGACAAAATAATGAGTTGATAGCAAACAAAAAAAATTTCGGTTTTTTTACTCATGTTTTATTTAATAATTATACATCTCTTGGCATATTAAGTTTTTTACAATGTTTCTTTCCAACGATATTTTTGACCAATTTTCCTTTGTTTTTCTCAGATAATTTAATTTTAATGTCATTCCAAGAACGGGCTCTTGATAAAGACGTATGTTTGCCCGTGAGAAAACGGTTCTTCACAAAAATCAAGACCGATTTTTGAAAAAGTTTGAGACTGACTTTTGTTTATTGTAAATGCAAAAGCAAGTTTTATTGGAAATTGATGTCTACGCAACAAAAAGGGAAATTTTTTTTCCTCAATTAAAGTAATTCTTGGTATTAATGTTTGCTCACCAATTCGATCTCCACTTTTAATTATGCAGTTAATTACATGTTTTCCCAATTCAATAACTTGCAACCGTGTTCCGTTACATAATCCCTCTTTCACATTTAAATTACGTAATAACATTACCATAGCTCCTTTTTTAATTTTTATTTTATGATTTGGTAGGCTAAAACATTTCAATGAATTAAGAATTTCAGGAGTCACGGGATTATTTTTGCTAATATCTGTTTCATCAATACTTAAATATTCTTTGTTCTCTCCAGGTAACAATTCCAAAATTTCTTCATTATATTTATCGACTACTGTATTATACGGTGATAAAATTGCGCATTGACTCAATTCATCAAAATTCGAAGTTTTTAATATTTCTCCAAATATTTCAATAATTAAATTTCCTTTGCTTATACAGTATTCAGGTACAGTAAAGTAACCATTTTCTCCGATTGTGCCATTACCAATTTCAATTAAATCTTTGGCAAATTGTTTTTCGTTTTTGTTTGCTCGCATATTTTGTGTTAGTTTTAAAGTTGTAAATAATTTCCACAATGGAGAATTTTTAATCAATAAATCAACAACTTCTGACCTTGTTGCAAACTCTTTGATAGGTAGACACTGACGAAAATGACCACTTAATATGAATGTTTTTCCACCAAAAGGCAAATTGTTTTTCATTATTTCTTTTAGTTTTCGATCTATTATATCTAAAATAAAACGTGAAGCCATTGGAGCTTCATCCCAAATAAAAATGTCCGTTTCTTTAATTTCATTTGCTTCTTCACTATTAATTTCCACACCAGAAGTTGAATTTTTTTGAATATTCAATGGTAACTTAAAACGATTATGCAATGTTCTTCCCTTTTTAAGTAAAGTTGCGGCGATCCCAGAAAAAGCCATGTTACAAACATTTTTATTATTCCCTTTAGCATAATGATAAATAGTTTTTAATGTAAAAGATTTGCCTGTTCCTCCGGGTCCATCAATAAAAATGCATTTTTGTTTATTATGTTCAAAAAACTCTGTTAATTCCATAATTATTTTCTTTTGGTCTTCATTTAACATTTTATCTTATTTTTTAGCACTTTTCATCTCTTCAATAGGATCATATAAATTTGTTTCATTATATATTTGTTTTAGCTTAATTTGTGGCATCGTTTTAAAATCTGATAAGGAATGTTCATGATTTTTTAAAATTTTATCTATTAATTGAAGCCCTATTTCGTAATGTAGTTCCTTTGTCATATTTGGGTTTTTCATTTTAATGTCAGCAACCATATGTTCTTTAAAAGCATTCCATAAATTTTCAGGATTTTTAGGACCACAATGAATCAAAATATTAGCAAATAGAATTCTAAGACTTTTTGGGTATTTTCTTGAAAAAACAGATGCTTCTTCCATACAATTAAACCATTCTTTATCATCTCGACACAAACCCCTTGCTAAACACGCTTTACCAAATGAGTCATATTCGTTTCCATCGACCGTTCGTAAATCTTTAAAACTTTTAGCATGTAAAAATCGTAGGTAATATTTTTCAGTATCAGTTGGGTTAACTGGAACCAATCGCCCAATTTTTTTAACACTTCCTTCTCTTGGGTATTTCCAAATTTTTTCTTTTTGGATCCATGTGCAGAATTTTGGCATTTCAACATATTTAAATCGCAATTCTGGAAATTTTTGGCAAAATTTAAAGTATGCTGTTAATTTTGTTTCTCTTTTCGATGCTTCTTCAATTTCATCTTCAGTTGCCCCTTTTTTATAAAAAACATTTTGTTTGTTTTCCAAATGTACATCTAACAAATCAACCGAATGTGATTTGCCTTGCATCGGAAATTTGAATATACGCCAGCATGCCTCGCACGGGCTAAGATACCGAGCTTCGAGGTATTTGCTCATCATAATTCAAAATTTTTTTAACACCATCGTCGCTTGTTGTGGAACATTCAACTACTGCCGAATCATATCCTTTATATATATAATCATAAATATATTTTACGGCCGAAACATCAGCAACTCTTTCTACATTAATATGAGCTTTAAATGTTTTACTAAGGAAAGAGTTGTACGGTACAACAAATTGATTTGTTAATTTACAGCCTTTTTTAAACACAAAACTGCCATCATCTGGTCGTTGGTAATACGGATAACCATCCTCGTTTATTTTTGTTTCTTCTAAAAACGGTTTAGGAAACTTTTTCGTACATTTATTTTTTGAGTGATCCCAACATAATGATTTTTCTGAACATGGTCCATGCATCATGCAATTTGATACAATTTCATGCAATTCGACATCATGAATTCGGTCTGGGATTTTAGCAGATATAAATTGGTCTATTTCTTTTGTAGTTCGCCATTTACAATTATGGTCAAGTGTCACTAACAAATGTAAATGTGGTAAACCCCTTTTCTGGTACTCAATTACCCAACAAAAGCCAATAACATTTCCAAAAATTTGTTCATTTAAAATTAAATATAGTAAATAATTCTTTTTTATATGAAAAACTCTAGCAATTATGTCTGGTCGGTCAGAAGGTGTTTGTCCCGTCTTTAAGCATTTTAAAATATCTGGGTCATTTGGATTGCAAGTAAATGTGATAAAAAGATCAGGTTTACCAGTCTCGTTGACAATTGCCATGGCATCCATAAAATGCTCATGCATATTTCGAGGACCACCAGAAAATGTTGATGGTAAAATAACCTTTTTTTGAATTTCGGCTCCACTTTTTTCTGTTTTACTTTTTAAAAAATCTTCAACGTTTGAATAGTTGCTGCTGCATAACTCTGCCTGATGGGTTTTAATATATTCCAATATATCCCATTCAATTTTAGCCGCTGAGTCCACCAACCATTGTTGAAACAATTTTTTTGCGTAAAAATGTGGAAAAATTTTCCACTCTCGCGAAAATAAAGAAAAAATTTAAAATAATCGCAAAGAGTAATTTTTTTACCGTTTTTGTCTTTTAGTCCAAAATGGTAACCTTCTTTAGCACATGGATAAAGTAAAGGATATGTCATTGGTTCAACACATTTGTCAAGTGGGTATAAATCTTTTAATTTTTTGTCTATTTTCGGATAAACAATAATTCTCGCCGGCGGAATATCATCATTTGAATCACAAAACATAATTGCACAAACTTCGTTTGTTTGTGGCATATTGTATCGCCTTTTATCGTAATTTTCCTTAAGACTAAATAACAAACGAAGTTCTGCCATTTCTTTCTCCTGTTCTTTACAAAGTTTTATTTGTTCATCATAAACCTCTTTCATTAATAAAAAAGATTTGGCAAATTTATTATTTTCTCTCATAAAATCTTCAATTAAATTCATTAAGTTTTGGTCACAAAAGACATTTTTTTACAACGTAAATCTGTTGCTTCACTTGTGTCTAAAAAATAAAGCTGACCATTTGTAGGTAAGTCTTCGTTATTTGGCATGGCACTTTGGTTAAATCTATGATAGACTTGTCCTTGTATTTTAAAGCATGGAGGACCGGGAGTTTTAAATGAAAAACGCAAACAACTTAGAGAAGCAAAAGAAAAAGCACTGTTAATGCGGCGTATATTCGTAATAAAATTTTTATGATAAGAATTTTCTGGGAAAAATAATTGTTTTAATTTTTCTGGGTATTCTTCTAAATTATCAGAAAGTAAGGACAGTTTTCCACCTTTACAACAGCTGTAAAAAGCCACTTCATTGTCTAAAATAATTGCTTTTTCTTCCTTAAAATGTAAAGCATTACACTTTTTACACTTTGTTTCAAAAGGACTAAGAGCATAAAAAACAGCTTTAGATGGATCATTTGCTGCTTGAAACAGAATGCTGTGCTTATTTTTTTGCCGATAGATTTGCTTCCTTATTTGCTCACTTTCCCTATATTCCTGCAAATCTAATAGATTTTGTGAATTTCGCCAAATTGCAGCACGTTCTTTTTCTTTTTGTCTGTATTCCTGTAAATCACTTTCTGACTGATCTATTTTCCTTTTGCGCCATTGTTCAGCTATTTTTCTTTTTTTGTCCTTAAAACTGCTTTCATTATTGTTTTGTGTTTCAGCAAAAAAAGGTTGACTTGAAGACTGTATATCAAACAAAGATTCCATATCGATATCATTTTCATTATCCAAATTCAAAATATAATTATCCTGATTTAGTAATTCAGACCGCTTTTTAAAGGAGCTTTGAACCTTTCTATCAGCTTTTAAAGGGAGCGTACAACCCTTTTCATCAGCTTTTGAAGGGAGCGTATAACCCTTTCTATCACAAAATTCATTAGATTTTTGTTCCATAGGGAACTGTTGCTTTTTACGTACCATTTTCAATAAGAATAATATTTTTAATAGCTAAAAAAAATTAAATTAGAATTAACAAAAACATTGATTAAAAAATTGATAAAAATATAAAATAAAGATTCATTTAAATCAATACAAAATGAAACACAAAAACAAAACTATAAATGAGTGAAAAGCAAAAATAAATAATTGTTACAAAATAAACATGAAAGGTAAGTGCAAAACAAAACAAAGATATTTGATTTTATGAGCAAAGGAATTATTATCTTGTTATAAAAGAAAACACCAAAATTAGAATTACATGCCTTTTCCTTTTAAAAAAGCTATTTTTTGTGTTTTTGTTTAAATAAGCGGATCTGTGTAAAATTAAAATTACAATAGATTTGAATAGGGTTCGAGCCCCGTGGGCGGGGGTGGCTTTTCACGGGGGCGGGGGATTGCGGGGGTCAGAGTCGCGGGGGCGGGGACGGGGGTGACCAAATGACTCGCCCCCGGGGACGGGGGCGGGGGTTTGCGTTTAATTAGCTCCAAAAAATTTCACAAAAATAATTTTTTTTTTTTTTTTTTTGAATGATGTGTTTGGCTCCACATTCCTTTATTCGATATATCGCCTCGATTTAATTCTTTTTGGTATAATTGCACAGATTTTGTCTAAAAAATGATCAAATTTAGGGATTACAAATATGCCAAAAATAGTCAATTTTTATGGGTATTTTTGTCTATTAATCCAGGGTTGCAAAATTGCTTCAAATATTTTTACAATTTATTCGTTCTTTTGGGGAGAAAATAAGCAAATCGTAAAATTCAGTGCATTCGGGATCACTAAATCAGATTTTTAACATTTTTTGCGTTCTTTAAAGATATGTGAATTTTGCTAGAAATTAGCCAAATTTTTCAGAAATTTTACTCTTTTAGTTGAAAATAATGCATTACCACAAATTAGAACATTTCTTAGAAATAACAACATAAAGAAAAACCCTGTATTAATTGGAAAAAATAAATAAAATCAAAAGAAAACGTCAGCAGGTGTCGAACTCATAACAAAAAGGACTGTTAATGTTGAAGCACTAACCACTAATCCACAAATATATTTAAAAATGAAAATAAAATTCACTTTATTTCATAAAATTTGTCAAGTTTGGATAAAAAAAATTCAAAATTTATAAATCTTTTGCCTTTTATCCACGAATATGTCATTCTCAGGGGTGTATTTTTCACCCCCGCGCCCCCGCGGGGGTGAAGGTCGCGGGGGCGGGGGATGCGGGGGTCTGAATTACGGGGACGGGGACGGGGGTGAGCCCCAAAAACCTGTCCCGTCCCCGGGGACGGGGGCGGGGCTCGAACCCTAGATTTGAAAAAACAATAATCCAAAATTACGAAATTTTTGAGACTTTTTAAATCTTTTTTTAGATATTCTTGTTTTGAATTTTGATAGATCACTTCAAATAGCTGTAAAGATGTATAAAAAGAATGCATATACAAAGTAATAAAAAGCAATACATGCATTTAAATTTAAATCATTTAATCTAAAATAAATTGATAAAAGATAAGAAAAAACGTGTAAAGAAATATAAATTATAAAATAAGTTTTTAAAAAAATTGTTGCAATTTATTTCAACACTTTTTAGAAAATGGTATTATTGAAAAACTCTATAAATAGCCTAAAATGGTAATTAAGCTAAAAATAAAATGGGAGGGAAATAGAACATCCGTGAAATGTAAAGAAAAAGAAATTGTAAGTAAATACCGGTAAACATTTTTTTCCTTTCTTTCATTCAATTTCTTTCATCATAATTTTTAAAAAGAATTCGTGTTAATAAAAAGTCAACTTCAAAACAATACCTACGGACAGCACCAAATTAGTATAGTGGATATCTAAACAGTTTCTTCTCTCCTCGTCCCAAAATGTCACACATTTTAAATGGAAAAACTCGACATTTAGAACTAAATTAAACAGGCCGATAATCTCAGTTTCTTAACCACAGTTCGACATGGTAATTTACTTTTTATTCTCTCTTTTCCTTTATTCTTCGCTCGTCCCTTCGTTTTCTTTGGCCGATTCTCTAAGTGATTTTTTCAGTCGTTCAACTCACACAAACAATTGGTCATTGATTCTCCGTCTTTGTCTTTAAAATTTTTCTTTCTTTTTAGGGCTCTTTTGGTTTGCTCTTCGCGCTTTTGGTTCAATTATCGCCACGTTGCCAATGTCCTTTCGCTGTATCGTTCGTTGAAACGGCTTGGCATGCCCGACAGGTGTTTAATACAATTGCTTATTAATTTAATACTGATTCCATTTAGCAACATCATTTTGATGCTTTCCGATAACATTCCTTGCAATGCGAGAAACCCTTCCCCCGGTTTTGCCTTTTTCTCTTCCTTCATTCATTAATTTTTTTTTTCAAATAGCGTCTATTTTCAACAATGCCTTTGCCCATCAGAATTTGTATTTGGAGGACACTGAAGTGGACTATCGCGGGTATGAAGTGACTGCGGAAAGTGTCGTGAGAATTTTAACGGGCAGAACACATACGGACACGCCCAGAAACAAGTGAATTTTACGGTAATATGAGATTTATATACTCCAACGGTTTTATGGCAACTCACTATCATCTGGGCGGGAGCAACACGTTTCCCAGCCGCTTTTCTCACTCCTGACTTATCCGGGGGATTTTTAAAACGATCGAAACCTGACAAATTTGATATCATTCGAAAGCTCATGATGAGCTAATTGTAAGTCTAAAAATCAGAGGATGAATCGGTCCGACGCCAACAAACCGGGTTTTAAACCGATTAAACCCACGAAAACTGACCCTAAATAAGGCGAAAACAAGTGAAAATAAAAATTTTTGAACAAAATTGGTATCACTCGACAGCTTTTGACGAGACAAATCGATCTAGCTATATTAAAAGTTGATCAGATGTCACTTTGACAATAGAGAACTGAGTACCGAAGAAAAAAAGGCGCTTCAGTACTACCGGTATAATTAAATACAAAACAAATTCATAGACTTAGCTCACGAAGAGCTTCCGAATGGTACCAAATTTATCAGGGTTCGACCGTTTTAAAAATCCCCCGTATAAGTCAGGATTCTCCCCACCTGACAAATTTTTTAAATCAATTTACTAACTTAGAAATTTTTCAAGAAAAAAAATCTTACAATTAGAAAGTTTTTTATAAGAAAATTCAAAAAAAAAAAAACATTCCTTGATAATTTTTTATGGCGAAATACTAAGATTTTTCAAAAAATTGCTGTTCTCAAAAAAAAAATTATTTTTTTTGAATTTTCTTATAAACCTTTCTAAGATTTTTTTTTCTTAAAAATTTCTAAATTAGTAAAAAAATTTTAATTTCTCGGGGGGGGGGGGGGAACGATGCGGGAGGGAACGGAGCCGGGGGGAAACGTTGTGCACCCCATCTGATTGTGAGCACTTTTTAAGAAACTCATTAATTATTTTTTGATGTTTATTTTAGGCGTCTGCTCAGCGATAGCCAAAGTAATGTGCTTATTTATTTGACCGGACACGGCGGCGATGGCTTTTTGAAGTTCCAAGACGCGGAAGAGTTGACAAACGTTGACTTGGCAGATGCCATTGAAACGATGCATCAGCAAAATCGGTGGTCACTGCTGGGGAGTGCTCTCATTTCGCGTTCCCTTCTTATCCTTTCCCCTAATTCTGAACAGTTACAATGAGTTGCTGCTAATTGCCGACACTTGCCAAAGTGAGTCGATGTATCAACGAGTGTACTCACCGCGGGTTTTGGCCACTTCGTCCAGCTTGGCAAGCACCAAATTCCCTTTAAAATTGGCACATTGAAATAGGTTGGCGAGGATTCGCTCTCGCACCACGTCGATCGCTCCATTGGTGTTTACATAATTGACAGGTGACCTCCAACCAAGCGGCACTTTGTATTTTCTAATTAGATATGCCTATCATATGCAGCAATTCCTCGACACTCGCGTCACCGGCTTAAACTCCAACACATCGATGGCCGAATTCGTTAAAGTCAGTTTTACTTTTTGGTTTGATTACTTTATCTAGGTGAAAAAACCTTTTCTTTTGCAGTATTGCGATCGCTCGAAATGCATTTCGACCGTCGGAGTTCGCACTGATCTGTACAGTAAGCCGCTCGACCGTGTCCGTGTCACTGACTTTTTTGGCGCTCGTCGATACGTGAAAGGCGTCGAACACGCAGACGTTGGAGTGAATTGGGATGCCTTTTAATGCCAAAGCGATCATCAGATAATTTATTTGTGAAATATCAGGTCTCTGTTTTGCTGTCTTTTCATTATTATTTTTTTTACTTTTCAAATTTTTACAGTGTTTTGTCGACATTAAATATTTAATTAATTCTTTACATCCTTAAACTCTGTGCTAATAAATGTTAGCGGTGCTCCTTTTCCTCAATTTCAAAGTGTTCGGCTGTCCATGCCTCGGCTTCTCTTCCCCTCCCCCAGGCGTCCTTTTCTTTTCGTCCATCGGTCACTTTCTCCATTTTTGCGGCAGAATTTCTATTTTTTGATTACTTCAAATTTTGGAATTGATTTTCCTTCTGATGTTCAGGTAAAATATGACAAAAATGGAAAAACACAGGCTCAAAACGGGAAATTCATTTTTTGTTAGCAAAATTTATTTTTCTTTCTTTTAAAAGCTGTTTTTTCTGTTCAGTCGCGTCACTTTTCATTCGATGTTCGGCGAATGTCTGCCAAATCTGAGAAGGGATTGTGGGCCAAATTTGAGGAGAAAAAGAGGCGAAAATACGCTGAAACGGGTTCCATGAAAAAGCAAAAGGGCTCAAAACCGACGGTGAACATTTTCGATGGAATGAATTTGAGGTGCCTTTTATTGACATAAAATGATCGAATTTCCTTCGATCGGCGCCTTCCGACTGAATTTTTACTTATGAGGCGCTCCATTATCCGCTTTAAGACATTTGGCCATTGCTTTGGACTGCGATTTCGACGCACTTTGTCTCCGATTGCTGGACATTATGTCCGATTTCAAATTGGACGGCATTCTTTCCGATCCGGATGGTCTCTCTCCCCTTTCTCTCTCTCTCTCTCTCTCGCTCTCGCTCTCTCTCCCCTTTCTCTCTGTCTGTCCCTTACGTCGTTTTCCCTTTCAGCGCCACTCGACCGTCTTTTGGTGTTTCAAATTGTCGCTTTGTTTAACCGAAAACCAATTTTGGTTGCTGCTCCAAAGTGCCAACATGAACAGCAGAGGGACCTCTACCCACAGTGCCAATTCGCCCATCTTAAAACATTCCCAAATTCTTTTCTTTTTCAGACCCCCGCCCCCGGCGGAAGAACTTTGCCCTCGTCCACCGGTAGTAATTCGACGGCAATTGTTTTGAATTTGTTTCATTTTCCTCAGATTGTCACCATTATGGGCCACGTGGACCACGGAAAGACGACACTTTTGGACGCGTTGAGGAAATCGAACATTGTCGCGCAAGAATTTGGCGGAATAACACAACACATCGGCGCATTTTCAGGTCGTTTCATTTTTAAAAGTACGGTTAAATGCTTCCGTCATTTTTGAATTCCCCGACTTTTGCACCGATAATGGCATTTTATTGGACCGTGCCATTAAAATAAAAAATTCGGGTTCCACACATCGAATCCCCCCCCCCCCCTCCCGGCTTTTCCCAATCGTAATTTTATCATTTCCTTTCCGTTTTTTAGTTCGTTTGCCGGATGTTTGCGACAATCGGACAGTGACTTTTCTTGATACCCCCGGACACGCAGCGTTTGCGGTTTTAAACCCAAATAGATAAAATTTGGAACCAAAATTCGCATTCGAAGGCAATGCGCGAAAGGGGTGCCCATTCGACGGACATTGTCGTTTTGGTGGTGGCAGCCGACGACAGCGTAATGGACCAAACGATCGAATCGATAAGGTGGAGAAGGGCACGGACTGACCAAAACAAAAGCGAACGAAACCATTAAAATTTCAAAGTTTAATTGCCAAATTTCCCTTTTTGGGTTTGCGCGTGAAGCGGGCGTCCCAATAATTGTGGCCATTAACAAATGCGATAAGCCCGGCGTTGACCCGGTCTCCGTCCGCTCGCACATTCCGACTTATTTTGTGTCTTTTAAGGAACGAGTTCGGCGCGATTTGCTCCAATACGAAATTTTGACGGAAAATTTCGGCGGTGATTCACTTTCAGTGGAAATTTCCGCACTTTACGGACGCGGAATTGACAAATTGCAGGTGAATAAGAGCAGCAGAAAGCCTTTAAAAACTGCGAAAAGTTTATATTAAGGAAGCCATTCTTATGCAAGCGGACTTTTTGGAGCTGAAGTCGACGCCCCGGGGGTTGGCCGAGGCGACGGTCATCGAGTCGAGCAGTGCCCAAGGTAAAAACAAAACCAATTTGATGATTCTGGCCAACGCCCACCCTTTCGGGCGGCCAATTTAAAAGATCCCTATGAATTATTTCTCCCTTTTGGGACTTGGCAATCTTTGCACTTTGATTGTCAATCGCGGCACTTTGCGCCGAGGCTCTTTTCTTGTCTCGGGTCTTTGTTGGTGTCGTGTGCGGACGATGAACGACGAATTTGGCACTTCGGTGGACAGTGCCGGCCCGAGCATGCCGGTCCAAATTTCAGGTAGGAAAAACCGAAAAAACAAAAGGAAAATCAAAATTGGGAGGGAATTATGGCATTTTTTGATTGTTTTTCTCAACATTCTTAAGGTTGGCGTGACCTTTTGCCACCGCCGGGCGAATTGGCGTTGGAAGTGCAAACGCAGCAAATGGCGGAGAGAGCGGTGGCCATTCGAATGGATAAAAAAAATGAGACGGAATCACTGAGGGCTATGGTGGGAATTATGGGGGGGGGGGGGGGGCAAATGGGAAAAGAAAAACAATGGGGACGGGGGGAGGGGGGAACCCCGGGTGCTGCAAAAAATGCTACGTTCGGCCATTTCTCAGAATGTTTCCAAAATAGGATGGAAAAAGGGGATGAGAGTGCATTTTGGCTACAACAAAATAAATCAAATTAATAAATGTTTAGGAGGCAGTCGAAGAGAAACGATCGGAATTCAGAGAACGCTATGAGACAGCGCGCAAAGAGAAAATTGCCAAAGGCCAATTGGAATTATCCGTGTAAGAGGCGGGGGGGGGGGGGGGGGCATTTCCGAAACTGATCCGGGCGGGGGGGGGGGGGGGGAGGCACCCAATCGAGGGACGAGGGAATGATAGTCCTCATAAAATGCGGATTTCAATGCTTGTTTCAGTTCATACCAAATCAACGACGAGCTGAGGAAAGACCAAAAGACACGGGCGAAGCCGCCGCGACTTTCACTCATTCTCAAATGCGACGTTGAGGGCACTCTTCAGGTGAACACGGAGGAGAGCAGGACAAAACCAACTAATTTGCACAATTTAATTTCCATGGTTCATACTAATTTTGAAAACATCAACAAAGGGGTAAAGCCCCTCACCTCCCCCCCCCCCCAAATTCACTGGGAAAAGCATTCGCACGAACCCGAAAGAATGGGCATACATTAACAGAGAGATGCGTTCTGTTTTCCCTTGAGGCTATCAAAACAGTGCTCGACTCGTACAATGCCAATGACCAAGTGCAGTTGGACATCGTTTCCACGGGGGTTGGGTCGTTGAATGAATCTGAATTGGAGTTGGCCGCTGAAACGAAGGCGCATATTTTCTGCTTCAACAACAACGCCTCTCAACGACTGTCAATGATGGCCAAAGACTTGAAAGTTCCGCTCCACCAATTCAACGTCATCTACAGTTTGGTCGCCCACCTAAAGGTGGTCCTTAATATATTTTCAAAAATTATCTTTTTTAGTTTTTCGGGGGGGGGGGGGGGAGAGTCTCCCGCTCTTTTCTATCCAATCAGTGATTAGTCAGTCGAATTTGAATTATTTTTGTTTCCACAGGCATTGCTCACTGAACGAATTCCTGCGGTGACTGAACGCCGATTGGTCGCTGAGGGTACGGTATTGGCCGAGTATCGTATCCCCGACGGGCTGCAGAAGAAGCAGCCGGTGGCCGGACTTCGGGTGGACTGGGGAAAAATGGAAAGGTGGTGGAAGATGAGTGCTAGGAGCATTTTATGACGAATTTGTCCACCAGCAGAATTGAGACAATTGCCATTAAGGGACAACACAATTTGGCGATTCACTCGGCAAAAGAAAATGGTCAAAGAGAGAGAGGGAAATGCGAAAAGTGCGGCAAATTTGAGGGGACAAAAGCAAAGCGAAGAAGAGGCGGGGGCGAAAGAGCCCGAATTAGTCACTGTCACACTTTATGAGGTGCAAAAGGGCGAAATGATCTTTCTGATCGACAGAATGGCCATAATTTAGGGCAAAATTCAATCGATGCAACGCGAAAAGTTGGCAGTTACAAGTGCAAGCGTCGAAATGAACATTGGTGGGAGAAGCGAAATGGCATTTCAAAATTTAATCGAGAATTTTCATGAGTAAGGGGTGACAGTGGAGGACAAAAACATTCGGTACAAAGAAGACGACCATGTGGAAGTGTTTGAGGATGTGCAGCTGATGCAACAGCTCAATTGGACTCCGCCCGGCTTCTGATTAGCTGTCGCTTTTCTCTCTTTTGTTTTTTTATTGTATTTTAAATTTGAATAAATTCAATACAAAAAAATTCGATTTCCGTTTTCATTCTTTGTGTCCTTTCGTTCCGTTCCTTTTCCCTCTTTCTTTGTGTACTTTTTTGTACGGATTGAAGAGGGGCGAAATTGGGGTGGGAAGCGGTGGCGGAGCGGCAGGCGACAGATACCGCAAGGGCAGTGCGGCGGGGGTGGGAGCGAATGCCGCGGGGGGCGGTGACGCCGCGAGCGCGTTAACAAAGTCGACGGAAGTAGAAAACAACGCTGGGGACGGAAGGAAAGGCGATAAATGGGGCAAATGGCACGGGTGAGACGGCGGTGGGACGGGGGGACATGGCGGGGGAAGCGCGGACGGCACTAAATCAAACAGAAAGCGATGAGTGAAAGCAGCGGAATTACGGAGCGGAAGGGCCGGCACGGGCGACGGTGCCAACGGTTCGATTGGCAATGGCTCAGGCGGCACTGCCTGAGGGGAAACGAGGAAAAGTTCCTGCAGCAGTGGCCGAAGCTGCGGCGGCAATGATGTCAGAGGGAATTCGGCAAACGCTGCCGGGGCTAAACATTTAGAAAATCGGACGGGGAATTTCACTTTTGGTCATTTTACCCGGCGGCGGTACGGGCGAAGAAATTGGAAGAGGCGCCGGAAGGGCGAGTGGTGGGGGAGCGGCACTGAACATGCCGGGTTGGAAGTACGGCAACGACGGCGGAGGAGGGGCCAATGGCACCGCCGGCGGTGGCACAGCCGTTTCAAAAGCTTGAGCCAAGTCAAACACCTCAACGGAAAATTAATGCTGACTAAAACAAGCAAATTTGCTAACAATTGGCCGTGCCGGAGGCAAATTTGGCGGTGGAAGCGCCGATTGGAAAACTAAAATTATGGATTAGCGGATAAAATGCAATTTTTGCCACCTGCTGGCGGCTGTGCCGCAACTTCAGCTGGAATTGCTGGCGGCACTATTGTCACCGCCGGAGGCTCAATTTCAACCGCAGGGGGCGGAGACTAAAAAGGGTAAAAAAGGGAATGAAACAACGGAATTGTTGAACCAATGGAGTAGCAGGTGAGGGCAAAAGAGTACGGCACGGGGTGAAAGTGCAAAAAATGGCGGGAATTGGCACCAAATTATGGGGGGACAGTGGCGGAGGAGGGGGAGGAAGGACGGCAAGTTCAGCGAACAGCGGCGAAAAAAGCAGCGAAATGGCAAACGGAAAAAGAAAGCGCCTGGGCAAAACCAACAAATGCTTAGGGAAAAAAGAAACGCCGTGAGAAATTACATTGGCAATTCCATGGCCATTTCTGTGCCCGAAGTTGAAAAGGGTCGTTGAACGGAGCGAAGAAAAACAGTGAAGATGGAAATTAGCAACGTGAAGCAACGCTTAGTGAACGTCTTGCGAACGACGGGAAGGTTTAAATACGCCCAAGGGGACGAACGTGCGCTTTGTCTCTGCTGCCATTGTGGCAATCCCAGCAAAAACGAGTTCTGGTGGAAGTGAAGAGACGGAGAAGAAGACGGACAACGCCACCGGACAGAGACAAAGGCCGAAGAATGGGATTAAATGACGGACATTGTGCGGCGGGGGCATTGTCTTATGGTCGGATTTTGGGGAAACCGATCCGTCGCTGGAGAAAGCTTTCCCCCCCCCAACGCCCGCTTCTGCTGATCATTCCACGTTTCCGTGCACTTTATTATCACATTAGCCGAGTCTCTCTCATTGCCAGCGGAAAAAAAAACAAATTTTCAAGACATTTTGAACAAATTTCAAACTCAAATTAATATTATTCTCAGAAAAAGCAATTCATTTAGTCATTAACCTAATGAATGGAACTTAATTTAATTATGAAGTCATTTAGTTACCCTATTTTTATTCAATGGCATTTTCAATTTCAAAGTGTTGACAAATGACTCCGACTCAAAGTTCAACTCAGCAATTGGCAATTTGTCAGAAAAACACTCTGGCGTCACTTAGAGCAAAAAGGCGACAACTAATGGACGGGGAAAAAGCGGGGGAAGGCGTAAGGGAGGGAAAACTAAGGGAAAATAAACTTGGCAAAGGGAGAAGCGGATGGCACACAAAAAAAGGTGGAGGATGGCACCGTGGTGAGCTATTTGACCTCATTCATTTTTAATTGTGTTGATTGAGCGATGAAAAAGGGACGAGCGATTGGAAATGTTAAATTTGACGGTGGCACTGTTTTGATGGAAGGAAATCCTTTTCAAAATATTTGGAATTTCAAAGAACCATCGTAAGAATGAATTAATCAGTGGGAGGTTGGTCAGTGCGTCTCGTCACTCGTCTTTTGTCCGTTTGTTCATTCGATGACTTCCGAATGCTTTTCGCCGGTCGTTTCGCTCATCATCCTTTCTTTCTCTCCACTTTTTGCTCATTAGGACGTTCCGCTATAAATGTGCCGTTCATACAAATGGCGGCGCGGCACCGCGCAACGATCCAACCCCACTCTCCACCCCCCCCCCCCCTTAGCTTCTCCGAAAAGCGGATGGATGGCTTTGACGGCTTAATCCCCTCCCCACCCGTCAGTTTTCCACGCTAACCCATGTCAGCCGTAAGCTGTGCCCAATGTTTTCGTTGCATTGACCGATCGCTGGATTCAATTATATTACTATTATTAAATTTGTCCCATCTTTTACCAAAAAGAGAAGAATGGCATAACTCTGTAAATCGTTATTTAATCCCAACCGAACATTTGCCATTTTTGGTATTTGTGCCAAATTATAAAAGGTTGGTTGAACAATTAGACAATTCAAAGGAACAAATAACACCCATCACTCCCCTTTCGTCCTATTTCAGAAGGTACGATGGGCAAATTCGATTCTGTGCTCGGACAAAGACTTTAAGGTGTTCAAATCTTTCGTTCGTCTTTATTGTCGGATTTGGCACCATTAAAGTCTTTCCCCAAGCATACTTTAAAAGATAAGCCATTAGTCAGTCAGTAATACCGTTCCAAAATTAAATCAAGCCAAAAGGGCTAACAATTTAGTTCAGAGTTGCCACTTATTTTTCTGCTGCTCTCTTATTGTTTCAGTACAGTGACTGTACTATTTCTCTAGTAAGAGAAATCAGAATCCTGCGTAGCACAGAATCCTTTGCGTGTCTCGAGTACAAACAAGAGAAGCGAAAAATAAGGACATTCTCCCAATGTCCTTATTTTTCGCTTCTCTTCTTTTGCACGCAGATTCTGACTCTCTGACTAGCGAAATAGTACAGTCACTGTACTGAAAGCATAGGAGAGCAGCAGAAATGCGATGGCAACCCTGATTTAGTTGGTTTCGCCTCCTTCCTTTTTCATCGAAAATTTCGGTTTAAAAAATCATAGCATTTCGTAGCCTAACAAATACCAAAAATATATATCAAAAATGTTCTCTTTATTTTCAAATTTGATTAAAACACCAAAGATACATTTTCTATGTTACAGGAAATGGGGTGAAAAGGGAGGAGAAATTCCGAGGGCAAAAGATGACATGAAAATGGGGAGAGAAGCGAAAGATGGTCGGCGATTACCTTTTTGGGATTTTTGTGCTTTCGAACGGATAAAACAAATGAATGGACTTAAGGCATAAATCGCTCGGCTTCCAAAGACAACAAAACAAATAACAACAACCACCACCATCAGCGGAGAATATTTACTTTCACAATGTTGTGATCGGAAACAGGGGAGAAAAACAAATGAGGAAATACGCCGAATTGGATGAATTCTCAGAGAGAGACTGAAACAGACGAGCAAATTTGGATGGCGATGACGAGAAATGAGTGAACAGGCGGAGAACGAATGGGTCGGAACAGTCCGATGGAAAAATGCAATTGGTAAAACACCGACGAATTCCGAACCATTCAAAGGGCAAAAGTTCCACCCGCTCGAAAAAGACAAAAAATGTGAGAGTTGTCACAATCCAAAAAGGGGGAGGCGAGGGCAAATATCGGCTGCTGTGCTGCGTCAATCTCTGCAAGAGGAGGAGGAACCCGCGGAGGCGTAACTGCCCCTTCCGTTCAACGACGTGTCGAAGCCCACCCCGTCGACCCGTGCCCGCATGTTCGGGTCCAGCCGATTGAAATACGGGTGGCGCAATGCCTCGCTCAAAGTGATGCGCGACGCCGGCTCGTATTCAAGCATACTCCGGATTAAGGAAAACAGTTGTTGGTGCTCTTCACCGGTGGAAATCATATATCTCTGGGGAGGAAAAGGTCAATTAACGGCAAAATGAAGGACAAAAACAATCTCACGGAAAGCGGCTTGCAGTGGTCCCGAACGTATTGGCCAGCTGTTGTGTGGTCGTGCCAGTCGAGGCGGCCATGGAAAAAATACTTTGTCCTAAAAAATGGCAATTTTTATGGCATTTAATCAAACGATGGCATTAAAAAAAATTAAACAAAATAAGTCCAACTCTCCAAAACTGACTTGCTTTTCCGCCCCATTCTGTAAGGGATGCCATCCAAAATGCGCTGCATCATCGCCAAATGCTCGCGGTTGTCGTGCGTTTGGAACAACGTCATCCCGGAATACAATTCGAACATTATGCAGCCGATTGACCAAACATCGCACGGTTGAGCCCAGCCAAGCTCTGAAATGTAAAAAAAAAAACACATGATGGAAATTAAAAACTATGACCATGCGAAATTCGTACCTAAAATCACTTCGGGCGCCCGGTAGTGCCGCGTGGAGACAATGGTCGAATGATGCTCGTGGTCGAAGGTGGCGGAGCCAAGGTCGATCAGCCGGACAGAGGCGTCCTTAAATGCCCATTTTCCAATTTTGATTTATTTTCCAAATCCTTTTGACCTTAATAACCCGAAATTGCTTTTTCCGCTTGGCTTCCTCCCCGCCGTTGACCACGTCACACTCACTGTTAACGAACAAAATGTTTTCGGGCTTTAGGTCCGTGTGAGTCAATTTGTTGTCGTGGAGAAATTTGACTGCGTGGATCAGCTAAAAAGGGAAAGGTATCAAATTTATTAAAATAAAATTGTAAAATATTAATTTTTTATTCCATTGGCCGACAACCATTACCATCATCATTACCTGATAAGCGATATACCGCGCCTGGTCCATTGGGTAAGGCTGGTAATTGTTCAATTTCTTTAAATTAAAAAAAAGTTAGCAAAAAATGGCAATTTTTTTTGTCTGTTAAAAGGGAAAAAAAGCGCACCATAAAGTCAAAGACACTCAGTCCGAGCAGTTCGAACACCAAACACATGTGTCCACTGAAAATGGCGCTTTCTTTTCTGTGCTTTTCCCCAAACTCAAAACCCACTGATAATCGAAACTGTCCAACAATTGGATGACCAAATTGCGTCCGTCCGGGTCCTTGTCCTTCAACTTCCTCAGAACGTTAATTTCCAGTCGGGCGGCCTCTCTGTATTTGGACACGTTTTTGATGATTTTCAGCGCCAGTTGCGGCCCCTTTGGGTTGTTCAAATCTTTCACTTGGACGACTTTGCCAAAGGTTCCCTCGCCGAGTGTCTTCACAATTTCAACTGAAAATTGGCGATTGTTTTTCAATTTTGTAAAGAAAAATTTCCAATTTAGTAAATTTTGTTTCAAAAAATAAAATTTTTTTAGGGAGAAAAGACGGGAAAAAAATACGCCCACCTATAGCCTTACATTTGTTGTCAATTCTGTCCCCATTTGAGTAGATCAAATGTCCATCTTTGTCGTCCTGAATTGGCGGCCGATGTGCTGGCGATGCGCTTACAACCACGCCGCATTCTCCCTGAATTGCCGAGTGGTGGTGTTGGTTGTGTGTGCGATGGTGACGTACGCCTCCATTAGCATCGAACTGAAAAAAAAAGAATTAAATTTAATGGCGAAAACATTCGATTGTATTAAGAGCAAAGAAAAAGAAGGAAATGAAAAAAAAGCTGAAAGACAATGGAAGAAGTCACCGGAGGTTAATCCATTCAATCGTCCGTTTTGTTTTGTTTACACCATTCCCCCATTGTCCCTATTTTAAATGTAATTGACCCTATTCTTTTGGCCATTCTTTGAATTGGTCGTGAATGGTTCTCCACACATACCAATGCCTGAGGTGCTCTGTTCCTTACTCCCACTGATCCAACACCGGCAATAATTTTGTCAACTTTGGCACAAACTGATGGCGGAAGTTGGAGGGAAGCAATTAGCGAAGCGGTGGCTGGGTTTACAAGTTTGGGTCTGCCCGGGTAAGGAGGCGGAGGGACGGGCGGATGGCATGGCATTTGATGCCTGCCATCCAAATCACTCTGCTCAGCACGTCCAACCCCGTGCCTTGACACTCTCAACACGGGAACCCGAGCCTCAGTTGTTTCATCCGCTGGTGTTCCGTAATGTTCGTCTTCTCTCTCCTCGTCTTCTGCGTCAGCAATATTTTGTGGAGAATTGTTGAGTTCAATTGTTGCCTGGAACTCCAATGGAGTGATGTTTTTGGCCCGTTGTTGGTGAGCGGAATTGTGAGTGTTGCTATTGCAACTCTCGGCGGAACATTGGTCATTGGCATCAGTATCAACGGCAGAAGCAAGCAGATCAAAGGTTTCGGTGGTTGATGTTTCAGCCTGATGCTCTTGAGGAACTCGAATATCAGTGTCAAATCCAAACATTGGATTGTCGAAATCCTGGTCAATGGAAACTGCCACAAGAGGTAATTTTGACGGCGGACGAACAGCGGAAGTTGGCGGAGCATTCCGCAGACGCATGTACGAACAATTGCTAAGAGAAGGTGAGCAAGGCGAGATGACAGAATTAATGTTGTTATTGTTGTTGTTGATCCCGAGAGACTTTGGTGCAAATTGTCCAACTGATTGACCCGAATACTCGGCCAACCTGTTCAGCTCGTGACGCGCAAGCATTGAAGGGGATGCTGGCGGCTTGCCCATCACTGTGGCTTTTTTGTGCTTTTGTTTTTCTCGATTGTTATCCAACAAAGCGGCTGGAAAAGCGCCAACGGATCGTTTCTTGGCATTGGCCTCTTGTTGTGTGGATTGAAAGGCGGCAGAAACTGCGTCGACTGTGCTTTTCGCTTGTGCGTTTTCAATGTCCTCCTTTTTTTTAAGTCGAGAGTGACGCCTCGAAATGTCTTCAAACGATGGTAGTTTTGCATTTCTCAATTCCTCTTTTATTCTCGACAATTCCTCAATTCTGCGCCTCCTTCCAGAGATTTTCCTTTCTGGAGCTTTTGCTTGTTGTTTTTCGAGTTGTTTTGATGTTGACGGTGTAGTGATATCAAGTGATGGCTGAATGTTCAGTTTTTTGGAGTTTCGTCGGCTTTTTCCAGCATTTATCTCAGAAACGAATTCAGCTCCTTCCCTGGCGCCATTCCTCGTTGGATTTCGATCGATTTGTTCTGTTTTCATTGCCGTTGAAGAAACTACGCCCATCACATCGAGTTGTTCTGATGCTGAAACAGTCATCATCTTTTTCTCTTCCTCGTCCATCGACGCATTGGCAACGGCAAGAAGTTTCGCGGCAGCCGCATCCAATTGTTGGATTCGATTGGAGAAAAGCTGGTCCTGACTTGGCTTGGAGAGCTTCTTTCGCTGCCGAATGCTCGTCTTTCGGCCTGACCCCTCGCATCCGTCCGGAGGTTCTTTCCACAATTCAGGCCAATGCTCGAAACTCTTGTAAATGCACGGGTCGGAGACGCATTGGCGAAGTGCAGCCGAAGTTTTGTTGCCCTTCCGCTTGGAAATGTAATTTTTGTGCTTTCGTCGTTTCGGTATCAAAACGATGGGCTGCTGTTTTTTGTTGGATGATTTTGTTGTCCGATTCACCGAACCTTTTTCTGCGAACAATTTGTTCTTTGAGTTGGATTCAGAACTAATTTTTCGGGTCGTTGCCATCTTTAAATTGCATCGACATATCAGAAAGAGCCAACAATAATAATAAAAGAAAAGAATTTCGTTTTTTTTTTTTGAAAAGCGCCAAAAGCCGAAATAATTAACGAAAATATGACAATGAACGGAAGGCAGCAAACTTCGCATTCATTCGCTTTAGCCTTCCTTAAAACTTAAGACAAAGCACCGAAACAGCATCTCACCGCTCATTTTGACATCCGCTCCCCCCCCCCCATTTCCGATGCATTCATTCATTCTCATCGTTCTCTTATCATCCCAATCACTCGCACAAAGAGAGGATCCTCACAAATCGATTACGTTCAGCTTTCTGCCCGAGGCAACAATTGTTCAATCTCCGCCCATTAGAATGGGCCACAGAGTAACTCTGCCCGCTAAGCCACTCTCTCCCGATTTACTCAAGACCGGCTGGTGAGGGCGGGCGGGGCGGGGGGGGGGGGCGGGCGGGGGGGGGGGGTTGATCACCGAACCTCAATCAAGGGGGGGGGGGGGGGGGGGGGGGAGGGCACACAGCGAGTGGTGTGAATGTCTGTCTAAATCCTCTCACCTTCTCTTGTCCACTCCCTAACTTTCTCACCCATTTCCTTCCCACAGATCGATTTTTTTTTCGTGCCATCGCCTCAGCCATCCAAAATTTTTTTTTTAATTATAATTAATTTTCCTTCAAGTTTTTATTGTAAGTGGATAAAAAAATTTTGAGTGTCCGGTAACATAAAAATTTCGGGGGAGGGGGGGGGGGGGGGGGGGCAAGCGGAGTGCATAAAAAAATAACTATGCATGGCGAAAAGCAACAACAAAAAAAAAAACATCAAGATTTGCCCTTTCCGTTTTGATTTCTCCTTGACAAAAGGCCTGGAAAAGTTTATCTCTTTTTGCTCAATTGTTCTTCCACCCATAATAAAGGGAGGGAAGCGATTGTGCGTTTCTTGCTACACAACGCTTTGCGGACGGACGGACGGACGACCCAACTGTTTGGGACAGTTGGCGATCCCAAGGAAAAGTGGGAGAGAGAGAAAGGAAAAGGGGAGGGGAGGGGGGCGAAGCATGAGTGAAGAGAAAATCACTGGTCGGGTGAAATTTAAGAAGCGGAGAATTTTGCCGAAAAGAATGAGGAGGGAAGGGAGAAGAGGGAAAGAACGAAAAAAGGATGGAAAAGGAACGAAGTGAAACGAACACAAAAAAGGGAAAAGAAAAAGAGCACTCGGAAAAATAGACAAAATCCAATAGTAAAAAAAAAACTACTTATTTGGCAAGAAAAAGCCCTTAAGAACTGTCGATTTCGATAGTAATTAAAAAGGCCTTTTCTGATTTTCGGCACTATTAAAGTGTGAATTGGTAAAATCGCTCAAAAACCAACATTGTGCTGCTGTCCGCCGTCTTTTTGCGACTCCTTTTTGGACTCCGAACACGCAATTTGCAAGTAGTATTCGTACTCCTTCTCCACCTGCTCCCTCTTCTCCCGAGAACGCCTCCGTGCGCGGTCCTCCCGGTCGATTTGCCGTTTCCGCGCTTCGTCGCATCGCCGCTTCGATTCCTCCACGTAGTCCGAACTGTCGCGATCATGACGTCGTTTCTGGAAGAAATTACATGAAATCCCGAATATACATAAAATATTCAATAAAAAAAGGAAAACACTTAATGAAAGTAAAGGAACGTATAAAAAGATGACAATGGAACTTATCACGTTTCATAATGTGCAAGGAGTGTCTCATTGCAGACCAAGCGCAATACGACGGACGATTGAGACAATGGAGGGGGGAAGGGGGTGTATCGGAACCGATTTTTCAATAAAGGTCCAAATTTCTCCGGCGGCGACCTTTTTTTGTTTGGGATTTTTTGTGAATTTTTAAGATTTAATTTGTTATCGGTTTTCCGAACTTTAGTAGCTGTTTTCTCATCAGTTTGGGGGGTCAGGGCCAAAAAAACTGAAATTTAGAGTAGCAAATCGACTATCACTACACGATAAACGTGGTTTAAAGTGATTTGGATACTCACAATTTGGATATGTTCTCTTGTGAATGAAAAAATAAAGGATCTGATTTTCTGAGTACAACCAACCGAGTCTCTTGACATTTCGGTACCGAGTGGTGAATGCAAATTAAACGCGATCATAAAGAATTTTGACGACTAATTGTATGGCCACTCGGTCAGTGGTCCGTGTCGAAAATCCAGTTCAAAATTCATTGGTTACAACCCGGAATATTACACCCGATTCACAATAGTCGAAAAATACGGTAAAAATTTCTGGTATTTCGGGTTTATCAAGTAACACTTAAAAATACGAGAAAACAGAATTGGATTTTGCAAATGAACGCATTTCTCGCATCAGATTCCGATTATCAATAACCAACTTTTTCGCTACCACCAGAAAAAACCAAATAATCGAAAAAGACTATGTTTATCGAATGCGGTAAGAAAAGATTAAAATAAACAACCTTTGATGTTACAATGCGTTCTCGAGCCATCGAAACAGTCGGTCAATGAGTGGCAAAGAAGAACAAAACAGGAAAATTTAGCGGATTTTAAAGCTAAAAAATTATTAAAAATGAAATAAATAGTGCAATGATGCATTTGACCAGCTCTGTCTTTGCTCACAATTAACCCCATTAATATTAATCACTGCCCTCCCGCTGCACCATTGAAGCAGGGGAAAAAGAACTTAAATTTTGTAAAGCGCAGTTTATCACATCCGTTCTATCTCTTTCTCACACCATTTATCCCCGCTCTTCCCCATCCATATTCCGTTCCATAAGTCCAACTATTTAATCGGGAGCACTCTCTCGGTAAGGGATCAGTTGGGTGGGCAGTTAATCGGCGAGCAAGAGCCGAGAGCAAAGCGCGGCGCAATTATTATTAATGGGCTTGGCAATTTATAATTAGTATTTTACTCCTTCTCGTCCATTCCCCGCACGCGTATTCGATCTAGTGGGCGCCCATGGGATTACCAATTTGGGGAGGCCATTTATCCAGGGCCCGGATTTTGGCTTATTCCTTTTTCCCCCAAATCCAATCCCCCGTTTTCACTCGTCCCTTCCTCATATTCTGGGCTGGACATCAGCACCTTCACTGGTAGCACCGGATGGTTGCTGGGATGCCGCCGGCAATCCATCCCCAGGAGGACGAGTGAAATTTGCGCGTGTTGGGGACCGAGAATGGAATGAGGTGCGCACCGCTCCTTCGGGAGATTCGTCATGTTCGGACCAAAAAATTATATGGCCAATTTTAAACAAAGTTAAAATTTTGTTTTACCCCAAAAATGGGAAGTCTTTTATTTTTGCCCCAGAATGGGAAGACTATATTTTGTTGATATTTTTATTGCCCCAACATGGGAAGTCAATTTTTAATTACAGAAAAAAAAACAACTTTATTTTTTGCGCCAAAAGTAATTGCGCCAAAAAGGCAAATCAAGCGGTGAAACGGCAATTCTATTTTTTGCCCCAAAATGGGAAGATCATTAAATTTTTGTTGCCCCGAAATTGGGAAGACTTTTCCGCCAAACAGTAAGTCTATTATTTTGCCCCAAAATGGGAAGATCCGTCATGTTTTTTTGCCCCAAAAATGGGAAGGCTTTTTGTTTTATTAAAAATAAATTTAAAAAATCGCCGAGTTCATTTTGCGCTATAAAATAAAAGACCATTACATATTTCGCGCCAAACGGCAAGTCTAATTTTGCGCCCAAAAGCAGAAGCCCTTTTTTAATGCGCCAAAATTCGTGTCTATTTGCTCTGCTCCAATCGCCGTGGCCATTTTTTTTGAAGAAATTTATTTATTCTGCCCGCTCTCCTAATATTTGCTAAGAAATAAGTTCTGCTGTATTCGTTTTCTGACAATAAAAAGTCTAATATTGAACTCCTTTGGGAGTACCGTCAAGTAAGAGGCCAAAATAAAATGATGCAAATCAATCCATGATAGTCCGTCAGATTAAATAAAAATCTTCAATATACTTTTTGTTACCCAATTACTGAGGACCATTTTTGTTGATTTTTTTAATTTTTATTTTGTTCTTTAATTATATTTTGAAAAACTTTAATCTTTACATTTTAAAAATGCTTAATCGGCCAAAGTTCTTTTTTTCACATTGCATTCTCCGTGCACCGGAAATCCATTACATCCATCTAAAAGACAAGCAGTTATCTATTTGTATGTGAACGTTGTTTCGACAACAAATTTTCCTTCGCTGTTTCTGATCAGTGATCACTCATTTAATTAAAACATGTCAACGTTTCACTTCTCTATAAGAAAATTTTAGAAATCCAATTTTTTTTTATTGTGGCCTTTGGGCCTTCCGTCATGTTTTTGAAGCAAAGAACGGAATTTAAACCGATTGAAGAATTTGGATAGAGACAAACTAACATTGGAATAAATTTAATAAATGAAAAACAATTTCAAACTGTTCGAATTAACACAAAAATAAAACAATGCTTGTTTTAATTTAATGTTTCAAAAAAAAAAGCTACGGTTTTGAAAGATATTTTTAAAATGCTGATGTTTTAGAAGTAAAGTCACAATGAGTGCTAGGCCAAATAATTTTTTTACGGGTAAAATTCGTCGAAAGAAATTTTGTATTTCGAGAATTTTCGTCTCTCAATCGATTTATGGAGGATCAAGTCATGATTTTAAAAATATTAGTTCCAATAATGATGAGTATAATACGAAAAAATTTATAATTCAAAATGTAGCTATGCCGATTTCTGAAATGGACATTCAAAATTGTAGCCTTTGGGCATTCCGTCAAGTTGAAATGCACAAGCATGCAAATATTCCCACAAAATATATGTTTTTTTTAAAATTCTTTGGCCTTTTTTATTAGCAATCATCCAAAAGGGTTTTCTAGCAAATACTGCGTTAGCTTCTACCAGATTATTTTTCTAAAGTTTTTTTTTCTCTTCCAATTACAAACGATTTGATTTCTGTTTCCAGTTTACCGAATAAAATCGATGTGCCCATTAAAGATATGCCAATTACGCCTGTTCAGCAACGTTTCCGGGTTAAATTTAGTACAAAACCTTGAAGGGATCATTTTTATTGCTCAAGTTGTTGTTTTTTTTTGGCATGTTAATACATTATAGGTTGGGGGTCCAGATCCCCTTGGTTCGCATGCTTTTAATATTTATGGTGAAGGTATTCTTGGTAAAATTACAGCCCATTAGATTATAGGAAGTATTAAAAATCTTGATAATTTATTAACTGACTGTAATGTTGGCACTTGCCTATTCGAGGGTTTAAAATCAAGGTCTTCGGACATTCCGTCAAGAATGCATGGGCCGAATCTCATAGGGATTCCAATAAAGTCCAATAAGTGTAGATAGTGAAATTTCTCTATTTTAAATTAAGCAGTCAAAATGATATCTCAGGACATGAATCTAAAAAAAAAAGTTTGGAAAAAAGGAGTTATTTTCTTTAAATAATGCGTTTATTATATTATTATTATTTTATTTTAATCTCAGGCTGTTCTCTTTTATTTAGCCTTGCGAACTTAATTTTAATTGAAGGAAAAATAATACGAAATTTATTGCTTAATTTTTTTTATTGGAGTAATTTTTTTAAGTGCGTGTGAAATTACATAATTATTTTATATGCCAAAAAAACTTTGGCCCAGAATCATTAACCTCGGAAAAGTCGAAGTCATCCCTTACTAGAAACTGCCATGATTAATTTAATTAATTAATTAATTAATCAGATGGCTTCATTTTGATTCAATACTTTAAAAATAAAGAATCCCAGTAGCATTTTCTCTGAGAATTGGTTCGATTTTATAAGTATTATTTGATTATATTATCCATTCGGTTTGGCATTAATTTTTCATTTTTTTTTTTGGGGGGGAATTACATTTAATGTAAAAATGAAAAGTATTTATTATTATTATTATATGCCTTTGGCTCTCGGGCCTGCCGTCATGTTCTGTACGAAGCAATCAATATTTTAGTGATTGGCAGAATTTTTTTTATATAATTAAATTTATCGAATTATCCAGCGTTTTTAGAGTAAATGCCTTTGGGAAATACCGTCAAGAAAGTAGGGGCACAAACTCTTGGAATATTTTTCCTGATTCAGAACCAAAAAGTAATAGGAATCAAACATGAAATTAATATCTTGGCTAAAGCGCACATTTGTAACTAGGTCTGTCATTTATATGTAAATCCATATTTTTTTTTCCTGGATTTTGGTGGGCCTGCAACGTACGAAAAACATATTTTAGCTTGGTTTGAAGCTTCAGGATGGATTTATATATCCATATTTTTCATATTTCGCGATTTATGTCCATATTTTGGCATTTTTCTAAAAAAAAAGTTTTCGCAAAATTTTCCAGAGAATATTAAATAAATTTGGTTTTTTTAAATAGATAAAAAAAATAAACAGGAAAGCTAAAAAATTTCACTTTTCGGGTTGATTTTCGCTAAAAATAGTTTCGTTGTATGTCAATAAAACTGAGTTTATGTTAATTATAATATGGCCAAGTTGTCATACATCATAATCATAAGGAATATTTTAATTATTCCCTTTGGGGAAATCGTCATGAATTCATTGTCCCAGTTAAATTGAAGAATCAAGCAAATAGTATTTTTAACTCGAAAGTATTTGGAGTTTCGTGCGCATTCACTCACTTAAACCGAGCTTTTAATCAAAAAGAGAGAGTGATTTAATAGTTTAATAAAAATTTTGTTCCTTTTCAATGGGTTCCTTTAAGGGAAACCCATAAAATTAACTTTTAAAAAAAGAACAAATTCAAAACATCATTACGCGTAAAATTTTATTTTGATCCTTTTAAACTATCTTGCGTGAACGAACAATTCACATTTTATGTTGTAGAAAATTCAATACATTCTGAGAACTTGAGAACCATGTAAACGGTATTACAGAATAATCTTGGGATGTTAAACATTTTTTCATCATTATGAATAGAATTTTTTGGTTCATTTTACGACTATTTCATTGGCTTATCATAATCTGATTTGTTTTGCAAAAAAAAATAAATAATTTTTAGGAATAAGCAAGAGAGCCTAATTTAAGTTAACGGTTACAATGATCTTTTATTATTGTCTCATAATGTTCAAATTAAGTTTGTGTTAGAATTCTTAAAGTCAAATAATTCGCGGGAAGTCCTTTTTTTTACAAGTTTTTGCATAATAATTTTTAGCCTTTTGGGGCATTTGTCATGTTTAAAATTAAAAAAAACTTCTCCTTTTCAATAGCTTTGAGTGGTACCAAGATCTCCCAATTTTTTTTTACTAAAACTTTAATATTCTCGAAAAATATATTAAAATATTAATGCTTTGGAATGGACTCAAACCTCAGTCCTTCCTTTACTATCTTAACCAGAACCACAAAGCAACTTTTTGGTAATGGAGTTTTTTTTGGTACGCTGTATAAAATTGTTAAAATCGACCTTTGGGTCATTCGTCATGGTAGACAATGAGTAATTATTTTAATGAGTGAAACTTTTACGGAAGCAAACGGACTCAGAATTATAGAATTGAAACAAATCAAAAATCTTTTTAATGTTTCTTAGAATCACAATGTGAAAAGAGCGGATAATCGTTAAGAAAATGAAAAATTCATAGTAGAAAAGACTTTGGTCCATTAGTCAAGCAATTAATTTTATTTTTTTTTTAAAGAAATCTTAAAGCATACTTTTATTGATGATTAGGGATGGGATTTATAAGTTTTTCCTTATTTTTTCTGCGGCTTTAACTCAACGAGAAATGCACGAAAAACACATTTTTTGTTCGAAAAACTTTCGGTTTAACGCCCTTATTCGACCTTAGAAATCCTTATTTTGGGTGTTCGCCCTTAAAAATCCTTATTTTGGATGTTCGCCCTTAAAATAAGTTTTTGCCCTTATTTTGGCGTTTCGCCCTTATTTCGCGATTTTTTAAATTTTTCTTGTAAAATTCACAAGTTCTTGAACAAAAATGCAATGAAAAAAAATTTTTTTTTGACGCGATAACATTTTTTGGCGCTTGTTTAAAAATTTTCCATAAAATTTTTTCACTAGATTTGTTTTTTTTTAACCAAAATTTTGTAATTTATTTTTTTTCTTGATCGAATTTTGATTTTTGAAATTTTTTGGAAAAATATATTCAAAAATTCGAATATATATAATTATTTACAACTGTAATCAATGAATTAAATTGTTTGCTTTAGCTTTTAACTTATTTACATAGAAAAACAGCAATTTAAAAATTATACCCCTCAATTTGGAACTTTTTCGACCTTATTTTCGCCCTTATTTCCCGATTTTTTCGCCCTTATTTACGGCCTTATTTTGGACTTTTTCGCCCTTAAAAATCCCATCCCTATTGATGATGATATAAACTCTCATGAAATTTATTATTGTTTAATAATTTTTCTTACTGAATCATTTAAAAAAAAAAAAAACCTTGATAAAAACAATTTTATTTTGCGATTAAGCGCCTGAAAATCCGTGCCTTTTTTATGACAAAATAAAACTATGTTTACAACATTAAAACAAAGTTTTGTTTCTAGACATCCCTGTTGATAGAATAAATTAATCCACGCCAGTTTTCACACCGACTTTCGGGTATTCAGTCGAAATCTAATTATTTATGTATCAATAATTTAATTTCCTATGACTTCGGTCAATCCGTCACGTTTTGATGCTTGGTTATTTTTTGATTAATTCCAACTCAAAAGTAAATCAAAGTTTGAGGACAAACTTAAGGAAGGGTGGACGTGTAAAGCGCAGTTTATCACATCCGTTCTATCTCTTTCTCACACCATTTATCCCCGCTCTTCCCCATCCATATTCCGTTCCATAAGTCCAACTATTTAATCGGGAGCACTCTCTCGGTAAGGGATCAGTTGGGTGGGCAGTTAATCGGCGAGCAAGAGCCGAGAGCAAAGCGCGGCGCAATTATTATTAATGGGCTTGGCAATTTATAATTAGTATTTTACTCCTTCTCGTCCATTCCCCGCACGCGTATTCGATCTAGTGGGCGCCCATGGGATTACCAATTTGGGGAGGCCATTTATCCAGGGCCCGGATTTTGGCTTATTCCTTTTTCCCCCAAATCCAATCCCCCGTTTTCACTCGTCCCTTCCTCATATTCTGGGCTGGACATCAGCACCTTCACTATTTGCAGTGACTGACAATCCTAACCTAACTTGTCTCATTTTTGAATAATCTAAAAAATCTTTTTAAAAATTTCCTTTAAATTTTTTAAATGACTCAAAAATGTTCATGATCAACATTTTCCAGCCTGACACTCTAGCCTCAAAAAAAAATTTTTTTGTTTGAGAGGAGAAAAAAATTAAGTGCGGAGCAAAAAAGGTTAGCGGAAGATAACCTGGCAATCGTAAAGAATGGGGGTCCCAAATTTAAAATTATTATTTTTTATTTTAGCTCAAAATGAGTATTTGGGGGTTTTTGAGGGCGCTGATCTGAATCTGAACTCGGAATTGCCCAATTCCGAACCCCGGACCCGAATTCGAACAAAAAATTTGAAATTTTTTTCAAAAGGTACATTTTTCTGGGTAAGAGCTTTGAATTCGTTTAACAACTATTTATTTTGATGCAAAATAATGCTTCAACTATTAATTGTATAAAAAATATGCAATTTACGCCAAATTTAGATCAATTTTAACGTGTATTTTGAAAAAAAATCACAACTTTTTTGCTCGAATTCGGGTCCGGAATTCGGAATTGGGCAAATTCGAGCTCATATTCGTAATCAGCAGCCTCGAAAACCCCCGGAAACTGGTTTTGAACCCAAAATAAAAAAGTTAAATTAGGGACCCCCATTCTTTACGATTGCCGATAACTTAGCAACCCCCGTAAAAAACGGCACAAATGATATACCAATCGGTTCGTCTCGACGAACTATGCACGAAAAAGTAGGTCTCCAGTTGCGGAAATGCCAAAAAACCGGTTTTTGAACCGGTTTAAAACTCGAAAAATTGAGTGAAAAAGGGGGTTCCTGACCCTTAAAACGGTCAAACTCGGACAAATTTGGTATCATTCGAAAGCTCTTGATGAGCTAAGTCTAAAAAACAAGGTATAAATTCGAACCCATGCCATCTAAGCACTGGGACAACTGAGTCCCAGTGAAAACGGACGCTTCAGTACCGAGAAAATAAAAATGTTTTTTATATAATGCAGAAAATCGTTTAGCCTTGAATTTCGAGTATTGCGCTAAAAAACCGCCGCACACTCGACTACGGCGGCCAGTAGGTGGGGCGAGACTACGGGCTACGGAAGAAGTCCGCGCGTGATCCGCAGGCGGTTGACTGATTGGCGGGGGCCCTTCGGGCCCCCGCAGTCAACCGCCTGTGGGCTCGTCAGACGTCTTCCTCCGCACTCCGTCTCGCCCCACTACTTGCTCCGTCTTCGCATGCTCCCTTTTGCGAAATTTTGCTTTTAAATTGTTATTTACCGTTTATTATTTTTCGGTACTGAAGTGTCCATTTTCACTGGGACTCAGTTGTCCGAGTTCTTAGACGGCATTGGTTCGAATTTATACCTTGTTTTTTAGACTTAGCTCATCGAGAGCTTTCGAATGATACCAAATTTGTCCGAATTTAACCGTTTTAAAGGGTCAGGAGCCCCCCTTTTCACTCAATTTTTCGAGTTTTAAACCGGTTCAAAAACCGGTTTTTTGTATTGGGACGCGTAAACTGCCAAGCGTAAAATGTCATATAATGGGACGCATAAAACCGACCAAACCCGTTGAATGTATTCATTTATCAAACGCGAGTGATGTCCGTATCTTTACTTTTCCATTTTTTTGTGTATATACTTATATCATTGAAACTTTTAATTTACAGGCACATGTGAAATTTGAAGATGAAAATTTGAGAAATAAAATACATTTTAAAATAATTAGTTAAGAATCCATTATTTTAAATCATCAGAAGAATGATGGTCCCATGGACGATGATGCCATTTGCTGTGGCACATGGACTTTCTTCTGATGCCGCAACATTTGCTGTTGTTGTTGCTGCTGATGTGCCTGACTTTGTTGCGCTTGCTGAGGCTGAGTCCACATCACTTGCGCCGGTGAAACAGCCGCCATTTGCTGTTGTTGGGTATTCTGAGGAACCGCTGAAGAAGGAATATTTGCGACCACTCCAGCGAAATTTTGCAATTGTTGTTGTTGCTGCGTCGATTGCTGTTGTTCAGTCAACACCGCACTTGAAGTCATAGTTCCGAGACGAACAGGTTGAAAGTGCTGTTGCTGCGGGAGGAGCAATGGTTGGGTTTGCATCAATTGTTGATGATGAGCAGGAAGAGACGAGGCCAGAGAAGCGGTAGAAGGCTGCTGAATTTGTGCAACCTGTGTATGTTGTGCCAGTTGCTGCTCCGCAGTGAGTGAATAGTCCGGCTGAATATAAAGGCTAATTAGGAATTGCTTCATTTTAACAAATGCTGAAAATGCTTGTCTAGAACTGTAAACCCAAAATCTGCACCTGGAGCTGTTGTTGTAACACTACAGTTGTGTATTGTTGTGGCGACAAGTACTGGTAGGGCAAGTACGGACTGTAAGGGTTGTAGAAGAATGGAGGTTGTTGTGCCATTGTGTCCTGTTGTTGCTGGCCACCATTTGTTACCAACGACATTTGGTTGAACTGCTGACCAAGCATTTCGGTATCTAATGATGAAACTGAGAGAAAACAATATTTTATGCTAACTTACTGTAAAACGAAGGTCCATAGTGAGCAGAAGGGTTCGGCAGAGTTCCACCGAATTGATAGCCAGTCTGGTTAAAGGTCTAAAAACGGAGTTAACTTAAAAATGCGAATTTGTGGGTTTACCGGTTCAATGAACGGTGTTGTCAACAGCGGAGGAACACCCCCTTTGGGTTTATAGCACGACTCCGAGTAGACGGACCGCAAAGAGGGCGTAGACCGCTTAAATTTTCGACTGCTGCTGTCCGCAAATTTGACAATCAAATGAGCTTGTGCATTAGGCAATTTCCGACCGTTGTATTTCTTAAGGTAAAACTTTTCTTTTTACTAAAGGTTCCCAAGGAAGAAACTGACCGCAATTATGGAATCACATGAGTCGGTACAGCCCATCCGACAAAAACCGACCCCCCTGCTGGACCCGTCTGGGTGTCTAAAACATTTGATTTAAAGAAAAATTATAGAATTTTATGACCTGAGAACCCGTGAACTGATCACCATTCCGAATTCTTTCAACAAATCAGTAAGTTTGTCTTCATTATATTCAGGTGGTAAATTGGCAATATATAAATTGGTTGGGTCTTGCTCTTGTTGCTAAAGTGTATATAAATTCAAGAAAGTGTGTGTGTACCCCACCTTGGCCATTTGTGCGCTGATTCCCTCTTTCTCGAGCCCTTCGATGGCGTCTCGCGCCGAAGCTGAGGACTCAAAATCGACGAAGCCATAGCCTTTGCATTTTTTGGTGGCTTTGTCAAGAATTGCTTTTGTAGACACAATCTGTAAAAAGAAAGAAAACAGGAATCGTTTGTCAGAAAGTAAACCCGGGCTTTTTGATAGATCCAGAAAAAATTGATGGTGCTAGAATCCGATAAATCTCACTAATTAAAAAAAAATCCCGTTAGGCTTAAAACGTTGAAAAATTGCCGCGAGAGTCCGCTCTTGCAGCCTTCTAGTTTTTGGAAAGTTAGACAACATTAAGTAAATCTTTACCTTCCCAAAACTTGAACACATCTGCCGCAGTCTCTCATCCGTGCATTCCTCATCGAGTCCTCTAATGTACAGATTGGTCTGGAGTAAAAGTTATAATACACAAAAGAATATTGGCTGTCTTAAGTTACCTCGCTTAGTATTCGATTCCCAGGTGCTCCAACTGATGGAGAGTCGTAGTTGTCGTAATTTTCATGCAGGCTGTTCCTACCATCCAAATTGTTATCTTGGTCATTCGCAGAACACGACGATGACTGTACGAACGCGGACAATGCCAGTGACTCGGATGTGTTTTGATTTTCAAGTTGATGCGGTCGCCGCGATGAATTGGTGCCATTATTGGATTTATTTAATTTGTTGGTGTTCCTGGCGGCGAATCTGGTTTGTGAGGAAGGCGAAGCATGGCGTAGATTGACACTACCCTCTGCGGAGGGATGCGCAGCAGGCGATTGGACAGTGGACGATGTCGTAGGCTGAATTTTTGGCCAATGATTTTTAAAAATTTGTACGCTTACCAGCTGAGTAATATCGGCTTTCGAAGCCATTTTAGGAAATTGCGATCAATTGTTTTACTGTCGGAAGTTGTTAATTATAGAATTTTTTTGTTTATGGATTTTCTGAAAGCAATAAACTGTTGGATATTTCTAGAAATATTATAAATATATAAAATAATTAAATTAAAAGCCAAAGAAATAAAAGGTGAAACTCTCTTTTATGTATTCTTTCCCAATCTCAACGCCTAATCAGCGGTGGAATGTGAATGAGCAGGGTGACAGGCAATGAATGCATAGGGAAAAGAGCGGTGGCTCCAATTCTGCTGCTGACGATGGTAGTTTACCCCTTTGCCTCCCCATCAGTCATTCATTTTTCGTTCGATTGATATTCACGCTGATCGAAATGGAATTGGTAAAGCGAGAGAGGAGAAATCGAGGTCAAGGAGGAATAAGGGGAAAAGTGGAGGCAAAAGAAGCGGAAAGAAGCAGAGAATGCAGGAAAAGTGTCTAACGGATGAATGAAGATAAAAGAAGGGTTTGAAAACAAATGGAAGAAAGAAATGGAGGAAGAGAGAGAATGAATGGTGAGGAAGCGAAAGATGGAGAGAGAACTCTCTCAGTGAGAGTGTGAAGTGAGAAGTGAAGGACAGCAGGGACGAATTTGGCCATTAGCCAAGCAAACGGAGAAAAGAAAATTAGGAAAACAGAGACACCATAAAACAATGAAAAGAATTATATTTAGATAACGGAACAAAGGATAAGAATGATTAATTTTTTCCTGGATTGTGAACTCCCGTAGTCTGAATAGCCTCATCGGGCTCTTAAAACCCGCAAAATGAAGCTCAAAACTTTAATGCACCATAATTCTTAAAAATTGAGAGACAAATGTAATTTGGGCATTAACCGATATTTCGTTAACCTTAATGATTGGTATCATTGGAAATCCTTTAAAAATGCTTTTCCTGAGCTTCTCGTGGTTATTTTTAACACTTAAAAACCTAAAAAAAAATTTGAAAAAAAACTGTTTCAGCTATTTTGGCATTTTGCCCAAATTTGTTAACAAAGATGCAATAAAAACTCAAAAATTCACCCCTAAGAATCGAATCGAAAAGTATAATATTTTAATTTTGGTGTTTCCCTTTCATTCTTTTATGAGAGATTTTCGGTTGGTTGTTCGATGTCTCTTCACCAATTCCGTTTTAAAATAGCATCCAGCGGATGGTTGTGCTGTTGACTCCCTCGCGCTGATTGGCACTGTCGTTCTGTTGGCATTTTTATGCACTCTGGAATGTGTCTGCTGCTGCCGGGCATACTCCGCCATGTCTTGGCGAAAAACTCGATATTTTACCCTTAAGTTCCCTTCCATGGGCTGGTCATTGTTCTGTCATTTCTTTTGTATGTTTGTTCCTTTCTTCATTAATTGCTTGGTCAATGAGTTGGACTTTCTCTTTTCTCTCGGCGGTGTCCCCCTCCCCCTCTCAATCCTTTCAGCACTTTTGTACACAAATCCTCCGTTGCATTAAGTATTGATCCGAAAAACATCGTCGGGGATTTCTGCTGCTCTTCGCTTTGCTTTCCCCGTCCCCGCGACTTTCCTCTGACGCTGACCTCCAAGTGTTTGATGCTTCGGCAGAGAGAGAGAGAGAGAGACCCATACTCTTCCCCCCCCCCCTCACTATAAATGGAAGAAACACCTTCCTACTTCTTTCTACTTCTTCTCCTTCTGTTCTCCTCCCCCACCCTCGCCATCTCAGACGCACTGTTCTCAAAATTGAGCCTGTGAAAAGAACAGAAAGAAATGACTGATTGGAGGCGGGAAGGGAGCAAAGAAAGGAGCAGCGGCGGAGAGAAGAACACGACACTGAACTGAACCAGCGCCATCAAAGTTTTTAAAATGCAAAATACCAATTCATTTTCAAATTGCAACTCTCCCCTTAATGGTTATATCAAATAACTATTAATTAGGCTGTACCAAAATTGTTTGTTTATTTTCCTCATTAATTGCTTCAGCAAATGCTTTGCTGGGGTGTCCGCTGCTGTGCTTTCGTCCGATAAACAGTCATTCCTTTCCTCTTTTGTGAGTCCTTCCGCGTCACGTCCTCTCATCACTTTGACAAAAACTAGCTCAACAGAAGGGCTGCTCCTTCTGCCCCCCCCCCTTCACAAATTTCATCTGTCCGTGTCCATATATTTAATCACTTTGCTGCTCCTCATGCGTGTCTTATGAATAGCCTTTACTCCTCAACTGTCGTCTGTAAGGAAAGAAAGGACGATGAGTGAATTTGCAATGGGAAGGGGGGGGGGGGAAGTCCAACTCATCGGAGATGAACAGAGGGGGGGGGGGGGCGGGGGACGGAGGGAGAGGGATCATCATCGGTCGGTCGGTCCGTCCGTCGTCCATTCCTCAAACGCTCCGCAAAAAGAACTCCAGTCCTTTTCTGTTTGGAAAGCTTTTGAGTCGATTTGACTCAATCGGTGCATTCTCTTTCACTCTTTAAAAACCTCTTGATTTACTCTAATCGAGTGGACGATGGACTCGCGGAGGTGGGGAAAAAGTGAGGGGGGAGGAGGGATTTATTTTTACCCCCAATTAAATGTACAAACAGGTCCAATTTGAATCGGTCATTCATTTGTCAGTTTCTTTCTTTTCTTCTCTTCCTTAATTTGCTGTACACATTTACATATGTATTTTTGGGAATATTTTAGCTGTGATTATCTCCTAATTTTCTTCGGTTTGTCCTTTCTTGAAATGAGAAGCCTTCTTCGGCTCCATTGATTTCCTTCCGCCGATCGCTCCGTTTTTCGTCCGTTGCGATGTTTTTTTTCATTAGGCGGCGACGAATTGGGCAAATCTTCAGCTCATTTTCTGCCTTTTTTATTGGTGTGTTTTGTTAAGCCTTTCACCGCTCTTTCCTTTACTGTTTAGTGCATTTTCACATTTTGGCCCTGGCCAAAATCGCGGAAAGGGACACTTTCGGCGCCTCCCCTCCCCCCGGTCCTTCGCTCGCGCCTTCCCCCGCCGATTCCCTCGGCGCGCCCGTCGCCTTCCCAATTTTCCGACCTCCGATGGTTTCGGTCCACCGACAAATGGACACCACCGAAAAAAAGGTCGCACTTTTGAGTAATTAAATTAATGCATTTACGAAGCCATTTAAAGAGGCCAATGGCAAAGGACCATCGCCTTTTCCCGTCGCTTTCCCTTCACAATTTGTCCGCGGTCGAGGAAGTCTCAGTCACTTCCGCCGGCGGACTCTCTTCATCTTTGGCCTCCTCAGTCGTGGAGGAGGAGGACGACAATTTGTCCCAAGAAGAGGAAGAGTTGGCATTCAGCCCAGTGCAGATTTTTAATCCTATAAAATTGGACAATGGAAGCAGCAGCAACTCAATGCCCCCGCCAAAGACATTCCATCGATTGGGAGAATTTGGCACGCGCCAAAATGGGAAAGAGGGGTCAATTTTGGGAAAAAGGGAAAACCGAACTGAAAAGGAAACGCATTTAGCATTGGTCGGACAACAACCATTTCAAATTTGTTGCCAACTCATCCCTCAGCAGCTCTTTCCACCAGTAAAAACAGCACACAACGTTTTCTCCCATTCGAAAACGTCGCGCACAGTTCAATCACTCCACAATTTCCCGTTTTCACTGGGATGGGCATGGAAATCATTGGTCGGTGGGAGAGAGGGGTAAAACCCAATTGTACTGTCCCCATTTGTTTATTTTTTACGTGAGAGGCAAACAGTAACACGACTGACAGTTGGTTAACACACGAACAGTACAAATTGTCCTTCGAGAGGGGGGGGGGGGGGGCAAAAAGAAAAAATTAATATGAAATAATGCAACGCTTATTTAAAAAGAGAAAGTTTAGAAAGTGGAGAAAGCGAAGGCGAACGGACAACAACGAGCACAGCTGAGGAAAGCGAAAAAGAGAAGCAATGGAAAGCATTGCAACACAAAATGAAATACAATTTGACCACTGAAGCCAAAGGGAACAGTCAAAAAACACTGAAAATTGGAGAAAGTGCAAAAAATAGGAGCACCGAAGAGACAATTTTGAAGAAGGGAATTGCAACAAGTGCAAACGCAAGGAATATTTATACGCCATCCATTCACATTGAGCCGATTACAAAGCCGACAATTGGGGACATTTTATTAGAAAATAACGCAACAATTGGGGCGATTGAAAATTCAACAAAATCAATTGGGACAATGGCAACAGAAGGTGAGTGAAATGAACACTGAAAGAAAAGCAAAAAAATTTGAAGATGAAGTGACGGAGGATTTGTTGGCCATTTTCACTGCAAACAGCGAACACTCATCAAAAACGACGGATGGAAAAAAGGGCGATGCATTTGGACAGCAAATTGGTGACCGATCAACCCAAATGACCACAAAAGTGCCGATTATGGGCCCAATTGAAGAAATAATTCCAAGGCCAAACATTTCGAAGATACGGGGAAATGAACAAAAACAACAACAGGTGGAGGAATTACAAAGGACGCAATTCAGCAGCAGAAGTAATGGAAACTTTCAGAGCCAATCTTCGCACACGGAACGTCCAACAACAACGCAGCAGAACATTTCAAGTTCAAGACGTACAACAACCGCACAAAGCGAACCGACGACGGAAGCGACAAACACAACGCCAATTCAAATAACAGAAAACGCAACGCTAAAGACAACTCAAATGACAATAACAACAACAACCGATGTTGAACCGACTTCAACGTCACTAAAAGCAATAACTGAACAATTTGGGGAGAGAGAAATGCACACGGAAGGGATAGAAGGACGAATAACAATTGGGACGAAGCGAAAACCATCGAAAACGACGGTAATGGGCACGACGGATAACAGCGAATGGTTGGGTGGCAATCACATCGAAGAGGGAAGCGAAGAAGCGATGTCAACGACATCACAACGGGGGAGAATGAGCACAAAAGCACCACCACCAACAGCAACAACGTCAACTTGGAGCAGTACACCACGGAAAAGCGGAGGGGAAACTAACGACGCAAAAGAGAACAAAAAAGCACATGAGACAAGCCGAACTGCAGCGACAGAACGAACGGAAGGCAATGTCAACTTCCGACTGCTCGCAATCGCCGGAATCATTGCGGGTTGGTCCTATCGAACCACAAATGAATTATTATTTACCACTTGACTTCCTTCAATTTCCGCTTCAGTGCTGTTTATTATGGTTGGACTTGGAAGTATTTGCACGGGACGGTACGTGCGAAAGAGTCGTCAACTCCACGGCAAATACAGGGTCGGCAATAAATTAAAAAACGATTAGAAATAAACAATGGAACGATTGGGAAAGTGGGGGATGGGGTGGAAAGAAATAATATTGGACCATTTCGCATTGTTTTAGCCCGCCGCGTACGAATTGCAGACCACTCGCCCCCCGCCTTTGACCAGCTCTTCCATGACTTTCGCGCCTTCCAATCGCATGGCCAATTGCAACGAATTGCAGCAGAATCGGCATTTCGAATTTGGCCAAATCCATCAAATACCGCCGCCAGTTCATTGTCCTCATCAGCTCACAATGAATGGGAATGACTGTCGTGAGGAAAGGCTAATTTAAGCGAGACAATAACCTCAGCCTCACCTAATTAAAGAAATCGAACACACTCATTCAATGAAATTTATTCGAAATATTCTGGAATGCCAGTCATCACGTTTTTTTTTTCATTTTTGAACGGCTCATTATTTTTTGGTGTTTATGTTGCATATTTATTTCATCACATTTGTACAATATTTCATACACAGATTTTTACTTTGTTTTCAATTGTCTATGTACGAGTATAAAAATTCAACACTAATTGTTTGAATCAGGGATGGGCGCAATTACGGATTATGACTTTTTTGGATCTCATAATTACGGTTACGGAAATTAAGGCAATCATTAATAATTAGGATCACTAATTAAATATTTTATTATGAGGATCGGATAATATTCTCACAATGCAGAAAAGGACTAACAGCACTGTGCCACAGATTACTTATGCACCGCTTATCCAGGATAAAATTTGAAAAGGATGGGAAAAAACCATAGAGAAGTGATGAAAACTTTCGGTAATACTCTAGTTTGTCCCCCCCCCCCATTTTTCGGAAATTTTTTTTTGTTTTTAAACGTCATGAAAACATGTTTCCTATTTTCTAGGTTTTATTTTTAGAGCCTGAAAACCTAAGGCCCCGACATGTTTTTAGCATTAAAAACAAAAAATTTATATCGGTCAAACTGTATAAGTACCGAATTTTTGATTAAAAATTATTTATCTTAAAATATTTAACTTATTTCGTTAATTTTTGAATAAAATTTGTCGTTTTACACCCTTAAAAAATGAGGCTTTTAATGCCTATTTTCCATTTTTAGTGCCTATTAAATAAAAAAAAAAAAAAGAAAATGGCTGCTGAAAAACATAAACAAAAAAATAGGTAATAATGTTTAAGAAATTGTTTACCACTTTTTGATTTGTTTTAAAAGAAAATAAAATTTTTGTTTTAATTTTTAATAAATTTATAATTCATTTTTTAATTAAATTAAAACGAATTATATAAAATGTGCTTTTATGGAATATGTAAAGAAAAAGTGCGAGAGCGATACAGAGAGAGAAAACTAGAGAATAGAGAGAGAGAGATAACAAACGTTCAATGGCACCTGTGCTGGACCTGGACCCAATCACTGCCGCACTCGCAGAGCAAGAACGCCAACGCACATTGGTGTTCATCGGCCTCCCAGAAAGCAATGCCACCCGCCCATCGGAGCGTGTACAGGATGACAGGGAAGCCACCACAAAAATCTTGGATCATCTCGAAGTTGAGGCTGAACCAACCGCCATCTTTCGTGTTGGCCGGTTCGATTCTCAGCGAACTACACCACGCCCACTCAAAGTGGTCATGCCAACATCCGCGCACCAACACATTGCACTCGGAGGATGGAAGCGCGAGCGTGTTCGACTCCGTTCTCAGAAAAACCTTTCCCGCCTGTTCGTCCGCCCTGCGCTCACCAAAGAACAACTCAAGGAGGAATACGAAGCGCGTGTCCGAAAACGTCAACAAGACCCAGCTCCAGTGGCACCTCCAATGCAACCCGCACAGACAAAAGACCCGACTCCCGTCAACGAAAATGGGCCAGAACCGAAGGAGGCCAGTCAAGGACGTGGGCCAGAACCTAAGGAGGCCAGTGAAGACACTTCAGAACCATCGCAAGTTGACAAAGCAATCCAAAACGAAATTGACAAAGCTCTCCTCCAAATTCAATCCCTTCAAAAAGAACTCACCCATCTTGTCAAAAGAAAATAGTTCTGCAGACCTCCAGCTATTTCTTTAAAATTCCTCAAAAACCAAATTTTCTCCAGTTTCCCTTTGCTGGAGGTCTGACTTTTCTACTTTTCTCTTCTCCAATCCAAATTCAATTGTCGTCTATCATTTTTACCCATTTGACCTCATTTGATCTTTTCCTAATGTATTCATCTTTCGTCATTTTTTATCAACTATTTAAATCTAACGTGTAAGTGGTCACCCCTTCGTTAGATATTTTATTTATTAATAAAGTCGACAAAAAGTCGAGTGAAAAGAGAACGAGAGACCCAGCGAGAGAGATAGAAAGAGACCGAAAGAGAGACAGAGTGAGAAAGATAGAGACAATGAGTGAGAGAAAGAGAGGGAGACATAGAGAAAGAGACAGAAATAGAGAGCGACAGAGAAAGAGACCGAGAGAGAGAGTGAGTGCGAGACAGATAGAGAGAGCGAAAGAAAGAGAGTGAGACACAGAGCGAGAGAGAGGGATAAAGAGAGAGACAGAGAGAGGGAGAACGGGTGACAAAAGAAAGAGACAGGAAGAGAAAAGTAGACAAAGAGGAGAGAAACGAGACTTGGATAAAAAACGGATTTATTAATTAAACTCTATCAAAATTTATTTTTTAGAAAAAATTTAAATAAAAAACATTAAGCCAATTGCCTTTATTTTTAAATTCAAATTTAAAATTTTGAATTCTTGTGATTGTCCAGTAAAACTATTTTACATGTATGTAGATGTGAAAAATAAATGAATAAATGTTATTTCTATTTATTTTAATTAATCTTCTCTTTTATCTTTTTATTTTGGGTTATCTTTAATTATTAAATAACATGTCTTCTGAAATCGAAAACATCGTCCCCAATGGCGCAACAGATGACCATCAGAAAGAAATGAACAAATTTTCATGGACATTGAACGATTTCGAAATTGGGAAGCCACTGGGAAAGGGCAAATTCGGCACTGTTTATTTGGCGCGGGAGCGAGAAACGAAATATTTAACGGCACTGAAAGTGCTGTTCAAGAAGGACATGGACAAGCACGGAGTGTCGCATCAGATGAAGCGCGAGATCGAAATCCAATACCATTTGAGGTTGGTGGCTGTGTTTTGCTGGCTTTCTCCATCTTCGATTCCCTTTCCCATCCCTCCAATTAATAATTGCTTTTGTCCTTTTTTAGACACCCCAACATTCTTCGTCTTTACGGCTATTTCTATGATGAAGACCGCGTTTATCTTTCGCTCGAATTCGCCTCGCGTGGCTCCGTCTTCCAACTTCTTCGCAAGAGCAAATGCTTTTCGGTGCCTTACTCCGCGCGTTTGATTTATCAACTTGCGGATGCGTTAATTTACTGCCACTCGAGGTAAAAATGAGTTTAATTTGATTTTAAATGAAAAACTTTAGGAATGTTATTCATCGGGACATAAAGGTTTGTGTGGCCTGGAAAATGGGGTTAAACTCAAACAAATTCAATTTAAGTTTATCAGATCAGGTTTTTGTAATTTGCTATCCGGGATTTTAGAGGTCGCTGATCGCGAATCCGACATGTATTTTGACTAATTTCTAATCCCTAACACGAACTCAAATAAAAATCGAAATTTTGAATTTTTCAAATTATGATTTGTTCAAATTTAGATTAGGAAATCGGAATTGGTCAAAATAATTGAAAGTTTCGCGGTCGGGGACCCCAAAAACAAAAGAGTCCCCCTTTTTGTTTTTGAAATTCAAAATCGACCACTTTTCATATAGCGCCCTTTTTAGTAATAATAGTTTAAAAGTTCAAAAATTTCCATCGACACCGTCGGTTAATAATTTATTTGTTTTCCAAGTCTTTTAAAATGATCACAGAAATTCTTAAGCCGGAAAATCTGCTGATCAATACCAACGGAGATCTGAAAATCGCGGACTTTGGCTGGTCAGTGCACGCGCCTTCCTCAAAGTGTGTAATTGTAATTTTTGCTCTAATTGTAAGTTCAATTTGTGTTCTTTCGACTTTCGTTTTAGACGGACAACAATGTGCGGCACTTTGGACTATCTTCCGCCCGAAATGGTCCTCAACAAAACGCATGACAAATTCGTACGCTCTTTTCTTTGCTAACAATAAGAAAATGAGCCGTCCCTCAACGTTTTCAAATTCGTTTTTGAATTTATTCATTCATAATTCAATTCTTTCGTCTTTAGGTCGACAATTGGTCCGTAGGCGTCCTTCTGTATGAATTTCTCTCAGGCAGACCTCCGTTTGAACACGACAAACATGTGGACACTTTGAACGCCATCAGAAAGGTGTGGGAAAATGAATTTGGTGACCGGACACTAAAAAATTATTTTTTGGTTTTCCATTGCTCAATTAAATTTTGAAAATGGTTGAGAGAACATTTATGCTGACAATGAGCTTAAATCAGTCTTTTTGGGTCAATTTTGGACCCAGAACCCGGATTCAAAAATTTACGGTATTAATTCAATAAAGCCATTCATTTAAACCAAGGAAAACAAATTTGCTGGAAAGGTAATCCTGAAGAAGGAAATCTTTGTGTTTTTCACAATCAGAAACTTGAAATGAATAAGTTCTCAACATATTCAGGTGGCTTACCAATTCGCGAGTTCGTTTCCCGTTGGCGCCAGAGACATTGTGAGCAAAGTAAGGAAGGAATGAATTGGAAGAACTAAAAATCACGAGAAGGACCATTTCCAAACCAATGCCATGCCAACCGAAACTTCCTTTCCCCTCTTTAGCTGCTTGTCCTCGACCAGTCCACTCGAATGCCATTGGAGGAGCTGCAAAAGCACCCGTGGATTGTGGAGAATATGCATAAGAGTCAGCCCAATGCGCCATCGGCCGATTCCGCGAATCCTACGGACCACAAATCGTCTGCTTCGTCATAAAATTAATGTTCATTTGTTTGGTGTGTTGGATTTATTGGTGCATTTATCTATTTACGTTGTCCTCATTTTTTATTTTGATTTTTAAATATATCATTCAAATTTAACCATCCCAAAAGGGCAAAATATGCATAAATTTTGTAAGTAAAAGCAAAGAGTTTTTATATTGAAAAGGGGATATAAAGTGATACAGTACAACTCTCCGTTAAATTGTATTTATATATCCCGATTAAGTTGAAAGCCACTGGAATTAAATTTCTTTTTATGTGGCCAAATATCTAAAGTATTAGGCGACAATTCTGAAGAGTTACAACACGGGACTGAAGTGGCAAAATGACTGGGACTGAACAGTCTCCAATGTCAAAAATCGCAAGAAAAGGGATAAAAAAACAACGATGGTTTTTGATACATCAGATAAATTTATCAAAGAATTGAGTAAAAATTTAAAGCATTAAATTGTAAAAACAAAAGTTAATTCGACAAGAACTCTGATAAATCACTAACTTTACGGACAGTACGTCTCCGTATTTTTCCTTTTATATTCGGTATCTTCAGGAAATCGGCGAGATTCCCATGGGGGATAATAATCAGACTTCCCCGTGACTCCGTCCGTTGCCTTTTCTCCTCCGTCCTCCGCAACAAATTGCTGCTGTTGCTGCGCCGTCGCCACTGCGGAGAAACGGACGAACGGAGCACCAAAGTGCCGTTGTTATTGTTGTTGCCATTATCAAAGTGTGCGCTTTCGCAGTGCGTCGGCGTTGGCGGCAAAGGTTTGTCGTGGGAATCGTTGAAAGCGTTCGCTTTGCTCGGCTAAATTCGGCACATTTTCCTTTTCCGTTCATTTTGTCCTTTTCACCGGTTTCTCTTTGTCTCTTCCCATCCTTCCGCTGGCGGAAGAAGATGAAAAGCATTCAGCAATGGACGAATCTGAAAACAAATAAACATTTTTGATGCTTTCCCAGCGGTGCAATGCCTCGCGGGGGTGGCGCAGGCGGCGAGTCGGGCACTTTCGGGGGACTGCCCTTTGCCGGAATTCCCATCGGCGGCTGTCGGACGGGGACCAATTTGGACAGCTCGCGCAGTTCGTCCGCAAGAACGTCCAAATCCTTAGCAAAAGGGCAATGTTTGGTGCCAATCCGTCCACCACCAACTTCGGGCTTTCTCCCTTTTCTTGCGAATTGTTGCGGTGCCTTTCTCCGCTGTTCGTTTCCGCTCTGTTTTTGCTGCTCTTAGATTCACATGGGGGATAATAACTTTTGTTTTGCCCGCACGTACAGCCGCCGTCACTTTCGCCTCTATGTTTAGAACGCACACTATCTTGCCTTTAGCAGTTGTGTGTCCCGAAAAACTAAAGGGGAACACTTGTAACAAAAATTTTTGTTCCTATCCTTTTGGGCCTACCGAAAGGATTTCCTTGCAAATATAAGCGATCCATTCCTCCTTCAAATAGCCGCCTTTGAACGATTTGATCAGATCGGTCACCGATCCGCTGCCGCAAAATTCCATCACTTAACGAAAAGACTGAAACAATGGCCAAGGAGGCGAGAAAACCGAGCCAAAGTTGGTCATGTTTGCCAGTTGAGGAGGGCAACTTCTTGATGAAGGCATGGGATGCATGTCGCACAACGGCGGGTGCCCCTCGGCCATTTCCAACGCGGTGATGCCAAGTGACCACTGAAAAGCAAATGAAAGATTGTCAATTGCAAATGGAAGTCACAAAACCAACCAAATCACTGCGCGAGTCGTAGGTGGACTCGGGATTCTCGTCACAAGCGATCACTTCCGGGGCCTAAAACCCATTGCGATTGGCCATCCTCCAAGTCCCATGCCATCCCTTTCCCTCCCTCCCTCCCCCCCCCCCATAAATGCCATCCTTTGCCCCTCCCTCCCCACCATCCAATAAGGCGTGCCGATGAAAGTGTTCCGTTTGAATCGGCGGAGAGTGCCGAAGAAAACCGCGGCCGATCGGACGAAAGGACAAAGAAACGGACGGACGGAGGCAAAGGGCGTCTAAATTAAGCAAATGAATTGGGGGGGGGGGGGGAAACGCGGCATTTCGGAGAAATTTGAGAGTGAAATTCATCGACACTTTGCATTCATTGCTCACATCATTCAATTAAATTATCCATCCCACCCGCCATTTTGAGCATATTCCCATAAATCCCTTTGGGGGACATTCCCCTCAAATCGATGGCTGTGCGGCGGGGGGGGGGGAGGGGGAAAAGGCTCTTGGAATTGGGGGAATGAATATCCACTTGATAGCTCTTTTTGACTCCCTCCCTACCTTTTTCACTTTCCCTGTGACACAAATAGAATCGTCCACGCGTTTTCTCTTGGCCAACGCCAAAAAGGCCAAAGAAGCCGCAGCAGAAAAAGATCCGCCAGCGCGTCTGTTGACCATTGGCAGGATTGTTAATGTAAACTTGTGTTCTTCAAAAAAACGCCGCTCATTTGGACGGCTGCAAGCAGCTTTTGAAAAAACGAAGGCACGTTGAAGCGAGTTCTGAAGATAAGAATTTTAAGACAATTTCTTATTGAATTATCAAATTCAACGCAAGTCAAATTAAAATTTTCGGTACTTTTACTGTTGAGATCACGAAAAATACTCAAATTTTATTAAAAACCAAAGGTGATCTTTTTGTCTTCTAATTGTTGTCATAAAATATTGAAAACTTGTTTACAGAGGTTTTTGGCTCTATAACAATTCACACGACCATAAAATTTTTTTTGCAACTTTAATGCACCACAACTTCTTAAAACATAAATTAAACATTTTTAGTATCATTCGATAGCCCTAACAATACTCTATTAGCCTACAAAATTTCAAAAAATTCCGTTGGGTTTCAAAAAATTTATTGGTTTTCCAACATTTTTGGCCATAGATTTTTTGAAACCTAACGGAATTTTTTGAAATTTTGCAGACTAATAGAGGATTCTTAGGGCTATCGAATGATACTAAGAATGTTTAATTTGGATGCTTCTTGAAAAAGTTATGGTGAACTAAAGTTGCGAAACAAATTTATGGTCGTGTGAACTGCAATAAAGCCGGGTTTTTGAGGTCGCCGATTACGATATCAATTTAAATAAGTTCCGAAATCCCTCAGCAACTCCGAATTTTTAGCTTTTAAAAATATGGGTAATAAAAACCTTCAGTCTGTCGTCCATTTCGCGTCCAACTATACGTAAGTCGCGAAGGTTTTGGTGAGCTCTAACAGCTTGAATTTTGATTTTGACGATTTTCCCTAAATCGAAAGAATTCGTTATTTACCAAAGTGAATAAGGTGAAAAATGTACCGATTCCGGAAACAGTTTGAATCGCTAGACCATTTCCTCCTCCTCCGTCCTTTGCTCGTCTTTCAAAATGACTTGGGCCACCTGATTTACGTAAACGATAGTAATTGCATTCCGTTGGTATTCGGCAGAATCACAATGCAATGCGGGCACATCCCTTGGCAAATTGTGCTCTTCAAAAGATGTTGTGTTTCTTTGTTTGCCAAAATTACATTCAATTGGCACCTGTTGAGGCGAGTAAATGTCGTAAATGGACGCTGAAAAGGCAAAGTTTGGCGGCGAATGCCAATGAGTCATTGTTGGGGCCAACCCGAGTCCAAGTCGATGGCGTGAAAGCCGGCAAGGCTGCCGTAGAGCACCTTCAGACGCGCGTTCTCTTCGATGGTCAAATCGACGATTACCGGCGCATGGGACAATTGGCCAAAACTCTGAAAGAAGCGGCCGATTGTTGTGGGCTTACCATGAGTACCTTGAAGGCCATGAATTTGTTGTAAGGCTAAATTCGGATATTTAAACAAATAAAGGGAAAAGAGTTGGCCCTTTCCACTGACTTTGGGTGCCCACGCGTAAATGGAAATGGAGTCCTCAATGCCAATCACCAAAAATTTGATGCGCTCATAGCGCACTGAACGGAACAAATGCGGAAGGCCAAGCGTTGGCGTCGTTTACCGATTTTGAAATGAGTGGCGCATTAGAATTCGCCGACATTTGTCCATCCGTTCCTTTTCTCTGTCTGTTGCAACTGAACAAAGTCCGTGTTTCTGAGCTTGGCTTTTCCTTTTGGCCTTTACCCCCTCAGTCCGCAGAATCTTTTGCTTCAGCCACGAGAGGTAATAAACGCGGACGCGCCTTTTCTTTCCGCTGATTGTCACCAAAATGTTCTGTCCCTCCATGACGGACATTTGGTCAAAGCGACGGCGAGTGATCAGATGGTAAACTGACAAAGCAATTAGCAAGGAATGGCATTGGCCTTCCTTTGACCTCCGGCTTTACCTTTGCCTTGGCCACTTCTGTCCAACAGCATCAGACCCGTGTCCGTGCCTGAAATTGCGCATGAGAAAATGCCATGGCACACTTCGGCGGAAAAGATTTCAAATTGAATCGCTTTTTGTATTTTCTAATCTCCGGCGCGTCCCCGTCGCTCGCGGCACTGTTTGGATTCACATTCACTTGGACCTTAAATTGGAATAATTGTCTAAATTTATGCCGTCCCCGTTTGCCCTTGACTTGGTTCGGGTTCGGCAGTGCGCTTTCGCACGTATCATTCTCTGATCAAAAGGCGTCCCATTGGCCACTTTCTTCTGCTGGTGATAAGCGGCTGATGCCCTCGTCGTTGGTTTGTTCTGCGCTTGCGCGTTCGACCCGGCCCCATAAGGCATTTGGTGTTGGTCTTTGGCCGCTTTTGCCTCACTCTTTTGGCCGCCGTTGGCACTTTTCTGCGGATTTGCCACCGAACTCCGCTGGGGTGCGCCACCCTTCTCAGGTTCATTGGCTTCTCATTTTCGAATGCGCTGCGGTTGTTCTCCTGAATGCGCTGGAACTCTTTGCGCAGGTCGCCGCCCCCTTTGATCGTTTCCGTCTCTTCCGCCCCTCCGGCGGCGGTCGCTGCGACGCGACGGCCACCGCCCGCGGCAGCGAAGGGAGTGACGGCGGCGCCGCTAATCGCAGAATCTAATCAAACAAAGACTGATCAAAAGCCAGCAAGCAATCAATGCGATTACCTTACCAAAATTCAAGGTTAAGAAAACGTGCCTTTTGCTCTATTCCAGTTTACGCGTCCAATGAGTGACCACCCTCATTTTTTTAGATCATAACTTTTTGCTTACTTGGTCAATCCATGCATTCTTGGTATCATTCGAAAGCTTAAAGTTTAAGGAAGTTTTTGTATGGCAAAATTCCCGGATAAAGGCAATAGATAAAAAATTATTCTTGAATATACGCGAAAAATTATGAATTTCGAATTTTCTCATTGCGATTTTTTTCATAATATAAGTATTTGTTTTTTCTTGTATTTATTAATTTCCATAGCTTTAAGCTTTCGAATGATACCAAGAATGTTTGGATTAACCAAGAAAGAAAAAAGTTATAATCTAAAAAATTGAGGGTAGTCACTCATTGGACGCGTAAACTGGAATAGAGCCGTGCCTTTTGCTAGATTTTGTACGGGGGGGGGGGGGCGAACGGCACCCAAAAAGGACATGGCCAATCCGTTGTAACAATCGAGTGCACTCATTTGCGCATGGTGATCCCATCTTGGGGACCTTCCTTTGTCAGTGGAGGTGGGGGTGTCCCCCTCCCCCCCTTCGCTTTGGCTTTTCCTTTCTCACTTTTGGCATTTCTTTTGTGTCCCCCCCCTTCGCTTTGTCTTTTCCTTTCTCACTTTTGGCATTGCTTTTGTTGTCGCTTAGTCTGTCCAAATTGTTGTTGATTTGCACTTCTTCCTCGTCACTTCCACTGAACGAAAAGTAATCGTCCACTTCTGCAAATGTCCGTCGTCCTTTTGTCCGTCGCTTTTTCTCCCCTTTTACCCTTTTTCTGCACTTTCCGATGCCTTTCCACGTGCTCTCGAATTGCATTTCGTACAATTCGGTCCGAAATTTGGTCCCTAATGAATGTGTGCCTAAAAAGTATTCTTCGTCATTAGAAACCCATCTTTTTGGCCTGCCAACTTTATCAGATTTTCTGTGAATGGCCTTCTCGTGTAGTCCTTTTCCAAAACGCACTTAAAACATTCGAACGCTTTAAAAGTCGAAACGCCAAAATTAAAAGTGACCTCAATGAATGACTCGAACTTTTTCGACCATTCTTGGACGATTTTCTGCTGAGGCGAGGCGGCGACGGAGAAACAGCACTAATGGGCAGAGGAAGAGAAAGGGGGTGACACTATGGCACTATGGGTACGCCCCAGTAGTATACATGCGCATAACGCCAAAAAAATTTTGCGCACTAAATTCAAATTTACACTAGTAAATGCCTTTTTTGTATTTTTTATTTTGATCAGCCATAACTCGCTTCATTCCCAACGAAACTGAACAAATTTAGTATCGAAAAATTTTGTTTGAAAAGGCGAATCTTTTTCTAAGCGAAAACTAAGCAATTTAACTCATATGAAAAAAGTTGTGTGACTTTCAAATTTTCATTACGTTATAACTCAAGACGTAAACTGCTGATTTCAACCAAAATGTTAAAACTAAGCATTTTCCTATTTATTCTAAATATCAAAAGTAATTTTGTACCTTTATAATGAAAATTGATAGCATTTGCGAATTTGATGTTTTTCCATGGGTTAGAGATAGGGTTAAGCCCCGACCCCGAGCCCCGCGACCCGACCCGAGATGTTTTTTGGGCCGATCCCCCGACCCGACCCCCGACATGTCGTCCCCCGACCCCCGACTTTTTGTCCCCCGACCCCCCGACACTATTTCGGGGGATTGGGGACTCCGGCGTTTAAAAAGCCGATCGGTAATTTTTCAAAATATGAACACCAAGGCCGAAAAATAAGATTTTAGGGTCAAAAATAAGAAATTTTGCAACATTTTTTTCAAGATTTCAGTTCATTTTGCCCACAGATTTTCACTAAAAATGACCAATTTTTGCGCGATTTTGAGCCAAATTTTTAAGAACAAATAAGCTTTTGCGGACCGCCGGTGGTGCCGATATGTGCTGCCAGAAAAGAAAATTGAAAATTTGGAGTTTTTGGTAGCATTTTTTACATAAATTTTTTTTTCTCAAAAACCAGCGAAATAAAACATTAATCAGAAAAATTTAAAAAGTTTAGGAGATGCCTGAAAATAGGAAAATCTTAGAAATAAGGACAAATTTCAGTAAATTCGGGATCAAAAAACCAAAAAAATTTTGCGGCAGACCTTAAAATTTCTGGAAAAATAGTGACATTATGCCATAAAATTTCAAAAAATTATAAATATATTTAAGAAATCAGAACAATTTTCGTCGCTACCCCAAAATTAGAAATTCTTATAGATAAGAACAAATGGAACCCCCTGATTTAAAGGCCAGCTTTGACTCACTCATACTGGCGTCAGATGATTAAAGTGAAAAAAGGAAGATTTACGAGAATTTAAATATAAAAATTGAGTTTGTCGTTAAAAAATTTCGTTGATCACTACCCGATCGGGGTCCCCGACCCCCGACAATTGAGCTTCCCCCCGACCCGACCCCCGACATGTAGACCCCCGAGGTCCCCGGCCCCTGACTTTTTGCCCCCCGAGGGCTCGGGGCTTAACCCTAGTTAGAGATATGAAAATACCAAATTTTTTATGCGCTAATTCAAAAATTACACGGATAAATGGCTTTGCATTATTATTTTTTGGTCTGCCATAACAACTCGCTTCATCTCCAACTAAACTGTATTAAATTGGTATCTAAAAAAGATTTGAAAATGATAATTTTTTTAATAAGCAAATGCTAAGCAATTCAATGCATATAAAAAGAAATTTGTGTCTTTCAAAATTTTATTACGTTAACGTGCCAGGTGATTTCGACAGTGAGTGATTTCGGCGCTACTTAAAAGAAGGAACTTTTTGAAAATTTTTTGCACTTTTTTTTGACATAATTTTTTTTTTAGTTTACACATTATGATGAATATTAAGCATTAACAATATAATTATGGCGAATAAAAATATATTCACGATTTTTTGCCAAAAAAATTTTTTGTAAAACAAAAGGGTCCCCCCTATGATTTTTGATAAAATTCAAAATCCAAAAGTCTAAAAGAGTACCTTTTTGAAATTTTTTTCACTTTTTTCAATTATTAAATAACGTGAAATGCTTACCATCTGTTAAAAAAAACAAATTATGCGTCAAAAATATTAGACAAAAAAAAAGTGAAAAAAATTTTCAAAAAGTTCCTTCTTTTAAGTAGCGCCGTGATTTCGACAGTAAACTATTTCGCTTTTTTTTCACTGTCTGCGTGTGATTTCGACAGTATTAAAAAATTGTGAATTCGAGTGAGTATAATTTTTAAAAACACGAGTATATGAAAAATTGGAGCCTAAAATGAAGTGATACAGTGGTGGAAAAAAAGTTTTGACTCAAGAATCTTGAGTCAAGATGATTAAAAATTCGTAAAAATTTAAATTTCGACTGAAATTTTGCTGATTATTTGAAACGTCTTGACTCAAACATGAAAAACCAATTGATTATTCACATTTGCTTATATTTTTATTCTGATCAAAAAATTCTTTTACACTAACTTGATCAGATCACTCACTACTTCATGGTGATCGGGAGACATAAAAACGTTGAAAATAGTGGAAATTTCGAAAAAAATTCTAGGAGGTTGGGAAAATTTCCAAGGAAAATTTCGATAAGCCCATAGTAAAGGCTACGACTTGTACATAAAAAAATACCTGGTTGAAATAATGGTAAAAATTATAAAGGAATGGTGACAGGGAGAGCAAAATCACGACCCACAAGCCCCGTCGAAGGTTTTGAAAACTGTGATCCTTTGATTTATCTTTGAGCGTGCTTATATCACTTTATTTTAGGCTCCAATTTTTCATATATTCGTGTTTTTAAAAAATTATCGGTACTGTCGAAATCACATGCAGACAGTGAAAAAAGCGAAATAGTTACTGTCGAAGTCACTCACTGTCGAGATCAATCATTGTCGAAATCACACTGTCAAACCCTTGTGGACATTTCGAGCCTGGACATTTTGTGGGTCAGCGCTTCTTAAATGTCTATTTTTGAAAATTTTAAGGACGGTTCTTAAGGGTGTATTTTTCTAAAAAAATTTTCTAGGTAAAAAAGGTAAAAAAACGTATCTCTAGTAATTCTGAAGCAATACATATTAGTATGTTAATTTAAAAGAAATTTAATAAAATTGACAAGTAATAAAATTTATTTTAGTAAGAATTATTTATTTTTATGTTTACTGTCGAAAAGTCCTTTGCTGCCGAAATGTCCTTTACTGTCGAAAAGACCTTCTGTCGAAAAGTCCACTGTCGAAATGTCCAGGAGCCAGGGGGGGGGGGGGGTGGTTCACTATACTTTACCCCTGTATAAGCCGGCTATTCGGGTCTAAACCCTATAAAAATTGAGAATAAAGTTATAATTTACGTTCGTTCAGCTAAAGGCTGTACAAACTTGGTATCATTCGAAAGCTCCTGATCAGGAGAAGCTTTTTCTAAGCAAATTCTAAGCGATTTAGTAAGTTCGAAAAAAGGTATGAGGCTTCAACATTTTGTTTTTTGAATAATTTTTTAGAACAACATTTAAGTAGGGTTCGAGCCCCGCCCCCGCCGGGGGCGGGACAGGTTTTTTGGCCTCACCCCCGCCCCCACCCCCGCGACTCAGACCCCCGCCCCCGTGACCTTCACCCCCGAGGGGGCGCGGGGGTGAAATACACCCCCCTAGGAACGGCATATTCGTGGGATATAAGGCAAAAAATTTATACAATTTAGAATTTTTTTAACCATCTTGAGAAATTTTTATGAAATAAAGTAAATTTACTTGTGTTTTTTATTTATTTTTTTCTGGATTGGTGGATAGTGCTTCAACACTAACATATTTTTGTCATGAGTTCGACTTCGGCTAACGTTTTCCTTTAACTCCCGGTGGCGCCTATCGGCACCGCCGGCCCCCAAAATTCCTATTTCTTAAAAATTAGAATTTGCTCATTTTTTGTACAAAGTTTGTTAACAAATTGCTTTCAAATTTTCAAAAATTTTCTCGGCGGCGCCTATTGACACCGCCGGATCTCTCCCCTCGCACATTCATCAAGTTTTTTGGAAACACGTGCCGCAAGAAAATTTTTTTTAAAAATCAGAGTTCCAATTTTCCTTGAGTAAATCAAATAATTTAATATAGTTAAAAAACAAAAATTTATCGCGAAAATCTTAATTTTTTGGTGAATATCTATTAGAAATAAATTTAAAATTCGCCCCTATCGGCACGCCGGCCCCCCAAAAAATCTATTTTTTCTTAAAAAATTACCCAAAAATCCCTAACTTTGGTTATTTTTTAGTCAAAATCTGTGCAATTTATGTCAAAATAAAGAGAATCGAGGCGATCAACGAATAAAGAAGGAATGTGGAGCCAAACAAATCATTCAAAAAAAATAATTTTTGTGAGATTTTTTGGAGCTAATTCAAAGCAAACCCCCGCCCCCGCGGGGGCGGATTTATCGGTGCTATGTATGTAAACTGACGAAAAGTGCAAATTTGGGCGACCGACGAAAAGTGCAAAATTTGTCAAAATTTTGACTAAATCAGGTCATAACTTTGCTCAGACGTAACCAAATTGTACAATCTTGGTATCATACGATAGCCCTTGAATTGCGCTATTAGCTTACCAAATTAAAATTTTTTTTATTAAGTTTTACAAAAGTTCAAGCCAAAAAAACTGGAAAAATTTAATAAAACTTTTGAAAAATTTAATAAAACTTTTTGAAATTTGGCAAGCTAATAGCGCAATTCAAGGGCTATCGTAAGATACCAAGATTATGCATTTGGTTGCGTCTGAGCAAAGTTATGACCTGATTTAGTCAAAATTTTGACAAATTTTGCACTTTTCGTCGGTCGACCCACCACGGGAATTATCTTGCCCCCGCCACCGCCCTCGCGACTCTGACCCCCGCCCCCGCGAAAAGCCACCCCCGCCCACAGTGCTCGAACCCTACATTTAAGCTATAAAAACAAACAGAGAAATCGAATGCAGAATTTTTTTTCTCTGTCGGTATGCAAAATTTGAAGTTGATTTAACGTATAGAAAAAAAGTTAAACGTAGCGAGGTAAATTCGGTTTGTTCTCTATTAACAGAGATAAAGAAATAGTACGCCAAAGTGAGAGATGTTTTTTTCTCTGCACGCTCTATTTATTGGCGGAACGGGTCAACTCCGTCTGGCCAACTCCGTCTTGCCAACTCCGTCTCGCCAACTCCGTCTGGGGCCAACTCCGGCTGGCCAACTCCGTCTTAGTGTATAAGGGGCCAACTCCGTCTCAGAGCGAAAAATTCATTTTAAGCTTAAGAATTTTTTAAAATCACAGTTTTATTAGCACATAGCTAACAATTTAAAGGGTAAAAACCCAACTCGTACTAGGCCAACTCGTACTGCCCCAACTCGTACTGGTACCCCGACTCGTACTAAGATTCCCAACTCGTACTAAGTTTCCCAACTCGTACTAAGATTCCCAACTCGTACTAAATTACCCAACTCGTACTATTTTTCCCAACTCGTACTAATTTTCCCAACTCGTACTGTGCAACAAAGAGAAATTTTATCACAAATTTTCACTATTTTCATTGAATTACCTTAATAATTTATATTTTTCGTCTTTTTTACAAACAGATTACAATATGCATGCTTAAGTCAACGGATTGGCTCAAAATCAGTGATGCTTTCCGATCACACTGATAATTCAAATTTGTGCTACAAATGGACACGTGCTGGGAATGGAACAGCTAACGGGGCTTCGTTATGTCTGTGCTGTGTGCCGGAAACTGCGTGATGCCAAACATGTGCCGAAGGAAACCCCATTGCCAACGTGAAAAGCAATCGGTGATCAGTGGGTGGATGATGCACCTACGCACGCACACTTCTGTCAGACATTTGAGCGAGCGAAGGTCTAAGGCGAACAGGTTTTTACATTTAAATTTAAAAAAAAATCAAATTACATAATTCTAAACTACAATTTTTATTTTTAAATTTTAGGGGAGGCGCAAAGTTCAGAATGAGTTAGCAATGGGCTCGCGAGAAAACGTGGCCTCAGCGAAAGTCCGCATTGATGTACGTGTCGTACAAAACTACATGAAATAAGCGAAGAAGAAAGAAACAAAATTCGCAACGAGGCATGCGGCAATGCGAAAGCAACAAAAAAAGTAAGCGTAAAGATTACAACGAAAAACCATTTTTTTATTACAGGCGCTTTATCGCGCGCAAACAAAGCGCTTCAAAAATGTGCTGCTTCCACGTAAGACAGGCGATGCACAGGCGCATACAACGCATGGGCTTGACGAACCTCTACACATCGCGTGAACAAGAAGGCCGCACATTTCAAGCACTTCTTCGCAAAATTTGCGCCCTACAATTTGCACCTCCAAACCACGTCAACCGTTCACTTATCACGGCCGACAACGTTGGTTTTATCAACCACCTCAATTATTTGGTCGTTGGCTTGTGAATTTACAGGTTAATAAGAATTTTTTTTTTATTTCTGGACAGCGATTACGAAAATGAGCAATTTACGGAGACATTGTCGCGCTACTATGGGCGTATTGGACATTTGATTGGGTTCAATGTTCCTCCAAGAGTAGAAATAGAAGAACAGATAGAGGAGGCAGCAGCAATGGAAGAAGCGGAAGCGAGTCTCAATGAGAGCGGAATTTATGTTGTGCTAAATGATGAAAATCTCGGTCCTTTTTGAATTTTTTTAAATGAATTATTTTCATTTTACCGAATTTTGTGCATTTTTATGGTTTTTATTATTTATTTTTTGCTGAATTTTTATAATTTCTTTGATTTTCGTGCATTTTTGTGATTTTAAAAAAATTTGAGCGATTTTTTGTTGTTTTTTTTTCCGTTTTTTGTTGCACAGTACGAGTTGGGAATCTTAGTACGAGTTGGGAAACTTAGTACGAGTTGGGAATCTTAGTACGAGTTGGGGCAGTACGAGTTGGCCTAGTACGAGTTGGGTGTCGTCCAATTTAAAGTAACCTTTTTTAGCACCCCGAAAATGGAATAGACTATGAAATCGAAATGGATTTCCATATTTTAATCAACCATAACTAGCTTTATTACAAACTAAACCGAAAATTGGTATCATTCGAAAGGGTGTGCATACATTTCGCCAACTGACATTTCGCCAACTCAGCCAAAAACATTTATTTCGCCAACTCAGCCAAAATCAGACATTTCGCCAACTGACATCTCGCCAACTTAGCCATTTCTTTTTTTTATGTCAAATTTAAAAAATCTTTATCATTGGTGTAAACTATTTTTTTTAAAAACCAAAACGAAAAAGTTTCTTCAAAAGAATTTTTTAATTTTGAAAAATTTTTCGATTATGTACCAGAAATGAGTTTGTATGAACAAGCAATGGTCTTGGAGAAAGGGCACACCTTCAGACTCTTGCGGTTCTGATAAGCTATCAAGCATCTTTATAGCTTAAATTTAAATTGAGTTATGAATTCCAGACGAATTCGAAAATTTCGACTTTTTTTGCCCTGATTTTCAGAATCCTGCTTAGGGGTACGAAGGGAATCAGGGGGGGGGGGGGGGATTTTGACCGAAATAGCAAAACCTGACACCTTAAGAACTTTTTATGTTATTTAGTATCATTAGACAGTTAAAAAATCAATTTAAGACTAGTTGGCGAAATCATTGGCGAAACGTCAGATTTTGGCTGAGTTGGCGGAATGAATGTTTTTGGCTGAGTTGGCGAAATGAATGTTGGCGAGATGTCAGTTGGCCAGATGTCAAGTTGGCGAAATGTCAGTTGGCGAAATGTCAGATTTTGGCTGAGTTGGCGAAATGAATGTTTTTGGGTTAGTTGGCGAAATGTAGTCGTGCCTTCGAAAGACTGAAAATTCACTTTTATGTTCGTAACTGTGCTTATTGACCTTATTCTGTTGTTGCAATGATTCCTGACTAAATTTGGCTTATTTTGGTCAATTTAGGAACCAAAGTGAGAATTTTAAAAATATTTTTGTTCGAAACGGGTTCGTGGTTCGAATTTAGTCGAAATGGATGTCAGATTTGTGACTAGCGACCCCGAAAAACCTTGGAAGCATGTTTTTATGACATTAAAAAAACTTTCTTCAAAAAAAGGGGTGATCCCGACCTAATAAAACTGAGATTTTAAAAAAATTCTTAAGCTTAAAATGAATTTTTCTCTCTGAGACGGAGTTGGCCCCTTATACACTAAGACGGAGTTGGCCAGCCGGAGTTGGCGAGACGGAGTTGGCTCAGACGGAGTTGGCCCCAAGACGGAGTTGGCCAGACGGAGTTGGCGAGACGGAGTTGGCCAGACGGAGTTGACCCCTACCGATTTATTGGTACACATCAGGGGTGTGACAACTCTCTCGCCTCTCGCCAACTCCCGCCATTTTTGGGACTCTGGCCTCTCACCTCTCGTTTTTTGGGACAAAATACACCCCTAAAGATTGAACTTTTGAGCAGTCAGAAAATTATTCAAATTTACGCGAAAACACCATAATAATTTTCTTTCTCTGCTTCCTCGGTCGGGGTCGTTTTCGCGTGGCCGTTTTCGCGTGGCTGTTTTCGCGTGGCCATTTTCGCGTGAGGGACATTTTCGCGTGGCCGTTTTCGCGTGGTTGCATATAAGCGAATTTTTTACTTTTTTATAGTTTGAAAAAATTTTTCACTCCGGTTTTACTTCTGGTGCTTAATTCAATCTATATTTAAGTGAATTTTATAAACTAAATTAGACAAATTATTAACGGCCTAATAATTTTTTCACGGTCTAATGCTCTGCTGGTATTAGTGTAAACTCACCATCCCAAATATTTGTGCGTAAAATGTTTGGGGCATTACTTTTGTACGGCAAAAAATTGAACAAAACAGTTAAGCTTTGCAATTGGTTTAATCTCTTGGATATGTGAAAAGAAGAGTCGCCCCCCCCGAAAAAGAAAAAAAGAAAAGAAATGTCGTGATGCCGTGGTCGGATTCTGTGTCTCATTCACGTTGTCAATACTTGAAGTTATACAAGCATAAAAATGTCGATACTTTTGAGTAAATAAAAGCAAAAAATTGTTTGAAATCGGGTTCGGGATTCGAAATAGGTCGAAATGTATGTTCGGCACACACCCGACCAATTTCAGTCCTGAATAGGCACTCACGCGAAAACGTACCCCACGCGAAAACGGGCCACGCAAAAACGTCGCTCACGCGAAAACGGCCACGCGAAAACGTCCTGGCCCCCTGCTTCCTCTATGTTTTAAAATTAGAGAACAATTATTTTTTGATAAATGGTCAGTAATTTAATTAACTTTTACAGGTTGTTAGGAGTATGTCGAAAACATGGAATTATTTCAAAAAGGAAATCGGAATCGCTTTTTGCAAAAATTGTGACTACAAAGCGAATTTTCCGCTCAAAACTCCAACGACGACATTGGCCACTCATTTGAAGCACAAACACTCAGAATTATACAAGGAATTTACAGAAAAAACGGGGCAGCCAAAGAGCAGCAACAGACTTTTGGCATAAAACGGTCACACGGAACAAAATACAAAACAACATTTTTTCTTTTAGGGCTTTTTCGTCTTCTGCAGGCGCATTGACATCGATGAGTCTTGATTTAACTCTCGATGAGGAAATCGAAGAGATTACATTGGCCAAAAAGCTCGAAGAACAGCCGAAGATCGATCGAATTTGAACAAAAGTCCATGGGAAATGGGCGGGGAAAGAGCAAGCAGCGTGCATAAAAGAATTATGGAGTTTATCGCGGTTGATTTGCAGCCCTTTTCCGTCGTCGAGGATGTTGGCTTTAAGCGTTTGATCAACGAGCTTCAACCGAAATACCATATTCCAAGTCGAAAATTTTTTTACGGAAAAGATGTTGCCGAACATTTTTCATATTTTAAAGTCTTATATTGTTCTTTCAATTCTTATTTTAGGGACCGTATTTCCACTAAGTTGCGTAATGCGCAATATATTTCGTACACAACGGAATGTTGGTCATCGACGGACGGCGCTCATTCTCTTTTGTGCCTGACTGCACATTTTCTCATCAAAAGCCGTCAAAAATTTGTTTTGTTTGCGGCAAAACCGATCAAAGGCCGGCACAATGCTCCTGCATTGAAAGAGCTGATTCGAGAAGCACTGGAAGAGTTTAATGTCAAGGAAAAAAGTTTCATTTTTATCAGAGATGCAGCGGATGTTGGCAATCATGTCGTTTACTGGTCCCGAAAAAAAGTTTTTTAAAACTTTTCTGAAAATTCTAATAATAGGTTTCTTGGGGTATTTTGAGGCGCTGAATACGAATCCGGCCTCCTTTTTGGCGAATTCCGAACCCTGAACCCGAATTCGAACCTTTTTCGAAAAATTAAGACAAAAATGATTTTTCCTCTATCAAAAAAGCGATCATTGACGGTTTGAATAAGAGAATGGAGGAAAAAAAAGATGCACGACAGAATGTCAAAACTCGACACAAAAATTGTAGAATATTTAAATTTATGTCCAATTGTTTCTTTTTTAGAAAAAGCGACAGCTTTTGGATGATCCCGTAATTTTTGGACCGGAGTAAATGCCACCAGATGGTCGCTATTAACAAATTTGGCGCATAAATATTTTTCGGCCCCCGCAACATCTGCTGAGAGTGAACGATTATTATTTTCGACGGCGAGTCAATTCTCACTAATTTGCGCAATAAATTATTGGTGGAGAATGTTGAAACTTTTATTTTTACACCATAATATCAAATTATACGATTTTATTTATGAATGACGTTTTTTGGAGTAAAAATAAGCGTGCCAGGTGATTTCGACAGTGGTTGATTTCGACAGTGAGTGATTTTGACAGTGTAATTTCGACAATGATTGATCTCGACAGTGAGTGATTTCGACAGTGAACTATTTCGCTTTTTTTCACTGTCTGCGTGTGATTTCGACAACGAGTGAATTCGACAATGATTGATTTCGACAGTATCAGAAAAATTGTGAATTCGGCAGATTGATACAAAGGGCGACGCTTATGACCGATGTGACGCGACAATGAAAAAGAGAAAAAGCAATAGCCAAAGAAGGATTTAAGAGGAGAAATGATCAATTAAAAAAGACTGATAAATAAACAAATGGATTAAATGAACGAAAGGAAACGCAGGGGAAATTTAGAGACGGAAAATACGCAAATTAAAAAAAAATGGGGGGAAGGGGTCTTTGGTTATGTTTAATTCCAATTCTAATGAAAAACTGTAAAATTTGTTCTATACGCTGCGTTTTCATTTTTAAATAGTGCCATGAGCTGCTTTTACAAATTGGTCTTTGCTTTAAAATAATATTTAAAAGATAAAAACAATTAAAATGTATAAAAATTTAAGGCATACATACTAAATTTGAATGTAAAATTTTTAACGAACATCGGCACCATCACCTTTTCACTGAGCTCATGAAGGCTTTTGAATTAGTAAAATGAGACTGCGCATTAATTTTGGGACGCCATCTGCGGGACTCAAATGGCGGGATTCAATTGCCCAATCCCTTCCCGCCGTTGTCTTTCTCAGTCCAATCCCTTTTTATTCGTTTAGTCACCCCTTTCTCTTCCTCTGCCCATTAGTGCTGTTTCCCCGTTGCCCTTCCCTTCCCCTCACCGTCCTTCGCCCTATCAAGTGGACATTCATTCCCCCAATTCCAAGAGCCTTTTCCCCCTCCCCCCCCCCCGCCGCACAGCCATCGATTTGAGGGGAATGTCCCCCAAAGGGATTTATGGGAATATGCTCAAAATGGCGGGTGGGATGGATAATTTAATTGAATGATGTGAGCAATGAATGCAAAGTGTCGATGAATTTCACTCTCAAATTTCTCCGAAATGCCGCGTTTCCCCCCCCCCCCCCCCCCCAATTCATTTGCTTAATTTAGACGCCCTTTGCCTCCGTCCGTCCGTTTCTTTGTCCTTTCGTCCGTCCGTCCGATCGGCCGCGGTTTTCTTCGGCACTCTCCGCCGATTTGTCTGATTTTGTTACATTTCAATTCCTTCCTCCAAATGTGAGCTTTGTCTGTCCGTTCTCTTCTTTTGCTGTGCTCTTCCGTCTCCTCATTTTCTTTTCCTTTCTCCAATTTTTCTGCTTTTAAATGTTCGAAGATTCCGTCGATTTGCAATCCCTTAAGGTTTTTTAAGCCTTGATAATTTGGCCTTCGAAATATAAAATTTGTTTAAGGATCCCTCGGGGATTTTCGATCTGATTGAGGTGGTCGGCAACGGCACTTATGGGCAAGTTTATAAGGCAAGGAAAAGGGGGAAAGCGAAGAAAAAAAAGGCACAAAATAATTAAGGGAAGGCATTTGAAAACGCAGGCATTAGCAGCAATAAAAATAATGAACATAAACGAAGACGAGGAGGAGGAGATCAAAGCGGAAATAAACATGCTCAAAAAGGTTGGGAGGGAGTCAAAAAGAGAGGAAAATGGCCAAAAAGATGGGGAAATAGCCAAAAAAAAGAAGAACTAAATGGCCAAAAAGATGGGAGGAATGACCAGAAAGGAGGAAATGGCCAAATGAAGGGGGATTAAATTGCCAGAAAAGATCCCAATTGGCACATTCAGTGGGCTAATGGGACGGATGAACGTGCAATTTTTCAGTATTCACATCACCCAAACATCGCCACTTACTACGGCGCCTTCATCAAGAAGTTGCCCTCCTCAACTGGCAAACATGACCAACTTTGGCTCGGTTTTCTCGCCTCCTTGGCCATTGTTTCAGTCTTTCCGTTAAGTGATGGAATTTTGCGGCAGCGGATCGGTGACCGATCTGATCAAATCGTTCAAAGGCGGCTATTTGAAGGAGGAATGGATCGCTTATATTTGCAAGGAAATCCTTTCGGTAGGCCCAAAAGGATAGGAACAAAAATTTAGATGGAGGTATTAGGGTGGGAGGGACAATGGCACGGCGGACGGGTTACATGGCCCTACTTTTTTGCGGTGATTTTCCATTTCTACTCGTGCAGCAGCGTTCGCCACTGCGAAGCGACGACTTCGATTCCTCGTCGGATGAGTCGGAAGAGGCGGGCGCAGAAATGGACAGTCGATCGCTGGGGGGAATGGTCGTCCATCGGCACGGCAAAAAGCCTTTGTCCGAAGTCAGTGGCCACGGCTCATCGGCAATTGAGGACACACCGACGGAAGAGCAAATCGTTTACGTAAATCGGGTGGCCCAAGTCATTTTGAGAGACGAGCAAAGGGCGGAGGAGGAGGAAGAGGAGGAAATGGTGGAGGACCCGGTCCAAACACTGAAGAGACCGGGCCAACTGAAGTCGGCGAACGCCGAGGGGAGAAGCGAAGAGCAATGCCAAGTGAGGCCGAAGGAGCGCGAAAAGTCATTCATCGGATATTTCGCCGGAGGGGGCACCGCACTCGTCAGAGACAGCAACGAGGGGCCGCTGGCGGGCGCCATTCATTCGGGCACCGTAAACCGACCCGGACGGATGCCGAACCCGAACCAAGTCAAGGACAAACGGGGACGGCATAAATTTAGACAATGATTCGAATTCAAGGTCCAAGTGAATGTGAATCCAAACAGTGCCGCGAGCGACGGAGACGCGCCGGAGATTAGAAAATTTCATATGTTGCTCTTTGGGAGATTAATCTGCTGATAGGTGAGAATTTTTTTCGCCAAAGTGTGCCATGCAAGTAAAAATTAGCCTGTAAAGTAGACAAATACCGAAAATTTATTTCTATAAAAAATCATGTTTTTTAATTGTGGCTTTTCTAACATAAGATCCAAATTTTTAACAGTTAGGTTTCGGTGGGGGTCGGTATAGTCTGGCCATTATAGTCAGAGGGACAGTATAGTCTGGCAAGCTGTTTTTGTCCGGAACGGGCTAGTTCCGTCTGATCAACTTTAGAGCATCATAACTTTTTCAATTGACCAAATCCAACAAAGTTTGTATCATTCGAAAGCTCTTAACAAGCTCTATCGGCTTCCCAAAAATAACAAAGATATAACGATGTTAAAAAAGTTATAAATTAAAATATGCAAAAATTAAATTCTGACTTTTTGGTACTCTTCATGTTGCAACTTTTTTTATGTTGTTCATTCGCTTAGAAATAACTTATAAAAAGCTTCTAAAAAACGCAGATATCTACAGATAAGCCTAGTTGTTTTTCACGGAAATTTTTTCCAATTTCCCTAGAGTTTTTTATGAATTTACCTTGATTCTCAATTTTTTCACCGACAAAAATTTTGTGTTTAAAATGCATTTTCTGGCGTAACTTATTGGATGTGTCTATAAAGTGTTGATTGCTGTCATGGCTTATTTTTAGAATTTAATATGATAGAAGTAAATGGTCTAGCGATTCAAACTGTTTCCGGAATCGGTACATTTTTCACCTTATTCACTTTGGTAAATAACGAATTCTTTCGTTTTAGGGAAAATCGTCAAAATCAAAATTCAAGCTGTTAGAGCTCACCACAACCTTCGCGACTTACGTATAGTTGGACGCGAAATGGACGACAGCATGAAGGTTTTTATTACCCATATTTTTAAAAGCTAAAAATTCGGAGTTGCTGAGGGATTTCGGAACTTATTTAAATTGATATCGTAATCGGCGACCTCAAAAACCCGGCTTTATTGCAGTTCACACGACCATAAAAAAAATACACGATCATAAATTTGTTTCGCAACTTTAGTTCACCATAACTTTTTCAAGAAGCATCCAAATTAAACATTCTTAGTATCATTCGATAGCCCTAAGAATCCTCTATTAGTCTGCAAAATTTCAAAAAATTCCGTTAGGTTTCAAAAAATCTATGGCCAAAAATGTTGGAAAACCAATAAATTTTTTGAAACCCAACGGAATTTTTTGAAATTTTGTAGGCTAATAGAGTATTGTTAGGGCTATCGAATGATACTAAAAATGTTTAATTTATGTTTTAAGAAGTTGTGGTGCATTAAAGTTGCAAAAAAATTTTATGGTCGTGTGAATTGTTATAGAGCCAAAAACCTCTGTAAACAAGTTTTCAATATTTTATGACAACAATTAGAAGACAAAAAGATCACCTTTGGTTTTTAATAAAATTTGAGTATTTTTCGTGATCTCAACAGTAAAAGTACCGAAAATTTTAATTTGACTTGCGTTGAATTTGATAATTCAATAAGAAATTGTCTTAAAATTCTTATCTTCAGAACTCGCTTCAACGTGCCTTCGTTTTTTCAAAAGCTGCTTGCAGCCGTCCAAATGAGCGGCGTTTTTTTGAAGAACACAAGTTTACATTAACAATCCTGCCAATGGTCAACAGACGCGCTGGCGGATCTTTTTCTGCTGCGGCTTCTTTGGGCTTTTTGGCGTTAGCCAAGAGAAAACGCGTGGACGATTCCATCTGTGTCACGGGGAAAGTCAACAGGAAGGGCAAGATAGTGTGCGTTCTAAACATAGAGGCGAAAGTGACGGCGGCTGTGCGTGCGGGCAAAGCAAAAGTTATTATCCCCCATGGGAATCTCGCCGATTTCCTGAAGATACCGAATATAAAAGGAAAAATACAGAGACGTACTGTCCGTAAAGTTAATGATTTATCAAAGTTCTTGTTGAATTAACTTTTGTTTTTACAATTTAATGCTTTAAATTTTTACTCAATTCTTTGATTAATTTATCGGCGAATCCATGATATATTTTTTTATTGAACATATTTTGGAAAATTTGCGACTCGGTGTGTTATTTTCAGATTTTTATTTTTTCATTGTTGGAAAATGCCGATTTTTTTGTTTCGTAGTCTTCAGAATGACTAGATATCTTGCAATAAAAATATATTAATATAAGAGCTCCCTCTCTGTAAAATTTCAAGATTTCATACATACAAATCTTTTTTCATAAATTCAAACATTTATAAAACGAAAAATCAATTTCACAAAACTGCCGTGAAATTTCAAGTTAATTAAAAAGGCAGATTTTTAAAAAAATTGTATGTGAACTAAATTTTTTGAAATTTAGCATACAGGAAGACTTTATTCTAAACTCCATAAAAAAATAAAAACCTAAAAATCCGTTCCCTGTTTATCAATATATAAACGAAATTTAAACATTCAACGGTCAAAATGGGATGCTCAAGGCCTTTCTTCCATTCCATTTTTGTTGCACAATAAATTTGACGCCTGCGAAGCATGGCGTATTAGCTGTGTAATTCAGGTTATTACTTTCTTCGAATTTCGGATTCACCTCAGTATTGAGACCGGCCATTTTCGCGGTGTAAAAGCCATAAGATTTATCGCACATTCCTTCGGCAAGAGTGTACAGAAAAGTGATGGATTCCATCGTCGGATCAGCCAAATCGGCGTTCTCCACCATACACGACTAGAGTTTATTGATGAGTCTCGAGAATAATCAAATCAGTGTCTGATAAATTGACCATATGCGCAAGTGCAATCCTAGGGTCAGTGGCCACAAAGTTGCACAGGGAATGGTAATGGGTGGAAAAAAGCGTTCGACAGCCAATGCTCCGCACGATGTGTTTGAGAACGGCACATGCAATGGCAGTCCCGTCGTGTGTACTGAACAATTGACATTAAAGGGATTAATTAACGAGTGCTTTTCAAGCATCGAAGGGACCTCGTGCCTCGGCCGAGCTCATCAATTAGCACCAGCGAATGTCGCGTCGCCTGCGACAAAATTGTGTTCGTCTCAGACAATTCCACGAAAAATGTCGATTGTCCTTAATGAGTCGAGTGTAAAAAAACAACAGGCAACGAAACTGATTAGCCAAAGGACACCTGCAGATAATCTGTCACTGGCGCCGATCCGACAAAAAATACGGTCGACCGGCGTAAGTCGCATCGAATCGGCCGGCACCATTGAGCCCTCAAATAGCGGCAAAGATTAATTAGAGAACAGTTCGCCAATTTGTTTGAGAACCCACAATGTGTGCAAGTGCCACAAGAATGGCCACTTGTCGCATCAAAGTGCTTTTCCCGCCCATATTAGGCCCTGTCAGCAACATCGTGTGGGCCGTGTTCGAGCCACAGCCCAACGCACAGCTGTTCGGAATGTAATTGAAACTGCCGGCTGACGCCGACTTAAGGTCGGCCAACGACGGATGGAACCCGCGCTGAATTTCGACGAAAGGCTAAAAAACAATGGTTGACTAACCATTAATGCGCATTATAGAACCTTGTCAAATTCGAACACAAACTCCGGAAAACACATTTTATGGGGCGATGACTGCGCGTACAAAGAGAGGGCCATTAGACAATCGAAAGTGGCAATTTGGTGAACAATTGAAGACCATTTGTCCTTTCTGATGTTTTAAAGGTAAATAATTATAAATGCATTTCGTTCGGCGTGGTCAACCGACCGCACATCCAAATCAGCAAAAACTCTACGGGTGACCTCCGCACTGATCGTGGCACAGTTTGTCTCCGCATCGTTCAGCTTGTCCACCAGTTTTTGCAGGTTATTGGTCGTGTAGCGTTTGTATCCCTTCGATAAAATTGACAAATTAACGATTAATTCATCCTCCCTCCATCGAAGTTTCGTTTTACTTACTTTTCGTTGGGATGTGAATTGGAAATCGTCCGTCAAATTGTGACATGCCGACTCGGGGATTTCCAATTGGTGTGAATTTCTGCCGGTGCCGACGAATTTCGGCGTGCATTTCAACTTTTTGCTTGCCCATCCCAAATACGCCTCCAACTGTTCTTTGCACTGCTCAATTTCTCGACATGTCCCGTCGTATTCCGAGTCAACACCCCGTCGAGGCAAAATAACGCCACGCTCGAAGGCATTCTCACGATCAAATGCGCCCTGAAAATGAAAAGTGATGCAATGCTCACAATCAGGTCCACAAGCAGAAAATTTTGGAGGGCGGGGAACAATTTTTTTTTTGCACTGTGCCAGAATTTTTCAGTAAATATTTCCAACAGGCACCGCTTAAATGTGGAAAAAAGCTATTTACCCATTTATAAAATGCCAAACCAAACAATGACCTTAAAGAAGGCCAAATCTTCCACCATTTCTTTATAATGGGCGCTCAAACATTCGTTTAAAAGAGGCGATGCCCTGAAAATATGCATAAAAAAGTACACAAATAAATTAATTTTTCCTTTTTAAAAACGAACTTCGATTCGCCCTGGGAGTTTATCTCTTTGAATAAAAGCATTAGTTTCCGAGTGTCTTCCAGACCATCGAGGACAATGAGCAAATCTTTGATTTTGCGTTTGTTATATTTGTCAGCTTCGAAAAGATTTGCCCGAGAATCCGGGTGTCCGTTGCCCGAATCCATCCGATATTTAAGACCAATTGTGTGAATTCTGGAAATCAAATGGTTTAAATTTAAACTAATTTTTTTGCTTACCTTTGGAAAAGGCGTTCCAAGTCCGGGATTTTCCTCAATAAGTCGATCATTTTTGTCAAATTTGGACGCCTTTCGTCGGAAAAAAGCCACTCGACAGACTTTTGCCTGCCCAAAAGCGATTTCTGATCGCAAATCGGCGCACTGATCCATTGCCGAAGCAAACGTTTTCCAAAGGGAGTTTGGCATCGGTTGACGGTGTTATACAGCGAAAAATTTGCATTGTTCATTCGGGAAGAGGATGCAGCAAAGGACGAAGAAGCGGATGAAGAGCCGGAGACGGAAAGAGAGGGGACAATGTGCAAATTTGAGAGAGCGACGCCGTCCAACACCCTAATTATATAATTTAGGAAGGATAAATGTCTATTACAAGGGCAGACTTTTCACCCCACCCCCCTAAAAAAACACTCTCGTGACCCTTCCCGATGATACTTTTGCTTTTTTACTCACATATGTTTTCCTTCCCAGAATGCCTCAGCCTCCATGCCATTTTTCGCTCCTTTCCCAATTTCTTTGCTTGCAATGTACGGCGGAATGTACACGGAGAAGCGACGCATGCTGACAGTGTCCACATCGACAAGACAATGCTTAAGGTACCTAAAATCAAGAAAATGAAAAAGTATAAATGGAAGTGGAATCCAAAGAAAAAAAACGAACCAAAGAACGGCTCCCAAAGAGGACAAACAAAGTCTGTGACACTCTGAGGGCGCGGGGATTGCCGCGTCGGGCGAAGCCAACATTTGACGGACAGTCGCAGGCCAATCATCCAAATGGGCACCGAAATAATTGTCATTGCAAAGCTTAATAAACAAAAAAGCTCATTTATCATTTAAATTATTTGTTTGTTGGCATTTCTTCCGTTATTCCTTTTTGGCACTACCAAATGCCATTCACTCACTTACTGTTGTTAGAGTTGTTTCGGCACTTAAAAACTGCCGTTTTGGCAGCAAAGCTTCTTTTGAAACGGCTGAAAGCATTGTGCTAACCAAAGCCATTGAGGGGGCGGAGAGGGCGCCCTTTTCGTAAAGCAACTGAATTAGAAAAAAATGTAAAGATTAAAGAAAATAGTCAAGAGTCAACCTGGACGGGATAATTATGTGCCAATAAAGTTCGCAAATTGCTCTGATTGGCATCATCATCAAACTCGGCAAGTTTAAACGCGGCAATTGAACAGTCGACAAAGCAAACGCCGAAACGAAGGGAACCGCCGGGGGAAACCCACAAAACCAACATTTAAAAACAGACTAAATACGAAGTAAATGTACTTTTTCCGCCAATGCCATCAAATAATTCGTGTTTGGGTCGGCGGCGCCGTCCAACTCCCGCGAGTCCGTCCCGTCCTGCACTCCGTACGTTTTCGTGCCGCGAGTGGTCACACGGCAAATTTCCCTACGCACGACTTTTTCCTTCTCCTGACTCGCCGTCACTTTGTTTTGTCGGTCGGCCAATTGCTGCGGGGTCTCCGTTTGTTCCACACGTGCCACTTTGAAGCCCCGGTTGACCAATTGATCGGCGAATTTGCCATAACCAATCTGACGAATGAATTAGGAAAATGAACAAAGGTTAGCAATTTTTCTACTCCTTACCTCAGGGAATCCACAATGTGCGTATTTGCCCTGGAAATATAGAAAACGTCGCCACATAAATCACAAAAGTGAGTCCAATCGGAAAACGAACCCGCATATAAACCAAGCCAAGATTCTCGACAGCGACGACCTAATTAAGAAGTGGTCTAGTGAAATAATCAAGAAGCATCATTTTACCGCATCCATATGGTACAGCTCGTAGAATTTTCCCACTAAATAATTAATATATGTTAAAAGCTAAAATATTGTTTTAACCTTTGAAGAAAATAATCGTATCAAAATGTTCAGATTTGAGCTTCCACCATTGTCTGTGCCCTAAACACATTTGATTTCTCAAAATCGGTTTTTCCTTTTACCCGGCGTTTGGCTCTTCAAAAAATGTTCCGGCACAAACAAAGTGCGTTCATCAAATTCCGGATGATTGGGCCTTCGTCCTTTGGCGTCTTTGATTTTGTCAGGGCGAAGAAAGTCGAAGTCCAAGTGAGGGAAACGTTCGGCTTCCTCATCACCGTCGTTTGCGCTCTCTGCGATTTGGTTATTTTTGTTGCGATATTTCAAGTTTTTTGGTTGAATCTGAAGCGATGAAAAGGGCAACTGCACGGAAGAAGCGTTTGGTGAGTCGATGCTCTGTAACGAATGGGAAAAATGATAAAAAATATCAATTCCGAATTATAAAATGGCACACAAATGAATTGATGAATGACTGTGCGCATTTTGCCGAGGGCGTCGTCTGTAAGTCGTCCTCCGGGACACGGGCAGCGGAAGGAGGCGTCTTTTCCTTCGCTTCTTTCGAAGCGTCTCTTCGCTTTCGCTTCGTCGCTTGTCTTTGGGGTTCATTCTCCGTTTCGTCCCCTTTTTGGTCTTTTCTCTGTCCATTTCCCATCACTTTCTCTTCTTCTTCTTCGTCGTCAGATGACAAAATCACTCGTCGCCGTTTCGGTGCCGAAGCGCATTCAGCCGACGAAGGGGTGGCCAAAGAAGCGCAACTCATAAAGCCAACGCCGCACGAACTGTCTTCCCCCTCCTCCTCCGAGTCGATAAATGTTGTGTTTGTCGTGGTATTGCCCGTGGTGTCCTTCCGTGGTTCCACCATCAATGACTGATTTCGTTGCTGATTCAGTGGTGTCATCGGCTGACTTTTGTTGGCAGAATTTCGGGTCGCTTCCGTCCGCTTTCGCTGGGGCGTGTGAAAATTCTCGCGCTCATTCTCAAAACTCTAAAAACCCAACAATAATAAGGCAATTCCTTGTAGAAACGACTCACCTTTTGCTGCTTCTCCTCCTTTTCGATAGGCTCATCTTTTGGCTTCTTTTGAAAAAATGCAAACAAATTGCTTTGGCGACTGTTTGATTTGTTTGGCATTTTTTGAGACCCTAAAAATAAACAAATCGAAATGTAAGGCAAACGAATTGTGAATGAAAAACAAAAAGTGATTGAAATGCAACTGTAGGCGAAAATATTAACATAAAAAAAATCAGATAAAAAATTTAATCGTCAAAAGAATACAAAACAATTATGTGTAAAAAAACAAAACAAAAGAAACAACAGATTATGAGAAATCAAAGTCGCCTCCGTCAAACAATTTTTGATTGCAATTGGAGCAAAAGAGAATTGGTAGAGACGGGAAAACGATACGGTATCATAGCGGAATACAGAATCAGTGCCTTGGCGAACTGTTTGAGCAGGTGGACAGTCGGAGAAGCGGGCGGAGTGGTGTCGTGCAGTGCAACGACGGAACGCATCGACTGAACGCAAAGGTCGGGCAGCAGAGGACGAACCTAAAAATGCATTTAGGGAATTACGGGGATTAATGTGTTGATGTGTTTGGGTTCACCTCAATTGGCACTTCGTGGAATTGACTGACATTGGGTTGCACATCATCCGGTTCCATTGGCAACATTTTTTCGGACTTTATCAGTTCTATGGCTTCTCCGTGTCTTTCTTCTGCAGCCAATCGGAAGAAATTGTGCAATTTTAAAAGGAGGATCAGCGTGGAAAAGGAAGCATTCTCTTCGTTCATGTTTGGTTGTCCGAATTGTTGGGCCAACCATTTGGCACATTCGACCATCTCACAAGTTTCTTTGGCCATTGGATTGGACACGCACATGGAGAGTTGACAATTTGCCAATTTTATGGCTTTTTCGTGACACTAAATCAGAAACGGTTTATTGTGATTAGTAAATTGTTTTTTCTAACCTTTGCCAATGCGTAAAGGTGACACGCAGCAAGAGAGTGTCCCTGGACATGCGTGTCGAAGGCAATGCTGGCAATCAATTCGCAAATGTCCATGGCGTCTTTAAATTTGTCAATGAGACCGGGGACTCTGTTCCCCTGAGGGTCCAATCGGCCCAAAATCGCTTCCCGATGGCCGGACATGAACACTATTCGGCTGACAGCAGCCACAAAAACACTCCGACCTTTTTAAGCGAGAAATTTAATTTGTCTCAGTGCAAAAACAGTTCAAATATTAAATCCACCTTCTTGTCTAATTGTGGCATTGTCCGCGGAAGGTGTGTCCAGCTTGAAGTCGCGCGCAAAAAAACAGTAATTAATCGCGTATTCGATATTGCTCAATTCGAAGTCCTTGACAAAGAGAAGCAAAAGACGGGCCAAATTCAGTCGACAAACACTCGGCTCATGCACATCGGTGGTCACTTGAATGAAAAGCAAGTGCAAAGCAGCACACAATTCAGTACACTCACACAACTCATCGGACACTTTTGGGACGGTCATCAACAAACGTAATTGATGGGCCAGAATAGCCAAATGTACGGCATGGACAATGTATTCGGACCTGAACAACACATGCACGGCCCTTTCGATTTGACCGGTGAGCAAAAGGACGGAAAAATAAATCAAATGGCTGCCACCTTCGCCAACAAAATAGCGTTCGCCTGAAAAGCCTTAAATTGGAACTAAGTAAGTGGAAATTGGAATTACCATGCTGAGTGCAAAGTGTCGTTTGGAGTTGGCGAAGTGCCCGTGCCGGGTCAACGGCAAATTTACAATGAAACAATTTGGCCCACAGCCAATCCTCGATGGTGCCATTTACTTCAGGACAGTCAAAACCGAGAAACAGTCCGTAGATGGCCTTCTTGTGCATGTCTTGGCAATTCTGTGCGTTCCATTCCGCGCGCAATTTCAGGCGCCGCTCGTCGTTTAACAAATCGCTAAAGATAATTCGTTTTTTGGACAACGGTTCCTAAAAAATACGATTTCGGCAAAGTTTTCAGAATCCCGACAAGCGATGCACAGTGCGGGTTGTTCGACAACTCTTTGGCCTCCTTGGCAATTCGGCCAGCCTCAGCCATGTCGCCCACACGAAGGCAATAGAATAGCAATGTCCAAATAGGGTATCGTTCGAACAGTCCGTCCTATCCAATGGAAATTTGAAAAAATGAAAATGACAACGAATTGAACCTCGAATGGGTCACGGGAAGGCATTTTCACGTTCAAATAAGCAAGAATCCTTGACAAAGTGCCGGGAATGCCTCCACGGCGTGCCTTTTCCAAATTCGCTTCGATGGTGGCTTCGGTGTGAGAAATAAATCTAACAATAAACAGCGGATGAAATGTTAATGAAACAACAATAAAAAACATTCACTCATTTTGCAAAAATTTGGTGCTATTGTCGATTATATGTCCCATCCAATTATGTGACGATCTTTTCTCGTGCCAATTTTCACCAATTGATGACGGAAACATGGCCCAAGCTTTAGACCAAATGTAATCGGCTTCCTTCGATTTCAATTTGCTCAGTGATTCTTTCACGGCAATTAGAATTAAAGCTGAGGCGTTGGATGTAAGGGTTTCGTTAACCTAAAGACAATTACGAGAAACAATTATAATGGTATGGTCATTAACCTTTTGTGCGAATATGCTCTGTTCGTGGGACAGTGGCGCATTCGGAAGGTTTATGAAATGCTTTATCCCACCAGTTGCTGTTCTGTCCGGTTGTGCAGAGCCCATTGCCCTTTTGTTCACGGGGCCGAACAAACTTTCCCCGGGTGCAAAGCGTCGCTCCAAAATTTGCTGGTTGAGGAAGGTCCGCTCCGCCTCAATCTGAGCCCGTTCAATCGTACGTTGCACAAATTTGTTTGTTTCCGCATCCGTAAATCGTTCATTCAAAACATCGGTGTTTATATCCTCGTAACGGGCAGAAGCATCGGCCGACGGAGACTTTTCGGCAACTTTTGACAGGGGGAGACGGGTGGATGAAAGCTGACTCTGAATGATTATTTTGAATTAATCTTTAAACAGTGAATGAACAGTTCCACCAACTAAGTCCTGGTTGGTCTTTAGCGAAGCGCCCATTCCGACGGTCGTCGGCCGCAGTGACTGTTTTCTCGACCAAATCTCTTCACTGCGTCTGAATACATCGTCTAAACCGGCGTCCAACAAAGCAGCGGAAAACGAAGTGCCGTTTCCTCTCTGCAATTGATGGAATAAATAAAAACAATAGGAAAAGAATGATCCATTAATGTACATCGGTAGGAATAACGGACGAATCGGGAAGACGAAGTTCTGTGACGCCGCCCAAACGAACATCACTGTGCAATTTTTCAGCCCTTTGAACAATTTCATCAAAAATCGAACCCATTTAATACAAAAAACGCCTTCAATTTGTAGAATCAAAGACTTAAAATGCATAATGATTAATGATGTCATGAATCAAATACAAGATATGAAGAAATAAACTAACATTTTAATTCAAACGAAAGAAATATTCAAGTGAGAAAATTTTATATAAAAAATTAAAGTGAACTCATTGTCAGCAATCAATCGAAGATTGATCCCTTGAAAATGGGAAGTCTGCACCCTTTCTAAACTCGGTCATCGTTCTCTTCGATAATCACTTCCTCATCCTGCACAAGTATTTTATGGTTTCCAGACGGAGTGTTCATTATTTGTCCATGTATCTCCCCATATTCCTCGGCCGGATATTCGACTATTCCCTCCGTCGCATAAGAAATCGGTCGGTGGTGTTGAAAAGGCTGACGATGAGGCTAAATTAAATATTTAATGTTAACAATTCTTAAGTCAATGTTGCAGCAAGATAAATCCCTAGCCACCAGCATTCTCAATCGTCAAATATAGCAAAAGCGATCTAATAATTCGTGACTGATTGTCCAATGCAATTGATTAATCAAAAATGTAAGTTGCGTTAATTTCACCCAGCTCGCCTGGTAATCATAAAAGTCGTGGAGAATGCCTCCCAAACGTTGTCTTGTTCCGTTAGCAGAAATTTGGTGCTGATTGGGCATGTGTGGGAGATGATCAGCACCGCCAGTAAATGAAGCATATCGCTGTAAATTTAACAATTAATCAACCCAATACTCTCCTATATAAAACCCCACAGCACTGATCGGGCGCGGAATTACGGCATATCGTGCGATTGGACGCGCCGTTTCCATATTTTGTTGATTTAATGAGTTTTTGGTTGCCGCAGTAGACGTTACCGGACCCAAAAAGCTGCCCATTGGCCCGCCGTCATCATTAGATGCGACTCCACTCAAATTAGCACGTGTGGCATGAATAACAATGGAGTCAGCCGGAGTTTTGCTATTTGAGTCCAATTTGGCATATAGAAATTTAAAGCTTCAAAATTATAAAATAAAAATTTATTCCAATTATACCGTCTGGCAAAATGTTTCATTTCATGAGAAGGGATGTAGTCATATTGTTTTGGAAAGGGATGAAAATTAAGTGTTCCTTGACAATAATTAGTTAATTATTAATAAGAACAAAGAATTATGAATACCTTCAAGTATTTGGTCAACATAATCCCGAAGAGCCGGTGGGAGGCACGCCTAAATTAATCAGATATTAAGGAAATCATTTTTGACCAAAAATTAGGGGACCGGGAATTTTGGGCAAAACCGGGACCTTTTCGGGTTGAAAAACCGGGAATTTTGGCTGAGAAAACCGGGACTAGTCCCGGTCCCGGTCAAAACCCGGGACTTCGGCACTCAGTCGTCCGTGTTTTGGTCCCGGTCCCGCTCTACTCTAGTATTTATTCTTACCTTAATGTGTGGTACATATGCCGGGTCAACTTCACCACGGTCCTAAAAGTTATTACATTTCTATTTAAACATTTCACAAACTCACAATTCCATATGCAAGCCCAAGTCGTTTCAACACCTCAATGTCATCGTGAATCTCAAAAGGTCGATCAAAATTGAACAAATACTCTGATCTAAACTTGGGCTTTTATAAATAATTCAGCATTTAATTCACTTGTCCGGTGCAACTGCACATTCGACGTTGGTTTTCTTGTTCGTACTCACAATAATATAAGGAAGGTAAAGAATTGTCGAATCCAAAGGCCTGCCATTTACTCGTTCACTTTCTCTATTGCGCTGGACCAAAGATTTGTAAGAAACTAACTAAAAAGATCAATTTAAATGAATAACTATGTTTGTTCAATCACCTGAACTATCAGTTCCTGAAGTTGTTCGGTTTTTTGACGGATTCGTTCCTGACGTTGTGCCTAAAGCCATAAAATTTAACAATTCAATTGTTGAATTAGTTGTGGCGTCGCACCTTTTCTTCTTCGAGCCGTCGGCACTCGGCCAACGACGAAGTGGGCAAGCCCACCCAACGAATCTCTTTCTTTTCTTTTTCAATTATGTTCATCGCCATTAACACATTAAGCGCATCATAAACACGACGGCGAATGTTTCTTGTATCATATTGTAATTTTTCCTGAAATTTAAATGCATCATTTCATTATGAATAATATCAATTAACCGGGTCCGATGGGACTTCTGCAATATTGTCAAAATATTCATTGACCAATTCTTCCGCAACTTCGTTGTAATTAGTTTGAACTTTTTGCTTCACTTTCTCACAAACTTTGTGAGCAAAATGACGCAACCCGCGCGTTTTATCCGTTGAACGATGACGAATTTGGAAGGTGCGCATTGGATGAATAGCGGAGGGCGGTGTTTGGTCAAAACGCTGTCTTTGGAAATTGTGATGCGATTGCCCTTCGTAAAAATCATAATCATAACGGGCACGTTTTACACAAAAAGGCTGTTGTTGAAATTGTTGTGCAGTTATAATTGACCGCTGGTGCGTTCCAATAGCATTGGACGGTTGGAAACGGAGTTGCGCTGGCATTTCGCTTCGTTGATTCATGAAAACAAAAAAGCTCAACCTTTTATTTTAGCCTACCACAAAAAAAAAAAGAAATTTAAAATTTTTAAATTTAAGCATTCTCCCGCCCGCGCCAAAATTAAAAATTTGAATTTTTACACAAGAAAAAATCTGTGCCCCCGCCCATTGTTTCCTTTTCCTTTCCTATCCTATTTCGGTTATCATGTACCATGTACTTATGTTTAATAAGTTAATCTTTAAATCCTTTGCATAATTGTTGAAATAATGATTAATTTATCTATCTCAACAAATAAAACCGAATTTCCTTATTTGGTGCGTTATCCGGCAACAATGGCTTTGGTTGAATTTAAGGTAAAAAAATCCTTTTCTGGAAAACTTTGTTTGTTTACAATAATGATCTTTAAGGTAAAATTGGAGCTTGTGGTAGGAATTTATTCTGCTGATATGAAGCTTGAATTGCGTTCGCACGAAGGGAAATTTATTTCAGAATTAATTGGCGACGACCGTACCTTAGAAGAAGTTTATAATTTCCTTTTATTTTATTCTCGAATTTTTTCAACAGTTGGGAGTCCGAGATCAGTGCATTGTGAATGTTTGCGATACCAATGAAACGAGAAATGATAATTCCACGAATGACCCCAATGCATTTTATGTAATTCCCGAAGAGAGATACACCAATAGAAAAGGTTAGACTTTTTTCAAAAAGTGAAAATACAATAGTATGATAATCAACAAGCTAATGTAAAACGATGCTTTATTATTTTAGACACAGCTCGAAAATGGAAACAACAACTTATGACAACTGCAACGACAACCGATGGTAAACAAACTTAATAGCCTTTTCAGTTGACCAATCGCTTTTTAGTCGAACGATCCGAGCAGCAAGTGCCAAATAAAATTAGGGTTATTTATCTGATTCGAATATAATTTAATTATCATAAATTGCAAAAAAAATCTCGAAAAATGGCTGCCCAGCAAAATTTTTTTTTTCCTGCTTGAAATACCATCATTTCCTTGATTAGATAAACTTTATAACAAAAATATAACCATTATAATGTCCATAAAGCCTGGGAAACGCTGTCTTGTCCAACTCCGTGATCAACCTCCACGAAAAGCCCAAATTGCTTTTGTCGGTCCTACTCATTTTGGCGAAAATCCGGGGACTACTCAATGGGTTGGCGTAATTTATGACGAAGCAACTGGGAAAAATGACGGGTCACTTGATGGACACAGGTAATATCAATACAAATTTACTTTCTTTTTGCATGTTTTGAATTTATTATTTTTAAGGTATTTTCATTGTGAGCCTTCACATGGCGGGTTTGTTCAAATTCGAGCAATTGTCAATGTTTTGGATGACGTGGAACAAGCCGCCAATGACAAAGACCAAACACAACATCAGACGGAAATTGAAGAAATCTAATGACCATTAATTGATGTAACAGTGTAATCTCGCTTATGTCTGCATTTTATTTTGAAAATAAAATTATTAAAGCGATTTCTTTAGTCAATTTGTTCATTTTATTTGCGCGTTGTAATTGACAATTTATAATTTGGTCGGGCTTTCTGAATTGGCGCACGAGACATTGCGAAGATGAATCTGTTTTTTTTTCTTTCTCATTTTTTTTGTTTAGATTGATGGCTTTCATTTGTCTATGAAGGAAAGGTGGAATAACCAGTTCAAACATTTGTTTACAATTGTTTGTTTTATTTCACAGATAATTTGTTAAACATTCAGGCAAGGTCGAAAATATTGTTTTATTATGGCAAATGAATTAATTTCTCCTACACCTCCGGACATTGAGAACATTTTTAAAAGATTGCGGGCGAATCCATCCAACAAAGTCTCACCCCATTTTAAATTTTAATCATTTCTTTCTAAGGTCTGTTTTGACTGTGGTGCTCGAAACCCAACTTGGTCTTCAGTCACATACGGTGTTTTCATTTGCATCGATTGCTCTTCTGTCCACCGTAACCTCGGAGTCCATTTGTCCTTTGTCCGTTCAACCAATTTGGACACAAATTGGTACAATGACTCGAATGTTTACACACTCCTTTGCCATTTCAGGTCATGGATTCAGCTTCGGTCCAATAACAATTTTTATAATTTGGTTTGTTTTCCACAATTTAGTGCAATGCAAATCGGAGGAAATGCAAATGCGGTGAATCGCTCCATTTTCGAATAATTGCTAAAGCATCTGACAAACAAATTAAGGTGGCTTTCTTCAAGCAGCACGGATGCGAGTCGAATGATGCGCAAGTGAAATATCACAGCAAAGCTGCTGCGATGTATAAAGTGAGTGGGGTGGATAAGGGAAGGGGATGTCCAAATGTTGGCCATTCTTTGGATGATCAAGAAACTGATCTATTTTAACTTATTAAAATTTTATGTCTTCAAACTTTTTGTTTGTACGGGGAGGTCCCCCCCCCCCCCCCGAGTCTATAAATTCGGATCTTTTTTGGTTTTCAGGGTCGCATCATCGACTTGGCAACGAAGGCGCAGCAACATGCGGGTAGCAATATATTTTTCGATGCTTTGAAGGAACAACAATCGCCACAATCAAAAGGTTATTTCTTTAGTTTAATTGCACTTTATTTCGCTTTTTGCTCTTTTTCATTTGATTGTTTCTTTCTTTAGGTCCGAATGAATCCGAATTTTTTGGATCACATGAAACTGAAGAGCATACCAAAGAAATGAAAGAGGCTTCGCTTTCCGGTAAAATGATGTTCATTTTTTCCAATTTCCATTTGCTTTTGTCACTAAGAAATTCCCCACGCGCCCATCCAAAAAACGAAGAAAGTAACGGTAAGTGTACAAAAGTTTAAAATAAATGTAAATTAAATTAAATAACCAATTAAAAACTTTTAGCTTGGCCAAAAGAAAGGCGGCAGTTTGGGCGCACAAAAAATAAAAATGGTTCTAAAGAATTGAATGACTTCCTAAATAATTAAGTCTTTTCTTTAAGAATTTCACTGACGTCGAGCAAAAAGCTAATGATTTTGACACTGAACGGTCCAAAATGCGAGAGGATAACAAACAGTGCAAACCAACGTCGGAGAACAACCAATTGGCCCAATCGCTTTCTTCCAAGTTTTTGATGCAGGAAGTCGAGCGGAAACAGGTGACCAAAAGCAAAACATTGGTCCATTAGATAACGAGGGAATGGGTCGGATAATTATTTTACGGAGTAAATGCCAAACTCATTTAAATAAAGAATGAGGCAGCGAAAGTGGCAAAAGACCCCACGAAGGCTGACCAATTGGATCGGCTCGGCTTTGGTCTGATGGGCAGTCAGAGCAGCAATCGCTCCATCGGTGTGCATTCCATCACCAGTGGCATTCGCACCATTCAGCAGGAGGAGTCGGTGATGGGCAAAGCGGTGGACAAAAGAATCAGAGAAAAGGAGACGACAGACTTCGAGTGGGAAATGGTGGACGAGCAAAAGTCGGACAAATTCACTCAATGGCATTTCAAACAGCATCCGATTTAGACCAATTAAAAAAGGTGGATTTGACGAATTGTCGGTAATGAAAAGCGACGGATCCAACGAAAAGGAAGAATTTTTTGACGCATGGGACACAACGGCGGCAAGGAGAACGGCAGAAATGTGAGTGGAATAAGGGAGGGGGAGAGCAATAAAACATGACAATTGATAAAGAATATTGACATTTTAATGCTTTCAATAATTAAAATTCAGAAAGCCCACGAAAGTGCCCATTGTCAATACTCCCATTTCCGCATCTTCAAATGGCGCAGATTCGCTGAAAAAGTTCGGAAAGGCCAAAGCGATCAGTTCGGACCAATACTTTGGAAGAACAGCGGAGATGGACGTGAGGCTTTTGATGCAAAAATATTAACTAATAAACATATTTCACTTGAGATGGACACCAGAGCCAATCTGAGCAAATTCGAGGGAAGTCAAGGGATTGGAAGTGCCGACCTTTTTGGGGACAAAGAGCAACAGCAACGAAGTTCGACCTGGCAGGAGCACGTGCCAGAAATGAGCGACATCAAAGACTCTGTCATGCAGGTGGGGAGAAAAGGATTGAAAGGGGGAGGGGGGAGAGAAAGCACCCGGGGGAGGGATGCGAAGTTCGGAATACCACGCCCTCCCCGGGGGTTAAGTTTCATCCAAGAAGAAAGGTTCCAACGTATTTTTCATACAAAACTTTAAAAAAATAGAAAAAATCCGCAGATTGTACAAATTGCCATTGACCTCATTAGGCGAGACACGGAATTCGGTCTTCCCTGTTATTAAATATTGTTTTTTTTAGAAGTAAGTGGCTTTGTAATTAATTTATAATAATCCTTCGATAAGTTTTTCTTCTCCCTCAGGGTGTGAGCAAAATGACGGAAAAATTGTCCGGACTTTCCAGCTCTGTTAGCTCATATCTTTCGGTAAGTGATTCAGCAGAGTATTTATTCCGTTTAACCAATGAGAGTTTTTTAATCCAATTACAATTCGCCATTTATTAACCCCTCAATTGACAAATAATAAAATTAAAATAACCTCCCTTTTAATTACACATTGTTTTAGAAGACTCCAGCAAAAAGTTGAGATGTAAGCTTTTGATTTCTTTTGCTTCTTTCCTTTCTTTCTTTTCCTCTTTTGTTCGCTTTTTCGCTTGCCTTTCGTTTTTTTTTTCCGACTTTTTTGTGTTTCCACCAGAATTAGTGAAATAACACTAAAAAAGAGTGGCGGGGGGGGGGGTCTTGATGAATTTGGTGGAAATTCGAAAAAGTCCGGTGGGTTTGTTGAGGGCATTCTGTTCATTTTGCTACTTAAAATCACAAAATGATTTGTATAAATTGCAGGACCGGTACTGACTGATCCGTCCGAGTTTTGTGCGATGAGCTAAAAAAGGGCGACGGAGAACTAAGGAAATTGTTGTATCGATTCATCCATTCCCACCACTCTTTTCATCTGTTGTTGTTGATTGGACAATTCATAACAAAGTTTCATATCTTATCACATTCGCCTATATGTACTGTATTATTATTATTATTTGTATTATTGTACGACATAAAAGAACAAATAAATGTTGGATTTGGAGGCGAACGGACAAAATTAAAAGAACGATTTGAATAATTGATTTCGCGAAGTGAAATTTCCCTCTCCCCTGGCCAAAAAGGTGTTAAATGCGAATGTCATTTATTCATTTCTGTTATTATTGAACAATTAGTCATTTGAGTTCCCTTTTATGTGTCGCAGAGAAACGCATTATGATTAATTTGTTAAATTCAAAATAAAAGTTTCTCTGTCCCTTCGAAGGCATTTTTTCCCTCCCCAAAAATGTGGGGAAAAGCAGCGGAGGAAGGAAAAGGGAAGAGACTCAAACGGATTAAAAGGAGTATTTGTTGTGGAAGAGAAGAAAGATGGACTTTTCAGCCCATTGTTCACGCCGTTTGGGAGGGAAAGGAAAAGGAAAATTCCATCGATTCGATCGACGCCGCGGAGAGACGGAAAAGTGGGGGGGAGGGTAACCCCCGGGGGCGTTTACCTGCGCATCCCGCCCCCCCCTCTCCCCCATCCCCTGTCCCCTTGTGCCCTCCTCTCCCCCCCCCCCCTTTTTCCCCCATTTCCCCCTGGGGTGATTTTCATCGCTCGCCCTCCCTTTTCCCGCCACTGACCTTCTTTATCAACACTTTTTCTCGTAACAATTCAAACCCTTCTTCGGTTGCTTCTTTTCCCATTTGAAATCGATTCGCCCATTTTTCTTTTACAATTAATTCCTTTAAATTAGACTAATTAATTTAGCTCTTTTTTTTGTCGTCCAATCCGTTAATTAATGAGTGGTCCTTTTGCCTTATCAATTGGCTAATCAATGGACATTCCCATTGGGGCCTCGGACAGAAACGGCCACTCGCATTTGTCTTCGTTCGCCCCCTCGGCCGATGATCCGTTGCAGGCGGCCCAAAGGGTGGCCAAGCCGACAGGTGACGAACAACGCAAAAGACCACAGAAGACTTAAAGACCATTAAGCATTTTGTTCCTTAAGCTTTGTTGGAACCCGTCGAGTTGGATGAGCTCCGCCCAATTCAGTCCCAAAACGAAGTGAGCCCTCAGCAAAAAACAGTTGACACAAGGCCCGCCAGGGAGACGAAGCAGTCGGGAAATGAGAACGAAGTGGTACTGACAGTGTCGGCGACTGAATCGGCAGCAAACAGTTCGGTGGACATTGGCAAAAAACAGCCGAAAGAAATGAGTGAGTGAAGCGCATTGGGACGGATAGGTCAAGGTGGAAGCGATGAGTCATAGGATTTGGGATTTTCGGGGTTTGGGGAGGGGAAGGGCGTAGGCGTGGGATGTCCGTTGGATATCTTCCCGTCATTTTTTTCACCTTCACGTCTAGAGAACGGGAATTTGCTGACAACGGTTTATCCGAAGGACGTTCCCTTCTCTTGGATAAGTCGGCCAACTTTCGATGTGGCGGCAATGCCCACAATTTTGGCCAATCCACAAAATCGGGTGATTTCTTTCTCTTTTGCCCCCTGATCAGTGCGATCAGTGCTCGCTTTAGCTGACTGCGGCTGCGTTTGCCGACATCGTCCGTTCGGTTCAGAGGGATTCGCGCTTCGTCAGGTGTCCCCCGCCCTCTCCCCTCCGTCCCCCCCGCCCAATACCCCCCATTTGTCAGTTATGCGTTGTTTTACTCGCGGATGGTCCCCGTTTGGCTGGTCTTTTCCATCGTCATTCTTCTGGCCGTCCTCGCCTCCTCCCCCATGGGTTTGCCTTTGCTTTTCCTTTGCTTTTCCTTCGCTTTTCCTTTCCTTTCTCTCAGGTGGCCTTCCCGTGATGGTTTTCGCTTTCGTTTGGCTTTTTATGCTCGTCCTTGGCCTTCTCTTCTGCGCCCTTCTCCAAAAATTCGTCAGTTTTTCGTTCGATTTTCGACTTTCTCCGCTTTTTCCCTCAGATTGTTTTGGCCCTTCGGGTTCTCGTCAAGGAAATCAACGCCATTTCGCAGACTTTTCGTCTTTTGGTCGGAATTCAGAACAGAGGGGTAAGTCATTCGGTGGACCATTGGCCCTTCCGTCCGATTTATTCCTTCAGATCGTTTTCATTTTCTACGATTTCGATGGCTGCCGCGAGGACATCGCCCGCCAAATTCGCGTCCAACAAGCCAACAATTTGCCATTTTCGTCGGCCAATTGCCTTTCCGACATCGAAATTACTCAAAAGGCGGACGAATTAATGTTGGCCCATGCCCAAGCTTACCTTAAGGCTTTGGTGAAGGTGCCTTTCTTTCCCCGTTTCTCCCCCCCCCCCCCATTCATTGCTTAATCCTTCTCATTGTCAGCATCGGCTCCGTTTCCCCACTCGTCCTTCGGAGGGCGTCTCCGACTTTTTGCCACGGCACGTCGCCAAGAGCCATTGTCTGTGCCAATTCGTTGCAACGGTTTTTGACATTTTTTTTCAATTTTGGAATTTGAATTTAGGAACACTTTCACAAAGGCCCTCAAAAAGGGTTGGCCCCGTGGTACGAACGAATGTTCGCCGTGTGAGCAAAACAATTCCTTCGCTTTTTTTTGTTATTTCACATCGGTTACTGTAACTCCGTTACGGTCACTTGTATTTGCCACGCCAAACATTCTCATTCATTTGCCACTTCTTCTGCTGTTTTCTTTCATTTGTTCTTTTGTTTCTTCTTCCCATCGTGCCAATTTCGTGTTTTTTTTATTATTTAATGATATTTTAATTATTTTTTCACATTTTTTACCCAAACTGTGATATTTTTTTGTAAATTCCTTTTCATGCATAATAAAGTGAATAATTCCATAGTTTTGGCTTTATAATTTGGGTGCGTAATGAATGAATTATTTCCCCGTCATTTTCTGCCAATTCTTAAAATTCCCCCCCCCCCCCCCCCCCCTCTAAATTGTCAGGTTGGCTTCTCTTTTTTTCGTTTTGGCTTTTGCCGATTTGGCCACATCTCGGCACGCGTTCCATCACCCGACTGTCCCTGGCCATTGTCTTTGGCGCTGTTGGCATTGGCACTGTGCGGCTTTTCATTCGTCACGCAATCATTGGCCCAATGCCTTCGGCTGTTTACTTCGCTTCGATTTCACTCCCACCAACTGCCAATTTGCATATAAAAGCAGTCGAATTTGCCCGGAGATGCCATCTTTTGCCAACCATTTTTACTTTACTTTCCAAATTTCCTCCACAAAATGACAAAATTATTGTTCAGTTTCACTGGAGGCAAAGTGAAACATTTTACAAAGACAGCCGAAAAGGGAAAATGGGCAAATTAAGGCCAAATGGACCCAATTTGAATATTAAACTCCCATTGGCAAATATTTATGGGCAAACGAACGGAGGAGCCTCGGGCAAAAAAGCGAATAATTAAAAAACGAAGGAAATATTGTGCCACGAAAGGAGCAGCTATTAAAAAAACAAATCCGACATTATTCACTTTTGTGCATTTTTTTGTATTTTTCTCTTATTAAGCTCGTATTGTGATGGCCCCCAGCAGTTACCGTACTCTCTACCGTATCCCTTTTTCGACTGTTTTCTTTGTTCCTTCTTGGCTTTCCCATCAATTTTGGTTGTTCATAGAATACTATCTCTGCTCATTTAAGATTGTATTATAATGGCCACTTCCTCAGTTACCGTATTCTCTACCGTATCCCTTCTCCGATTGTTCCCATTTTTCTTTGTGTTTATAATCACCATGACGAGAGGTAAGAGCTTCTGTCTAACGGTTGATACACAATTCAAACAACCTATCTAAGAAAGCCGTGCCGAAATGATTGGACTTGAAGAATTGGACAACCAAATTGGGCCATATGCAATTGAATGGCCTTTGGCAACGGAGACCACGGGAGGAGAAGGGAAAGACAGCGCCGGAGGAGAAAATGTAACGGAAAATGCCAAAGGCAATTGGGAAAGGGGCAGCGAGAGTGCCAAAGGGAGTTTGGCATTTTTCTTTATCCGCCGTCCATCATGACTTTGTCCGTTTGTAAGATATCCTCAGCCTCTTTCAGTGGGTCCCCGAATTGCTACGCTTGAGGAAGCGATGGTCAACACAGTTGCGATTTGGCAAAAGAGCATTTGCAGGGCCCAGGAGACAATGGGCAAGTCAAGTGAGGTGAGAAAGGGAAAAGGGGGACAAAAAGGAAGAGGAAAAAGGAGGGACAAAAGGAAGGGAAAAAGGAGGAAAATGGGGGACAAAAAGGAGGGGAAATAGGGTGAATGGGAGCAATGAATAAACTACTTGGAATTGGACAGATTTGGACGAAAATGAGTCGGATGGAAGTGAAGAAAAGAAAAGGGACAGCGAAAGATAATCCAAGCGACCAAACGACGGACAATTAATTAAGATTAATTAACACCTTTCATTCAAATGTAAACAAATATTTATGATAAACAGCAAAAGTGTGGCAATTTATTTCAGAGTTTAGAATTGGAAAATGCCGAAAAATAAACCAAAGCATAAAAAGGGAAAAGGGAAAAGCATAAAAGAAATGAATTTGGAGGAAAAGAGAGTAAAGGGAGCAGGGAAAAAGGAAAAGTATTGGCAAATCGACCGACGGAGGGGAGAGAAGCAGAGACGGGTAGAGAGAAGAGAGAGAGAGAGAGAGAGCAAAAGCCCAGGGCAAAAGCATGTGCCGTCGTTGCCGGAAGCCATTGGCCGAGTGAATGGATGGGAAAGCAAAGCGATGGCATTTTGAGGTGCCTTCCCATGCCGAAGTGCTCTCCCTTCACAAATCCCTTTCGATTTCCCCCCTTTTGTAAATTATCCCTTTCTCCCCTTTTGATTTCGATGGATGCGCCGCCCGATGCCCCCGGGGTGCATTTGTTTGGCACTGTCGTCCCCAAAGAAGTGTTCCTCGCCCAACTCTTTTACCTTCTCTACTTCGCCTCCTTTGGCTCTCTGTTTCCGCTTTTGGCCGTTTACTTTAAACAACTCGGACTGTCCGCTGTCATTTTTCGTTTTACTTTTTTTTTGAATTTCCAAAATCATTTAGGCCCAGGCCGGCATTTTGTTGGGCTCGCGTCCATTGGTCGAATTCGGTGAGTTGAAAAAAGAAAAGTGACCTAAAGTGGCCAATTCAGTCGCCAGCCCTTTTTGGGGGAGTTTCGCCGACCGTTTCCGCAAGGGTTCGTCTGAAATGCCATTGTCGGCTTTTGCTTGCTTTATCGGCCGCCCTTCCAGGCAAACTGTTGCTTCTGTGCTCCCTCTGTTCAATGGTCGTTTTCACTTTGGCCGTTGGCTTCGTCCAACCGCTCACTCCGTCAGTTTGCCATCGTTTCGCTTTTTGTGTACATTTCCAACTTTTTTCAGTTATTGCGTTGTGCTCGACCAAAATTCCACCGGCGGCGAATGCAAATTTTTGGTGCCGGCCAGCGAAATTGTCAGAGGTCGTCCATTTGAAATCAATTGCCAAAACGCACTTTTAATTCTCAAAATTCTTTAGGAGGCGCACTCGGATACATCAAAAAAGTTGCTGGCATTGGACGGCGCCGGAGGGGCAAAACCAAAAAAAAAAAAAAAAGAAGTCGACCTTAACGAATTGTCCGTTTAGACATTCTGTCCATCATCGATTTGTCCACTTTCGACAGCAAAAATTATTTGGTGGCCGGCAAAGCCCCTGAATATATTACCAAAGAAAAGGCAACGAAATGGCATTTCAAAGCAATGCATTAATTATTATTCTCTGTGAAGGTGTGCAATTACGAGGAGGTGTACGGTACTTTGGTGTCTCCGCCGCACAGTACGGTAAGCGATGAAAAAGAGAAGGGGAATATTGTAATTCGAATTGGCAGAGAGTGTACAGAGAGCAAGCGGTGGAGCAGGCATTCATGCTCCTTTGGCTGCTCATTTCGCTCGGAGAATTCTTCGGTCTCTCTGATAATTATCGCCATCATAATTAACTAATTTACCTAATTAACCTATCTCATTACCACCGTCTCTCCCCTCCATTAGCTTCCCCTGCACTTGCCTTGGCAGGTAAACAAAACAATTTCATTTGCTTCTTGCAATTTGCCTTTTCATCAGATGGATATACTCTCAGCCTCGTTTCGGATACACCGAAAGAAGTGAGAAGAAACTCCGGGGAAAATGGATAATGAATGAATTAAATGGAATTCAGTTTGGCAAAATTCGACTTTATGGCAGTGCCGGATGGGGTGAGTTAATTAGTTAAAATTGCTTAAAATTTATCCAATTTTTAATAATTCGTCCCATTTAAGGCATTGCAATGTTTCTGATGGGAATCGGTGAGTTTGAATTCATTTGCTGAAATGCGCACTTATCATTTGATTTCGTCCCGCTTAGGCTTGGACTTCTCTGACACTTTTCGAAACCATCCATGCCCAACGAAAAACACCACCGAACGAAATTACACACTGTGAGAAGGAGGAAAAGCAAAGGGAGGGGGGGGACTTAATTAGGGATTATTGGGGACTAATTTGGGCTTAATTGGGACGGATTGACCAAAACGAATGGAATCACTGGCGAAACCTTTCCAAGAAACTTCGTCACTTGCACTTTGTTCGCTTTGGCCTCTCTGATGGTCGCCACTCAATTCAAATTCCCGCAACCCTCGCGACAGCACCGACCCGTTAGTAAAATGAAAATTAAAGAAGCATTTGCCAAATTTAAAGGACGAAGTCGGCGGACTTGTGATGGACACGCGAGTCGTTGAGGTAATTTTGGACGGATTAACGGAAAAAGGCAAAAAAAGCAAAGAGAAATGAATTGGCATTTGCTTTTCTTGGCATCCTTTCAAAGGTTGACCCGACAGTTGCGCAAAGAACGCGGGCCAAGCAATTAAACGTAAGTGATTTATTGGTGAGATTTAAACCAAATCATCTTATAGCTAATTATGTAATTGATAATTAATTCAGACGAACGCACAAACGGAGGAGGCGCCGTGGAAAAGTGCGATCAAAGCGATGCTGAAAAACATTCACTTTTTGGCCTTTCTGCTTGGCGTTGTGTCCGTCGGCTTTGGTGCCGGGAACATTTTCGCCTTTTTGTTTTGGCACCTTCAGGTCCCTCCGAATTAATCCGTCGAACTTCTCCAAATCCCCCCCCCCCTCGCCCAGGACATTGGCGGCTCGCCTTTGCTTTTCGGCTTTGCCTCTGTCATTAATCACGCAGCCGAAATTGGCACCTTTTTTTATGCCTTCAAAATCATCAATACTTACGGCTACGTTAAGGTGTGTTGTGTTGCATTTGAATACGTTTTGGCACAAAACAGAAAAGCTTTTAGGTGATGTACATGTGCCTTGGGGCGAATGTTTTCCGTTTTTTGGTCATTTCGTGGCTCTCCAACCCGTGGTACGACCATTGACCTTGGCATTGCTTCTTCCTTTTTCTTCTTTTTCGAATTTAGGCTGATTTTGCCTCTCCAACTTCTCCAGGGAATCGTTCTTTCTCTTTTGTGGGCTTCTGCCACTTCTTACGTGTCAAGTCACTTTTTGAATAAATTTGCCAATTATTTGTTTATTTTTCAGTTGTTTCCCCCACTCATTTGAAAGGCACGAGCCAACACATTTTGGCACTTCTGTAACAAACTTTTCTTTTTTTGTTTGGTTTCATTTTTTGGTTTTCGATTTAATGGACTTGGCCGTGGCGTTGGCCCAATCATTGGTGGCTTTTTCATCCGGCAATACGGTAGTGTTAAGTAAATATTTCACAATAATTTTGTCCCATTTATTAAGGCACTCGCGCACTTTTCCTTTCTATCGCTTTTCTCACTTTGTGTGTTTTGGCCGTTTATTACGCGGTCAATTTGAAACTGAAAAACGAATCCGTCAAATATTCGGGCTTTGACGCGTTCGACGAAGACACCGCCGGGGGCGAAACTTTGGGTCACCGAAAAATAAAAGCACGCCAAATAAACCCATGAAATTTACAGCCCCTCAAGGCCTTCCGATGCATCGCTTTGGCGGCAATAAGGTGCTAATGGTTACAGGCTAATTATAATTAATTGAAATATTTTTAATTGTCATTAATTTCATTTTGACTAACTTTTGGGATTTCAATTCACAATTTGCCCAATCATTCTTAAGATTACGGAGGCATTCAATCAAACGGCAGTGACAAATCAGAATTATGGTGCCATTGAAGAGAACAGCGAGGAAAAACAAAGGGACGACGCTTATGACCGATATGTGACGGGACAATGAAGGAAAAGCAATAGCCAAAGAAGGATTTAAGAGGAGAAATGACCAATTAAAAAGACTGATAAATAAACATGGATTAGATGAAAGGAAAGGAAACGCAGGGGAAATTTGGGGACGGAAAATGCGCAAATTTAAAAAAAAATGGAGGAAGGGGTCTTTGGTTATGTTTAATTCCAATTCTAATAAATCAAATTTAACTTTTATATTTTTGCTTTAATTTTTATGATCCACTGATTAATTTGATTAAAATAACTCTCGAGCAATAAATAAAATTTGTTTTTAATAAAATATCGTCCCAAAGTATAACAATAAATGGCAAACGCCTATATTTTCTGCTAAAATAGGTCTTAATCACAACCAAAGGCGGCCGATAAACAAAACGTCGTCCCGAAAAACACCAGTTTTTGGGACAATAAGTTTGGAACTTGAAAAACTGTAAAATTTGTTCTATACGCTGCGTTTTCATTTTTAAATAGTGCCATGAGCTGCTTTTACAAATTGGTCTTTTTTAAAATAATATTTAAAGATTAAAAAACAATTAAAATGTATAAAAATGCGATAGAATAATTTAAGGCATAATAAATATTAATCAAATTTGGAGGTAAAGTTTTTAACGAACATCGGCACCATTACCCTTTCACTGAGCTCGAGAATGCTTCTGAATTGGTAAAATGAGACTTTGCGCATTACAAATTTGGGACGCCATCCGCGGGACTCAAATGGGGGGACTCAATTGCCCAATCCCTCCCCGCCGTTGTCTTTCTCAGTCCAATCCCTTTTTATTCGTTTAGTCACCCCTTTCTCCTCCTCTGCCCATTAGTGCTGTTTCTCCGTTGCCCTTCCCTTCCCCTCCCCCCACCGTCCTTCGCCCTCCCTATCAAGTGGACATTCATTCCCCCAATTCCAAGAGCCTTCCCCCCCCCTCCCCCCCCCCGCCGCACAGCCATCGATTTGAGGGGAATGTCCCCCAAAGGGATTTATGGGAATATGCTCAGAATGGCGGGTGGGGTGGATAATTTAATTGAATAATGTGAGCAATGAATGCAAAGTGTCGATGAATTTCACTTTAAATTTCTCCGAAATGCCGCGTTTCCCCCCCCCCCCCAATTCATTTCCTTAATTTAGACGCCCTTTGCCTCCGTCCGTCCGTTTCTTTGTCCTTTCGTCCGATCGGCCGCGGTTTTCTTCGGCACTTTCCGCCGATTTGTCTGATTTTGTTGCATTTCATTTCCTTCCTCCAAATGTGAGCTTTGTCTGTCCGTTCTCTTCTTTTGCTGTGCTCTTCCGTCCCCTCATTTTCTTTCCCTTTCTCCAATTTTTCTGCTTTTAAATGTTCGAAGATTCCGTCGATTTGCAATCCCTTAAGGTTTTTTAAGCCTTGATAATTTGGCCTTCGAAATATAAAATTTGTTTAAGGATCCCTCGGGGATTTTCGATCTGATTGAGGTGGTCGGCAACGGCACTTATGGGCAAGTTTATAAGGCAAGGAAAAGGGGGAAAAGCGAAGAAAAAAGGCACAAAATTATTAAGGGACGGCATTTGAAAACGCAGGCATTAGCAGCAATAAAAATAATGAACATAAACGAAGACGAGGAGGAGGAGATCAAAGCGGAAATTAACATGCTCAAAAAGGTTGGGAGGGAGTCAAAAAGAGAGGAAATGGCCAAAAAAGAGAGAAAATTGTCAAAAAGTAAGGGAGGAATGACCAGAAAGGAGGAAAAATTGCCAAAAACGGGAAAGAAATGGCCAAATAAAGGGGGATTAAATGGCCAGAAAAGGGCCCAATAATTGGCACATTGAGTGGGCTAATGGGACGGATGAACGTGCAACTTTTCAGTATTCACATCACCCAAACATCGCCACTTACTACGGCGCCTTCATCAAGAAGTTGCCCTCCTCAACTGGCAAACATGACCAACTTTGGCTCGGTTTTCTCGCCCCCTCCGCCATTGTTTCAGTCCATCCGTTAAGTGATGGAATTTTGCGGCAGCGGATCGGTGACCGATCTGATCAAATCGTTCAAAGGCGGCTATCTGAAGGAGGAATGGATCGCTTACATTTGCAAGGAAATCCTTTCGGTAGGCCCAATTCTTCTTCTCAAAAGGACCATTTCCCCCTTTAGGGGCTAAGCCATCTTCACAAAAACAATGTGAGGGGGGGGGGGGGGAGGGAAGGAGAAAGGGACGAGGGGGGAGAGATCGGACAATGCCATTGCAGGTGATCCATCGGGACATAAAAGGACAGAACGTTTTGCTGACGGACACTGCCGAAGTGAAATTGGTCGACTTTGGAGTCAGCGCACAACTTGACAGGACAGTGGGCAAACGGAACACTTTCATCGGCACGCCTTATTGGATGGTGGGGAGGGAAGGGCAAGGGATGGCATTATGGGGGGAGGGAGAGGGATGGCATTTATGGGGGGAGGGAGGGGCAAGGGATGGCATTTATGGGGGGAGGGAGAGGGATGGCATTTATGGGGGGAGGGAGGGGCAACAGATGGCATTTCTGGGAAGGATGGCATGGGACTTGGAGGATGGCCAGTCGCAATGGGTTTTAGGCCCCGGAAGTGATCGCTTGTGACGAGAATCCCGAGTCCACCTACGACTCGCGCAGTGATTTGGTTGGTTTGTGACTTCCCATTTGCAATTGGCAATTTTTCATTTGCTTTTCAGTGGTCACTTGGCATCACTGCGTTGGAAATGGCCGAGGGGCACCCGCCGTTGTGCGACATGCATCCCATGGCAATTTCCCCCCCCCCCCCCCGCCCAAAATGCCCTTCCTAATTTGGGAGTTTCCTTCAGCGCGCTCTTTTCCTCATTCCGCGAAATCCTCCGCCTCGCCTCAGCAGAAAATCGTCCAAAAAATGGTCGAAAAAGTTCGAGTCATTCATTGAGGTCAGTTTTGATTTTGGCGTTTCGCCTTTCAAAGCGTTCGAATTTTTAAGTGCGTTTTGGAAAAGGATTACACGAGAAGGCCATTCACTGAAAATCTGATAAAGTTGGCAGGCCAAAAGATGGGTTTCTAATGACGAAGAATACTTTTTAGGCACACATTCATTAGGGACCAAATTTCGGACCGAATTGTACGAAATGCAATTAGAGAGCACGTGGAAAGGCATCGAAAAGTGCAGAAAAAGGGTAAAAGGGGAGAAAAAGCGACGGACAAAAGGACGACGGACATTTGCAGAAGTGGACGATTACTTTTCGTTCAGTGGAAGCGACGAGGAAGAAGTGCAAATCAACAACAATTTGGACAGATTAAGCGACAACAAAAGCCATGCCAAAAGTGAGAAAGGAAAAGCCAAAGCGAAGGGGGGGGGAGGACACCCCCACCTCCACTGACAAAGGAAGGTCCCACGTTGGGATCACTAGGCGCAAAAGACTGCACTCGATTGTTACAATGGTTTGGCCATATCCCTTTGCGTGCCGTCCCCCCCCCCGTACAAAATTTAGCAAAGGGAACGTTTTCTTAACCTTGCACATTTTGGCAATCATAACTTACTGAATTGGTTGGTTGGCTTTTGATCAGTCTTTGTTTGATTAGATTCTGCGATTAGCGGCGCCGCCGTCACTCCCTTCGCCGCCGCGGGCGGTGGCCGTCGCATCGCAGCGACCGCCGCCGGAGGGGCGGAAGAGACGGAAACGATCAAAGGGGGCGGTGACCTGCGCAAAGAGTTCCAGCGCATTCAGGAGAACAACCGCAGCGCATTCGAAAATGAGAAGCCAATGAACCTGAGAAGGGTGGCGCACCCCAGCGGAGTTGCGGTGGCAAATCCGCAGAAAAGTGCCAACGGCGGCCAAAAGAATGAGCCGAAAGCGGCCAAAGACCAACACCAAATGCCCTATGGGGCCGGGCCGAACGCACAAGCGCAGAACAAACCAACGACGAGGGCATCAGCCGCTTACCACCAGCAGAAGAAATTGGCCAATGGGACGCCATTTGATCAGAGAATGGCACGGCAGCAGCAACAGGCGGCGGCACCGCATTTAGCCGAGTAATGGGGGGGGGGGCAGGGGGGAAGACAAAATGCTGAATGCCAAAAGCACCAAAATGGGCTTTTGTTTTGTTTGCCCTTAGGCATTGGAATTCAATTGCTTTTTCCGCGTTCGATTTTTACGGAGGGAAGGAAAGTGTTAATTAATTTGTATAATTATGCATACAATCGTCAGATTGGCCTCCAATTATGACAAAAAGCGCAAAGAGCAGCAAAAACAGAGCGGAAACGAACAGCGGAGAAAGGCACCGCAACAATTCGCAAGAAAAGGGAGAAATCCAGAAGTTGGTGGGGGACGGATTGGCACCAAACATTGCCCTTTTGCTAAGGATTTGGACATTCTTGCGGACGAACTGCGCGAGCTGTCCAAATTGGTCCCCGTCCGACAGCCGCCGATGGGAATTCCGGCAAAGGGCAGTCCCCCGAAAGTGCCCGACTCGCCGCCTGCGCCTCCCCCCCGAGGCATTGCACCGCTGGGAAAGCATCCCAATTGTTTAATTGTTTTCAGATTCGTCCATTGCTGAATGCTTTTCATCTTCTTCCGCCAGCGGAAGGATGGGAAGAGACAAAGAGAAAACGGTGAAAAAGACAAAATGAACGGAAAAGGAAAATGTGCCGAATTTAGCCGAGCAAAGCGAACGCTTTCAACGATTCCCACGACAAACCTTTGCCGCCAACGCCGACGCACTGCGAAAGCGCACACTTTGATAATGGCAACAACAATAACAACGGCACTTTGGTGCTCCGTTCGTCCGTTTCCCCGCAGTGGCGACGGCGCAGCAACAGCAGCAATTTGTTTCGGAGGGCGGAGGAGAAAAGGCAGCGGACGGAGTCACGGGGAAGTCTGAACAGAGTAGCAGGCATTGTCAAGCAGTGCTCAGTGCCAGAAGTGCGAGGGAGGGGAAGGGGACGGCACGGGAGGGGGTGATTAGGGTAATTAGGTGCCCCAGTAGTTGGGGGTCTTAGGGCGGGAGGGACAATGGCACGGCAGACGGGTTACAATGGCAGTACTTTTGGCGGTGATTTTCCATTTCTCGTGCAGCAGCGTTCGCCACTGCGAAGCGACGACTTCGATTCCTCGTCGGATGAGTCGGAAGGGACGGGCGCGGAAATGGACAGCCGATCGCTGGGGGGGATGGTAATCCATCGGCACGGCAAAAAGCCTTTGTCCGAAGTCAGTGGCCACGGCTCATCGGCAATTGAGGACACACCGACGGAAGAGCAAATCGTTTACGTAAATCGGGTGGCCCAAGTCATTTTGAGAGACGAGCAAAGAGCGGAGGAGGAGGAAGAGGAGGAAATGGTGGAGGACCCGGTCCAAACACTGAAGAGACCGGGCCAACTGAAGTCGACGAACGCCGAGGGGAGAAGCGAAGAGCAATGCCAAGTGAGGCCGAAGGAGCGCGAAAAGTCATTCATCGGATATTTCGCCGGAGGGGGCACCGCACTCGTCAGAGACAGCAACGAGGGGCCGCTGGCGGGCGCCATTCATTCGGGCACCGTAAACCGACCCGGACGGATGCCGAATCCGAACCAAGTAAAGGGCAAATGGGGACGGCATAAATTTAGACAATGACTCGAGTTTTAAGGTCCAAGTGAATGTGAATCCAAACAGTGCCGCGAGCGACGGGGACGCGCCGGAGATTAGAAAATACAAAAAGCGATTCAACGGGGAAATTTTGTGTGCTGCTCTTTGGGGGGTTAATCTGCTGATAGGTGAGAGTGACAAGCACTAAAAAGGCTTTTCAGCTTTTTATGTTTAATTGGCATTTAAATTCTTTTCCGTCAAAGTGTGCCATGGCATTTTCTCATGCGCAATTTCAGGCACGGACACGGGTCTGATGCTGTTGGACAGAAGTGGCCAAGGCAAAGGTAAAGGGCGACCAAAGGATGGCAAATGCCATTCCATGCTAATTGCTTTGTCAGTTTACCATCTGATCACTCGCCGTCGCTTTGACCAAATGTCCGTCATGGAGGGACAGAACATTTTGGTGACAATCAGCGGAAAGAAACGGCGCGTCCGCGTTTATTACCTCTCGTGGCTGAAGCAAAAGATTCTGCGGACTGAAGGGGTGGGAAGGCCAAAGGAAAAGCCAAGCTCAGAAACACCGACCTTTGTTCAGTTGCAACAGACGGAGAAAAGGAACGGATGGACAAATGTGGGCGAATTCCAATGCGCCACTCATTTCAAAATCGGTAAACGGCGCCAAGGCTTGGCCTTCCGCATTTGTTCCGTTCAGTGCGCTATGAGCGCATCAAATTTTTGGTGATTGGCATTGAGGACTCCATTTCCATTTACGCGTGGGCACCCAAAGTCAGTGGGAAGGGCCAACTCTTTTTTCCGTTTTGTTTGATTAAATATCCGAATTTAGCCCTACAACAAATTCATGGCCTTCAAGGTACTCATGGTAAGCCCACAACAATCGGCCGCTTCTCTTCTTTCAGAGTTTTGGCCAATTGTCCCATGCGCCGGTAATCGTCGATTTGACCATCGAAGAGAACGCGCGTCTGAAGGTGCTCTACGGCAGCCTTGCCGGCTTCCACGCCATCGACTTGGACTCGGGTTGGCCACACAATGACTCATTGGCATTCGCCACCAAAATTTACCTTTTTAGCGTCCATTTACGACATTTACTCGCCTCAACAGGTGCCATTTGAATGTAATTTTGGCAAATTAAAAGCACCATACACTTTTGAAGAGCACAATGTGCCAAGGGATGTGCCCGCATTGCATTGTGATTCTGCCGAATACCAACGGAATGCAATTACTGTTGTGCTACGATAGTAAGCCAAGGGAGTCACGCACAGTAGGCCCTAACGAGTACCGTAACCCAATCGACAGATGAGGGCGTCTACGTGAACACTTACGGCAAAATTGTGAAGAATGTCCAATTGCAATGGAGCGAAATTCCCTCTTCCGTTGGTAAGTGCCAAAATGGGCCAATGAACGGCAAAAGTTAAACGAATTCAGCTTACATTTCCACCAACCAAATAATGGGCTGGGGAAACAAAGCCATCGAAATTCGCAACGTGGAGACGGGGCATTTGGACGGTGAGCAAAAAAAAAAAGGGGGAGGGAAGAAAAATGCCATTTGAAAGAGTGCCATCGTAAGAGTGCCAATGTGGTTAGCTAATTGATCCTCTGTTTTTAAGGCGTTTTCATGCACAAAAAGGCGCAAAAGCTCAAATTCCTCTGTGAACGCAACGACAAAGTGTTCTTTTCGTCCGCCAAAGGCTCCTCCTCCCAAATTTACTTTATGTCGCTGAACACCAAACTGAACAATTGGTGAAAGCATTGAACAAACGCAGAAACTTATTATTAAAGCCATCATTCGTTTTATGAAATTATAATGGATTTAATTAATTAATTCATTAATTAATTCTTTGGATGTGCATTTATTTGATTCGTCTGTCCTCAAACTTTCAATTCTCTTTTTCCCTCTTAACATTCGAATCAGTGCTAACAAAAAACGGTCAAATAATATGAATATTTTGGAGAGTAAAAGTGAAGCCACTTACCTATTCATTCAAATCACAATTCGCTTTATTGTTTATTTGGTTTTTCCTTTGAAAATGCTTTTCCTTTTTGTATATTTTTGTTTTGCTGCTTTTTAATTTTAAATAAAATTGTCTACAAAATACACTCAAAACTTAACTGTTCGCAACTCAAAGTTAGGTAAAACCCTGAAAGATTCATGCTAATTGCTAAAGGAAAAACCCTGAAAGATTCATGCTAATTGCTAACCTAACTTAAGAAATTGAAGACAAAATCGGACCAACGGAAACCGTAGCCTTTCCAAATTAATCTTATAATTAGGGATGGGATTCTTAGGATTTTCTGTGGTTTTATTTCGACAGGAAATGCACGAATTAACCCCTTTTTGTCCCTTAGAATCCCTCGGACTTTCCGCCACTAAGATAGGGGCGACCTTATTTTGGATGAATGAGCAGATATGCTAATATGTAAGCAGAGATGTGATCTCAAAATTTTGAAAATCCTCATTTCAGCCGTAAAAAATCCTCATTTGCCACTAAAATACCTCAAAAAAATCCTCATTTGGAATGAAAAATCCTCATTTTTTAAAAGCATAAAAAATGCAAACAACCAGTTAAATCTCATATTTTTCGTTTGAAACAATCAAATTCATCAATTTCTTGTCATTTGTAAGCATTTTATGGAAGTATGAGCACGAAAAATCGAAGTTGCACTTCATTTGGGCCAATGCTTTCACTGTGTCCATGTGTAATGAATTCTGTTTATCTGTCCACTGAGACCCACAAAAAAATTGCTTTTTTTTTTTTTTTTTTTTTTTTGTGGCGCGGTTTTCCAAAAAACTTTTTGGGAACATTGGGGGAGGGGGTCCGGCAGTGCCGATAGGCGCTGCCGGAAAAAATTTGGGATTTGAGTGCGACTTGTTAACAAATTTTGTCAAAAAAATGATTTTGACTGAGGATTTTTCGAAAAAATGTTAAAGATTTGAAGAAAAAGTTTGAACATTTTGCCAAATATACCTAATTTTTCAAAAAATCATGCATTTTTGTCACTTTTTTATCAGAAGACCACAAAAATCCTCAAATTTCTTAAAAGACCACAAAATTCCGCAAATCCTGTTTCAAAAAAAATCCTCTTTGACCCTCTAAAAGACCACAAAATGAGGAAAAATCCTCAGATATCACATCTCTGTATGTAAGTGTGTTTTATAAATTTAAATTTGATTTGGAAGTTTAGAAGATTATGAATAGGGTTTGTAATTATATGAAAATCCATATTTTTTTCCTGGACTGTAGGAGGCCTAAAACGCACGAAAAACATGTTTTTAGCTTGTTTTGAAGCTTCTAGGATGACTTTCCATATCCATATTTTCCATATTTTTCCATATTTCGTGATTTATGTCCATATTTCCATATTTTTCCATATTTTCGCATTTTTATCCATATTTTATGTCCATATTTTGGCATTTTTCAAAAAAACCTCTATAAGAACGGCCCCCATCAGCTAAATTGGCCTTTTTGACCCCCTAAGGACCAGAAAATTTTCAAAAAAATAATTTTTTTAGCAGAATTTGTCGAAAAAATTGATGAAATTTAAATTTTCTTAAAAAATTGGTTAATTTATGTCAAAAATAAGCAAAAAATGGAAAATTTCGATTTTTGGTCGATTTTCTCAAAAAATAGCTTATTTTTCTCTAAAACGAGTTTTTATACAATATTTAGCCATTTCTGAAAGTTTTACTTTGCGTTTAATGAATTTGAAGAAATTTTGAGAAATCATACCCTACATTTGGAAAAATTTATGTCCATATTTTTGCTATTTTATGTCCATATTTCGCGATTTTTTGTCCATATTTTATGGCCATATTTCGAGTTTTTATATCCATATAATTACAAACCCTAATTATGAATATTTAACACACCATTTCAATTTTGGCCTCCCAGTTCCAAAAATATTTGCATGTGTGGCGAAGTGGTTTTTGTAAGATAGTGAAGGGACAAAGGGCGGGAGTTCGAGTCCCTTGTGCAACATGAATATTTTTATTTATTTTTGTCAAAAATACTAAAATATGACGATTTTTAGGAATTATTTTTGGAGGTTTTTGCCAACCAAATTGAACAAACTTGGTATCATTCGAAAGCTCTTAATGAGGAGAAGCTTTTTCTAAGCAAATGCTAAGCAATTGAATAGATTAGAAAAAAGATATGAGAGTTCGGAAATTTGTTTTTCTTATAACTCACGAAATAATGTATAAGCCAAAAAATGGCTGTATTACTGAATGCTTTATATTTTTCTCTAACTGTATGCAAAATTTAAAGAAAATCTGTAAGGCGCAAAAAAAGTTTCTTAGAGAGAAGTAATTCAGTTTTTCTCTATTAACAGAGATAAAGAAATAGTACGCCAAAAATAGAGATGTATTTTTCTCTGCTCTCTCTCTTTATTGGCACACATCTCGTTTTTTGAAACGGTGTGTTAACAGAATTTCAATTCAAACTGTTAAGGCCCCTCTTTGCTAAAATTTGGCCGTTCGCAAATGCCCGAAGTGATTATGGGGTCTTCGATATTTTTCAAATTATTGGGTCTTAAATCAGGGTGCCGATCGAAAATTTTTCAAAATAAGAACATCAAGGACAAAAAATAAGATTTTTGGGTCAAAAATAAGAACATTTTGCAAAATTGCTTTAAATCGCTTGTATAACATTTTATTCAATTAATATAGAATCAACTTTCGTATTTTTCGCCTCCCATGATCATTTTTAACAATTTTGGGGAGGAAATACGCAAATCGTACATTTAATACAATCGGGCTCAAAAAAAATATATCAGATTTTACGATTTTTTTTTGCGGCGCATTTTTCAAAGACTTTTTTGGGAACAAGCGGGGCGGAAGGCCGGCGGTGCCGAAAGGCGCCGCCGGGAAAATTTCTGAAAATTTGAGTATAATTTGTTAGCAGATTTTGTCCAAAAATAGTCCAAATTTTGTGATTCTGAGCCAATTTTTAAGAAAACAATTAACAGATTTTGTCCAAATTTTGTGATTCTGAGCCAATTTTTAAGAAAACAAAGTATTTTGGGGGTCCGGCGGTGCCCTTAGGCACCGCCGTGGAAAATTTTGAAAATCAAAGTGATATTACGCCATAAAATTACAAATTTTCTGAAGAATTTTAAGAAATAAGAACAAAATAAGAACAATAGCCAGAAACCAGAACATTTCTTATAAATAAGAACATTTTTATTTTGTAAGATTTGGACCCTCCAAATCAGAACATTTCTTATAAATAAGAACAGATCGGCACCCTGTGTTAAATGCTTTCAAAAATGTTTGTTGGACCTTTAAACACTGTTATTATCGGTTTGTCCCCTTTTTAAGTGCCATTAATTATTTTGCCAATTGAACGCGTCCATTATATCGTACATTTTTTCTTTGATTGTTTTTTGAAAGGCAACTTAACAAAGTGATCGATGAGAGGAATGAGTTGAGTTTTGAATGGGTTGGCATGGCTTTTCGTTTCGCTATGCTTCTCTTCCAGCCCTCTTCGCGTAGCGTTGTCTCTTCATTCCTTCTGTTTTTTGTCTCTTTTCTCTGTCCTTCTCTCTCTCTCTCTCTGCTGCTTTTTCGTCTCTGATTGATCACTCACTGATCGCTTTTTTTCTCTGTCTTCCTTTTGTTTGCCCTATTTTCGTCCCTTTTCGCTCCGTGCGCACATTTCTCTCCTCCGCTCACAATAAATTGCGGCCGGGAAAAAGTCGAACGGCGGTTCGACTTCGGCCGGCGACCGTTTGTCCCGGGGGGATGGCCTTGGCCTCCGTTGTCTTTCGCCGCCCTTTTCCTTTCGCTGTTGCGATTGGTCGTTTCTGCTGCTGTTCAATTGCGCTGCCTTTGTCAGTCTGTCCTCCACCATATCGCACGGGTGCAAACATGAACAGTTCAGAGAATGCTGCTCCGCCGAAAGTCGCTGATCTGAGGCAAAAGGTGACAATAAATTGGGGAAACAATCAATGGAAAGGCCATGGGAGGCGGAACGGGCCAACTGCGTCTGGCCAACTGCGTCTGAGACACCTTTATGAAGCCATAACTTTTGGCCAAATCAAACAATCTTGGTATCATTCTGAAGCTCTTCATAAGCTCTATCAGCTAACCAAAATCCGAAGTGATTAGTACAGAACTAAAACAGTTAAAAATAGAAATATACAAAAATTCTGACTTTTTTGCAGTTTTCAAACTTTGGCTTTTTGTGGGTTGCTTAATCGCTTAGAAAATTCTTACAAATATCTTCTAAACATATAGAGCTTCAGAATGATACCAAGATTGTTTGATTTGGCCAAAATTGAAAAAAGTTATGGCTTCACAAAGGTGTCTCAGACGCAGTTGGCCAGACGCAGTTGACCCCCTACCGATGGGAGGAGAGGAGGGGGGGGGGGGGGGGGACGAGAAGGGGTACCGACATTTGAGTACAAGACATTTGAACACCGACATTTGAGCAATTCCCGTTGGTCCTCGGGAAAGAAGGCAAATATTATTATTTTTTTGTGATTGCCCAAAATCCTCAAATGACAAAGGGAAGGTGAGGCGGAGGTGTGGAGGGAGGAAAAAGAAAAGATTAAAGCGGGGGGGGAGAAGCATTGGTTGGGTCATTCATTGCATGGGAATAAGAATTGTTCGGAATCATTCATCTGTTGAGAATTTTGCGTTACCTTTGCACAAAAACACGGGATGTCCTGCAAATTCGACCACTTTGTTGGTGGCCAAATGGGGACACGCTAATTGGGTGTAATAGCACCAATTGACACAGGCTAAACGAGCAAAGGGATCAAAGGAAGAAAACGGAAAGCAAAGCTCACGTGGGTACTTCCAAAGGTCGACCAAATTGACGAGTAGCCATTTGCGATACCATTCCTTTGAAGGGAAGCAAATGAAGCGCAATTCGGAGGAGGAAAAGAGAACGAACCCCCAATTCGCCCCTATATTTTTGATTTGAATTTGGCACTAACCGCGCAATTGTGGCACGTCGTGTTGGGCGAGAAGGGCTGTGTCGCGGAAGCGAGGCCAAATTTAGCGAGACGACAGTCAAAACGGTTCAGCAAATTGGCAAATGCCCAGTGGACGGCTTCCACCTGCTCAATCGCCCGTCGGAGACGCTCGAAACAGTGCAAACAATCGGCGGAGTTGGCCGGGCCGATCAGACAGCCGCGGCCCAACGGACCGTCGCGCAAATGATCGGAGTGGGCGAGAAGGTCCTCCTCTGATCGAATGCGGCGCCAGTCGAGTCGAAACAGTTCGATCAGCTGCAGATTGGTAAAGCCATCGGGGCATTTGGTGAACAAAGACATTTCCCTGCAAGGAATTGAAAATGAATGTACAATTTCGGAAGTGGCTCGACTTTGACCCCTCCAATATTGGATAATTCGATTTAGCATTTAAATATTCGAAAAGTGTGCAAAATCCTCCCAATCCCCCCCCCCAATTGACCTCATCCTTCGCAGTCGTGCCCAACTGTTCCGTGCACATAAATCAACTGGTGCTAGCGAAGTCCACACATGGCACATTTGCTGGTCGTTGTTGGGCTAAAATGGACAAAACTCACAAAAAAAGAAGTAAATTTGGACTAAATTGAGATAAAAGCAACAAAAACAGTAACTCACCTCCCAAGGGTTTGTTGTGATGTAACGGAAACTCCGCGAATATCGGCGGAAAGTGTCGGGAAAACCATCGACAAAATTAGGTGAGAAAGTTGGAATTCGCCAAATGGTGTCCATAAAAGAGAAGTCATCGGTGGTCAAATTAGCATTGGACGGGACAGAAGAGACGGAGAAATGTTGAGCAACAGCGGAGGACGAGAAGAGACTGAGGAAGGACAGGAGGAAGAGGAGGACGAGCGGATGAAAGCGAAACGACGCGGCGGAGGGACGGAGACGGGCGGAATTGGCAGAAGAGAAGAAAACGGGGAAAGCAGCAACAGAGCGGGGGAAGGGAAAAGCACCGAACCGGGGGAAACACGAAGGGGAGGAACATGGCCAAGGACATGCACAGAAAGTGGGCGATGAAAGCGACGAACGGCTCCAAAATGGCGGTAAGAGGGAAGAAGAAACCCGCAAAACCCTCTGAAGATGATGCCCGGGGTGAACATGTTCACTTCCGTTGAAAGATGCCGTTGTCTCTGTCGGCGGACAATGCCTTCGTCTTCGCCTTCTCTTCCGGTGTTCTGTCGTGAACAGATGGCATCTGTCCGGTCCTTCGTCGCCTCTGTCCGTCCTGCGCCGAATTGAGGCGAAGCGCCGCCCGCAATGGCATTCGCCGTCGCTGCTCATCGGTCCCGCTTCATTGTCCGCAAGTTTTTCTCCGCTTATTGTTGGCACTTCTCCCTCTTCTTCCGTCTCTCCATCCTCCGCACTCTTTCTCCAACTTCGTTGTCTTCTTCCGTTTTTTCTTGCGCATTTTTGCCGAAAGGACCCGCACTGATTTTGGAGAAGGAATATTTTGACGGTATCGACGACTGTCGGCGGCGGTGGCGAAAGACAGCCCCAAAGAGAGCAATGTTAATGATGAGAATGGAGCAGGGGAGTAGCCGAGACGAGCAGAGAGGAGACGCAGAAGACGACGACGATGGCACGGAGCAGCAGTGACAACGGCATTCAGTCCCCCCGGAGGCACCAGAAAAAGGACGACAGACCAATGGCCAAAGGACGAATGGACAAATGGCCTAACAAACAAACGAATTATATACAGCACAACTAATGATGCAAAACAAATGCTTACGGATTCATTTCTCAATTTGAATTGAAACGCAAAATAAGGTGGAGAGAGAAGGGGGGGGGGGGGTAAGGAAGTGAAAACAAAGGGAGAATAACGTAACAATATGGGGGGGGGGGGAGAGATATGGAAATAAATGCCGAAATTATGCAACAAAAAAAAGAGCAGAGGAACAGAGGTCCATTGCACAGATAAATTGATCTTTTTTTGATCAAATAAAATGCACTAAACAAAAAATGAAGGTACGCAAGCAGTGCAACGTGTAACAGCAGGAAGGGGAGGGAGAAGCCGTCGCGGAGGAAGAGGAGGAAAGGGGAGAAGCAAAAGCCGTGGGAGATGAGAGAGGGAGGGACCGGAGAGGAGAAGCAAAAGCCGGGGGGCGGAGCACCCGTCAAACACGGACGAAGGGAACTGCTTCTTCTCCTTTACATTGCTCGCTTGCCTGTGATTCGTCTTCGCCTTTTTTCGGCGAAGCGAAAGTGAATGGCCCCCGTTTATCCCCTCCCTCCGGCACATCCTAAAAGATTTTCCCGCAAGCGGCGACGGTTGCGGCAGCCAATGAGTGGCAGCGCACATACGACTAGCAAATCGATTGGCTTGTCCTCTCGCAATGGACTCAGCTTGAAAGAAGGTTCCGCCAGCCACAAGCGCGGCCACATAAACTTTAAAACGGATTTAGCCAGAGGCATGAATGAAAAGGCCAGAGAGACAGACAAAGGGAAATATTGGAGGGGAAGAGAGACGAAGGAAAAGAGTGCCGAGGAGAGGGAGAAAAAGATGGGCAAGAGACTTTTATAAGAAAGGAATGGTTGTGCCGAAGTAGGAAAAAGAAAATAGGCCAGAGGATATGCTACCGGCCAGAGAGGGCAGGGGGAGGGAGAGGGAGAGGGGAAGAGGGAGAGGGCGGGGGGAGGGAGAGGGGGGGGGGAGAGGGAGAGAGGAAAGGGCGGGGGGGGGGGTTAAACGATGGATGGGAGGGACGGCGCAAAGAATGTGCAGCAGGGAGCCCAAAAAGGCTGGCGGGAGAACAAACGGATGGGAAGCAGCCCCTTATGGGACGGAGACGAATGTGTGGGAGGAGGGAAAGGCAAAGGGAAGGAAAAGGCAATTGGTCGGGAAGACGAGGGGGGAGGGGGGGGGGGGGGGGGCACCTAACCAAGGGGAGCAGCAGCAGCGGTTAGTGGATCTTTTCCCGAGAGAGACTCTCTTCATTAGGGGGGGGGGGGGGGTGAGGTGTGGGGAAAGGGATCCGTTGAGTGGAAAGGAGGCATGGAAAGGGCGGGGGGAGCTAAATGTTCCCCGAGGGGCGAGGAACGAACGGACGACGGAGGGACGGCGTGCCGAAGACAAAAAACGACTTTTCTTTTGCTGCTGGGATGGAAATGAATGGATATGGGCCGAGGAGCATAACGATTAAGCCTTTCTCTTCTCCGACTGAATTCCCTTTTCGCTAATATAATAAAACAGTGTTAACTTTTTAATGAATTAATTGAGATAAATTCAAAGTTAAATAGTTCTTTTATCACAAAATAAGAGCAAACATAGCAAAAAATGGAAAATAGGAGGGGAGGCCAACAAATCGACGAGACAAGACAATTGGAGATTTATGTGATTCGACTTGGATTGGAGACAGAACAGAACGAATGTCGTCCTTCGGAAGAATAAATGGGAGGGAACGAATTCGATCGAATGCACAAAGAGAAGGGAAATTATGGACGAAGGTGAAGCGTGGATGGAATTTGATCATTGGGGGGGGGGCTAAAAGAGGGGCCAATATTAGCGAAAATAAACGATCAATAATATTAATCAAATACATAATCAGCATCATGATCAAGTTAATTGTTGATACGAAGAAAAAAGATCGTGAGGCATTCACATTGAGTGATCTGACGGAAAAGAGCAAAACGGGCGGAGAGAGTCGTAAATTTGGTGTTGCTGCATTAATCCCGTAGAGAGAGATAGAGAGGAGAATGATTTGTTCCGTCGTTGGCATGAGAATGAACGATTGATGGACTGAAAAACGGAATGCCAAAAAAGAAAGGCACAAAAGACCCCCGACCAAAACAAACACTTTCCCTTTCTTAGTCCGTTTTCAATCGGTCATTAAATTAGCACGCCTAATAAGCAATTAAAACGAATGGAAAGTGTACTGGGACCTAACATTGTACAGAGAAAGAAAACAGACAAAATGAAACGGAAAGCGACATCGAATGGACAGAACAACCGACGAAAGAATGGAAGGAAATGAAATGACGAGCAATGAATCGAAAAGGGCGGGCGGACCGGCATTTATCTGCTGGTCGACGGACGATCGCTTCGCGCAACATTTACCAATTTCGGCTGTCTTTTGAGTCGAATTGAAATTTCGAATAAATGTGAAAAAACAAACATTAATTCACGATGAGTTTCAAGAGTAAGGAAAGCATTTGCAATAGTGAATTTCGAATGGACACGTAATTTTAAAAGAAAGATGAGAGGGAGAGAGAGGAAGGAATGGAGGGGACAATCGAATGGAAGGGAAGAAAGCCGAGCAGTGAGTGGACTAAAGAGCACAAGGGACGATGTTTTGTTGGGATTGGCCGACTTCGAAATTGGCGCCAAACACTGCCGGGCGCCAAGTTCAAAGCAATGTAAATGTTTAAATGGGCATTATTATTTTAATTTATATACAAAATACAAACAATGGAAAAGTCTGCAGAAGTTGCAAAGGAAATTTAAAAAAAAAATTAACAAATAAAAAATTGGCGGTTAAGTCAATGGAAATGTTGAATTTTAAAATGAAAAGCACAGAACAGGCGGCAGAAGATAAGGACAGAAGCGATAAGAAATGAATTAAGGGCGATAGATTAAGGTAATTAGGGTAGTTGGGGGGGGGGAGGGGGGGGAGTGGTCACAAAATGGACACCATTTCAGTTGGCTTTGTACAGTCAAAGGAATCGTCGGCTCGTTGCTCCGTTCATTGCTCACCAAAAGCCGCTGCCCATGCCGTGGGTACCCAAAGTGCTCAGTTCCTCCGCCAAACTCACTGAATTTGTCGCCATTCGTTTCTGTCAGTTCCCCTTCGCTTGCCTTTCAGTGTCTGTCCCATTGTCTGCGGTGCCGTCGCTTGCATCATGGCCGTGTTTCCGCTTTGTTGATGATGAGCTGGACTCATCGCCTTTCTTTGTGCCCCGCCGCCTTCCGTTGCTTCGGTCGCGTTCGAGTCGATCATTGCGAGCAGCGACGGCGGCTGTCCGACAGTGGCATTTGAGACGGTCGTTGCCGGAGGTAACACGAAACTGTTGGGGGGTATTTGCTGCTGGGCGATTTGGTAGTGGGGCCCGTGGGGTTGGGACATGTTGGCAGAGGCGGGCTTCTGGTCACTCCAGCCTAAGTTAAGCATTGGCTGCGTCTGCTTGGCCAATTCGCTCGTCCTACCCCCCGAGTTGCCCATTTGCTGCTGCGGTGCGTCGCCCTCCGCTGCTCCGCCGTTCCATGCCCCACCGCTTCTCCCCGCCGTCCCTCCTCCTCCGCCCCCTTTTGTCATTTGTTGGTTCGTCGAGGTGCCGCCCACCGTTGGCGTTGTCTCATTGTTGCTGCTGTTGCTATTTGTGCCAGAATTTGTGCCATTTCCGATCGGCGGTAATTCTCCCCTGAGGGATTGGGACAGTTCAAAAAACCCAACCCAATTTTCATTTTAAAAAACGTAAATTTTCTGGGAAAACCGCGCTTAAGGGCAAAATAACGAAAGTGTCCCCGTACCATCCGCTCTCGACCACTTCTGCGCCTTCTTTGGCCAACAGATTGGACTTGGCCACCACTTCATCAGCAGTGAATTGTTGCCATCGCTGAATTGGGCCCGCTGCAAAATGATCAATCGTTTTGTGTGTTGCGTGGTGAAAACAAACTTTGCTCTGCCGGGTCGCCCCAAATGGAAGTGCCGGTGTCCCTCTGCCATTTGCGCAGTTCGCCGTTTGGGTCTGCAAAAGAAGTGAAATAATATCCAACGGATGCTTCATGTCTAATCTCTATAACAATTCGTTTTGATAATTCTCTGTTTCGGGGTAACACTTTTAAAAAGTTGAAAAAAAATCGACAAAATTGCGCACAAATTCACAAAACGCATACAAAGCATTATTTGGGGAAATAAATGCAATAACCAAATGGATGAGTTTGAGTATATGTTGTATGAATTTGCGTGCTTTTTTTGTTGATATTTTAAAGTTTTGGTGTGCGACCCCAAAACGGGAAATTACCTTCGTTTTTAAATAATGCCGAGTTTGGGCAAATTTCCGCAAAATTTTAAATCAGCTAAGTTTTACAAAAACTATTCAAATTCTGTGTGATTAAAAGCTATAGTTCTAGCCAGCAACTGCTAGTACTAATTGAAAGCTTTAGGCAACTCTCAAAACTTGAAACCCTTTAAAAATCAATTTTTATTTTTAAATCATTAATTTCTCGCCCATGGCTTGGCGTTGTGTCCCTTTTTCGTCTCACCTTGCCAAATTGCGTCTTCGCTCAGTCCGCCCGTCTGCTGAATGTTGCTCGCCGTTGTCCCATTTTGCAAATTGAACGTGCCCATTGGGTTGAATTGGGCGCTCGCTGCGTGTGGAGGGTTTAGCGAAGTGAAAAGAGGGGGCGGGTGGAGATGGCCGAACATCGGCGGATGCCGCGGGGGAATTATGTTCAAAGGGGGCGGCGGACCGCTGAATTGGGTGAACTTCCGATGGGAGCCATTGCCGCCACCACTGGGCCCTGCAGCGGAGAGTTCGGGCACAAATTTGTTGGCATTGCCAGCACCGGACGAGTCCCACCCTAAATGTATGTTCAAGAGTCTCGGAGGCAAGTATTGGGAATATTAGAGATAGAACGGCAGCCAACGGACAATGAGTGGCGGCTCAAAACGGCACAAAATGAAACCGTTTCATAATAGTACAGCATTTCGTTGCGGGGCCCCTTACCTCTGTTGGCCATCGAAGGCCCGCGAGCGCCCGCCCCCACGAATTGGGGGATGCCGCTGGGGATCTGAACGACAAATTAGCATCCCGTAGGATTAGCGACTGCCCCAGTGCGTTGAAATACCAAATCGGTGCGTCTCACCATTCTCTCCCCGCCTCCGTACACGTGAACACCGCCGTAGCCACCGGCAGCGCCAATTGAGCCAAAGCCTTAAACGACTTTCAGATTGACAACAACAAAGTGAGCACCTCCGTGTCCGAATAATTGCGTGCCGTCGTCCGGGGGTGGTCCTCGGTGTTGCTGTTCCCACTTCCGATAGTTCGGGTGGGAGGGCGGTGGCCCCGAATGGCTTGGGTCAATTCCTGCTGACAAGCATTTACATTTCATTGGCCAAACCATCACAAACCGTTCATTTCCAAGTTCCACGGTGTGCATTGGTTGATCTCCCCTCTCCCCCACTGTCCATTTACTTAACTTCCTTTTTATTTCTGTTTTTTCTCCATTTGCTTACTCAAATCCATCGGAGGAGTGAACGGACCAGAAGGTGCTTGCTGAGGAATGCCTTGGAGTTGGAATGTTCCCGCGGGAGCCTTTAAGCTCATCTGCAGAAATTTATTGTCCGCCTGAGCCATCGCGGCAGCGGCTTCTGCCTGTGACAAGTTGAATTGTGCGAATTGCTGCTGGGCGTGGTGGTTGTTCTGTTGGTGGTGCGGCTCGTTCCACGCCGCCGCGCCCCCTCCGTAAGGTGCGCCCGACGGAGTGAACGGAGCGGCGCCCATCGACGGCATTTCGTTCTGGGACACTTTGCTGTAGTCCACAGGATGGCCGCCCCATTTTGTCATTAATTTGCTGCTGTCTGTCGTCCCATGCGCTTCCGCGCCGCTCATTGTCGGGCCAAGGTGATGCCCCGCAACACCGACAAGCGGACCCTTCCACGCCTCCATGGGCATCGGAGGTGGACCAGGACCACCTGCTGTTACAGCTGCCACTGGGGGTGATTGGAAGGTTGGGCCACCATAAAAAGAATTCATCTCTTCAGCAAATAGCATCCGTGTAGTAAAATAGTCTTGAATTGAATAGCAAAGGAAAATCGGTATTATTTTCCTTTGTCCATATGTATCCACCCTTTTGGTGCGTTTTTTATTTTTATTTTTATTTCATAATCTCGTAAATGGCCAACACACAAATACAAGCAAACCCATATAGCAGAAGTTAAAATAATTAAATACTTTTTCGGATATAAATCTGATTTTTTGTGGCACAAAATAAAAATAAATAAATTATGGCAATTTTTACTGTAAAATCAAAATCAAAGTGCTTTTTTTCGTTAATCTGTGTTAAACTGTATGTATATAAAAAAAAAGAATTTCCTGTGGGTCATTTAGTGCATGCCTTTCTTTCCATTATTTCAAACGGTTAAGAAGAACCAAAAGGGGGCAATAATCGAGAAAGTGGGAATATCTGAAAATCAAGGCTCCTCCATCACTGCCCACCCTTTTTCTCTCTGCTCCAACTCACAACACTCTCTAACCATCCCCAGTGTTTTTCCTCCTGCATCTAATGGTGTCAATCGAATGAACAAACGTTATTCAGTAAGTTGATGACAACAGAGAATAAAACATAGTGAGAGAACGAAATTGGGAGAGGGAGGGGGAAAAGAAACGAGAGTGGAGAGAGAAAGATCAGTGGGAGGCAGGGAAAGGAGGACAGAGAGAGACAGAGAAAGAGAATTAGGAGTAAGAAGAAAGGAAGGGAGAGAAGGGATAGTGGGCAAATAAGGAGAGAGTGAGAAAAAGAGAGTAGAGTGAAAGAAAGGAGGGAGAGAAAAGGGAAAAAGAGAAAAAACAGACTTTCTTCATCTGCTTATTCTCTCACATTCTTTACTAGAATTTTCAAGCTGAGAGATAAAAGGGAGAAATGACAGCAGCAGAAAATGGTCGAATGGAGCGCAAGAAGTGCTGTTGGAGAAGAACGACAGGAGAGACAAGGCGGCAAAAACATTTAAAATTAATTAGGTGCCCTTACAAATTTTTCAATTCACCCCCCCCCCCCCATTTCATTCGTCGTTCTCTTCCTTTCTCTTACGTCTTCTCTTACTCATTTATTGTTTCATTATCACCGTCTTTTCCTCTCCAGCAATAAAATAATTAAAAAATCAATTTGCGATAAAAGTATCAGGCTATATTTTCTATTAGGGACGGCACATTCTTTTCCGTTCGATTTTTAATCTCTAATTTCTATGTCAAGATCAATCCCTCGTCACATTCGCCCATTTGTGTTTTTTATAAGATAATTCGTGCTTCTTTCATGTTAACGTCCCTCCCTTCTGCTAAATGTTACTGTGACGAATATATTTGCCTATCCACGAAAGCTTGATTTCATAGATTCATCGGCGCCTGTGTTCATTAATGAGATCTCCATTCTGTGGAAGAATTAGAGAAAAGACAGTGTACAAGGAAGGGTGGGAGAAAGTGTGTACAGAGGAGGTCAAAGTCCGAGGAGAGGATCAGTTGAATATTGATCATTCAAAAAGTAACAAAAAACGGTACTTTCGGGTTTTGTGTCAACAAAACTTTTTTTTTTGTTAGATTGATTTTAAATTAATAAAAAGTCGTTTCTATGGGTTTTCGGGGTCGTAGAACCCGAATATGATGTCTGTTTCGACCCATTTTGAACTCCGAACCCGGATTCGAACAATTATCAAAATTCAATTTTTTCCCCTTTTTTCTCCTAAAAATTATTACAGGTCATTTTTTTGCGGTATCAATGCGAGAACAAACAAAGTGGACATGCAGAACGACAACGGCAATTAATATGATTTCTTGCGATGATAATAATTTTTAGGAGAAAAAAGGGGAAAAAATTGAATTTTGATAATTGTTCGAATCCGGGTTCGGAGTTCGAAATGGGTCGAAACAGACATCATATTCGGGTTCTACGACCCCGAAAACCCATAGAAACGACTTTTTATTAATTTAAAATCAATCTAACAAAAAAAAAAATTTTGTTGACACAAAACCCGAAAGTACCCAAAAAACAACGATAAAAAAACATTTCGTTAATTGAGGATTTTGTCAACGAAGTAGGCAACCCGAAAAGCTCATATTTCAGTGTAACGAATGCGGGGGATCGGAGGGAAATTTTCAATGAATTTGATCAGATCACACCTCGTCCACCCCAATGGATCACTGGTTCATCGTTCTCGATGTGCTAACTGTTTCCGCCGGTGCCCAATCCCTTCGTTTTTCCGATTCCGCCAGATGCAACTGTTGTATTGGGTGATAAATACGATTGCAATGGAGGCCCTGTTGTTCCGTTGGCGATGAATCGCGCAGCAAAATCTGTGACAGTGCCCGCCGATTCGGAGGGTTTTAGCTGGTGGGCTGCGAATTGGTGGTGATGAAGACTGCTAAGAGAAGGAAAAGATGCCATCGAAGAGGCCAACGGCTGCTGCTGTGGCCCATTCAGAACTCCGTTCGAAACCACCTCAACATATAATCCTTTATTGTCAGTCCATCAATGCTTGCTAATTATTAATGTTAGTCTCGATTCACATTTGATGCTGTTATGCTGAACGGAGTGCCGGCTCCGTCGGGCATCGGCGAATGGTTTAGTTGAGCAAATTGTTGGTAGAATTGAGCCTGGATGGATGCTGCCTGTGGGTGTAAATGGTTGCTTGAGGTGAGTGAGCTGGCTGAAGTCGTTGCCTGGGGAATGCAACCAGCCTAAAAATGCAATCATTAGCCTTTTATAAATGCATTTGAAATTTGTCTACCTTTGACACAAAATCGCCAGCATTCGGCCGATAGGTTGCAGTTGCGGCCCTCTGTGATTGCTGCTGTTGTTGAAGCAGACTCGGCGCATTACTGGCGACACTGCTTGTGTTTGGCTGAAGCCGACCGTGCTGCTGTTGTTGCTGATCCCGAGTTGTCGATGATTTCGCTGATGATGTGCTCTCCGGGCGAGTCAAATTGGCACCTTATAAATTAACAATCTCTCCTGAGAGCTTCAAAACGAATTCTGCGAGTGCTCACTTTGCACAGTGAAACTACTGCTAGCACTCGTCGTCGTGTGGGATGTGCTTGGCGTCTGTTGGTCCGCGGTCGTTTGGGAAAGGGTCGGTGCCCTGCTCGGCACTCGACTCGCCTGTTGCTGCTCCTCACAGGGCCCATTTTTCTGTTGAACTCTTCGTTGCAATGCCTTCATTTTGGCTGAATCGCATAATGCTGAAAACAAAAAGTGCCATTGCAAATAATTCAAATTATAATTATTCAATCATTCCCACACCGCCCCTCCCCCCCCCCAATTCTCACTGCATTCGAGAATGTTGAGAGACCCTATGGCCTTTTCAAATCGAGCTTCAAGTTCGCCATCATTGAGCAGTGCAAAAGCTTCAGCTTCGGAGAAAAGAACGCCCTTTTGTATTAGTGAAAGCAACGCGCCCCGAGGCACTTAAAAACGCCAATTCTGACAGATAAAGACCAATCATGCCTATCGAATGTTTTACCTGCGGTTCCATCAATGCCTGCGTTTAACACGTTACTTTCATAGCCAAATGTAAATGCAGAATGCCGAAAACCTATTCATAATACTGTTAAATAATTTACGCAATTTATAGGTGCTATTTAACGAATGTATAATCAGTCGGCACACCCACCAGATTCCTCTAAATATCTATAGACGAGCAAATTCACTTCATCGCTGTTAAATGCCATCCTTTTTAGTCGTCTTCACAACTTTGGCGGAGTATTTCTATATAGTTAATGGACGCGAAGGAATGCCGTACAAAGGGGGGCATAAGACAAATTTACGGGTTGCAAATTCAGACGAATTCTTTAGAATGTTTGTTAGATTTAATAGAACAATGGAAGGTCAAAGATGAAAGGATCAATGGTTGTGATTGTGAGTGATTCGATGTGTGACGAATGGAGAGCAAAAGAAGAATGGCGTATTTGAATGGTTGATAATTATAAAAACAATTTATTGTGTGAACAAAAATTGAATTTGTGCGGAGTAATTGAGTAATGCCCTGAGCTGAAACTGCAAAAATTAATTGGTTAAAATTTGAAAATACTTTCTAATTTAGGTCATTCATTATTAAGCTGCTCATTAACCTTCTCATTTCAATAATATGAAGCTTGAGAAAATACCTAGCCCTAAAGTTCTATTTTAGAAAGCGACGGAGACTAAGTGAAGGGTTCGGGGAGAAAATACCCGAAGGGATAAATGTGAGACGGTCCCTAGACACGATGATGGGGCAGGGGAGTGAAGGGATGGAGGACACGTCCTCCCCAGTGTAGAAAGGCTCACAAGGGAGGTTTTTAACGACGACGACGTCGACGATTCGGGCTGACGAATGGAGTGCAGAGAGTGTGCTGCAGATGGAGAGCAGCCTGACGAGCATAGATGTTGACATGGAAAGGCCGTGCAGACGCATGTGGCAGTTGAAGGCAGCAGACAGTCAGAAGGGAAGAGAGTTGCAAAGGGAGAGAAGCGAGGTGAATCTAAGGGCAGAGAACAAGTGACAATGCCTACGGAAAGTGCAGCCCATTTGAGAGGCGGACTTGGGCTGACGACGCCCCAGGGGAGCAAAATAGCAGATGAGGGCAGAGAAGGAAACGCAGAAGAGAAAGGACGGGAGCAGACGACGATAGTGAGAAGAGAGTACGGAAGCAAGACGACGAGAAGAATTCTGTTCGTCCGTCGATTATAAGTCGGAGCGGCGGCTTAAGATGAATAGAGCAGGAGGATGTGGGAGGAGAAAGGAAAAGGAAAAAGGAGAGAATTGGGGTGGGGGTGGGAAATCCATTCAACGATTGTGCTAAGGCAGAGAAGGGGAAGAAAAACGGGGACCATCTCAAAAATGATAAATTAAAATATATTTTTGGGAAATCTTTCATTTCACTTACTAAGGCAAAATAGGACAATTCGCCTACTAAGGCAAAATAGGACAATTCGCCTAATAAGGCAAAATAGGACGATTCGCCTACTAAGGCAAAATAGGACATTTCGCCTACTAAGGCAAAATAGGATATTTCGCCCATAACTAAAAATCGGTCATTTTGCCTATTGACATTTCACCTACTCGACATTTAGCCTACTAACCGAGAATCAGACGTTTCGCCTACGGTATTCGCATGCTGTGGAAATATTATTACAGAAAAAAAAGAATTAGGGAGTATAAAAGGATAAAAAGCAACTCGTACTGCCCCGACTCGTACTGATTTTCGACAAACCTTTGTCAAAGTGGGTCAAAAAGATTCTTGGTATCATTGGATGGTAAAAACCCAACTCGTACTAGGCCAACTCGTACTGCCCCAACTCGTACTGTTTTTCGACAAAAAAATGGTCATAACTTTTGTCAAAGTCGACCAAATTAAACATTCTTGGTACCATTCGATAGCCCTTAATGTTCTCCATCTATATTCAAAATACAAGAAAACTTTATTGCTTTTCAAAAAAGTTATGACCAAAAATCATAAAAAAATTTTTATTCGTCCATAACTTTTTTCAAACTTTATCAAATTTTTTGAAACTTGGTGGTTAGATAGAGAACATTAAGGGCTAACGAATGGTACCAAGAATATTTAATTTGGTCGACTTTGACAAAAGTTATGACCATTTTTTTTGTCGAAAAACAGTACGAGTTGGCCTAGTACGAGTTGGGTGTCGTCCTCATTGGATAACCCTTAATCCCCTCTACATATTTCCTTGAAAATTCAAAAAATCATCAACCAAAATAATTATTTTTAATATCCTTCTATAGCTATTAAAGTTCTCTCTTAGCCTACAAAATTTAAATTTTTTTTTGTCACTTTACAAAAAAATTATGGCCAAAAAACCTCAAAAAATTGACTTTTTCATGACTTTTTCGGCGCCGTTTGCCATAACTTTTTTTACGCTTGCATGATTTATTTCTATTTAACATGAAAATATTGAGCACACATAGAACTTCTTTAACTAACAACGAAAAAAGTTATAACATTTCAAAATTGGCGGCGCCGAAACAATCCGCGCCGAACTGGCCCCGACCTCTGAATGCATGAAAAACTTGTTTTTAGATTAGTCTGGACCTGCTTTTAATACAAATACCTGGACCCGTTGTAACCTTGCCATTAATAATGAGCAGGGCTCACTGTGACATTCAGATTTGGATTTAATTTTAGACATAATTAATTTTTTTTTTTTCCTAAGGAACATTTGAATCGGAAAATATTTGACGAAAAAAGGCAAAATATGCAAAAAAAAAAAAAAAAAAATTGTACAAAAAATGGCAAAATATGCATGAAATATACATAAAAACCCAAAATATGCAAATAAAATTCCCGATTTTTATACGCAAACACAAAAAAGAAAGTGTTTTTCCTACTATTTAGAGCATGGAGAAGCCAGGAAAAAAATATACATTTGCATACTTTTGGCAGCCCTGATAATGAGATTTAAAATATATTTGAGTATTACGCAAAAAACCAGCGCAAACTCGCCTACGGCGGTCTCGCCCCACTACTTGCTCCGTCTTCCCATTTCGGTTCGACTTCATCCCCTGATTTTTAGACTTAGCTCGTCAAGAAGAGCTTTCGAATGATAGCAAATTTGTTCAAAAATATTTATTTAAAATGAGTTTTGGCTGATTTTCGAGGTAATTTATCGTGATTTCATCCGGCTCAAAAAATGGTTTAAATGCTTTGCCTGATTTTCTTTATTTTATTGTTTTCAGCGCCCAAGAAACCCTATTAAAGTGGTTTTGTGCGTTTCGGCTCTGGGCCATACAAATTTCTTACGCCATTTTTGTTTGCTTTTGTAGCTCATTTCCTTGTCACACGCAAAATGTACAACAGTTTTCCCACCCTAGTGATGGATTGAATATTAAATACAAATAATTATTTATTTAACACTTTATAAAAAAGAACAGCATGAAAATCTTAATAAATCTGATAGTTCAATTCATAAAAAGAAAGACAAAAATATTAAGGCAACGATCAGAAGATGGTTTTTGACAAAAAAAAAATTGCCACTGAAGGGGGAATGTGTTTGAAAAAGCCGGGATTATTCCACTTGTGACGAACCGTCCCTTCTGGCCCAATTGCTCCTTTTCATCGTTGTCCCTCCTGTTCCAAATTTACATAATTGTAGCAGCGAGTCGGCAATGAATCTGAAAGGTGGAAGAATGGCAGACTGTTAAAGAGTACAGGGCGAAAATAACCTCTGATTTGACGCAAATTCTCCAATTCTTTTGTCAATGTATCGATTTGCCTGTAAAAGATGAGAAAATTAAATCGGTCTGCTCACACTAAGATTTTCTTCTAAAATATTGCACAAATCCAAGGCCTTTTAAAATAGTAAATTTAGCAGTTGCGGTGCTTCCGACTCACCTCTTCTGCTGCACCGCTTTGGTCTCCGCTTGTATGATCCGTTCTCGCATTTTCACTTCGTTGCCGCTCGAATCGAAACGATTTTCCGCTTCTTTCAGCAGTTTCTCCACGGTGTCCAATTGCGCATCGTCCACATTGTCCAAGGAACCTAAAAATAAAAATTCGACAAAACAAACGCAAATCAATTGACTGAGTTGGGCCAATGCTGCCGTAAGTTTTCTGTCCGAGTCACTCAGCTTTTCCTGCAGTGAATTTGCGGTCGCTTCGGAGAGAGTCGCTTTTTTTGCGACTTCGTTGGAACGTTCCGCGTCGGAAATTGCCTAATTATTAATTGTCTTCTCTTATGACTATTTTTCTGTCAACTTGGTTCTCAAAATCCTTTGTTGTGGTCAAAACCGAGTCCAATTCGCTGCTGAGAGTGTCCAGCGCACTTTTCGTTTCTGTTGCCCCAGCCATCGTTTGTTCAGTGGCGTCGGTTAAATTGGCCGCTTCCTTAACAATTTTCAGTCCGTCCGTTTTATGTCCACCCCTCAGATTGGTCACTTCATTCCCCCGTTGATTTTCTGGGGGGGGGGGGGGGGACGACCCTCTCCGCCCTCAGATAGCTTTTCCTGTGTTTCGCCGCCACTTACCATGGCCAAATTCTGCGCTTTCATTTTGGCCTCCTCCGCCACTTCCGCCGCTTCTTTTGCATTTTGACTCGCGTCTCCGACCGCACCTTCGGCTTCCTTTGTCGTCGCCTGCGCCTCTTCGATTTCCTTTTCGATATCCGCCAAATTGGTCATTTCCTCGGTCGCTTCCGCGCGGCTTTGTTCGATTTTACTATGAAAGTCTGAAAATAAATTTTCATTTGTTTGCCTTTTGCAACAATTAAACCGGAAAGCGCATCGTGCGAATCCTTCGCATCGTTCCACGTCTTCGTAGCCAATTCGAAAGCCGTTTGGGTGCGCGCATTAAAAGACTCGGCTTCGTCAAAGGAATTGTCCACACTCTTTGGGTAGAGAAGGCAATAAAAAGCATTATGCTTTTCCCACCATTTGCCTCTGTTGCGCATTTCGCAACTGTTCGCGCGCTTCCTCCACTAATTTATCCATTTTTTCTACCAATTCCGCTTGCTTTTCCGCCTCCGACCGTGTTTTTGACAGCGCTTCCAAACCCTCTTCCTGTGCCCTTTTGACTTTCTCCATCAACTCATCAGAAAAAACGTTCGGCAGACGGATACTGTCCACTCCGCTCAGAATGAACGCGGCCCCGTCGTGTGTTTGGTTTGTCTCGAGGGACTGTTCCGTCGCCATTTGTTGGACGGCTTTCAGTCGCTGTTCCAACTCGTGGACTTCGGTCAACAAAGCAGAAATTTGCAGACTGGTGCTTGAAGCTGCAATAATTAGTAATTGATTTTGAACAATGAGCTCCGATGAGTCGCTCACCTCCAAAAATCGCTTCGTTGGCGTCGCTGAGCGATTGCCGCGACTCCCTCCGAATTTGCTCAGCCAACGAAAGGATCTCCCGGCGACGCTGCTCCTGCCGATCAGACAACTGCTTGGATTCGCCAGCGATCTCCGACAATTGCTGACTCTTTTCCCCGTAACGGTCGAACGCCTCCTGCGCTTTTGCCAAGTGCTGTTCCCCTTGTGTTTGCACATAATTTACTCCAACAGACAGCTCTTTGTGGGTGGTTTCTGGAAACGATACGGGAGGAATTGATTCGAGAGGAGAAATAATACGGGAGGGGAAAGGTAGTGTATCCCCCCGCCCCCGTGAATACGTCGCGGTTGTTTATTTATTACCCTTGTCCGTGCTAAACTGTCCCAATTGCTGTTCAATCACCGCAGCATTCGTGTCGATTTGCTGGAGTCTGTCGCGAAGTCCCAGCACCAAAGTGTCCGCTTCTGCAAGTTGCGCCCTCATTGAAATTGCCTGGTCGCGAATGTGCGAGTCGTCCCCTTCTGCTGGTCGATGTGTAATAATTACTCTCCCATTAGGGACGTAGAACGTACCCATTTTTTTCAGTGCTCTTTCATGCAGTGATTCGACCTCCACTCGCACTTTTTGCACATGCTCGTCAAATTCGCGATCGTCCACTTTGATCTAAACAACCAAATGAAGGTTTTTTCACTCACAATCACCGGGTTATTGATGATCTCGTCCAGGTTTTCGCGCAATTCACTCATTGTCCCGTTGATGTCATTTTTGCGCGATTGGATCAGTGCATAACAGTCGTCACATGCGGGACAACCCCCGCGCAAATTGAAGCGATTTTCGGAACATTGGTCACAGCGACGGCCTTCCACGTTCTGTCGGCACAAACACTGCCCACTGGCAACGTCGCATTCCAAAGTCTCAGAGCTAAACACCAAAGGGTAAACCGATAGGTTTGGAATATTCCTAGTCAGTCACCCGGTCGGATCGCAGCCGCATTCCAAGCACCCTTCCGGGCCGAAGCCGAAATGCCGCGTTGCGCACTGATCACAGCGTCTGCCGGTCACCCCCTTTTTACATTGGCATTGGCCGGTAATCAAATCGCACATGCCCCCCTCCAAACTCCCCAAAGGGTCACAACCGCAGGGATGGCACCCATTTCCGGAGGAAATATTAAAGAAGCCGGGGGCACATTGATCACAACGAAGGCCAATCACTTAACGGATCGAATATTCAGAACATTCTACCATCGACTCCCCCCCCCCTTTTTTTGACCGACCGTTTGGTTGGCACGAACATTGCCCATCAGTCTGACGACATTCTGAAAGAGAAGCGTTGAAAATCCCCGAAAATCTAAATCTAGGGCAGTCGAAGAATTTCCACCTTACCAAGCGCTTCAAAGTCCTGACCCGGCCTCAAAGTGCCTTGGGGGTAGCAGTTACACGACCTGCAGTCTCCTGCAACATTTCAAGAAGACCATTATAAAAGCCTGTCGTCGCCACCTTTCACTTCCGATAGCGCGTCCCCCCAAAAACCGGCCATGCATTTGTCACATCGCCACCCCGTCGTGTGATAAATGCATCGTTTGCACTCTCCGCTGATCGTGTCGCACTTTCCAATCGCATTTGGGTCGGTATTGCTGTTGCAGTCGCATTTCTGACAAGGAATGCCCTCGGCCGGATTCCCAAATGACTCTTCCGCACAAATGTCGCATCTGTTCAAACAGACCGGTCGGGTTAGTCCGAGCCGAATCCATCTCTCCCGTCTCCCGGACACTCACTTTCGTCCTGCGTATCCCTCTGGACATTCCGTGCATAACGTATCCCCATCGCCCATCAAAATGCACGGGCCGTTCTCGGGACAGTCGCATCTGTTAAATTCTGTGTCAAAACTCATCCACAAAAATGTAGTCTGAGATAAAACATCCATTGCATTTTAACAACACACTTTTTGCAGTCTTCAGCTGTCCCCGTCAGCGCATCGCCATAAAACCCTCGCGCACATCGCTCGCATGTTTCGCCGGCGGTGTTGTGTTGGCAAATGCACGAGCCTTAAAAAGGGAGTCCATTGAATCAATTGAGAAAAGGTGGAGAACGACCTGATTCGGAATCGCAGCTGTCGGAATGGCCGTGACATTCGCAGGGAATGCATTTGGCTAGCGGACCGCCAAAATGAAGCGTGCGCTTATAGCCGGGGGCACACGATTCGCAAAATTGGCCGACGAATGCGTCAGGGCATTTGCACTGTTCAACCCAATTGGCAGGCTCGGCCAAGTCGATGCTGGGCACAGAAGCAGCCGAATTGACGGTGAAATTGTACAGGTAACCGACATCTGGTCAAAAATGGAAAGAAAGCACATAATCCCTCCTCCGCTGCTGGAAACAAACCGCCTTTGGAGAAAGTGCCACGAATTTTAAAGGCGCTCACATTGGAGAGGACGGCGATGAAATCTATCAAAATGGCATTAAAGGATTGGCAAGGACAAAGGCTGACCCGTCTCGCGGAGAGATGGACTCCACTGAAGCGAAGGATGGAAATGCACGCGGAAACGAAAACGTTGCTCGCGAATGGCAGGCAACGGATTGCCCTGGGCGAAGATTGGCAACACCAACTCTTGTCCATTGGCACCGACAATGACAATGTCCCTTTAGCATTTGTAAAGCAAAATGAATGCAACATTTTTTTTACTTTTTGCTTGGGCCGGGGTTGGGAAGCTGAACGCGGAGATGGAAGTCGATGAAATTGTTATAAATGTGTCGCTGATCTCCCAAAAATTGTGATGGGGCAAAAAAATAGACCTTAAGATTGGCAATTTTACACATTTAAGCATTTTTATTTACAGGATAATCGTCTAATTGAGAAACAGCGGCCGCGCGATCGACTGAAAAGAAAGGAAAAACAGCAATTAGGGAAAGAAGCATCGTTAAATTCCATCCCCTCCGCTTTTCCTTCCCCCCCCCTTTTTTCCCTCTCCGCGTTTCCGCCTCTTCTTTGACCTTGGGCCCATTGGACGTCCTCTAATTGTCGTTCTGATCCGCCCGACCAGTCTTCAGTGCCTAAAAACGTGCAAGTGCAAGTTATCGCCCATAAAGTCGTCTATTAAAAACGGACTCTCAAAAAATTGTGAAGACACATTCACAGCAAAATATCCTTCGGCCGCCGAACAAACGGACGAATGGCCGAAACAGAAACACGGAGAACAGCCGAAAGGGTTGGAGGAGGACAACAGGAAGAAGCTGGGCTTGCACTTGTCACAGCGCTGACCCTCCACATTCTAAAAACGAAAAAACGCCATGAGAAAACAGAAGAGAAGGATAAATGGAACAACCTCTTTGCAAACACACGACCCGGACGAGGAGGAACAAGTCGGGGTGTTGTTGAAGGAGCCATTTGCATCACAACGACAATCTCTGAGGGCAGTGGGGAAAAACTAAGAAAAGTGTCAGTGAAACAGGTTTGAGCAACTGTGAGCATACATGGAAAAGGGGGGAGGGTCAACCAAAATTTTTGCGAAGGGGTCTTGGAGGGGGGGGGGGGGGGGGGGTCGAGAGAGGGGGGGGGGGGGGGGGAGGGGTGTCAGCGGCCCCAATTTTGCGAAGGGGTCCAGCCATGTAATTTGACTACTTTTTTTTTTTTGCTTTTCAAAACCTTTTTTGCGGCGCAGTTTTTTCAAAAAAAAAATCACGAACAAGGGGGTCCGCGGTGCCGATAGGCGCCGCCGGGGAAATTTTTTTAAAGAATTATTAATGTATTTTGTTAAGAAAATAGCCAATTTTTCAGAAATTTTCCTCTTTTCCCCTTCGCTACGACCCCCCCCCCCATCTCTTTTACACCGGCCCCCCCCTCGATGCGAAGGGGTCCCACATTTTGGGGTCCTTTGCGGGCGAAGGAGGGGGGGGGGGGGGGGAGGTCGACCCCCCCCCCCTTTTCCATGTATGACTGTGAGTGGAAAGCATGCCTTTCCTGCTCCCCCCCCAATGGCATCCCTTGACTTTTAAGCCCTGAAAAGCCTAAATCTTATGACAATCGCTGCCCAGCCCCCGATGAGATCAATTTCCCCGATTTCCGCTTTGTGTATAAATCAAATCTCACAATCAACACCCACTTGCATCCTGTGGCACCAAAGTCGTAGAATCCATGTTCGCAACGATCGCAAAATTGGCCGCCGACCCCCGGCTTACAGCGACATTGGCCCTTCTCGTCGCATTGAGTGTCGGCGGAACCGATCTCATCGCACTGACACTGACGACAATAATGTTCGCCCTGGCGACGCCAATGGTCGGGAAGACAGTGTTCACAATGGGGGCCATGAAATTGGAGGAGAAAGGCATGGTCAGAGGAATGGACTTGCAAACCGACCTGAGTGTTGCCAGCACAGTCAATGCAATGGCCACCATGGCCCGTGTTCTCGAAAAGTTTGGCGTCGAAGTAACACCGATTGGAGAGACCGTTGCAATTGCAGGCTAAAGAGAAAAACTGATGAGCACAGAGTGTGCAGAATGAAACGGAAAGACAAATGAATCAAATTTGCCGTCAGAATTCTCAACCCAAACCGACGGAGGCATTCGTTGGCTTCCATGGAGGTGGCGGGTCGCCACGGTCTATCCACGAAGAAGGGGGCGCACTGCTGACAGTCCACGCCGGCGGTGTTGTGCTGACAGTCGCACACCAATTGTTCCTTGATGCCACACGCATTGTCTTTCGCTTCTTTGACCTCCCATCCCATCCCTAAACCTCTCCCCGTCCTGTGGACTTCACGCATTGGTTGGCGTGACCATTGCATTTGCATCGTCCGCCAACCGCAAAGTCGGAAATTCCGTAATAGTACGAGCGAAGCACACGACTGTCTCCGAATATTTCGTCACCAAATGTGTTCATTCGAACCAATGAAATGCGTATTTGTTCTGCAGCCACCCATTCCTAAGGGATGGTAAAATGGTAAATACGTGAATTGTTTTTTGATAGGGCTCGATCCTGACATTTATGACCCAGACTCCGACAAGGCCGTTGTCAAAAATATTTCGGAGGAGGGAATCCGAAGACGTTTTTCAAAAACTAAGGTAAAATGGGGTCCGGCGGTGCCGGGAAAATTTTGAAGATTTTAATATGATAAGAAAATTGTGCAAAAAAAATTGAGAAGTCGGGGTCGAAGTTGGGAACGTTTGGACAGGAAATAACCAACCCAAAAAGGACAATAAAAATGAAAGGCATTGCCTGGAGCACTTCGCTCTCCTCAAAATTCTCAGCAGAAGGGCGTCCGTCGAGCGTGGAGAAGGCAATGTCGCCTCCAGTCAGTGGAGAAATGTCAGAGAACTCACGTGTGCATTGCGCAACCGCTTCATTTCCCGGCAGAATCGGCGCTTTGTCTTGCAATTTGAAAGTGGAACGGCAGGACCCGCTAAAGAGCAATTAACGGAACAATTGAAATGCTAAAACGCAAACTGATCAAAACCACCTATAATATTGCCAGGGAATCCAGTCGTCTTCGGCTCTGTTCTTTTTGTAAACGACGAAACTCTCAGGACGAGGACTTGCAAATTTCAACCGAATATACGTAATATCGTAACGTTTGTGCATGTGCAATGTGAGATTGACTGTCTGTGGATATTGAATACCTTCCTAAAATTAAACTTCATGCCCATATTCACTCCTAAAACAGACCGCCATTGTTTCAGATTGCCACCTGAATAAAAGGTGCATTAGCGTATAATAAGCGAGTTTCAATTACCATGTTTCATTGTCTTTGATGTTGAAATCGGTCAGGTACGAAGCAGGGTGAGCAAAAGCCTTAAAAGTTGTAAGGTATGCGCCAAATGAGAAAACTGACCGGCACGCGCGCATCGCACACATCACACACTTTCGACGTTTGGCCCTTTCCGATGTGTCCAGTCTGTACACAAAAGCGAGTTGGCTGGCGGACTCCGCAAGTATTGGTAACCTAAAGAAAATACTGGCAAATCAAGCACAATCGAAAAGCCGACACTTTTAAAAGTGGCGAAGTCCAACCTCGACTTCCAAATTGAAGGCAACGTTAATAAAGTCAGGCACACACCGCTGGGGCTGAGTACGTTCATCGTAGCAGGAACTCTGACTAGGCTTATAATGGTGAGGATCAACACTGGGAGTTTTTTCGGCAGGTTGGGCCGCAAATTCTGAAGGATAGTCGAAGAAAAACGATGCAAAAAGGAGGAGGATCAAGAAATGTTGCCGGAATGGGCACCTCCTGCTGTGCGCAGTGAACATTTCACTATGTTAAGCAGCAAAATTTACACTCAAGCCTTAGCGAAAAGGCAAAAATGCAAAAAGCCAATTATACAAAATCAGTTTAAGGTTAAACTTTAAAGAGAGAAAGTAGGTTTATTTATTTGAATTCAATAATAGCGCTTTCTGGCAAAATAATTTGGCTCTGTTCGATGCTCGGCTTTTCACATCAAAGAACGTAAATTAAAATGGCTGAACTTTTCACATTGCATTTTTACAATGCTTTGGAAGAAGCGCCAATTTAGATTTGATTCGCGTCATTTTTATTAAAGTAAGAAAAGGGGGTTGGACAATTATAAAAGTGGAAGTGGAAGAATATAAAACAGGTGGTGAAGCTCTTCTTCACATTTTCCACATCCTCGCATAAAAGCAAAGAACCAATCGCAAAAATAAAGCCGAAGATAAAGGCATTAGTTTGGTAGAAATAAAGGGAGAAAAGCATCTTTGATGATAGATATTTTAACTACGGATGAATTGAAATGTTGTAAAGGAAACAAAATGTGTAATTATTTTTTTAGTGGAAATTAGCATTAAGATTTTCTTAAAGGAACACACAATAAATGTTGCTGGTAAAATAAGTAAAGGGACTGCTGAATAATTGGGTCATCTTATCCATTGAACCGATACATTTGTGGTGGGAACTCCAAATCGCCAGGCCGCTAGTCGGTGCTCATCGACGCGGGATATTGACGGAGGAAAGACCACCGACCGAACCGCGAAGGACCAACGGAGAAAGGAGCAAAGGGAGGACTCTGAGGGGAGTGTCTGCTGCTGCTGCTGCTGCTGGTGTTCCAATCATCCATTCCCTAGCAGCAGCAGTTCCCTATTCCCTCTCCTCCTTCAACAGTTAGGACGCGTTCGATTCGTCCCCAAAGTGGCGAAGTTAGAAAGGGAGCAAATAGCAAAGACAATGAGAAAGGGCATAATAAAAAGAGGCTAAAGTCAGTGGCCAACGGAGGGAAGAGTTTGGAAAAACCTAAGCATTCAGCCGCTTTTGCTTTTCATTCGATCAATCCTGAAGACTGACAAAATTTGGAGGTGTCGGGAGTGAATGCGGCCGAAGGAAAGGAAAGGAGGGGGGGGGGGGGGGGGGGAAGACAGGGCGAAAAGGCTGTCACTCTCCCATTATTGGGTCTATCGTTGATCAAATCATTAATTTTCCATCTTTTATTGTGTTGTGATAGGTCGAATAAAAACAACTAAGAAAAATAAATGATTTTTGATCACAAATAAAATTGTATGGTCCAGTCGCATTTCCCCAAATTTTTTTGCCAATTTGCAAAACCTATTGTCAAATTCGACTATAACCTTCAGAATTTTCCTTGTGGTACCTTTGCCTTCCCTAAAAATGTTTAAAAAAAAGAGCTGACAAATGAAAAAATCTTCGAAAAGAAAAAAAAAACAGTTAGCACTTTATAGAATAGGGGGTACAAAAAAAATCTGAAAAATCGGAGAAACTTTAAAAAAAAACCCTAGGAGGCTGGAAAAAATTTTCTTTTTCGTGGAAGACTAATATGGCGAACAGAAAGAGTATAAAATTTTATAAAAATTCAAAATACCGCATGTCTCTATGACTTCTGTATGCAGATAATTTCCTGTTAAATTTCGAACCATAAAAATACAGTAATTCTTAGAAAAACAGTGTAATTACAGTAATTTCTATTTTTGTCGTGAAAAAGTTTTTTTTAATTTAAGCACGAGAGATATCGCATTTAACTTGGGGCAATTTTTATACACTGTGTTAACTTAAATAAATACACTCCTTTTTTGTTGGATCGAGTTGAAATGTTGTTTAATACAGTCTGTTAAGAAATTATAAGTCCAAGAATTTTTTTGCTACTTCACCTACTTCCCACTAACGAATCAACTGAAATTTTTACCAAATATACCCTCCCCATAAATTTAAGATCCACGGAAAAAAATCTGAAAATATAGAACAGAAAAATTTTTATGATTTTTTTACCGAAAATTGTCCCAAATTTAATGTTAAGAAATTAATGTCCAAAAATTGAATATGTAACTTTTTTTTATATGGCAAGAAAAAATCTGAAAAAATTCAAATAGCATAACTTTTCATGCTGATCATAAAGTCAATTGGCATCCGTGAGCAGATCACTCCTTCAGGGTGATCTGAAAACCCTAAAATGGCTTGAAACCGGAAAATTTTCAGAAAAAAATTCCTAGGGGGCTAGAAAGTTTTTTTTCGTAAAAAATAATTACGAGGACAGAAAGAGCACCAAATTTTCTATAGAAAGCAAAAAACCGCATGTCTCTATGACTTCTATACGCTGAGAATTTACTTGTTCAATTTTGAACAGCAAAAAAGTACTGTAATTCTTAAGAAAGAGTGCATTTTACAGTAGTTTGATCACTTCGAAATTCAACGTACGAACATGCGGTTTTTTGCTTTCTATAGAAAATTTTGCGCTCTTTCTGGCAGGCCTATTCAAATTTTAAAAAGATTTTCACAACCCCCTATCAGTTAATTTCGAAAATTTTCCAGATTTTCAGTGTATTGCGGGTGTCCCGGTCACCATTAAGAAGTGATATGAAAAACATAAATGTTTGGGGCATTACATTTGTCCAACTAGGAAATGAGTGCATTTGGTTTCACTTTTCTTTTCTTGAACGATTTGCTTAGTTTCTTGCTCTTTTGAAGTTCTTTTAGCTTATCAAATAGGCTAACACATGGGTAAAAGTCGGGATCATTGGTCCCATAAAAAAGGGCCAAAAATCTCGTTTTGAGCGATTGCGCCATGCACTCAAGGGTTTTCGGGGTAGCTGATCACGAATCTGACATTCATTTGCACCAATTTCGAACCCCGAACCCGAATTCGAACAAGTACTGCCAATGGTCCCCCTTTTTGGGAGAAAAATTTTGTTCGAAAAAGTCGTGAATCGCTGATCACTAATCTGACATTCATTTTGGACAATTTCTATCCCGGAACCGAATTCGAATAAAAAGTCGGAAGTTGAAATTTCAGTTTTATGTTCGTATCTGTACAGAATGATCATGTTTTGGTTTTGCAATGGTTTCTGATTAAATTTAGATTGTTTCTGGATTAGTCAGCTGAGGGCAACTCAGCTGACAGACAAATCAGCTGATGGACAACCCAGCCGTACAATAAAAAAATTATAAAATAAAGCCTAGGCCTAGGCCCAAGCAAGCCTAAGCCTAGGTCTAGCCTAAAGCTTAGTCATAAGCCTAAGACTTAGGCCTAATCTAACCATTGTATGAGTTGCTCTTGTACGGTTGTCTGTTGTCATGACACACGAAAGACAATTGTTAAATTAAAAAATTTAATGGTTTATTCTTAACTAAAATTTAAAAAAAAAAATTTCTTCATTTTTTGTAAATTGGGAAAAATTCAAGAATATGTGTACCTCACCGAATTCGACGAATGATATATCATTCGACGCCTCTCGGTCTGTAATGCACGAATCCGAAAGAATTTTTTGGCGGAAACCATTTTGGGCCGAGTTATGAGCCCGGGACTAAAGTGGCCAAATGGCTGTGCGACTGAACCGTCCAAAGCCTTAAAACGCATAAAATGCAACAAAATAAATATCAATCGATTCCTCTCGGCATGTAAAGGATGAATCCGAAAGTTTTCGATCCAAAAGTAAATTGACAAAAGTTATGGGTCCTCAAAACCTCAAAAAATGACCCTGATAAAAAAAAATTGTAAGGGACTGAAGTGTACAAACTAAAAGTGAATTGGTGAGTGTATTTTGGCCATAACACCGCACACTCGACTACGGCGGCCAGTAGGTGGGGCGAGACTACGGGCTACGGAAGAAGTCCGCGCGTGACCCGCAGGCGGTTGACTGATTGGCGGGGGCCCTTTGGGCCCCCGCAGTAAACCGCCTGTGGCGTGTGGCGCTCGTCAGACTGCTTCCTCCGCCCTCCGTCTCGCCCCACTACTTGCTCCGTTTTCGCATGCTCGCTAAGGCGGGCGCTGCGCGCCCTCAGAAATGAATTCCTGGCAATTATAAACCAAGAGGAATCGACTGATCAATATTTTATTGCATTTTTGTGCGTTTTAAGGCTTTGGATGGTTCAGTCCCACAGCCATTTGGCCACTTCAGTCCCGGGTCCATAACTCGGCCCAAAATGGTTTCCGCCGAAAATTCTTTCGAATTCATGCATTACAGACCGAAAGGCGTCGAATGATATATCATTCGTCGAATTCGGTGAGGTACACATATTCTTGAATTTTACCGTAAATTGTCGTAAAGCTGAGTTGTCCCTTCAGCCGAATTGTCCCATCAGCTGAGTTTTCCTCAGCTGACTCTAGTCCTTACGCGTACCTATTTTTTCTATCGATATGTAAAATTTGAAGCGGATTTAACATCAAGAAAAAAGGTTAAAAATGATGAAGTGAATTCGGTTTTCTCTATTTACGGAGATAAAAAAATAGTACGCCAAAATGAGAGATGTTTTGTGCTCTGCATTCTCTGTTTATTGGTCACCTCTCATTTTCTTCCTTGATTTGAAGCTTCCAGCTGGATAGGTTCTTTATCAATATTTTCCAAGTTTCGTGAATACAGTACGTCCATATTGTAACACAAATTTATACCCGATCATTTTAAAACAAAAAGCCCGTTTTAAAAAAATTGTTTCACTCAGTTGGCAAAAAAGGGCTTTTTGGCAAGCGTTTGCCCGCCAGCGTTTTTCTTCGAATTAAATTATGTACAGTATAAGGCCAGGAGTGGTTGCGTGTTTTTTGAGATGTTTTTTAAAAAGTTTCATTGAGTATTTTTGATTTAGAGAAAAAAAAAACCCGCTTTCAGTAGTCATTTGATATCTCTTGTCTCTTGTAAAATTGCCCGTAGTTTTTATATTTAAAAGATTTAAATGCCATTTTTATATTATTGTTTTATGAATGCTTTTCTCGCCGTTCGTTTGTTTTTCTTTTTCCTCCCTTTTGCTTATCCTTCCCCCGCTTCGTTCGCTTTGCCTTTGCTCCCCCGTTGCCCTTCCTTCCCCCATTGCTCCTCTTCGTTCACATTCATCCACATTAATCGGTGTTTGTGAACGGGAGTGGAAATGGGGGTGGGGGTCATCAGCGAAAGACGCCATCCCCCCACTGTTTGGTATGGCGTTGTGCTCCTCTGCTGCTGTGGGGCGGGGTGCCCCTCCCCCTCCCCTCTCCCGCCTCCCTCTCTGCCTGGGCGTACCATCCGCGGCGTACCATCCCCTCCCCTCGCCTCCCTCCCCCCCCCTTCCGATGACCCTTATGTTATGTCTGCCGAGTCCTCCCCCTCCTCCTCCCCCAGTCTTTTTAGTCTCTGCTTCTCTTTCTAAAGTCTGTTTCGCCCTATTCAGTCGAATCCCTTTGGCGATGAGGGACGAAAACAACGCCACGCCCTGAGCAGCCGACCGGCCTCATTTTTGGAGGATGACGGTCGATTGATGGCGTCCCGCCCCCCACCGGTGTCGACCTCCACCCATTTCCCTTCCGAATCTTCAAACTGCTGACCGTCAGAAGGCCTCCTCTGCTGCTGAATGTGGTGATGGTCCGAATTGGGCGGTCCCACTGGGCACTTCCCTCCGTCCCCCCCCCCCCCAATTTCCCCACCCCTCTCCATTCTCTAACATCTTCTCTCTATTTTGCCGTTCACCTTTAATATAAAAAACATTTGGGACGCCAGTAGGTCATCGAGCTCCACCTCCAAATTTTTTTTCCTGCCAAAATATATGCCATAACCATCCAATCCTTCGCCTCCATTATTCGCTATTTTTGTCAATCAAAACCATTTTAATTTAAACTTTTCTATGGTGTTATTTAAATTATTCGGTATCTTTTGTGGTTTTGCCATTTTAAGTGTTCGTGAATGTACTCAGGTGGCCACGTAAATGGCAATGCACAGGAAAGGTCACCGGGTATTCATTCATCGATCACTTTAATGGCGAGTTTCCTCATTTTTGTAAAATACGACTTAACGCGATGGATACAGACGAAAATTTTGCTTATTTTCAAATTTTACAATAATGAACCTTCATAAATTTTTGATGCGCATAAAGGTATTTAAACAGGGATTCAGTTGTTTTTTTCGAATATTTCACCCTCAAAAAATGGAAAGTAAAAAAAACAAATAAATGTCGTCATTGCACAATTTCGGTCTAGCAAATATCGGTTCACATCTTTTCGTCTTCGGTCTGCTGAGTCCCCAAATGCGCCGCTGCCTCTCTGATTTTGCAGGTGATCATCTGAGTTTGGATATTTATTTTTGTCAAGTTCATCCGATGAGTAAACCCCAACCTCCACAAATCACCTTGATTTTTTCCAATTGGTCGATTTTGCTTTGTCTGTAGGCGATTTTGCGTTGAAGTTCATTTTCCAAATTCACTTGCTGAGCACCCGAAGTGTTGGTTTCTGATGAAAAGCAGAAAGTCTGGCGATCTCACTCGGTTTACGCATTCATAAGAGAAATGAAAGAATTTCAATGTATGCGCTATTTGTATTAAAGTTTCGCCGTCAAACCAACATTTTTTTTTTGCATTTTTATAAATAAATTTTCTATCGGGATACATTAATGCTCCCCCCACCCTGGAACAGCAAATGTCATAAAGCGACCTACCCCATAAACATATTTTCACGACTTTTTAGAACAAAAAAAAATTTCTTCCAAAAAATTTATGAAGGTGTTAATTGCATAAGAGCCGAAGTGGCTGAAACTTCTATAAAAGTTAATCAGTGTTAAATAAATTTAATAAATCGATGATGATTTGTTAGACCTTGAATCTATTGGCTAAAAAGAAATGTTTTGAAAATACCCGAAATGTTAATGGACGAACGTCGCCGTTCGAGAAGCTCACGAGTTTTATAAATATTCATTGGCATTCGGACCAAAGGCGGGAAAAATTGTCAAATTCGACTTTGAATGCTAAAAATCTTAAAATTAGTATTGATAATGAATAAAAGCCAGCCAAAGGGGCATCTCGTGAAAAACAAATGAACAAAAAAAATATAAACACACAGCGACTCAATTTTGGGCTCCAACTAGAGCCCGGTAAAAAAAATTTCCGGGGACGGGAATAAGAACGAGCGGGACGGGAAACGGGATTTCCGGCTTTTTCCCGTTCCCGTAAAAATCCCGTCAATCTTAACGGAATCCCGCCGGGAAACGGGAAAATTTTTTTTTTTTTTTTTTATGAAAAAATTTGATTTTTTTGCTTTAATTATTTTTCAATTGAAGAGTTCCAAAATTTCTGGAAAATTTTTTTTAGAATTTTTCTATGTTTTTTAATTGATTGACAATCTCAATTTTTTTTGCTTTTAATTCTCTTTTTTTGCGGCGCTCTTTTTTCTAAAATTGGGGAATAGGGCGGAGCGGCGGTGCCGATAGACGCCGCCGGGAAAATTTGAAATATTTGGTGCAATTTGTTAACGATTTTGACCAAAAATGATCAAATCTTGGTTAATTTTTTGGATTTTTAAGCTGTTTAAAAAAGAAAGAAAAATAATTCTTAAAGTTGGAATTTTTTTTTTATTAATTAAATTTCAATTTAAATGATGTAAAGAAAACAAGGAAAACTGGGGAATTGAACCTCAAGCGACAAATAGTGAAAGAAAGAAGACTTAGCCACTAAGCCACATATGCATATGGAAGAATGCATTAAATAATAAATAATTTAATTTTTTTCTCAAAAATTTCTCCCTCTCCACCAATTTCCTTCTCTAATTTTTCACTCACAAATCAGACCCTCATTCTTACCAGTGCCTTTTTATTCCCGTTGTTTGAGAAAAATTGACGGGAACGGGAATTCAAAAAGACGGGACAAACGGTAATGGGATTCCCGGCTTTTTCCCGTTCCCGTAAAAATCCCGTCCGGGCAAAAAAGACGGGAAACGGTAACGGGATTCCCGTTCCCGCCGGGCTCTAGTTCCGACACAAATACCGTAAATCCGCTATTTGAAGGCCCCCCTATGGTAGAAGGCCCCCCTCTGGTAGAAGGCCCCTCTCCAATTAAAGGCCCCCCTCCAGGATGGATTGAGTATATGCGCAGGGATTCTGGGGCTTTAACGATGCCGAAAGCGAAATCTGATTACAAATTCGTTATCAACACCCTAAAATACCCCTAAAAAGTATTTTCAGCTAAATTTGGATGAAAAAATTTTTCCCACTCAAAAACCATGTGGTCCCCCCCTTGGTCCCAAATTCCGAAATCAATTTTATTTTTCTAAATTTTTCCAAAAAATTAATATAAATGTGAAATAAATACAAGTCTTTAGAGCAAAAAATTCCGGGTTTTTTGAGTATTATAATTTTCTAAAATACCATTTCAGAATCGAGTTCTGATTTTTTGTCTGAAAATTCGAATTTTTCCAGAGTTTCTTGGTTTTTTTTTCATTTTGATGATAGAATTTAAAATAAAATTCATAAAATTCTCCTTATTTTTCTCTATTTTTAAAGCTTTATTATAACTAAATTGACCCACTTTAAAATGAGTTATGAATTTTTAAATAATAGCCCAAATTCCCGAGGGTCAAAATGAAAATTTTTTAAAAATTCAAAAATTTGTAGAATGTGAAATAAAACTCATATTCTTGCTCTGCACTATAAAACTTGTTAGAAAAATAGTTTTTACCCCTTTCTGACCCACAAAAAAATTTCCGAGATTTGAGGGGTTGAACAATAAATACAAAGCCCCCCTCTGGTAGAAGGCCCCCCTCTAATTTAAGGCCCTTTTTGGAGGGGTTGAACAATAGAAGGCCCGGGCCTTCAAATAGCGGATTTACGCTAAGTTTATTTTTATTCAGTAAACAGAACGCCAAAACTTTGGAACATTTGAAAGAAAATATGGGCTTTCCCGTGTAAAAATGGTAGCCGATCTCGAGTTAAAAACATAAATTTCAAAAAATAAACAGGGCTTCGCTAAAGAGGGTCAAAATATTCGCCCCTAAAATAGGGGCGTCCCTGTTTTAACACTTTTTGGCATTTCGCCCCTATTTAGGCCCATAAATTGGAATTTTCGCCCATAAATCCATTCCCTAGTTCTGAGTGATTGTGTTTTTACTGGGGCGCTTTCGCGGCGTTACTCATTTTTAGATATAAGTTAGACATACATAAGAAACCAAAAATGCCCTGAGGCAAAAGGAATATATGAGAAAAGCGAGACGAAAAGGGAAATTGAAAAGAAAGGAAAAAGAGAAAAGGGAAAGAAGGGGAAAGGAGCATTTGTTTCGTCCGTCCAACCAATCAATGAATCGAAATGAATGAATGAACAAAGAGGCGCTTTTTGAACTAAGAAGGGAAAGCGGAGAATGGCGAGGAATGAGTGGGAGGAGAAGCCGGCGATTGATCGGGAAATTAGCAGAGAGTGTGGAATTTTGATCGACGGAGGCGTCCGAAGCTTCCCTTGCCAAGTCTCCGAGCAAAAGCATCCGCCGCTGATGTTCTGTGCTCACCTTTATTAATTTGGACGATTTGTTGGCTCAAAATGTCAATTTGCCAGTGATTTTCCATCTTTCCAAGCTTTTGTCGCTTTTCCCTCGCCTCCTCTTAAGCCATTTTTGAAGCGGAAGGTCCCCGGCGTAATGGACCATCTCATCACCACGCCGGCCCATCACCACGTTTCGCCCTTGGTCCGTTCTCGTTCTCGCTCTGAGACTCGTGCCGGCACTTTTGTCGGTTACCGTCGGACGTTTGTCAATTGGTGCTTTGCATTCAAATCCGTTTGCTTCATTCAGACGATCCGCCTCTTTCACTTCGAATAGTGCGGGCGGTTTCACCCTGCCCAGTTACGGTAGGCGCGGCGATTACTGTCGGTCTTTTCACTTTCATTTTTCGTCCCCAAACAATCAAATGGACTAATTTGTGACCGTAATTCTCTCTTAAGGCTATGGCGGCGGATTTATGGCCCGATCGTTGAGCAGATCAAGTGCCTGCCCATTGCTTTTCTTCCGATTGCATTTCCCCACTTCCCTCAGATTCGTCCTTGTCACTGTTCGGCCGTGGTCTCCATTCGTCCGCCCTCGACAGAACGCCGCCCTTTCACAACATCGCCGTCCAACGCCCGACGCCCCATTACACGGACAAATGTCAGACTCACTTCGAAACTGACAAATGCTTCTCCTTTTTGCAGATCCCTTTGTCCGCTACAGTTACGGCAATATTGAGACGGGACTTAGCATCAAAACGCAAACGGAAATGGTAAAGGAAAGCAGCAGAAAGCAAATGGGCATTTCTTCCATATTGCCATTTCAGAAGTCACCAAATTATTACGGCATAAAAGACACCGGCACAAAGCGATGGCTGGAGGGGTTGGGGGGGGGCAATGAAAGCCCTATTAGGCACCATTCCCATTCAGCAAGTTGAACTCGTACAACTCCGGCATCTTCTCGCGCCCCGTCTCGAGAGAACGGTCCATCGAAAGGCCATTGGCGCCCATTCGTTCGTATGTGAAGTGAGTTGAGCACAATTTGAACAGAAACATATCAAAACATGTCAAGATATATGCCAACGGAGGATGCCGTTGATTTGTTCAAGAAAAGATGTATGACAGTGAGCACATTGTCCAAATATTGGTGGGTAAAAGGAGGAAAAGCGGCGCCGAAAAAAAGGGGGGGGGGGTAATTGCCAAAGGGAATGCCAAAAAAGGAGGGGCAAATTCAAGGCAAAGGCATAACATTTGGCCATTCTTGAACAGGCTGCAGTCCACCGGGTCCACCAGCCGTGCCAACATTTCGGCCCACCGCTCTTACGGTCGCCCCTCCTCCGTGTCCACGCTGACCGGCTCGTACTCCACGCGTTACAATGCTCCGCCAACTTCGACAAGTTATGGCGTTTTTCGTCCGACCAAATATTACTCCAGGGTGGCCAATTCACTGACAGCCTTCTGACCAACGGCCAACTGAATGAGTGGCGTCGGCCATTGGTCTTTTTCACGTGAAAGTCGGCTTCACTCTTTTGCCGGTGTCGTCCGATGAGTTCAATCCTTTTCTTCCTTATTTTATGACAATTGTCTAAACAAATTTTTACCAAGAAAATGACGTATTTGTATCATCTGATCATAAAATACTTAAATTCAACAAAGACATGTATTGAGACTCCGTGATATTAAGCCAATTTTGGCATAAATTGGTAATTCAAAATTAATTTGCCTCATCGAGAGCTTTCGATTGATAGTTCTTCATCTGTCCTGTTTTTCACAAAGAAAACCCCCTCACATTAGTTTACAAAAACGATAGAATTACCTGCCTAATTTAGTTTTGCCTTTCTCTCAATTTTTAATATATTCGTTTGGCATGTTCCAATATGAAAATGAACAATACCGAATGAAAAAAAGAGTGAAACTCCGCATATATTTTGTGAGTCAATGGAGAAAAGGTACAAAAAGAGAGCAAAAAGAAAACAAAGAAATTGAGGCGAAATGCTTTAACATCCGTCAGCATTTCATTTGCATGCGATGCTTTTTCGTGATGTTGCGATGATAAAAAATAAAATAAAATACACACAAATTGTGGCCTCTGTTCTGACTAAAGGTAATTCAGATGCCTCCGATGATTTGAATTTGATTTGGCAAAATGTATTGACAAGAAACAGAAGGGCAGCAGCAAAAACAGCTTTTACCGGCAAATGAAAAGGCAGTCAAAAAGACGTACCACACGACCAAATCCTAAAAGTTCGAATGTTTGGCTTTGGCGTCCCCTCCCCCCTCCCCCCCCCCAACTTTATGGTTCCGTCATCGCTGCCCGAGGCCACCATTGAATTGTCCACCGGGTTCCAACTGACCGCGTTGACCGTGCCTTAATTGGGACTTTCCTTTGTTTATTAAGCCATTCTTCCGCTTTCCCCCACTTGTGTGGCCGATCAGTCGCTTGACCGGGTGAGTCCGACGCGTATTCCAAATGACCACAGTGTTATCTGATGGGAAGCAATTAATTGGGAAAGGAATTGGGCACGAAAACACCTTCGGAGCCAGAGGCAATGAATAATTCATCAGGACCACCGAAAGAAGAAGTGATCACCTGAAGAAGAGAATGTTTCAAATCAACAGGTTTCTAATAGGCATTTTCCTGGTTATTTTTAAACAATTCCATTTATCAAAGGGGGGGGGGGAGGGGCTGATGCAATATGAACCCGTTAAACCCAATTTAATGAAAAGCCAACAAATTCGTTGTGTTTTGAGCCGAAGAATGAGCGGACGAGGTCATTTGTCCGCAAGTCCCACAACCGAATGCCCTCGGTTTTGGTAGTCACCAGACAATACTTCTCTTTTCGGTCAACGCTGAAAAAAACGATGGAAAATTAGAAATGGAAGAGGGAAAATGGCACCAAAAAGTGATGATTTGGCTGGCCTCTTGAATCAGCGTTTGCTCGTGCATCGTTTCGAAATCGTAGGCCCTTATTCTGGAATTGTATATGGTTAAAACTTACTTTCACATTGTCCAGGCCCATAGCCAGAAAAATTTTTTAAAGGGGGGCACCACAAAGCTATTTTGCTTTCGGGTCAAAAATATTTTTCTCAAGTGGATTGTAGTCGTTTTTCGCCAAAAAACACATCCAAATATTTTATCTTTGGGTCAATTTCAAAAATTATGGTTATTATGGTTAAGTGGGACCACGGGGTACCGATAGGTGCCGCCAAGTAAAATTTAGTGAATTTTAATTTGTTAAGAAATTGAGTATAAATTAGCAGTGTCCCTTCCCCTTTTCCTTCGGGGACGGGACAAAACCCCGCCGCAGAAATTTCAAAAATCTTAATTTTCAAGGAAAAATTCTTAGAAAATTTTTAAGCAATTTTTTTTTGAAATTTTATTATAAAAAAATTTTCTAAGAATTTTTTTCTTGAAAATTTTATGTTTGAAAAAAATTTTTTGAAATTTCTGCGGCGAGATTTTGTCCCGGCGAGATTTCGGGGTGTACCCTTTTCCTTCTCCCCTCCTCCCACCTGTTGTGAGTGTCCGCTGCCAAAACAGTTTTCCCGTCCATGCACGCGTATAAACAACGAATTCGAAAACCTTCGAACATTTTGGCACTGTCCTCGGGCCGATGGATGTCCTAATTTGGGAACGTATCGTTGGTCAGTCAGTGGCCCTCCTCTTTAGATTCGCTCACATAAACGTGAAAATGGCCTTTTTCGCCGGCACATGCCAATTTGTGGGAGCCGTCTTTGAAAAAGGCGACGGTGGTAAAGGCATCGCCGGTGTAATGGACGTACTCCTAAGGGCAAAAGGTCTTAAAAGGGAAGAGAAGCGGGGGAACGAATGCCTTGACGAGACGACCACTGGGCACGAAGTAAATGAAGCACTTAAGGGGGGGGGGGGGTGAAACGGACGGAGGGACTGAAAGACGGACCCCGACTCCGTTGGCCTGCTCAGTGCTGGTCACCGCCAAGTAGCGACTGTCCTGACTCCAGGAGAGGGAAGAAATGCCAACAATTTCTTGCAGAATGTGGATGTTCTGGTGGATGTGCACTTGGGTGGGACTGAAAATGTTTCGGTCGGTTGGTTGGCCATTGTTGCGCTCGCCCACCTGATCACCCGCCAGATCAGCACCTGATTGCCTTTGACCCCCGAGGCAAGGTAATTGCCGCAGGGGGAAAATTTGACGCACCAAACTTCGGCATTGTGCAGGTAAAGGGTCTGAAAAGGGGCGATTGAATGAATGCCAATAGGAAAATGGGAGTGAAAACGTACGGAAGTGTTTTTGGAGGGGAATTCGTGGCTGGTGCACTGGTGGTCCACCAAAATGGAACGTTCGTCCAAAACGTTTTGTTCACGCGGGAGCACGTGGAGATCGCATTGTTTGGTCTGGGAAAAAGCAGCGAGAAATGGGAGGAAAGGCGAAGAAAGGCGGACAGAGCCAAACGAACGACGAACGAACGAATGGAAATGAGAGGGATTGACTGACCTGATACATCCAAGCTGAAAGGGAAAGGCAAATTGAAAACGGACAGATAGAAGAAAGGGAAAGGAAAGTGGGAAGAGCGGGGAGGGAGGGATTGGCCAACGGATATGAAACCATTGCATTTGGCAATTTATTGAAATTTAAGAGGCCTTTTTCGGTCCCAAAATGTGGAGCAGGCCGTTCCCCCCGAAAAATTTTAAAAAAATTTTCAAACCTAGAAATTTTTCATAAAAAAACTCTTAGGAAATTTCTTAGTACGAAAATTTCATTTTCAGCGATTTTTGGAAAATTTTTGAAAAAACTTAGTAGTTCATCATAAAATTTCGAAAAATCGCTGAAATTTTTTCAAAAATTTTTTTTTCTTGAAATTTCCATACTAAGAATTTTCCTAAGAGTTTTTTTTTGTGAATATTTCTAGATTTGAAAAAAAAATTTTTTAATTTTTTCGGGGGGGAAACGACCAGGGGGGTGGGGGGGGAATAAAGTGCACCCCCCAAAATGAATAGCAAAAACGGTGCTTATTTTGCGGCATTTAATGAACTGACATTGCTTCATCAGTTCCTGCAGTCTGTTCGGGGGCAGCATCAGCGAAGGCGGAAGGACTTTTCTGAGAGTGCTCAGCACATTCTGTGCACTTCCGCCCGTCTCGGCGCCCTCCCGCGGTGCGTTTGGGCCGATGTCGCGCGAGCACAAAACGGTGGCCCAATGCTCGTGCCGGGGAAGTAACTCTTTGCATTTGGGGAAGTCCAACTGGAGAAGACGAAGTGCCAACAGAAACTGAGTGGGGTTTTGCTCTTATGTTTTTCAACAAAAAAAAACAAATTAGGCGATGCGAAAAAAGCCGCTGGGAAATATTTTTAATCGGAACAAGACAAATTTCGGCGGCCAAAATTACGCCGGGACAAAATTCGACGTGAATATGAAAAAATTTTTAGAATTTTTGTATTCAAATAATTAACGCTTAAGAAATTTGAATTCATCTCCCAATAAGACAAATAATAATCCCTTGTCTACCAAAAGAAACCATGTATCGAACAAAGGCAATTCGTACATAGGCTTAGGTAGGCCTAAACTTAGGCTTTATTTTTGGAATTTTTTATTGTTTGCCTGTGTACAGTTGCCTTTAACTCAAAAATCGCTGAAAATTTTTCAAATGTTTTTTTCTTGGAATTTTCTTATAAAAAATTTATTTTTTTTTTTGAAAATTTTTAAGAAAATTTCGGCGGCGCAATTTTGGAGCGCCCTTAATCTGATCATCTGATAACATCGTGTTATTCTTCTGCTAATTCAATTTCGCTCTCCGATGTTTTTCCTTTTTTTTTGCCTTCCCTTTCCAAAGTGTCCCTTTGCTTTTCGTTTTTTACCTCGCCCCGTTCGATCAGCTCTTTGAAGCGTTCCTCCAGCAAAAGCACTCGCACCGTCACATATTGGCGTTGGCTGAGTTGGGCCCGCAACTTTTCCACAATTCCGAGTGCCTTTTGCCATTCGGCCATTTGCACTAAATTTGAATGCCAAATTTGCCGACCTTTCTCCGCCCCCGAATTTCTGCAAATGATTAAACTGACCGAAGTCGCGCAGTTTCTGCGACAACGGATTTTCAATGCGGCATCCGCTCTCCTCGACCAGCGAATCAACCGTTTCCCTTAATTGGGTTGGCCATCCATTGGATCCTTCGCCGTTGGTGGTCCCTTCCTTCTCACATCATTCCCAACTCGCGCAGATACTGCCCGATGATACGCACTGTGTTCTTCTGCAGCTCAGTCAGCGCAACGGACTGATGCTGCCGCAAAAATTGCGTTGTCTGACACGCGTGGAGAGCAGAGACTGAAAAACAAAGGCAACTAAAAATTAATCAAATTCCACTAATTTTGGGAAATGGGCGAATTAGGCACTTCGCTGTTTGCATCTCGATTTTTGATTTTGTTTTTTTTTTCACTGGAAATATTGGCCCTTCCGAACGATAAATTGGTGGTGGGAACATTCTTTTCGACCTATATTCTCGTTTTTGTGTTGGGAAAAATATGTGAAAAAACGGAGCGCCGTTGAAAAGCGAATGTGCATTCAGCATACAAACTCATGGTTTTTTGGCCTTACGCTGCTGCGGCGTTCCGCGGACGCCTCTCGCGCCTCCGCCGTACGAAGTGCCATTTGCCACGGCAGCCGCGCCGCCGCCGTGTTCCTGCTTCAGCGTGGCATTTTTGATGCGCTGTCCCACCGATTTGGTCGCCGCGACTGAGGCGGAAGCACCGCCGCTTCCGGAAGTGATCACTCCGCCGTGCATCCGTCTGTGGTGGCGATGGTTCTGATCAGCGTCTCCACAACCATCAACAAAATAACAGTCATCGGAGGAAGCAGGGGGGTCCACCATCACTTTTTATTGTGACTCTTTCCGAAAGAATTAAATGCCAAAGCGAAATTTGAAAAAGATTAATTCGAGGGAAAGGCGAAAATGAGAAGAAAAAGGAGAAAAGTGGAAAATCAGAAGTGATTAAAATAAGCGAAGAAGTGAATGATGAAACCGAAAATGCAAATTATTTACAATCCCTCGGCTAATTTAATTGGGGCGAATTATTTGTTGAAAGAAAAACGCAACCGAAGACAAACCGAAGCCCAAAAAGTTTAAAAATGTGAAAGGAACAAAATGTACACAACTAACAAATAACTCCAAACCAACAGATGGGCAGACCTGATTTTGCGTGGAGGCGACAGATACCGACGAAAATCTTCAAAAAAATGTTCTTTTTCGGGTGTTCGCTCGAAGCTCCGCCCGTTCGCCACTGATAACCCCAAATTGTGTTCGTACCTCCGCCGGGCGAACTGCGCTGTTCGGCCGCCTCTCCGTGCGGTTCAGCTGCCGCTGTTTCTGCTCCGTGCCCAACTTCCGCCGCCGCCTCCGCCGCCTCTCTCTCTGCTCGCTGCTGCTGCTCCTCGTCGTCCACTGCTTCTTCGTTCTGCTGATTCTGCTGTTGCTCTTCTATTTGTTGTTGCTGCTGCTGCGGGCGATTGTTTTGGCGCTGGCGGCGAATTTTGGCTGAGTGTCTGTCCGTCTGTCTGTTGCTCTCTCGCGGTGCTCCTCTCGCTGCGCTCTTTTCCTCTCTTTTGCCCAATTTTCTCTCCCCGTTGTCTTTCGTTAAGTCTATAAGTCTCTGACTTCTCTGTTTCCCACTCTCTCAACTTTCTCAGTCGTCCTTTTTCTAATGGAAGGCGCAATAATAAGTAATAAAATTGTGGTGGTTCGTCTGCGGAGAAATACAAAAATGGATTCAGTCGGTGTCTTTGCCTTTTTATGGGTGTTGTAAGTATTAATTAAGTAATGTTGAAAAAGGAATTCTTTTCTTAAGTTTTTATGGGCTTATGATATGATATGATTTGGATGGATTTTCCGACTCGCAGCAAACGCTGAAAAATCAGGCAAAAGCATGGAAAAGTCATTAAGCCACCTTCCGGCTGGTAACTGCTGATCTCGTATTAGAGAATGTAGTAAAATGGCAATGAGTCAAAGATTTTGCTTTTAAATGATCGGGTTGGATTAGGAGGTACCATTTTCCGAGAAGCACAAAATTGGTCAAATTTAAGAAAATGATGGTGATAATAGTGATGAAGTTTGATGGTGGGAATGGGAGAAAGGCTGATGAACCTTGGGGAGATGAGAGAGCAAATCTTCACGATTGCGACTGATTGGGGGGAGTTGGGGGGGGGGGGGGGGGGAAAGGGGGGCCGGGCCGGGGAATTCTCGTCATCCACTCGTCCGTCGTCTCCTCCTGCTTGCCTGCTGCACCTTCCTCTTTCATCCTTCCGAGCCCGTTCTTTCAGAACAAAACAGCAAACGACCGACCCCTCCCTCCCTTTTGCTCCCCCCCCCCCTCCCTTTCCCACCCAACGTCTCCCACCACGACCGAATGAATGTAAGAAATGAAAGTCCGCTCTCCACGCCCTTCCACTCTCCTCCTCTTTAGTTATCTCTCAAACTGTCCATCCGTCGACCCTTTGTTATTTTCTTCGTGCTCTCACTTCTCTGCCTGCATTATTTCGTCCCCCAACGCTCGCTTTATGCGATGAGATTGTGTGATGTGGATTTTGTTTCCGTTCCCTACCCATTAACCCCCCTATAAATATGTACACACAAAAATTGGGAATGGAAATGGCGAAAAAAGGGAAAAGTTACAAAAAAGGCAACATAAAAAATAGCAAAGGAAAAGGAAATGCTGGGGAAAAGAGAAGGTCAAATGGTCGGACAGATGATTTGATCAGTGGGGAAGTGATCGTGACTTTTTAATGGGACATTCAAAAGCAGAGAAAGAGGGAAAATGCATAGGCAAATTGCCCTCCCCCCACTCTCTCCCCCTTTCCCCCCCTCCCCCCTTCCCTCACTTAAAATTCTTCCACAACTCGTCCTCTCTCCTCTTCCTCCTCCTCCCCCTCCGACTTTCTCCTCCCCAATTCTTTCCCTGCTGCTTCCCTCTCTCATCATCAGCTGTTCCATTCCTCGCGGGTTCTTTCGCTCTCATTTGTCAGCAAGAAAGAATGAGTGACTGGCAGCAGAGGAAAAGAGCGAAAAGGGAATGGGAGGAAAAGAGAGAAGGGAAAAAAAAGATATTTTGGGAGCATTGGAGAGAATGGGGGAAGGGAAGTCAGAGAGGAGAACAGAGTATGGGAGACAGACAGACAGAGAAAAAAGGACCCAAAGACGAAGAGAAAGATGCTTTTGTTTGTTAGGTTAGGTGTCGAAATGAGCTAAATCAACAGATAAGGAGAGGAATTTGGTAAAATTCGAATTCAAAATGGAAAGTGTACAAATAATGCAAATTTTCGAAATATAAACGGGCAAAATTAATTCTTTTTTTAATTGAATCATTAAAACACAGAAAACAATACAATTCGACATAATTTACGAAAGAAATGTGTGGGAGAAAGGAAGGAAAGGAAAAGAAAAGGGGGGAATCAGCTGAGTGAGTGAGCAAAAGAAAGGGAGGAGAAAAAGAAAATGGGGAAAAGGGAGGGGAGGGAATGATGGCCGGGGGATGGACGACGGACAAAGGGACGAAAAAGCCGGGGGGGGGGGGGAGTGCACGTGGCCAAGCGAAGCGCCGCCGGCCCAACCGACGGACGGACGCATTGGCCAAATGCATTGCCCCGGGCGTCGTTGGAATGAATGGCTTTGGCACTGCAAATTCTGTGCTGTGTGTTGTTGTTGCCGCGTTTAATGGCCTTTTCTTCCGATGCCAACAGAACAACAATAAACAATGCACATGATACTTGGACAATATGCTCATGGCCAAGAGAAAAATGGGAGGGATTAAAGGCGAAACACCAAAAAAGGGACAAATAAATCCAAAGGAAGTTTTGAAAAAGGGAAGGGAAACCGCGGATCGGTCGACTTAAGACCCACTGCCCTTACCTTTAACCAAATCAAACAAACATTGTGACCTTGACAAAAAAGAGTTCTGTTTTCCAAGGACATTTCTGAAATTTTAATTTGAGGCGCAAGGGAAAATTACGAAGGGAAAGTGCCAAAACATGGAAATATTTGTTGGTACAAAGAATAATTTATGCTTTTTATGTACATAACACATAATGCGTTTTTCTTTCATTTTGTGAGATCGTTTCGCGGCCAATTCGACGCGTTGCGTTGCGTTAGCCGTGGACTCCGTTCGGCTGCTGCAGCTGCGGCACCGTCCCCTGCCTGCTGATTGTGAGCATTGTGCGTGCGCAGCCGCGCTGCTCGCCCCGTCCGTTCCCTTTCGTTCGCATTTGCCCCTCCGTTGGCATTGTCCCCCGTCTTTTGCCACTTTCATCGCTTCTCTTTCGCTGCTGCTGCTGTTTTTGCTCCTCGTCCTCCTCCGCCTCTCTTTCATCGGTCGGAAAAATCAAACTGAACGACGAGTCGCGACTGGGGGAAGGCCGAGAGAAAAGCGACTTGCTGAGACTGCTCACGGCCGGACAGCCGCCGCTTTTCGTAAGCCGACGGATCAAACGCCGCGGGGGGAAATCTGTGGGAAAAGTCATTTCTGAACAAAATAGGAAGAGGTCGAAAAGCAGAAGAATTGGCAACTTTAATGGCCGGTGATTAATTAATTATCCGTCCGAGTGACCTTCGCCATTTGGCCCTCCGTCCGTTTGCACCATTCCGTTCGTTTCTACCGATGACTGTCTTTGGCTGAAGTCGACCAGGGCACAGCACGCGCCGTTCTGAAATTTATGAAATGTCAATGAATCGGAGGCCATTTTCATTTCCGTCTTGTTTTTCTGTTTTAGTTGCTCTCTTTTCCCTTTCCATCTTTTCCCCCTTTCCCTTTTTCTCTCCCTCTCTTTCCTTTTCCCTCTCTTTCCTTTTCCCTTTCTTTCCTTTTCCTCCTCTCCATTCTTTTTTCCCCATTTTCTCCCGTCTTTTTCTTTTCCCTCCCTCTCTTTTCTTTTCTTTTCTTCCCCATCTTTTCCCCCTTTCCCTTTCTCTCTCTAAACGCACTTTCATTTCGCGCAATGCAATGTTAAAAGTGCGGATGAATGCCTTTTGCAAGTTGGTCAGCACCACTTGCCGCACTTTTGCTGGGCTCGGCTGCCATCTGAGCGGACAAAAAGCGGAAATGAAAGCGAAGGGAAAGGCACCGACCGCAATTGGGTGGTGGGGTTTTTGCTGAGGGACAGCACCAACTGAGTGCGGACGATCTTCCATTGGTCGGCCGTTAGGATGGAATTGACGCGGAAAAAGTCGTAACCAATTTGCCGACACAAATTAATCCATTCCAAAATGGTAAAGTCCATTTCGTAACTTCTGGCCAACGCATTAAGCAAGGATTCTTAATTAGGCGGATTAGCCAAACAGAGCAAAGGCCACAAAAAACGGCCAAAAACGCACCGACAATTTCGGCCAATTGGAGGACGCTTTTTCTAAGGGCGGCATTCTGAGAAAGGGGCAATATAGCGCAACGATCAGAAAATGCGAAGCGATTGGACATACGTCGAGGAAAGTGTTGCGGCTGAGTGTGCCGTTTTCCCTTTCTTCCGCGACTCCAAAGGCTTTTGCAATTGCGTAAGAATTTGAACTGAGCTAAAAAGACGGACAGATCAAAAAAAGGAAAGGCCGATCAATCGGTCACCACAAAAAGAATGTCGGCACAGATTTGCTGCCTCCGTTCTCCGAATCGCTTCAGCGCAATTTCGGTCGATTGCGTGTCGAGCAGCGACGATTTGAGCACTTCGGGATTTGAGGAAGAGAAAGAAAAGTTGGCAGAGAACTTTTCTGTCCTTTTTTTCTGTTGCTGAAAATAAGGACAGACGCAAAAAATGCTTATTAAAAAAAAGAGAAAAAGCCACAAATTTTAAGTGACCTTTTTCCAAAAATGGGGCCAATTCCATTTGTAGAAAATTAGCCAATTCGTAGCCGAATGAATGGCCAACAGACAATTGGAAAAGTCGGTGAGATACAGCGAACGAATGTACTGAAGCAGAAAAGAGCCCATTTAAGGGTAACAAAAGTTGCGCAGTTGGCCAAGCTTTTCTCTCCTCCCCCGTCCATCTCCCATGTTTCCTCTGCTCCTTCCTTTTTTGTCCCGCTACCTTACACCCCTCCCTCCCCTCTCCCCTCCCTCCTCCCCTCCCCACCCTTTCCACCTTCTCCCTCCCATCTCTCCCCCTCCCTCTCACCCCTCCCTCCTCCCCATGCCTACCCTTTCTTCCGTCCCCCTCCAATCTCTCCCGCTCCCTCTCACCCCTCACTCCTCCCCCTCCCTACCCTTTCCACCTTCTCCCTCCCATCTCTCCCCCTCCCTCTCACCCCTCCCTCCTCCCCCTCCCTACCCTTTCCACCTTCTCCCTCCCATCTCTCCCCCTCCCTCTCACCCCTCCCTCCTCCCCCTCCCTACCCTTTCCACCTTCTCCCTCCCATCTCTCCCCCTCCCTCTCCCCCCTCCCTCCTCCCCCTCCCTACCCTTTCCACCTTCCCGCTCCCTCTCACCCCTCCCTCCTCCCCCTCCCTACCCTTTCCACCTTCCCCCTCCAATCTCTCCCCGTCCCTCTCACCCCTCACTCCTCCCCCTCCCTACCCTTTCCACCTTCTCCCTCCCATCTCTCCCCCTCCCTCTCACCCCTCCCTCCTCCCCCTCCCTACCCTTTCCACCTTCCCCCTCCCTCTCACCCCTCCCTCCTCCCCCTCCCTACCCTTTCCACCTTCCCCCTCCAATCTCTCCCCGTCCCTCTCACCCCTCCCTCCTCCCCCTCCCTACCCTTTCCACCTTCCCCCTCCCTCTCACCCCTCCCTCCTCCCCATGCCTACCCTTTCCACCTTCCCCCTCCCTCTCACCCCTCCCTCCTCCCCCTCCCTACCCTTTCCACCTTCCCCCTCCAATCTCTCCCCGTCCCTCTCACCCCTCGCCCCGCTCTTGACCTGTTCCATCTCCAACTCCGTCTGCTGACTGCTCGTCTTGCCACCGTACCCTTAACAGTATCTCTCATCAATCAGTCGTCCACTTTTTCTGTGCGTTTCTTTCCTTCCATCACTTTTTTTACTTACCCATAACTTCCATCAAAATGGTGTTGAACAGATAAAGCGTGTTACATAGGACGAATTTCACTGATAGCAAAGTGAGCATCAAATGGACAGACGAAGTGCGCCCGAGGGAACGGTGGCGGACGATTTGTTGGGAGCCGACAGTGCGCTGAGCGGAGGCGATTTGCAACGTTTTAACAGTCAAAATGGCGATGACCAAAATGGGAGTCGGAGCGCGGAAGAGAACGTCGGGCAGTAAATGTGCCACTGAAAGTGGCACAATTGGAGGGAGAGAGTGACGGAAGCTTACGGATGGCATAATATTGGTTGTTGGCCAATTCCTTCTGCACAATCATCGTCCGAATTTTGTAAAGTCCATTTTGGGTGAATTCGTAACTGAATAAGCCAAGAATTTGTCAGTTCAATTGGCGTCGCATTCGCTTGCCATTCGATCAGTTTCCGCTCAAATGGCACTGCCAAAAAGTTGAGGGCAAATGCTCCGAAAGCGATGGCACCGCAAATGACTCTCAGCGGCAATTGACTCTTTCGACTGCTCAAAGGCCGCGTGACGGCTTTGTACCTGACAAAAGAAGCGAGAGAAGTGAAAAGGCAATGGCAAAAAGTCACCTTTCGACAGTAATCGCCAACACTTGCCAAATCTGACAATTCAAAAAGCCTTTTTGTGTATTATTTATAATTTGCCAATTTACCGTCCCGGTCACACAAAAGGAGGCAAAAGGTTGGAACAAATAGAGAAGGTAAGCAGTGAGGCCGAAGAATGGGAGAATGCCGTAGAAAATGCACATAATCCCTGAAAAACAAAAAAAATATGCAAAAAATACCAAAAAATCGATCAAAAAATACCGTAGGAACAGAGACAGCACAAAAGAAGCGCAATGTCCCAGACGGAGAGAACACACAAATGATTGGCCAAACGACGCGAAAAGCAATTGGAACGCCGCAGCTGAAGCAGAAAGGCCAAATTGCCAAGAAGGCCAAACACTGCCAAGCAGCAGGTGATGACACCATTGGTGACGAAGGAGAACTTCATGTAACTGAGCAAAATGAATAAGTAAAGACGAAAAAAGAAGAAGGAAAAAGCAAAGCAGGGACAAGACGGACATGGATAAAGAAGACCAAGACGGACACGGACAAAGCCATAGGATAAAGATGACCAAGACGAACATGGATAAAGAAGACCAAGACGGATATGGATAAAGCCCAGGAATAAAGGATAAAGAAAACCAAGACGGACATGGATAAAGAAGACCAAGACGGACATGGATAAAGAAGACCAAGACGGACATGGACAAAGCCATAGGATAAAGATGACCAAGACGAACATGGATAAAGAAGACCAAGACGGACATGGATAAAGAAGAAGACGGATATGGATAAAGCCCAGGAAGAAAGGATAAAGAAGACCAAGACGGACATGGATAAAGCCCAGGAAGAAAGGATAAAGAAGACCAAGACGGACATGGACAAAGCCATAGGATAAAGATGACCAAGACGAACATGGATAAAGAAGACCAAGACGGACATGGATAAAGAAGACCAAGACGGACATGGACAAAGCCATAGGATAAAGATGACCAAGACGAACATGGATAAAGAAGACCAAGACGGACATGGATAAAGAAGAAGACGGATATGGATAAAGCCCAGGAAGAAAGGATAAAGAAGACCAAGACGGACATGGATAAAGAAGACCAAGACGGACATGGATAAAGAAGACCAAGACGGACATGGACAAAGCCATAGGATAAAGATGACCAAGACGAACATGGATAAAGAAGACCAAGACGGACATGGATAAAGAAGAAGACGGATATGGATAAAGCCCAGGAAGAAAGGATAAAGAAGACCAAGACGGACATGGATAAAGCCCAGGAAGAAAGGATAAAGAAGACCAAGACGGACATGGACAAAGCCATAGGATAAAGATGACCAAGACGAACATGGATAAAGAAGACCAAGACGGACATGGATAAAGAAGAAGACGGATATGGATAAAGTCCAGGAAGAAAGGTAAAGAAGACCAAGACGGATATGGATAAAGCCCAGGAAGAAAGGATAAAGAAGACCAAGACGGACATGGACAAAGCCATAGGATAAAGATGACCAAGACGAACATGGATAAAGAAGACCAAGACGGATATGGATAAAGCCCAGGAATAAAGGATAAAGAAAACCAAGACGGACATGGATAAAGCCATAGGAAGAAACGATAAAGAAGACCAAGAAGGACATGGATAAAGAAGACCAAGACGGATATGGATAAAGCCCAGGAAGAAAGGATAAAGAAGACCAAGACGAACATGGATAAAGCCATAGGAAGAAAAGATAAAGAAGACCAAGAAGGACATGGATAAAGAAGACCAAGACGGATGTGGATAAAGCCCAGGAAGAAAGGACAAAGAAGACCAAGACGGACATGGATAAAGCCATAGGAAAAAAAGATAAAGAAGACCAAGACGGACATGGACAAAGCCATAGGATAAAGATGACCAAGACGAACATGGATAAAGAAGACCAAGACGGACATGGACAAAGCCATAGGATAAAGATGACCAAGACGAACATGGATAAAGAAGACCAAGACGGATATGGATAAAGCCCAGGAAGAAAGGATAAAGAAGACCAAGACGGACATGGACAAAGCCATAGGATAAAGATGACCAAGACGAACATGGATAAAGAAGACCAAGACGGATATGGATAAAGCCCAGGAATAAAGGATAAAGAAAACCAAGACGGACATGGATAAAGCCATAGGAAGAAAAGATAAAGAAGACCAAGAAGGACATGGATAAAGAAGACCAAGACGGATATGGATAAAGCCCAGGAAGAAAGGATAAAGAAGACCAAGACGAACATGGATAAAGCCATAGGAAGAAAAGATAAAGAAGACCAAGAAGGACATGGATAAAGAAGACCAAGACGGATGTGGATAAAGCCCAGGAAGAAAGGACAAAGAAGACCAAGACGGACATGGATAAAGCCATAGGAAAAAAAGATAAAGAAGACCAAGACGGACATGGACAAAGCCATAGGATAAAGATGACCAAGACGAACATGGATAAAGAAGACCAAGACGGACATGGACAAAGCCATAGGATAAAGATGACCAAGACGAACATGGATAAAGAAGACCAAGACGGATATGGATAAAGCCCAGGAAGAAAGGATAAAGAAGACCAAGACGGACATGGACAAAGCCATAGGATAAAGATGACCAAGAAAACACTTACGCTTCTAATTGGGCCAGAACATTTTTTGCCTGAGGGTCGTCGTCGCCAACTGATCGGTAGAATAAGAGCAAATCAAAGCACCAAGCTGAAAATGGAGTAAATCAAAAGTGAAGAAAGTAAAAGTGCGAAGGAATGAAAAACGAACTGTCCACGGGCGGTTCTTCAAAGATGGCCGAAGTACTGCTTGAATTTGTTGTTTCAGAAAGGGCCGAGGAAGAAGGGGTAAAAAGGGCGGAAGAAGCATTTGAGGGCGAAGAGTCAAAGGCAGCGAGGGAAGACGAGGCGAAGGGGGAGGAGACGTTCATTTGCAGACAGCGAACAGAGCAAAGCAATTAACGGACCAATAAAAGCCGACCATTCAATGGCACTTTTTTGTTGCCTTTTTGCTCGACAATAATCTCTTAATGTAGAATCGTCGTTTGATTTTCCGTAAAGGTACTTATGTAGATGTAAAATAGGTAAATGATTCTACTAATTGCTCCCACTCTGTGATGTTCGGGTTTTTGTTGTGGGGAATTAAGCAAATTTACAAGTGCCCCTTTGCGCTCTCTCCCCCTCCCTTCTATTTCTTTCTCTCTCCCCCCCCCCCTCTCTCCTCCCCCCCCACCCTCTTTCTCTCTCTCCCTCTCTCTTCTCACTCCCTTTGGATTTAAATTTGTGCTCTTTCGTGGCCTATTTTTGAAATTTTCCGGACGGAAGGCACATATTCTTCTAGCAAAATGTGGAGACGCACTGTTTGAGTAAACTGACGAAGGATAAGTGACGAATCACCGAAGAAGAAAAGGAGGGGGGGGGGGAGGGAGAAGGAAAAGCACGGACGGATTTCCGCAAGAATTGCCTGGGGGAGGGAGGTACACTTGGTTGGATTTGGGAGAGGAATTGGGAGTGACAAAAAACAACGACGGCGGATGAGTGGAAGAAAAGGTGGACGACCAAATGGGGAGGGGTAAAAGGGGAGGGAGAGGAGGGGGGGGGGGAATTTGGGGGTGGGAAAAAGGAGCAAAATGGCACGAAAAAGGAAGGCACAATGAAGCACCAAAATGGAGAAGACAAACAGCAGCAGCAGCTCCAAAAGGCAATGGCATTGAAAAGCAATTGGCCCTTTTCTTTTCTTTCTTTTGTTAACTCTTCAAATTATCACAATTTGTTTTTGTTTGTTTTTTTTGATTAATAATCTTTTTATCCATTTCCCCAGCTGCTATTTGAAAATAACAGCTGAAAAAAGGACAAAACGGCGGGAGAGATTTTTGGTAGGAAAAGCGAACGGAAAGACAAAAAGTAAAAAAAACGATTCAAATTATTGTAAGAGAAAGAACTATCGCTACGAAATAAATTTGACTATTTGGCCATTCATTGGAAAGAAATGCCTTTGGGGGAATTACTGAGATTATCCCCTCGGCATTAAAATGCCCTCAAGGGATTATTATCTTCAGCGGCACGAAACCTAACGGAAAATCATCCGAACGAAGAGAAAAAATGGGTCGCTACGTTTGACTCGGGGATTTCCTCATAATCCCTCAAAATTACACCTTTGTGTACATATAATGTGAGCTTTTTGAGGGAAATGGCGTAAAGGACGAAAAAAACGATTTGGGATTTGTTGATAAAAACAAAAATAAAAAAAAGACTAATGAGTAATTTGTGGAGCAAAGGCTTAATGGGGTGAAAAAGTCACACACAAAAAAAAGGGTCGGAAGAGAATGGAAATGAACGGTGGCGGAGGGGGGGGGGGCGGGGAAGAGGGGGAGGGGGGGGGGGGGAGAGAGACAAGGGAAGGGGGAGGGGAGGGGAGGGGGGGGGGGAGAGAGACAAGGGAAGGGGGAGGGGAGGGGACGAGAGGGAATGGCTGTGTTAAAAGGGACAAATGGAAGTGAAATGTGAGAAGAAGGCAAAGGGGAGGGGATGTGGCCTTGTTCACAACATTTCACTTTATTGGACAGAGCAATTGGAGACTTTAGGAAAGCAACAAAAAAGAAAAAGCGAATTTCGGTAGGGGCGACAGTAAATGTTGGCAAATGGACACACGAAAATGGACGGGGTGCCCCTCCCCCCCCCCCCCCCCCCTCCCCCTCCCCTTTCCCCACCTTCGCCATTTTGACGGTTTGGCAATTGAAATTTAAAAAACGGTGTCAAAATGAGAGTAAATTTCCGGCTTCTCCTCCCCCCCCCCCTTCGCTTCTATTCGTTCATTCGTTTCTTCTCATCGGATGAACGAATTGCGAGAAGGAAAAGCTCAATTTGAAAGTTGCTGAGCAATGACTGATGCTTTTCTGCTGCTTTGCAAATGGAAATGAAGCTATTAATGGCAGAGCAAAAGGAATTTAAAACATTTTGTTGAACAAACTTTGGCGGATTGGGCGAAAGAGTGTAATTTGAGGGGAAAGGGAAAAGATGGCATTGGAAAGAACAAAAAGCAGAACATTTGGCCAGAAAACGAAAAGCGGAGGGAAAAGCGACAAAAAAATTCTTAAAATACCTAGGACGAGCCCAAAGTTTGTCTTAAAAGACAAAAACAAAAATGGGATCAAAGCGATTGGAGGGGAGGGGGGGGGCGAAGTTGGCATTTAGCGCAAGGATCTCTAACATTGGATTTTCACGAGACTTTTGAGGCGGGGGGGGGGCGTTCAGCAAAAAGTTCACCCCATTGAAGGAAAGCACTCAAAGGAATTCAGAATTTAGATGGGAACTGACCGTACCGGAAGAGAGTCAATGAGAGGAGGGATTAGACAAAGTAAATGCTAAACGGATAAACAACTCCGGCAATTCACACTTTGGCATTGGGTGTCGGCGGCATTTTTTGACCGGACGAAAGGCGCGACCGAAATGAATTATTTGTGAAGGGAAAGACGGAGGAATTGGGGGGGGGGGCATTTGGCCGAATGCACTCATTCAATTCAATTCACTCATTCGTTCATTCATTCCGATGAACAAAGGCGGGGATGCGAATATTGGACTAACTCAATTATGGCCAAACAAAGCTCACCAAAAGGTTGAGACGGCGTGGACAAATAAATAAATAAATACGCACGGAATTGGCGCCGAAGGAAAGCCCAAAGCGGGGGAAAGATTGACGAGCGGAGGGGGCGGGGGAAGGGCAAAGTGGCATCCATTAATGGTAATTAGTCGGAAAAAGAATGGACACAAGGATTGCTGGAGCAGCATTGTACATACGTATGTGTTTGTGGGAAAGTAAGGGGGGGGGGATAAACGTGGAAAAGGCTACCGGAGGTTTGGACAATGATTTTGTATTTTTGGGATTAAGGTAATTTAACTTAGCGACGAATTCCAGCGGCAATTTTCGGAATCTGTTCTTATTAATTCGTTCGCTTATTTAGGGACTCTAATAACCCTCGCCCCAATTTGCCGAGGCAACGTGAAAAGTCTGCCGACTTCCCTTGCCTCTTTAGGTGAATGTTTCTGCACTTCTTCTCATTGTAATTGGATTAAGCGAATGAACAGCGGCAGCCTTTGGGGGGGGGGAACTTTTGGAAGAGACCCAACAACGGGGGGGGGGGGGACAGAGAGAGTCAAGTGAAAGTGGGGGGGGGGGGGGGAAGAGGGGGAAAGGGGGGGGGGCAATCCGAAGACAATGAATGGAATGCCTTGTGCATTTAAAAAATTGAAATTGAATTGAGAAAGGATTTGAACGCAAATGAAAACTCAAACAAAAGTCAAAGGCATCGAAGGACTTCAAGTGCATTATATTCAGACGTACAATGAAAAATTTGAGATTTACGCTTAAAAAACGTAACCCCTCCCCCCCCCCCCCCCCCCCCCTCCCCCCGTGTTTAATTCATTTTGTGTTTCCCTCTGTCAGTCGGCGCCGTTTCATTTCTCTTATAAGTAAGGAAAAGCGAAAGGAAAGCAATTGGGTGCTGGCAAAAATTTTATTTAATAAGCATTTCTCGAGAAATATAATAATTAATTTCTGGGAAACGACACGGAAGAAAGAGAAATGATCATTGGACTATCTGAGGGATGGAGAAGAGGGGGAGATAAAAAGGAAAGAGAGGAAGGAAAAGAAAGAAAAGAAATGGAGGGAAAAAGGAGAGGGAGAGGAAAGAGGGGGAGAGAAAAAAGGAAAGAGAGGAAGGAAAAGAAAGAAAAGAAATGGAGGGAAAAAGAGGGAAGAGGAAAGAGGGGGAGAGAAAAAGGAAAGAGAGGAAGGAAAAGAAAGAAAAGAAATGGAGGGAAAAAGAGGGAAGAGGAAAGAGGGGGAGAGAAAAAGGAAAGAGAGGAAGGAAAAGAAAGAAAGGAAAAGAGGGAAGAGGAAAGATGGGGAGAGAAAAAGGAAAGAGAGGAAGGAAAAGAAAGAAAGGAAAAGAGGGAAGAGGAAAGAGGGGAGAGAAAAAGGAAAGAGAGGAAGGAAAAGAAAGAAAGGAAAAGAGGGAAGAGGAAAGATGGGGAGAGAAAAAGGAAAGAGAGGAAGGAAAAGAAAGAAAAGAAATGGAGGGAAAAAGAGGGAAGAGGAAAGAGGGGGAGAGAAAAAGGAAAGAGAGGAAGGAAAAGAAAGAAAGGAAAAGAGGGAAGAGGAAAGATGGGGAGAGAAAAAGGAAAGAGAGGAAGGAAAAGATAGAAAAGAAATGGAGGAAAAGAGGGAAGAAGGAAAAGAGGGGGAGAGGAAAAAAGGAAAGAGAGGAAGGAAAAGAAAGAAAGGAAAAGAGGGAAGAGGAAAGAGGGGGAGAGAAAAAGGAAAAAGAGGAGGAAAAGAAAGAAAGAAATGGAGGGAAAAAGAGGGAAGAGGAAAGAGGGGGAAGAGAAAAAGGAAAAGAAAGGAAAAGGAAAAGAAGGAGGGAAAAGAAATGGAGGGAAAAAAGAGGGAAGAGGAAAAAGAGGGGGAGAGAAAAAGGAAAGAGAGAGAAGGAAAAGATGGAAAAGAAATGAGGGAAAAGAGGGAAGAGGAAAAGAGGGGGGAGAGAAAAAGGAAAAATAGAGGAAGGAAAAGAAAGAAAAGGAAGAGAGGAAGAGGAAAAGATGGGGATAGAAAAAGGAAAGAGAGGAAGAAAGAGGAAGGAAGAAGAGGAAAAGAGAAGGAAGATAGAAAAGAAATGGAGGGAAAAAGAGGGAAGAGGGGGAGAGAAGAAGGAAAGAGAGGAAGGAAAAGAAAGAAAAGAAATGGAGGGAAAAAGAGGGAAGAGGAAAGATGGGGAGAGAAAAGGAAAGAGAGGAAGGAGAAGAGGGAAAAGGAGAGAGAGGGATGAAATTACAGTATCTACAGTTGTTTAAGAAATTATATTTCAAAATTCTTTGCCATTTCATCAGCCTTGAGGTACACGGTGAGCAAGGGCGTAGCCAGACCCTTGGCTTCGGGGGGGGGGGGGGGGCTCTGAAGTCAAAAATTCGATTTTTAGGGGTGTATTTTTGTTTTTTTCAGCCGATTTTTAGGGGTGTATTTTTGCTTTTTTGAAATCTCGAATTAAGGGGTGTATTTTGCAAAATTTTTCGCCGTTTTTCGCCAAAAAATTACTGTTTTTTGCCATTTTGGCCTCAATTTTTCGAAAATATGGTAACACGGGGGTCCGGCGGTGCCGATAGGCGCCGCTGGGAAAATTTTTGAATATTTTAATGCAATTTTGTTAAGAAAATTGCTTAAAATTGCAAAAAACACCGAAATTTTTTTATTTTTTTTGGGTTTCGGGGGGGGGGGCTTTAGCCCTCTCAGCGCCCCCCCCCTGCCTACGCCCTTGGCGGTGAGTCTCGCCAATATGCAGCGACCAGCGATGACATAGCAATTAATGGGTGACCAAGCGAACGTTAAATGTCAAGTGATCAAAGAAAGGATTTGATTGTCCGGCTTCTCATCTGTGATTTTTTCAACGCGGTTCTGTTCTTTATTTGTGAATTTTGCAAGTTCTTCTCGTCATTTTTGTTCCAGTGTTATCTCACACTTTGAATTTCAGTTTAACATTCGAATTCTAACGAAATGTGACCTGACAGACTTATAGGAGGGACCAATTTTATGTCTAAAACTCATTGAAAAAACTCGTCATCATTTTGACCTGAATTTACAAGAAATAAGCAGAAATTCTACACGCGCTACCTCTCTGACTAAACACACTCGAAATTTTACCACCTCGTCCCCTTCCATAAGGAGCTCAAAAAACGCATTTTGCATTTCACAAAAATTTTCAGAAAAATACACCCCTAAGAATCAACCCTAAGCTTTTCACCCCATATGAAATGAAAAATTTTCTCAAAAATTTATCTTCAAAATTTTTTATTTATTTTCTTGACGAGAATTTTTGGACGAAACCCAACTCATACATGGCCCACTTTTATCAAAAACCAAAAATTTTTTGGAAAAATGCGCCGCAAAAAAATTATTAAAAAACCGATTTTTTTTTTTGAGCCCGACTGCATGATATTTTCGGTTTGCTTAGTGTCTCCCCAAAATTGTTTAAAACCGATAATGGGAAGCGAAAAACCTAATGTTTAATACATTTTTGATCGAATACTTATAAAAACAGCTGATTTGAAGCAATTTTGCAAAATGTTCTGGTTTTTGACCCCAAAATTTCATTTTTTGGGGCCGATGTTCTGATTTGGAAAAATTTTCTATCCAATCCCTGCTTGAATTCTCTTTCTGTCCGTCATAATCATTATTTCACGAGAAATTTTTTCCAGCCACCAGGAATCTTTTTCTGAAAGTTTTCCGGTTTAAAGCCATTTTAGGGTTTTCAGATCACCCTGAAGGAGTGATCTGATCATGGATGTCCAATTGACTTTATGATCAGCATGAAAAGTTATATTTATACAGTGGTGGAAAAGTCTTGACTCACAAATCAGTGATAAAATTTGTAAAATTTAAAATTTTGCTTGTTTAAGTCGACTTATTATTTTTCTTTTTGTATAATTATTACCCCTCAATAAATGATTCGTTCACACACAACAAGAAAATTTATTTGACTTATTCATTCCCGAGATTGATTCACTTGATCAGACTTGACTCAAAAAAGAGCAGAAAGAAGTTTTGACTCAAACATGAAAACCCACCTTAGAGTTAATTTTAAAAACCTGAAATAATTCATGCTAGCTTATCTTTTGATATTGATCAAAAAAGGCTTTTACACCAACTTGATCAGTCCACTCCTTCATGGTGATCTGGAAAGTCAAAAATGGCTTGAAATCGGGAAAATTTTTTAAAAAATTCCTAGGGAGCTGGGAAATTTTTTAAGGAATTTTCTGACAGGGCTGCCAGAAAGAGCACAAAATTCTCTACCGAATTGCCTTTTAAATGGTAGGGCTACGTCTTGTATACACATATAAAGTTATACTTGGCTTGAATTTGGTGACTTTAAAAAATCACTATTTTCTACCGTATTTCAAAGGAAAATGATCAAAAATTAATCATTTTTGAGTTGTCCAATTTCAATCCAAGTATAACTTTTTATGTACAAGCCGTAGCCCTACCATTCAAAAGGCAATTCGGTAGAGAATTTTGTGCTCTTTCCAATGAGCCTAAACAAAAATTCCAGGGAAACTTTCCTAAACCCCTAGGAATTTTTTAAGAAAATTTCCCCGATTTTCAATGTTTTTTGGGGTGTCTCGGTCACTTTAAAGGAGTGATCTGATCAAGTTGGTGTAAGAGACATTTTTGATCAGTATCAAAATTATATAAATAGGAATTTTTTCAGATTTTTGGGTAAACTATGAAATAGTTTTTCAAGTTTGAGTCAAGACTTTTCGCTTTTTTTTTTGAGCAAGGTCTGATAAGGCGACATTCACGAGATTTTATCATCTTGAGTCAAGACTTTTCCACCACTGTATGAATTTTTTCAGATTTTTTCTTGCCCTATAAAAGTTACATATGTCTTCAATTTTTCAACCCATAATTTCTTAATAGATTGTATGTATACCAAATTTGTAGTATTTGGTGAACAAAAAACAAGTTATTGTAATTCAAACTTGACGCAGTTGCCGAAATTAATTAAGAGGAATAATGTCAACTTAATTAAGTGCCTTAAGAGTGTTTGACGTTCTTTAACAACCCACAAAACATCATCCTTCCCTGTTTGATATGTACACAGAAAAACATTTTACGAAAGCCAACGAACATTCTTTCCTTACGTCAATTTCGCACAAAGACATGAAATATTATTAAGAAAGAGCGATGATGAAAGTGGAAAAGAGGAAATAGAGAATAAAATATGTAGAACGAAGGGAGAGAGAAAGAGAGAGAAGAGAAGAGAGAAGGCGAACGATGGGGGAGAGACACGAAAGGGAGGGAAGCGTACGGAAGGGGGAGGGACATAGAAAAAGAGGGAAGGGAAGGGGGAAAGAGAGAAAAGAAAGGGAGGAAAGAGTGGAGAAGGGAAGAAACAGAGGGAAGAGAGGAGAAATAAAGAAACAGAGGGAAGAGAGGAGAAATAAAGAAATAGAGAGTGAGGGAGGGAAACACGCCTCCGCCCCACCCCACCCCATCTCTCCCCCAGCCCAACTCTTTCGAAAACCAAATGACGACGATTTGATGGAGAAAGAAGTCGCTCAACCGACCAACCAACCAAACAGTGCTTTCGCCTCGATAAACGGCACAACTATCAGCATGAAATGAGTGTCTCCACTTCTTTGGCTTCTTCCTCGGCCAATTTTACTTTTGTACATTTAAAAGTGCCTTCCTTTTCTCCTCCGCCACCACTTCGATTTTGTCTTTTCTCCCCCCTCCCCCCCCTCCTCCCTTTTTCTGTTTTTCCTCCGTTGCCCTTTTCCCAACTGCTGTTTCGTACACACTTCCTTTTTCGCCGTCATCGATTGTTTTGCTCTCTCCCCCGTTTTTTCTCGTCCGATCACTTTTCCAATATTTCCTTATGCGATCCCTCACTTTGCTTTCAGCCAATGCTTTGCTAATATCAAAAGAGCCTTATCGCCCACTAATTTGGCCTTTTATCCGAACTTCGCTGTACAAATGGTGCCATCCCTGCAGCAATTCTTCCCTCAGTCCCCGGCTTCGGATCACTGACAGACCCAAAACCTGGCTGATCGAAGGATTGCTCACGGACAAACAAAACCAACTTCAAACGGACTTAACTTTGAACGGATCTCCTCACAATCAGTCAATCCCTCCCCTCCCCCCTTCTCCGCTCCCTTTTCCCTCGCCGTGGAAACGAACGAAAAACAACAGAGAAAAACCCCGGAAGACAAAACAAATTGCTAAAAACACCAAAAGCAAATCGCAACCATCTCAAAAGCAAAAGGTAACCAAATTTGGAGTGTTTTTGAGTGATCCAACAAAATATATTAATAATGATTTCGAAATGATTGCGCAAATCACACAAATTGATTAAATGAGAAAAAGGCATTTGTTGTTTATGGAAGGAAACAAAGGCAACGAGGAAAATAAATGAGAAAGAGAAACGGGGAAAATGTAAACAATTGGGAAAGGTCGAAAATAGGAGGGGGGGGGGGGTATAAAAGGGGGAGGAAATAATGGAAAATAAATAAATATTTATTGCACTGAGCCGACCAAATGTCCCCCTCATTGCGAATGACGACGACATTTTCGAAATGACACTTTCTGCCTTTCCACGGAGTCAAAGGACACGTGCCTTTGGAAAGGGAGGGAATGACACAAAGCACAAACACACCAAATAGCAGAACTAAGCCACTGATTACACAATTAGCTTAATAACACCGTCTAATCCATTGCCATTAGTTCGGGTTAATCAATCAATCGATGCTTATCCCATTCAAATTGGCATTTATCTGCCTATTTGGCATTTCGTCACAATTTCCTATTAAAATTGTTGCGCTGTCTAAAACCGCCTCTTCCCCTAAGGAATGCTCGCGGTCTCCGCATTTTCTTCCCAATCGACGCCTTCCTCCGATGGCGAAGTCCGTCGTCCGTGCACTTTGTCTTTGCCCCCTTCCGTTCCCTCGCCAATCGCTAACATTCGGAAACGCCGCGCGGGAACACTCAGTCGCATCGACCTCAGTGCAGTGGCGACTTACAGCAAAGAATTATGTAGCTCCAGCGAATCTTTGAGCGGCGATGCTGCGAGAGGCGGCGAGGGAATTCAGTCGCCGTCGGTGGGCAGCGAAGAAAGGTCGGCGAGTGAGGAGAGAGCGATTGGGGGGGGGGGGCGAGCAGACGCTTTGTTCTTTAAATTGGCTTAAAAAGCGAAGAATTCCCTCGCCCATTGCCATTGTCTTTTTCAGTTTGCCCTGCGCTTCGTCCGCCCTCGGCCCTTTCTCCGACCGAATTGACCCCCTCAAGCGTTTACGGCTCTGTTCGACCTCTTCCACCACCACCACAACCATCAATGGCATTGCTTTGGCTGCTGACTCTGACAACGATTGTCCTCTGCAAAAACCCCTCAGAAGGCCCCCGACTTTGGCCGAGTTGGAATTAGAAAATGGCGAAGAATCGAACGTAAATATGGGGGCTCATTCCCTGGGTGGAATGCCATTGTCTTACAATTAGAGCCCAAAGCATTCGCATTTGGCCAGTGGTGGCCTTCTCATTGGCGATGGGTTCGACGGACGCTTCGAATTGGTCGGGGACGGACGGAATTGCAAAGCGGTGGACATGGCCAGCCAAACGGTGTTCCATTGTCAGGTGAACCGATGCGGTGGAACTTCCGTTGCTCATTTGGTCATTCAGGTGTTGACCAATGCCCAATTCCGTCACTTTTCGGAGATTGTTTCGCGCGTTCGGATGGCATCGGCCCATTACAATGAGGACGAATTCGAACAGCGGAGGTCCGTCTGTCCCCGCCTTTGTCCCCTCCAATTCCCCCTCCCTTTTTAAGGGATTCGCTGCTTCCGCTCTCTCAGCTTCGTCTGGCCACGAGTTCGGCCAGGTCGGGCTTCTTCTACGTCCTTTTGCCGGACCATCATGGAAATTTGCACCAATTGGTGGAGGAGGGGGAAAATGTTGGGCCCGACCGAAGAAATTGCGAGACAATTCGTTGGACAGAAGCGCGGATGAAGCCAATTCTGAAGCAAATGGCCACACTTGTCGAATTTTGCCATCGGATTGGACTGTTTTTTCGCGATTTTCGACTCCGAAAATTTGTGTTCTCCGACTCGGAAAGGTAAAAAGGCGACAGACCAAAAAGGTAACGCATTTTGTTGTTTAGGCCTAAAAAAGACAACGCTTTTGGTCCCCTTTTTTTTTCCTTTTTCTTACGCTTTTCAATTCTTTTTCTTTGTTTTTCGATTTGGTCTCTCTCCTTTTCTTTATTATTTCAACTTCATTTTCTCTTCAGATGGAAATGATCAAAAACAAAAAAAAATATTTTCCGCAGAAATTTTGCCGCTTTTCTGTGTTTTGGGGTGTCCCGGTCACCATAAAGGAATGATCACCCGAACGCGAACAAATTTATCGACTTTTGCGTTAACAGATAGAAATGTAGAAATGTTTTGACACTAAAAATGGTCAAATTAAATTAAAATGTCGAAATATGCTTAAACCATAGACGGTTTTTGTTAAAATCTAATTTCAATCAGAGTATCTTTTGCTAAAAATTTTGAGAGTGACTTTTACGGAAAAATAGGATTTTCCATACATTAATTACTCTTGGTGTTTAAATGGACCTCTTTAGTTAGTTTTTTAGGACAAAGGTTCGTGTCAACAATGTTTTGGACCTTTGCCTCGCCGACAGTCCGACGAGCGATTCGTTGGCATTTCGTGACTTTGTCCCCGCTTACGTGGCACCCGAAATATTGGACAGAAAGGTGGCTGACAAATGAGCAAAGGGTGGGCGAGACATTTCATCACTTCGCTTCTTTCGCAGAACACCGCCTACGGGGCGAGGGCGGCGGACATTTGGGCATTTGGCGTTTTAATGTTTACGCTGCTGAACGGACGCTACCCTTTCTTCGAGGCCAGCCCAAGTCCCATCGCACTGCTGCGGCGCATCCGAGCGCATCGATTGTGTAGGGAAAAGCATCTTTTAAAGTGCCAAACAAAAAGGGACAGAAAAAGCAATTTTAAATGCCAAAAAGGGACAGCGGAGGGACCAATCATTGGGACAAGAAATGAAAGTCATCCCTTTTCTTCACCATTCCCTTTTAGCATTTCCCATCAGCAATTTCATCTCTGAGTCTGCCCGATGGCTTTTGTACTCTCTGCTCAACCAAAACCCTTCTGAACGTCCAACCGCAAAAGAACTGCTCGAATCCCATTGGTTTCGCAACGGCGTTTCTCTGGGTGACGGGACGACGCCCGTGCCAAAGTGTCCAATGGTCCTTCGACGCAAATTTTGCCGTGAAGTGCCATCTTCGCCGGAGCGATTTGTTCCGTCTTTTTGGCAATCGAGTTCGCAAATGGTCACGACATTCAGTCCACCCGGGGAATCGCCGCAGTCTTTGGCTGAATTTGGCACGGCGCAACGGTTTTTCCCAAGGCAATTTCAACGAAGAGCATTTGCTGATCAGGTGAGGCATGGCAACTGACAAATGAGCATCAGAGTTTTCAATCGCTTGACCTCTGGGGCACCGTTTAACTAATTGCTTTGAGATTGTTTTGACCCCAGGTCCGTAACCGGAAGAAATTCCGGGAACGGCACCCGAAGGGCTCAGAAAAAAGGCACTACTGGGGAAAATCAAGAAATTTCTGGCTTAAATTCGTTAAGTGTAAATTGAATAATTTAAAAAAAAATACCATTTCAAAAAATAAATTTTAACTTTTTATTTCGGGCGGGGGGAGGCTTATTGTTAGGAATTTAGCAGGCTTAGCTTTTATGTTTCGTTCAAATTGCATGAAATTTTTCATGCACAAAAATTCGCGGTCTCAAAATAACTCAAACGATTCATTTTGGACAGATGGAACGGACGCGGATGCAAAATGAGAGGACACGGCAAATACGTGCTCTTTTGGCCGACACTTTTCGCTTTCCGCCGGTGGCGTTGAACGGAGTGACAACAAACGCAACACACCAAACCGAAGCGAATCGGCGGGGGTTGGCAACAGTTGCGGCCGAACGCCTCCAAAGGGCCGTCTCGGAGAGTCGGCGCCCTTCCGCCGAACTTCGCCACCGTGGCCAATCGACAGCGATGCGACCGGTGAGAGTGAAAGACCGGGGATGGCACTGTCCGTTTTTAAGTCGGCGTGGGGCATTGCCCCAATTCAAACCGACCCGTGGAGAGAGTCACCGCCGACGTCCGCATTTCAACGCCATTCGGAGGCGGAGGAACGACCACAAATTGTGCCCTCTTAACGTGCGCCGAGCATTTGAAGGGGCGGTGGAATTCGGCTTCCGAGAGACGCTTTGTTTTTTTCTGTTGGCGACCAAACAAAAAACATTTAAATGATTCCTCATTGATTGGAAATGCATACTGTGCTTTGTCTCCCCCCCCCCCCCCTCCAATTTCGAAAAACATTCGTTTCAATAGTCATGAACTGAATATGCATTTTTGTCACAAAACCAGCTCAAACGTATAAAATAAACTGGAAATCGTCAATAGAGAGACAAAGTGCAGTATTATTATCCATTGACTTTCTTTAGTACTTTTGTTTTTCCGTTACCATCAAATGTTTCGGTTTCCCATGCTTTTTTCTTCTCATTTGCCAGCCTTTGTTTTGTTTCACAAAGTACAAAGCCAATGAATGCCCCAGGGGCATTTGTATGTTTCCCTTATCCATCAGATTGGACATATTCCTTGCTGTATTGTTCGACTGTACATTCTTAAACGTGCATATGTAACATTTGATAGTTACTTTACGATTGATAAATTAGTGTTGCTGCCAACTGGATCTCAATTTTTGCTGACTTACTGCAATAGAATCGTAAAAAAAAAATTCACGCTTCACGACGGGGGATGCTCGTTCCCGTTTCCAGTCCCGCTACTAACGTTTCCGAATGTTTTTTTACCGGACTAAAACGAAAAATTTGGCTAAAAATGGTATTTTTCGTGCATTTTCATTAAAAAAATTTATCAAGAATATTAAATATATAAATTTCAGCCCTAAATATAAGAATCCGAGCCAATTCTATTCCGGGAACCATTTTGAACGGTTAATGAACTAGGACTAACAAATAAGCTGGTGTTTAACAAAAATCGAGCATGCGAAGACGGAGCAATAATTAGGCACCCGGGGGAGCGGCACCCGACCTACTGGTGGTCGACGTAAATTTATTAAAGGCAAAGGAAGCGATTTGATATATATTTTGTTGCATTTTTTGTGAAATTTTTAATGAGAAATCACAATATTCAGCTTATATTCAATAACCTGTTGCTTTTTAGTTCAAGCATGAGAAGGGCTGTAAGCCTTTTTTGCACTCTCATCGCACTGTTTATACGCGAGTTAAAACAAAAAATAACCATGCCAAGTTAATAAAATCGCTTTATACTTTTGAATTCCAAGGTGCAATATTCTCAATTCATATTATATATTTGTCAAAAAATAGAACAAATAAAACAAGAAAGATTACGAGAAGCCGGAGTTCGAGAATCCATCATTTCCGAAGCCGGCGCCCGAAGTCGGACCGGTGACGGAAGGGCGACGCTCCGACTGTCCGAATCCACCGCCAGCGTTGTTGGAGAAGCCACCGCCCCCGTCGCTGTCCTGACGATTCTGTCGACCGAATCCGCCGGCACCTCCGCCCCCGCGGCCTCCACCGCGTCCCCCGCCTCCGCCGTCGTTCCAACGATTGCCTCTCCCACCGCGACGGTTTCCGTCCGACTGATTCTGTGCGTCGCCATCGCCGAAACCTTTAGAAAATGTAAAAATTGAGGAATTTAAATAGCCGCCTAAAAGTGACTGGATAATTGCAAAAGAGCCATATAAATATTAAAATTGTCGGATTCGCTCAGTTGGGCCGTCACGTTTGGGCCCCAGCATGTTTTTCCACTGTAACTTTTTTCTTTGTCGACAAAATCCAACAATCTTGGTATCATTCGTAGGATCTTCACATGCTCTATTAGCCTTACAAAAAACGAAAATATTTGACTTTTTTGCAATCTTCATGTATACTTTTTTGCTAATTACTAGGTCGTTGCATAAAAAAGGGCGCTTTGTAATTTTGAGTGAAAAAACTCGAAAGGTTGGTGTGGGAAAAATCTGCTTTTTTGCTATTTGATAGCCCTATCTGTCCGCTACAAAATCGCATTAAAAGGGTTTGATCAGCTTTTCAAACTGGCGAGAAAAAAATTCATGAACCAGTTTGGGTCGAAATTGCCCAAAACGGTTTTTCGGGTTTTAGACCCATTTACAGACCAGAAATTCCGGGGTTTAGACCCCCGTCTAATTGCCCTGTATATTCCGTATCGAATACAAAAAACCGCATCCGGATTCATCAACTCTTTGATTTTTTATGATTTTTTGAATGTTAATTTTTTGCCGATTTTTAATCAATTTTACAGCAGAAAAATGATCAAAATTTCCAAAATTACTGAAGAAAAAAGACAACATATTTCTCGTTGTTTTCAAGCCAAAGTTCAAAAAATCATAAAAAATCAAAGAGTTGATGAATCCGGATGCGGTTTTTTGTATTCGATACGGAATATACAGGGCAATTAGACGGGGGTCTAAACCCCGGAATTTCTGGTCTGTAAATGGGTCTAAAACCCGAAAAACCGTTTTGGGCAATTTCGACCCAAACTGGTTCATGAATTTTTTTCTCGCCAGTTTGAAAAGCTGATCAAACCCTTTTAATGCGATTTTGTAGCGGACAGATAGGGCTATCAAATAGCAAAAAAGCAGATTTTTCCCATACCAACCTTTCGAGTTTTTTCACTCAAAATTACAAAGCGCCCTTTTTTATGCAACGACCTAGTAACTAATCGGGAAGCAATAGCTTAGAAATAGCTTATAAACAAGTTAAACTTTCGAATGATACCAAGATTGTTTGATTTGATCGACAAAGAAAAAAGTTATAGTGGAAAAACATGCTGGGGCCCAAACATGCCGGCCCAACTGAGGTAAACCCTAAAATTGTATCTTTCTTTTAAAATAGTTGTAAATTTGGCAGCATATTTCCAACCAAATTTTGGGATTTTGAACATATTTTTAAGAAAATTAAGTTTTTGTTCATAAGTTTTTTGGGGAGGGGCGCCTTCGTAATCGGAAGGAAAGGGGTCGACGAAGGGCGGAGCAGGACAAAACGTCGTCGGCCGAAACGTCGTCAGGACAAAACGTCGTCGGGACAAAACGTCGTCGGGATAAAAAGCGCCGAAAAATTCAAAAAACTTAGAATTTTCAAAGAAAAAAGTCTATAAAATTTTTTTATGAGAAAATTCTAAGAAAAAAAAATTTTTTGAGAAATTTTAGCGATTTTTTTGGAAATTTCTTTGAAAAATCTAAGTAATTTACCACAAAAATTTTATAGAATTTTTTCTTTGAAAAATAAGTTAGTAAATTTTTTTGAATTTTTCGGCGCTTTTTATCCCGACGACGTTTTGTCCTGACGACGTTTCGGCCGACGACGTTTTGGCGACGACGTTTCAGCGACGACGTTTCGGCGACGACGTTTTGGGGTGCACCGGACGAAGGGGGGGGGGGGGGGGGTGGGTTTGTAGTGAAGGGAAAAAAGAGGAAAAAATGGTCAAATGTTCAACAAAAAAAAAATTTCAGACGGCGAATCGGTAACGCCAGTTCCCAATTTCTCTTAAAAAAAGTCTGTTTAAAATCGTAAAAACTAGTTATTTTTGGTGAAATCTTTTAACAAATCACATCCAAAGTTTCAATTTTTTTAAAAAAGCTCGTCAATTTACATGGCAGGACCCCTAAAAATCGCTGGCAAAATTTTTGAAATTTTGTCGACTTCGATTTTTCTAAGAAAATTTTTTTCAAAAAATGGCGGAGTTTTGTGCTTCTCCGGTCGACCTCGCCTAGCCTTCGTTTGTAAACAGCCAGACCGAAGTATGTTTTTGTTGCGGCAGTACCAGTAGGCACCGCTAGGAAATTTTTTTGGGAATTTTAATAGTTGGGATTTTCAATTTTCAAGTCCTCTCTCCGGTACTTTCCTGTTTTGAGGCCACACGCAAATTTAAAAAAACAACAAAAGGGCCCGCAAAATAATCAAGGCGCGCGTGATCCTAGTGAGGAGGCATAAATGCAATAACAGATAAAATTTCGTCAAATTGATCAGCTCCTCTGTGTTTGCAGTCTTCACGCCAGAGAAATTCACATAAATAAGAATTGAATTTTTGGGTGTGGCCTCATAACAGGAAAGTACCCTCTCTCCTTATGCGATTAACGTATTTCCTCATTTGTCAGAGTTAAGTCGATGCAATGCTCGACCCTTTTCTTGATTTTGCCATTTCACTTGCACGCTTTTTCCTTTGTTTTCCCGACCCCCCATACTTAATGAATTCTATATCCTTTTTTTGTATAGTAAAAGATTGCCTACCGGAGTTTCCGAAGCCGGAGTTTGAGAAGCCATCATTTCCGAAGCCACCGCCACCGCCCGAAGTGGGACTGGTGACGGAAGGACGACGCTCCGATTGTCCAAATCCACCGCCAGAAGAAAAGTCGTTGTTGGAGAAGCCACCGCCCCCGTCGCTGTCCTGACGATTCTGTCGACCGAATCCGCCGGCACCTCCGCCCCCGCGGCCTCCACCGCGTCCCCCGCCTCCGCCGTCGTTCCAACGATTGCCTCTCCCACCGCGACGGTTTCCGTCCGACTGATTCTGTGCGTCGCCAAAGCCTTGAAATGACAATGATGTAGTGGGCGGGAGCCCTGACATTTGCGCCTATGTCCAAAATCGTATTCAAAGTTGAATTTTTTCAAGCCCTGATAGCTTAAAGAGAATTAAAATTAAGAAAACACTGTCTTCTAGTTTATTAGGACCATTAATTCTGAAGTCGGGACACGAGTGGGCGCTAAGGAAGAATTTAATTTTTTTTTTATTTTTTATATGGCGACGTCTTTTTTCTACCCTTAATCCTCTTTTTTTTTTTTGCGGCGCGTTTTCCCAAATTTTTTTTAGAAAAGAGGAGGGGTCTGGCAGTGCTGGTAGGCCTTACACCTCTGCCTCTCTTTTCTCTTGTACGACTATTTGGCCGTATAATTAAAAAGTTTCGTTTTATTTCATCATAAAAACTAATTTTTCGATTCATTATAACAATTTCTAATGCTGATCCAAAATAAGTTTATCACCAAGAAATGGCCCAAATAAGGAGAACATTCATTTAATTTTTATATCAAGTGCACAATGTAAATTGCCCAACTTTCTCCCAACCCAATCCCGTCATAAACTTGTCTGTCTGTTCATCCCATCCCAAGCCAATCCTCCCCTTTCATTTCCAATGTTATCGTGCCATTTTTATCCCATTCACCTCTGTTGCATATGCCATTCACTTCTCTCTCATTTTCTTTGTGTTTTTGCCTTCATTACCCCTCATCCTATCCAAAGTCCATTCCCATTTTGCCAATATATAAGTCCACTCAATATCTGTAGAATTGAAGACCCGAAGAAGCGCGACGCTTTATCTATTTCATCTTTTCATTTTTTGAAAAATAAATCCTTTTTGGTTTTGATTCTAAGAAATAGTTTAAAATGGGTACTTATGCAAAATTTAATGGTACCGGAGTTTCCGAAGCCGGAGTTTGAGAAGCCATCATTTCCGAAGCCGCCGCCACAGCCCGAAGTGGGACTGGTGACGGAAGGACGACGCTCCGACTGTCCGAATCCGCCGCCAGAAGAAAAGTCGTTGTTGGAGAAGCCACCGCCCCCGTCGCTGTCCTGACGATTCTGTCGACCGAATCCGCCGCCACCTCCGCCCCCGCGGCCTCCACCGCGTCCCCCGCCTCCGCCGTCGTTCCAACGATTGCCTCTCCCACCGCGACGGTTTCCGTCCGACTGATTCTGTGCGTTGCCATCGCCGAAACCTTTAGAAAATGTAAAAAAAAAATAGATTGAAGTATAAATAATTTTTTTAATATAAAATTTATGTTGGTTCGTACTGCCCCGAAATGGAGGTCCGGCGGTGCCGATAGGCGCCGCCGGGAAAAATTTTGAACATTTGAGTGCTATTTGTTACGAAAATTGCCTCTATAAAATTTTTAAATTTTCGTTTGGGGGGGGGGGGGAATTCGAAAAAATTTTCATTTCGGGGGGGGGGGGGGGGAATTCCCCCCCTTTCCCCCCCCCCTAGATACGCCCTTGAAACCCACCGCCAAAACGTCGCCGGGACATAAGGTCAGCGAAATGTTTGTTACTAGTCTAATACGAAAAATTTATTAAGGACATTCAAAGGAAAAAATCCACGTTTTAGTTTTTTTCTGGAAATTCAGCACACCTATTTTTTTTCTTCTTGAATATTTGAAAAATTCTTATTTTTTGCAACAACGTTATATTCAGGCAACGTTTTGGGGTGCACCGGTTCGGCTTTTGTCTTTGGTGTTGGATTTGTTCTCAATATTTAAGAAAGATTTTAGCTCACAACGAAACATCCAAAATATGAGTTGGAAAATGCTAGCGGATGGTGATCAGACATACAAAAATAGGGAGCGGGGGGGGGGGGGGTTCGGCCGAAAAAAATTCTCTTGAAAAACACTGTTTGAAAATTTTTTTAAAAATTTCTAGTGGCGTGATTTTGTCCCGGCGTGATTTCGGCGGCGGGATTTTGGGGTGCACCCCGACCCCCCCCCCTTTTTAATGTATGTGGTCAGGAAAACAAGTACGGTCGTTTTTAGGGCTTATTTTAACAATTTACGCATACTTAAATAGTAGGGGGGATCGACCCGACTTCATACGAACGAAGTTCAGGGGGGTCGGAGACGGGTACACCCCAAAACATCGCCGGCCCGAATCGTCGCGGCAAAAAAATTTCAAGAAAACTTAAAAATATTTTAGCTTTTTGAAAATCTAAGTGTTAATAAAAACTAAATTTGCTGAATTTCCGGAAAAAACCAAAAAACTTGAAAATATTTTTTGTTCCCTTGAATTTTCTTAAAATTTTTTTTTTTTTGAATTTTTCTAGATTTTTTTCTAAAATTAGGAGAAAAAAATTTGCGGCGACGTTATGCCCGGCGACGTTAAGGCGGCGATCCGGCGGCGCCGATAGGCGCAACCGGGAAATTTTTTAATTTTATATGGATTTCGCTAAGGAAATGTGCAATTAAATGTTCCCCCTTCGTTACGACCCCCTCCCTCTTTTACAGCCGCCCCCCTTATGACCAACGAAGGGGGGGGGGGGAGGATGTCCGAGGCCTCTTACGACGAGAAGGGGTGTGTCGAGACACCCCTTGCACAATGCCCTCATACGAACTAAGTCAGGGGGGTCGACCGCCCCTTATTTAATGTATGACTATACGTAAAATTCAGTCTGACAATTAGCAGCTAATATTGAAGAAGTCAGGGGAAGGTGAAATGCAATGCAATTAAATAGCTGCTTACCAGAATTTCCGAAGCCGGAGTTTGAGAAGCCATCATTTCCGAAGCCACCGCCACCGCCCGAAGTGGGACTGGTGACGGAAGGACGACGCTCCGACTGTCCAAATCCACCGCCAGAAGAAAAGTCGTTGTTGGAGAAGCCACCGCCCCCGTCGCTGTCCTGACGATTCTGTCGACCGAATCCGCCGGCACCTCCGCCCCCGCGGCCTCCACCGCGTCCCCCGCCTCCGCCGTCGTTCCAACGATTGCCTCTCCCACCGCGACGGTTTCCGTCCGACTGATTCTGTGCGTCGCCAAAGCCTTGAAATGACAATGGTGTGGTTGGGCACTGAAGTGTTTTTAAATCCAAAAAACCATATTAATCGCTGGCCGACAAACAAGCTTTTTTTTGCAATTCATTGCAGACTTGCGGAAATCCATCTATCATATTATTTGTGGCTACGTTTTTTTCACCTTCACCACACTCAAACCCAAGTCGTTCTTCTACTATTTGAATCCCCGATAACGTAAAATTCGGAATCGACGTGTATATCACCAATTATTTATTTTTGGACAATTTCTTACAATTAGTTCAGCTCAAATCAGAAAGTGGCGCCAGTCTATTTGAAAAATTGGTAATTTTCCATAAAATACAGACAAAGTATAGAACGGCAATCTAATCAAAAACATAGCGCTAAAACGGTATTTTTCAAAAAAGAAGAATCGACTTGCATGGCACCAACAAGGAAATCGAAAATTGTAACCAAAAATACTCTTTCTCTTTTTCCCTTAAATACTCTTCGGATGCGGAGGGTACGTACCCCGCATGCCCCCTTCAAAAATTTTAGTCGGAACAAAAAAAACGGGAATTTGCAGCGGTTTTATGCAATTTATTGTGAAATTATTTAAAATTTAAATAATTTGCTCATTTTGGAAAAATTTTTCCATTTCCCCTGGGTAAAGGAATGCTCAGGGGTTCAACGTATCTCCCGAAGGATTTATTGGACGCAACGTCCTTAATTCGACGCTCCTCCCCCCGCGCGTTTTTCCAGTTTACTTCCTCATCTTCCCCTTTTCTCGACCCCTCACCCCTTTCGAACCCGTCGACCCCTTGGATTCAGCGTCATCCCTTCACGGCTCGAGGATAATTGTAGTAACGAGTCGAAGTCCCAAAAACCACCTACCGGAGTTTCCGAAGCCGGAGTTTGAGAAGCCATCATTTCCGAAGCCGCCGCCACCGCCCGAAGTGGGACTTGTGACGGAAGGACGACGCTCCGACTGTCCGAATCCGCCGCCAGAAGAAAAGTCGTTGTTGGAGAAGCCACCGCCCCCGTCGCTGTCCTGACGATTCTGTCGACCGAATCCGCCGCCACCTCCGCCCCCGCGGCCTCCACCGCGTCCCCCGCCTCCGCCGTCGTTCCAACGATTGCCTCTCCCACCGCGACGGTTTCCGTCCGACTGATTCTGTGCGTCGCCATCTCCGAAGCCTTGAAATGACAATGATGTGTTGGTTGTAGAAGAATTTTAAAAATGTCTGTGTATAATAAAAAGAATGTCGTTTTGTCCTATTGTGGTCACGCTTATCTTCGCCATCACTTGACTAGTGAATGTTATCATTAGAATTAGAAACCGATTTTTTGAAAATGTCCGGGATCGGGATTGGCATCACCGGGATAGGATTATGGATTTTGAAAAAATAGGTAAACAAATATTTATTTTCTTTAATTATTTTCCAAACATGAAGTTTTAAAAATGTTTAATAAGAATCGTACTATCAGTCAAACTGAGAAATACCTATAGGGTCCGGCAGTGTCTTAAAGGCATATACAAAAAAAGGGGGGAAGGGGGGGGGGGGTGGGCGGTCGGAAACCCAATATGTAAGGAACATATTTTGTCCAAAAAAATGACTAATTTTGAGCCATTTTTAGCAGATTTTCATCAAAAAATTGTGCTTTTTTTGAAAAATTTGGGTGAAGCTAGGTCCGGGGGGGGGCGTACCCCCCCCCCCCTGGGACCGTCCCTGCCCCCCCCCGCGAAATTTTGTCTTTCAAACTTAGAAATTTCAAAAAAAATCTTATTATTAGAAAATCTTTTACGAAAATTCTTGAAAAAAATTTTGAAAAATTTTTTAGCGCTTTTTTAAATTTTATGGCGAAGGGGGGGGGGGGTAGGAAAAATTTTTTGCGAAGGTGGGTCGGCCGCCGAGATTCTGATGATTCTTTTTTTTTAAAACCTTTTTTTGCGGCGCACTTTTTCCAAAAGAAAATTCGGGGACATGGGGCCGGCGGAGCCGATAGGCGCCGCCGGGAAATTTTTGCGATTTTGAGCCAATTTTTTTAAAGAAAAATTGAAATTTTTGGGACTTCTTCTTTCTTGAAATTTTCTCATAAAAAGAATATTAAAAAAAATTCGGGGGGGGGGGGGGGATGAAGTGCAATATGATTCGAATGAATAGTTTAGCATTGGCTACTTTGGCGAATTTAATGGTACCGGAGTTTGAGAAGCCATCATTTCCGAAGCCGCCGCCCGAAGTGGGATTGACGGAAGGACGACGCTCCGATTGACCGAATCCGCCGCCAGAAGAAAAGTCGTTGTTGGAGAAGCCACCGCCCCCGTCGCTGTCCTGACGATTCTGTCGACCGAATCCGCCGGCACCTCCGCCCCCGCGGCCTCCACCGCGTCCCCCGCCTCCGCCGTCGTTCCAACGATTGCCTCTCCCACCGCGACGGTTTCCGTCCGACTGATTCTGTGCGTCGCCAAAGCCTTGAAATGAGAATGGATCAATATTTTCCACGGCACCTGATTAATTTGTGGCGCAGAAATCACTATTATTACCGGTGATTATATGAATCCAGTCTGGACCAAGGCCATGTGTAACTGGACTTTGATTACGGGAATGCGTAACCCGTGATATATCTAATAGGAAAACCCGTAATACATGGATCTTCCGTGATCCGAATTTTCTGGTAATAAACTTTCTCATTATCTGAAATAGGGCCGGCTGTTGAGAAAAGTCTCCCGCAATTTTTTTGAGTTTCAAGGATGTACTTTTTTGATTTTTTTAAAGTTAGGATTTATTTAATAAAACCCTAAGAAACTTCACTCTATGAATGGACCAAGTGTCATTTAATTTCACTGTGCTTTTTTTTTGTCTCCAAACAGATTGGCTGGGAATATACCTTTAATATACCACCAATTACAAAAATTTAAGATCAAAATTATGGAAAAATCACTAAATACGTAACCCACAATTAGAGGGCGAAATAGTTTTTTTCGTGCATAATTACACACAGCCCTGGTATGGAAATGAGGTCACCCCGTACGAAAATAATCTTTTGAAAAATCATTCGATAAGAGGTATTACACCTCCGCCCGCTCTCCCATCTTGACTAATTGAAAGAGTTAGGTGTATTGAAGAAGCCGGGGAAGGTAAAATGCAGTGCAACTAAATATGTGCTTACCAGAATTTCCGAAGCCGGAGTTTGAGAAGCCATCATTTCCGAAGCCGCCGCCCGAAGTGGGACTGGTGACGGAAGGACGACGCTCCGATTGACCGAAGCCGCCGCCAGAAGAAAAGTCGTTGTTGGAGAAGCCACCGCCCCCGTCGCTGTCCTGACGATTTTGTCGACCGAATCCGCCGCCACCTCCGCCCCCGCGTCCCCCGCCGTCGTTCCAACGATTGCCTCTCCCACCGCGACGGTTTCCGTCCGACTGATTCTGTGCGTCGCCATCGCCGAAACCTTTAGAAACTGTAAAAATTGCAAACGCTTAAGAATTACCAGAAAAAGAATCTCTTGGTTCAGGATTATTCACAATTTGAACATCTTCGGATTGGTCCGCCATTGCATCTGACAATAAACTATTTTATTACAATAACTACACTTTTAATGTCATCGGATTACTTGAAAACCCCGACACAGATTCTTGCTCTTCCATCCTGGGTTTCTTTTTCGGAATGCGAAAGTTTCCATTGAAAAGCCCTGAAGAACTAATTTTCATAGCATTGAAAATATGCAGTTTCGTTGATCAAAGAATAGCATTTAGAAGAAATTGGTGCATTGAAGAACAGACCGACGGGTCCGACATTTGTCTGTGTTTTCTCGGCACCGTCCATCTGATCCGCTGGTTGTGAGGTGTGCTCTCCAGTGGCTTGGACTGTGCCTTCGTGTTCGTTCTGAACTCCGTCCAATTCGAGTCTTCCATGTTTGCCCATGCCAACCTGTTGTTCGGATGGGTCGTTGTTGTCTTCGGAAATACTGTTGCTGTTATCGTCATTCTAAAGTGACAGCTTGAAAAAGTACTAGTATCTTTTTTTGGTTGTTTACCCTATTCCGTTTATTGGTGTGTGGCCTTTGTTTGAACACATCTTTTTGAGGCTTGCAACTGAACACCAATTTGCCATCTGCCGCAGCTTTTCGAACTTCCACTGTCCTCGTTTCACCGTCTTGAAAGGCTTAAGCAGTTTTTGAGAGATTAATTAAATTCCAGTGATCATTTTTTTTTGTATTTTACATTCATTCATTGCTAGTACGGAAGCAAAACTAAAATTAAATTAACATTACACACCCTGCGCAATTATCACTTCGCCCTTAGCATTTTTTGTTGCTTCAACTTTGACACCCTTTCGCTTGTTAATTTGTTCCCGTATTTGTTTGAGCTTGTCGAAGGCCTGGTCCAATTCCTTTTCTTCTCTGGTAAGAAAAGTCGAGAAACTCATTGACATAATTAAATCTAAAAAAATTGAGGGTAACAGTTTAGAAAGATGGTATTGATGCTTATTTGGTGTCAACGCTCTCAATTAGAAATATTATGGTGAAAACGAAGACACAACCAGATTAAATGTAAAAGGACCAATCATCCGATCAAACAAAACTTTATCAATGCTGCCTTAAACAATAACATATTTGTTTGGGTATTAAACTGACTAATTTATACGATCACAAAATGCGCCAAACCAACTTTAAATTAATAATGAGGTCAAGTTTTGTTTTATTACAATACCGCTTCAGTAAATTAAACAGCATTGAGCTGTTTTCACATACCGTTGTCAGAATAAGCAAACAATTTAGCGCCAATAAAGTGATACCCAAATTACGAATGAGCGGACAGTAAAATGACAGGCAAACACAAAATTAACAAAACAAAAAATCCATCACACAAACGGCTCGTTAGGTCATCTTAGCCCCCAACCACTTTCGGCATTGCTCATAGGTCAAGTAGGAAATGGAAACGGCGGGCAGCACCTTCATGAAATTGGGCGCCAGTCCTCGGTATAAGCCACGGTACCCTTCGTGTTTCACTATGTACGCAACCTAAGAAAGCGACATTAAAGAACACTCGCAGTTTGGTACCTGTCCTGTTATTGTCGAAGGCTGATTTGGATCACTCGAAATTACTGAAAATAATGTAATTTGCAAATTATACGGCGAAAATTTGTTTGTTTGTTTAGTGAGTAAAATAATTTTTGGCTCTATTACAGTTCGTTCCTACTTTTTGTTCAATTAACATTTTTCGTCAGCTGACCTCTGGCTTGTAATTTTGTCCGTATGAGTGCAATTGGATATGTTATGACTTGTCCGACTGAGCTTGAGACAAGACCACAGCCGAGAATTACGACCACACCTGAAAAATAAAACTCCTCAAAATAGATTAGTTAGTTGCCGAAACCCAATTTGGCCTCTTATTTGAAATCTAAACCCAACCCGGGTCCGTCCCAGGCGAATTCTTCCGTCTAATCCACAAATTCTTTAACGTCTCATAAACAGCCAAATCGATGCCGGCGTATGGAATAATCCCAATACAATTGGCGACATATCCCTGTAATATTGTTTTATTTGTCAAAAAGAAATTGAGAAAAAACTCTGTAAAGACAGGTGAAGCCCTCACGATGGTACATTTCTCTAGCAAAATTGCACAGCCCACGATTGAGTTCGCCTGTTCTAAAACAAAAGTACAAGAATTAAATAATTGCGACTAAAAAAGAACATATGTTTTGGGAGACCTTCGAAGAGCCAATCTCGTCTTCAGCACTTCTAACGGGTAAATGGCCGTTTGGGCGATAACACCAGCAGAAGCCCCAGCCATAAACCGCTCAAAAATGTCGAGATCGCGATGCCCCGTTAATTTTTGGAACTCTTGCTTTATCTAAATCCAAAAACTAAACAACAAACTATTGAAGAGCTCACCTGTTCATAAAACATAAATTTGATAGCAGATTCCGGTGCTATTTTCAGAATGTTGATGCCATTGCCTCTCCAGAAAGACAGAAACCCACCTTCGCGATACCTAAATAATTTTTATTTTTAGAAAAAGAAACAAACTAACAAATAATCGACTGCGGATGGCAAAGTGTGTGGAGTCTTATGGTTGGCGTTAACCTACAAATTACACTAAAAAAACAAAGCGAGAAAAGCAATAATATTTTACCTGAAGGAAAACTTTTAGCCGGTCGAGCGGTGCCGTCACTGATCGGCTGACACAACCAGCAGTGGCACCGGCGACAAAATGCCTCCACCAACCCCAGTGCTTAATTGCATCTTCGGAACCGGAAGTTGCTGATAATGAGCCAGAAGCTTCTTGAAAATGATCAGAATGCGAACGTGAAATGACCGAATTGGATTTGATGACCATTTCTTGCAGGTGTTCTGTGTGCTGATGAGTTTTAGCTAAATGATGTGCTGTTGCCATTTAGGTAATCTATAAATGCTTTTCAAAATGTTACGACAGGTTATTTTGAATGAGACAACACTTATTAGCGTGGTAACCACCAGATTTGTCCTTATTTCTAAGACTTGTCCTGGTTTGAAGGGGAAACTCACAAATCCTTTTTTCAAAGATTCGTCCTTTTTTGGCCTTTCATCATTATTTTTATTTAATATATACAGTAAAATTACAAAAAATATTTATTTTTAGTAAATTCCTAACTCATAAATTTGCATGTTTTTCATGCGATATGTTCTTATTATCACTTGTTTTAGTATACCACTTGAAAACTCTGACTTTTCATAATGGCTGCTCGTTCTAATACTAATAAAGAAACTCTAAAGAACCATCAAACGAGTAAAACAATTGCAACCAAGAAGCTGGTGGTTCAAGACTACAAAAATCGATTGAAGGACAGTATAAAATCGTTAAATGACAATTTTGAATGTATATTAGGCGCTTCGAAGGTCCGGTTACTGCTGATTCGTTGATTTATCATTGTGTATTTACATATGCTAAAGGTAAATTGCGATGATGCGATACATCGATCAAACAGTGCCGGAAAATTAGGAGAGCATTATGCAATCAGAAATGAAGCAATTGCGAGGGCTGCGCTTCTCGTCAAGGCAACAAATGAGTTAAAAATGCTGACAAAGTAAGTTTTTATTTATTAGGAATTTCAATTAATTAGTAATTTAGTGAAATCCGAGAATTTCTCACTATCCGCGACTTCAATTTTATAAGCAACTCAATTTCCAAGTCAGCATTCGTTCGCTTAGCTATTACCCGACGATAAAAGCAATCAAAGAAATTCAGAGCAGAAGAAGATTTCAAAAAGCGATTGAAACAATATGAAAATGATTACAGTGCACTTCGGATGAGCATAAGCACAATGGCATCAGAGATTGATCGAGAATTGGTGGAAAATTCTTTGTATAGATTCTGAGTTATTTTTGTTTTAAATTATGAACAAACAATTTCCTTAACATTCAGACATTGGAAATTAAATCCGTCATTTTCCTGTCGGTTTTTTATTCGCGCACTTTTTTAAAATATTTCAGTAGGAATGAGTGAGTCAATTAACGTTAGAGACTTATGGAGGGAATTCAATGAGATAAAGTCAGCGCTTCGGAAAAAACTGCTTAAAAAACCGAATTTCCACGAAGCAATTGTGCAGTGTCGTCGTATTGCTACTTTATTGGAGTGAGTGAAATGCATTCTTATTAAGTAGGAGTTTGGGTTTTTGGAACATCCATTGTTTTAGGGACAATGAACAATTCGATCAGTCGGCAGTATGTCATCGAGAAATTGCAGCATTTTGTGCAAAGATTGGAAATCATTTTATGGAGCGACGGCATTTGCTGAAGGCGGCAAAATTATATTATTCTGCGCAGATGATGATCCAACGAACGAATTCGGAATGTATCTTGGGAAAGGACTAATTGTTGCAATGGATGGATGGAAGGATTTTCTCCGCTTGATTTTTGCTAATTCCCTGCCTTTTTGCCCTTAGGCTCTGCTGAGTTCGGCAAACTCATGGAGCAGTGCTATTTGGAAGTGATCCATGGTTTGCTGAGGTCGGAGTCTTCCTTCAATTATTTCTCAATCGTTGGCTTGGTTCATTTTGAACTTGCAATTCAACTGAATTCGCTAAAAGAATCGTTCAAAGCATTCATTTATTTGAGGAGAGGTCAGAGGAAAAATTGGGCAAAAAAGGGGCCCAATAAATCGAATTCATTTCCTTTAGCAAATCGATTTGTGCAGGGAAATTTGCCTTTACAAATTCAAATCATTGAGAATTTATGCAATTTGGTGCTAACAATTGGAAAGGAACTTTCTGCGCAAGTTTTGTTCGAGGTGAACTCCATTTGGCTGTCTTTGCCGAAGTAAGTGACTGAAAATTCGAAATTTATTTTGAAGGGGATTAATTGTAAAACAAAAAGCCAAATTGTTTAGAAGGGAAGGGATGCGCCAACGAATGCTTTCGCTCGAGGCACGGATTATTCTTTTGCATTTGAAACAAAGCAAAGAAATGGTAAGGTTATCTTCTGCGTTTTTCAAAACCTTCTGCTGGAAAAAGGGAAACTGAGAATAATCATTTTTCTCTTCTAAATTTGGTGTCATGGCAACTCGTACAATGGGCAACTCGTACAAAAAAAATTTCTAAGAATTTTCAACTAAAACTTGGAATTTTTAGATAAAAAAAATCTAAGAGGATTTTTTAGCCTAGAAAAACTTTTTAAAAAATTCTTTAAATTTTTTGAAAATTTAAGTGTTTTAAAAAATTTTCTAGGCTAAAAAATCCTTTTAGATTTTCTAAGTTTTAGTTGAAAATTCTTAGAAAAAATTTTTTGTACGAGTTGCCTACGAGTTGCCTTTGTACGAGTTGCCATTGACCCCTAAATTTGCCCTACGTTTGAATAGAAGATTCTAACACAAATTATGGCCTAATTCATTTTTTTAATATGCATTTTGATCGAATGGCACAAAAAATCGTTGAAATTCATTCTTAGACCCTCCATTTGCTCCTATTCCTATTGTGATGGTCAATTAATCAACAAAGACTTTTACCGTATCTTTTCAAAAAAGCCTTTTTTCTCCTTATTAAGATTTGTTCAACAGTTGCGTCTTCTGTTTTTTCTTTGAAAAGACATTTTTTATCGACTTATGAAGGCAATTGGAAGGACATCGAGCGCAAAAGTGTCGCCACGGAAAAGGAATTCCAATTGTTTTCGCGGTTTATTTCTTCTATCCAAAATGACAATTTTGTGGAATCCTCGCATATTTATGCCGTTCAATTGGCAAAACTGTTGGATTTGGAAGGCAAAGAAATGTGTAACGAATTAATCGACTCGTTGAATTTTAATGAGCAGAAGGATTCAGAAACGGATGATATCTTCGCATCATCAGAAATGTTAGAATTAGAAAAACGTGACAAAATTTTCGAAATTTTAAATAATTTTACGAAATTCGCGAAAACGCCACACTTGTAAAAGTTTTATTTTTTACATTCACCCACAAGTTTATGCTTTTTTAATATCGTTTTAGTCGACCTATATTTTGCTGGTTGTGCAAATTTGCTTGTATGAATATGGCATTGATTTGTGTCACGTCCCCTTCCCCACATTGCTCCGTTTTCGCATTTGTTATTTTCCATTTTTTGGTAATAAATGTAAGAATTGAAAACAATTGTTTTCTTTTCATAAAAAAATTAAAACACAGAGATCAGAAACAAAAGTCGTATTGGTTTTTCGTCTCACAATCAGTGTTGTTGATTTGCACATGCCAATTCCATGAACGTGGCCACAAATGCTTCCAAATGGTAAATATCCTTGCTGCCCAACTTTGAACTATGCTCATAGCGCGCCGCCGCAGAAACCAATGGACCGACAAGCGAACGGTCGCAAATTTTGGACAATTCGTCCACCAAATTCTGAATTGGTTTGAGTGAATTCAGTGTGTGTCGTCCTTTTCATGGCTTCCACTTCCTATTAATAATTTCTTACAATGAAAATGGCAGTCGACGGAATGCAACGGCACAGCAATTCATAAAAGCGTTGTCTGGCTTCGAGGATGCTTAACTTTGGCGTTCGCTTGTCTTTCCGTGTCAAATGGTCTCTTAGAATAACAGTGACTCACCCATTCGCATTTTTCTTCTGCATTATCAATTCCGCGGTTTGTTTCAGATACGTCTCCCACTCGGGCTCCATGATGTTTTGCTTGTCCAAACTTTTACCACTAAATCACATATTCCCATTAAATTGGCTCATTATTTCCTTCACTTTTGTGCTACGCTCCCTTCCAACAAACAAATCGCACGTCGGACATTTCCGCCCGCTTTTTCGATTAGCATTTTCATCCAAAATTCCGACAAATTCACGCGTTCCTTTGCGCAGACCGACTCAATGCATTCGCGCATCTGAAGAAATGTTTTGACGAGAATCGCAATGAATTTCAAATTGAAAATTTGAGAAACTCGGAAAAGTGTAACACCTGAGATTTACACAAATAAGACAAAGGATTTTGATGAATATATTTTTTATAATGTTCATTATTCTAGCGGGTCTTTTTGGTGTTCAGTCCCGGCCCCAAATTACAAGGAAAAATTATGAGTATCTTTTGGCCATAAGTGCCGCTTCAGGGCCTTTATGAGGGATTTCACATTTTCGATTATCCCCACTCCCAGAAAACCCCCAAGCAAGTGTTTCGCGTTGCTTTGGGCTCGTCCCACCTGCGCGTCGTTTGGTGCCGCCACTCTGATCAACATGCATCGACTGCGCAACGGGTCGATGATGCGACTCGCCGACTCGCAACACAAAATGATTTTGCACGTCCCCGCATATTTTTCCATGGTCCGACGCAACGAATGCTGCGCCTCTCTGCTCAGATTCTCCGCTTCCATCAGAACGACCACTTTGAAAGCCTTTTGCGTGGACCTGTTCAGCTGCTCAACTTGTGCCATCGTTTTGACCACTTCTTGCACAATCACTCGGTCGTAAATGCCAACATCACTGAAAGGGGACACGGATGAGGGAAAACAGTCTTAATAAAGCCAAGTCTAAATATTATAAATAAATTGACAGAAAATGTAAAAATTAGCAAATTAATTGGTGGGGACAACCTCGGGGTCAGCTCAATGTGGTAGTTACTGTTGACCGAGTGAATTTGAAGCTTCTTACCGCTGGGCACCTGAAAGAATGAATAAAAATTAGAGAACAAAATTTTCGAAAAATCAAATCGCTCTTTCAAATTTTCTTACCGAAAAGGGAATTTCCTCAACTCGCACATTTTCCACGCCTTTCCCGTATAATTTCTTCAGTAAACAATGAATTCGCGTCCGTTTTCCAGCTCCGCTTGGTCCGCAGAAGAGTAAATGTGGAAAATCACTGGTGCTAACCAAACTGACAAGCTGTTCTGCTTGGTCTTGGTGGAAAGTGAGCTTAGAAAAGTCTCGTGGTCTGTATTTGTCCACCCAAAGAGCCATCCAAGCGCTTTCTTTATAATGCACCTAATTATTTATATGAGATCGGTTAATACATATTACACACACAATTAGTAAAGACCGGAATTTTAAAGTCGGAATCGGGATTAGGGATTAGAATCAGGCCGGGATATAGACTGGGATTGGATCACGGCCGCGAAAGGAAATTTATTCTCTTGAACTCTTTATACAAATAGAAAAATTAAACGTAATATTTAGTGCAAGCTCCGGTAAAAGCCCGGAAATTTAAAATTACGGGTCCCGCCAAGGATTTGGAACTCAACACATTTTAGCGCTCTTTTGGCGCATATGTTTTGGCGCCAAACATAATTTTAAAAAATAATAAAAAAAAATCACGCTCAAGATAAAAAAATAAATTTAAAAAACTTTTGTATATACATCAGGGGTGCGATCGAAAATTTTTTCAAAACCAGGACATCGGGCCCAAAAAATCAGATTTTGGTGTAGAAAATCAGGACATTTTGCAAAATTGCTTCAAATCATTTATTTTTACAATTTATTCGATCAAAATGTATCAAATATTATAAGTTTCACCTCCCATTATCGTTTAACAATTTTGGAAGGAAATAAGCAAATCATAAATTTCAGTGCATTCGGGATCAAAAAATCAGATTTTTAAAAAATTTTTGGTGAATGGGCGAAGGGAGGGGGGTGGTGCCGAAAGGCGCCGCCGGAAAAATTTTGTAATTTCGTTCTGATTTGTTAACAGCTTTTCATCAAAAAAGGCCAATTTTTGCAATCAAAAACCAAGCGTCGACTTTTTTTTTCGCATTTAAAAACGCTTTTTTTGCGGCACGTTTTTTCAAAAATTTTAGACATTTTTCCATAAATTTTCAAAATTATCAGTTTATTTAAGAAATCAGAACAAATTTTGGTACTTGTGCAGTTTACGCCCCATAAAATTTTTTATCAATTTTTATAGGTTTTCTGGGTCGATGATCACGAATCTGAACACAGAATAATACTATTTCGAATCACGAACCCGAATTCGAACATCTGTAAAAATGCAAATGCAACAAAAATATCAACGAATGGTTGTTGACTCAAAATCGGTGAAAATCAATTATGAAAAAATCTTTTGCGGATGTTCGAATTCGGGTTCGGAAATCGAAATAGCATGATTCTGAGTTCAGATTAGTGATCAGTGACCCCGAAAACCTATAAAAATTGGTTTTTAAAATTTATATTTAAAAAATTTTTATGGAGCGTAAACTGCATAAGTACCAAAATTTGGTCGCAAAAAATCGGGACATTTTCATTTTATTAGATTTGAACCCTCCAAATCAGGACAAATCTGATAAATCAGGACAGGTCGCACCCCTGATATACATACTAATTAATTTATTATTCCGGCGAAATGCCACGGAGAAATTCAAAATAATAGGTATAATGATTTGGATTTCTGTTGTAATTGTAATCATTTCATTGTTTGGGATAATAAAACCAATTGGAGCAAAAACGAGATCGCCCAAAACGAGTTGGGTTTTTACCGAAATTACATAGTGCCAAGGAATTTATTTCGAAATGCTTTTAGCTATTTTAATCGTGGCCCGATCACCAATGAGTGATCTGAAGTTGGAGTAGACTTTTTGGTCAGATTAAAAGTTAGTTAGAACAAAAGGTAATAGTGTGCTTTGTCCCCCCCCCCTTTTTGGAATAAAATTTTTTTTCTTCTAAAAAGTCGTGAAAACATTTTTACAAGGGTTTTTGGGGTCGCTGTTCACAAATCTGGCATCTGTTTCGGCCAATTTCAAATCCCGGACCCGAATTCGACAAAAAGTCGAAAATTCAAATTTTCGATTTTGAGATTTTTAGTCTAAAATTAGTTTAAATGATATTTTATTGAAGTAATGAGGACTCTAACTTCGTTTTTATATGTTTAAACAAAGTTAGAACCAAAAATGTGAAAATCGAAAATTTGAGTTTTCGACTTTTTGTTCGAATTCGGGTCCGGGATTTGAAATTGGCCGAAACAGATGCCAGATTCGTGAACATCGACCCCAAAAACCCTTGTAAAAATGTTTTCACGACTTTTTAGAAGAAAAAAAATTTTATTCCAAAAAGGGGGGGACAAAGGGAACGCCGACATTTGCGCCGCGGACATTTGCGCCGCAGACACTTGCGCCGCGACACTTGCGCCGCCCAGCCAAATCGACATTTGCGCCGCAGACACTTGCGCCGCGACACTTGCGCCGCCCAGCCAAATCGACATTTGCGCCGCAGACACTTGCGCCGTGACTTTTGCGCCGCTGACACTTGCGCCGCGACTTTTGCGCCGCAGACACTTGCGCCGCCCAGCCAAATCGACATTTGCGCCGCAAAAAAAAAATAATTTTTTTAATTTGCAACAATTTATTAACGCTAATATTTGATAAAACCCTAATAAAAGTTAGCAAATGGCTAATCACAAAGATAAACGTCCAATTTTAATGTGTTGGTCGGGAATGTTTCGATTCCTGCGGCATATATTCTGATGGAAAATCGTAACTCGGATTGGAAGAGAAAAGAAAGGGGAAGAGGAAAAGAAAGGGGAAGTGAAAGCGGAAGAGAAAGTGGAACAGAAAGGTTAAAAGAAAGAGGGAAAAAGGAAGAGGAAGAGAATGGGGATGAGAAAAAGGGAGGGAAGAGGAACAGGAGTGGAAGAGGAAGAAAAAGAGGGAAAAAGGAAGGGGAAGATGAATTGATTTGAAGTTAGTTTTTTTAAGTTTTTTGGCGCGGAGCGCCCTCTAGAGACTGTTAAATAGCGAAGCTATTTCAATTTAAAAAAATATATGTTAAAAGCAGTTTTTTCAGTGCCCATAGGGCACTGGTTAGCAATAGGATTAATAAATTGTTGCAAATTAAAAAAATTATTTTTTTTTTTGCGGCGCAAATGTCGATTTGGCTTGGCGGCGCAAGTGTCTGCGGCGCAAAAGTCGCGGCGCAAGTGTCAGCGGCGCAAAAGTCACGGCGCAAGTGTCTGCGGCGCAAATGTCGATTTGTCTGGGCGGCGCAAGTGTCGCGGCGCAAGTGTCTGCGGCGCAAATGTCCGCGGCGCAAATGTCCGCGGCGCAAATGTCGCGCTACCGGACAAAGCACACTATTACCGAACAAAATTTTCTGAATTTTTTCTCTACTTACATAAAATTGAGTTTACAGATGAACATCTTGATGCAAACCTTTGCAATGGCAACGAACCAAAGTTCCAGGAAGAATATTTCAAAACCAACAACATAATCCCTCCCATCCTTTTCTATTACTATTTAATAATATTTTCAAAAATACATCCAATAATCATTAATTAATCTATCGTAAATACAAAAATGAGAACAAAGAAACAATTGGAGAGATTACAAAGGGTACGCAATCACTCACAAATGGAAGAAAATACAATGAAAACGAAGTCAAAACATGCAAAAAAGGAACTAATACCTGCAAAAAGGGAACAAAGTAAAGAAAGGATAATATCTAAAAGATTAAATTTAGAAATTGAGTTAGTAAATTCTAAGGAAAGAATGTAGGTAAGTAAATGTTAATGGCTCTCTCTCTGTCTCCTCCCCCCTCTCTCTATTTCTATGTCTCTCTTTTCTCTGTCTCCTTACTTTTTCCTCTCTCGGTTTCTCTCGTCTCTCTCTCTCTTCTGTCTATTCGCTATCTTTAAACTAACAACAAAAGTTAAATATTTCGCAATTCGTCGCTATTCCTTTGGCGTTTTGCCCACGGTTCGTTGTTTGAGTTTTCCGCCGCCCTTAGCAAAAGTCAGCTATCAATTAGCGTTCTCTGCAAGTATTCACTGATGTCCGTAAGGATTCTGAGACGCTGCCGACTTTTGCACATGTTCAAAATGCCGTGGTATGCGTCTGAAAGAAACCATTTCGAAATCCTCCACCCCCAGGCAATGCTTCACATTCGTAGTGTTTCCATTCCACCGCAACTCCAAATTGCCGGAGCCGTTGTGCGTACAGAATTCCCTCGTCGCGGAGAATGTCCACGCCGGCGGTGCAAATCATTGCCGGGCAAAGGCCCTCCAAATTTTTGCCCACGAGTGGGCAGATGTCAGGATTGGTTAGGAAAGGAGCCATCTTTTTTGAAAGCTAAATCGGCAAGCTTTATCGACCAAACAGGGCATTAAGCCCTCCCGAAGCTTGCTGTGCCATCCCCGCCCCCATTGGTTGTGCCATCCCCATTCGTTTCCCCTCCCCCATTCGCTGTGTCATCCCCCCATTGGTTGTGCCATCCCCATTCGTTTCCCCTCCCCCATTCGCTGTGTCATCCCCCCATTGGTTGTGCCATCCCCATTCGTTTCCCCTCCCCCATTCGCTGTGTCATCCCCCCATTGGTTGTGCCATCCCCATTCGTTTCTCCTCCATCCGTTGTGCCGTGTTCCTCCATTCTCACCTCGTCGTCTTCCGGCAACGCCTCTTCCTTTATTTTGTTGTGTTTGCTGCGTCCATTCCGCTGCGTCTCCCTTCCCTTCTCTTCTCCCTCTACGCCACACATTCTCTCTTCCTCTCCCGGCATCCCCGGAGGCAAATTTCGCTCGTCAATTAATGCCATCAATTCCTCGTCCTCCAAAATCTGCTTTGACAAGTGCCTGTTTTGAGCGATTTTTCTGATGTTGCGCTGAGACGGATCAATGCCCAAATACATAAGGCACCTGAGAAAAACCGTAACATAAAGCCATGAAGCTTTGATAAAAAGTGATTAGACAGATTCGAATGTATGCCAAACAAAGGCATTTTCTAGTGTAATCCAATTTATTTTTGAATTTTTAAAAATCGATTCTGTTCCGAGGAAAATTGATTGTTTGTCGGTTTTTAAACAAGTTTCTCATCAAAAACCCTTATGTTCTTTTCAAGATATACAAATTCAAAATTTTGGCATTTCCTTAGGAATTTCTCAAAATCTTGAGATTTCACTGTGTCTGAGTTTGGAGTCCCGGCCCGGTGTTTTAGAATGGCTGGAAAGGGTACTCAAAACTTCCTTTTTGGTCATTCTCAGGTTTGGAGCCCTAGTAATTTTAATCGCGAGAAAATCGTTGTTTTTGCTTGCCTTTTTCACTTACCAGCGGATCAGTAAGTTTGGGTTAAGCAGCCCTGTTCCCGGGTAACTTTGGTAAAAGTGACGATAGGAAGGTGATCGGAAATTCAGCATGTGGATCAGAGGGTAGACCAAAATTTGGCACTGAATTTGTAAATGTTTCCAATTGGCGTTTGGCATTCTGTCCCTTGCCCTGATCGTCGGTCCTTTCCTGGCCTTCAGATATCTCTGACAAATTACGGCGCATAAATTAGCGCCCGCTGAATCGCCCATTAATGCAATTTTGGTCGGGTCGATGCCATAAGTAGAAAACGGCACTTTGTTCAATTCCGCAATGACTCTTTCACATTGGAGAAGTGCCGTTGGGAATTTTGCCTCGGGCGAAAGGGAATAATCGATGGAAATGATTGGGATGCCGACTTTCCAACTCAAACACAGCAAAGCGCCGTCGTAATACCCTGAAAATGGGCAACATTCAGATCAATTGATTGCTTAGGACAAATGGCGCCACTTCAAATGGCTAAATTAGTCAATTAGATTTGCTTGCTTGGTTTTCCGATGCACCATCCGCCGCCGTGAATAAACACAACAGCACCGTTGTACCGTCGTTTGTCCCCCTTTGGCACGTACAATCGGCACGGCACCCCCGCAATGGATTCGTCGCGCACATCGCACCAATGGGCGGCGAAGAGCCAACGGAAAAGCCAACGAGGGAAGACGGGGAAGGTGAGGAGAGAAAGGGCACGACTCAATTTGTTACGTGCGGAATGACCGGCGGCGATTTCGACGAGGGAACCCTTTGGGGGAAAAAGGGGAGAGAAATGAGAGGGAAAAGCGAAAGGAAAAGCCGAATCAATCGGAGAATAACAGAAAAACATTCCTAATGAATTTGGTACTCAAAGAGTATTCTGTTTGCACTGAGTTAAACTTCACTTATCCCCCACCAACTAAATATTCGTTGAACAATCGCATCAAAAACTCAAAAAGCGCAATTTTCCTTCGGTCGGCGATTCGCGCGGGGAGCGGTCGATGGAGGGCGACGAGCAACAACAAAAGGATGAAAATGAAAAGGAAAAGCCAACAGAGAGCCATGCCGATGAGAGAGGACAGCACAGAGAGGAAGAGACCGAAAGAGTCGGGCTGAAAAAGACGGGGAAAAAAGGGACAAATGAGAAATTGGCAAAATATACGCTCAATTAAACTCTTCCCCCCCCCCCCCCTCAATCTGCTGAATAAATTGGTAAATCGAAGTTTCGCTGCAAAATGTCCGTCCCTTCGCCGCCTTTCCCTTCTCTTTCCAATTCATTTTGTTTACCCTCATCAAATACACCAAAGGGAAGGGCCGGGGGGACCACCTTATTAAGGGACTGCTGTTGCTGATAGTGCGCCATTTTATCATTGGCCGTCCCTTTGGGCCCATTTGCCTCTGCCGGGCAAAACAATTTTGAGAACAGCTCAACGAGAAAGTCGCCGTACAAATGACGGCTTGTCACAAAGAAGGAGAGCATTGCTGGGCAGTTTCGATGATGAAATGTTAGTGTATTAGTAGATTAAGCTAAACGAAACTCATTAAATTTGTCCCTTTTCAACGCGGCCCTTCGCCGAAAGTGCCACTTTTTGTGCCACTTTTTCTGCTCTGTTAACAATTTGCGTTGTTTCAAAAATGAAAGTGTTGTGTTGCGCATGACAGCAAATGAATGAATCGATCAAATCAAAACGAATTCATTTCCCGCACATTTAGAGGAAACGCACAGAGAAAAGGACCAAAGGGAGGGAAAAGGCAGGAAAAATAATTGGGCAATTGCAATTATTGAAATTATTAACTTTTATCATCAGAAACAATCAAATTAAACAATGTTTTTCATTGAAATTATAATATGATATAAATTGGAATGGAAAGGGAATGAATGTTTTCTGCTGAACCCGAATTGGCAGCATTTCGTGCCAAAAGCGACCCGAATATTTAATTCACAGCGTAGAATAACGCCGAAGCACTGATTTGGTTCTCGGATTGGATCATTCAATTAATAAGAACATAGAATTTGATGAAAAAACAACGAAGGATGGAAATGGAGACGGGGGGGGGGGAGGGGAACTTTTCCTGTTTCTTTCCCTCCATTTTCCTCACATAACGCCGTATTGTCCGGTTGTGTTAACGAAGAACCCTCCCTCATTCATTCATTAATTGAGTGTTTCGAGCAGCACATCAATTAATTAAATTAATCGATGAAAAAAAAAGAAATCAAAAGACTGCCGATTCTGCTTTTTGATTTTGAGGTGCTGTGTCGTTCCATAAAATACAAATGATTTTAAACAAAAAGAATAAAGAAAATGAAGACATTTGATTTTTTATTCATAAATTGCAGTTAAATAAACACAGCGTTTTAATTATTTGGCCTCCCAGTCAGGGGTCTGTAAACTCGCTTAAATATGAGTCCAACATTTGGTGATGATTGAACGCGTTTTGTCGTTATTTTTTTAATAGGGTGTGCCTTAAAACGGAAAAGTACCATAAATTCAATTAAACTCCATTAATTATAAATGTTTCAATTGTATATTTTGACGAGTTCATTTGAAGTGGCGGGAAGCGAAGTGATCGGACAACAGTGCTCAATTCGGACCTGAAAAGAGTCAGTTCCGACTAAAGTTTTATCAGCAATAAATCGTACGAAGTTGAAAATGCAGGAATGGCAAAATACGTAGCCGGAAACGGTGAGAACGGTGTCATTTTTGCGGGTCCGACGACAAATTGGGCATTTGTCCACTTCCATGCAAAGAGTTTGCTGTTCAGTCGGCAAATTCTAAACGAAATTCAAACAAAGTCAGGCGGAAAAGCATTTCGAATTCGCAAAACATTGGCCAAGTGATAGCGTACGTTGAACGGATGCGTCGGAATGCGAATATTCCGACGCCCTTCCACAAATTGCCCGAAGCGACGGCCGAGTTCGTCCGAGTAGAAATACTCGAGAAATTGGACCAGGAAAAGAGCGTAAGTAAAGAGACGGCCCAAAGTCGAGGGAAGCGAAACCAACGAACGCCAAAGACGCGCGAAAACACTGACAAAGGGAGGGAAGGGAAGGGAAGCGATGGCATACTTTAGGATTTGAGACTCTCCCTGAAAATCTGCTGGGGTAATTTTAGGTGCTAAACGAGAAACTAAAGTTTGTTTTAAACTAACATGCATATTGTGAGTTACTTGGAAACTAGAAATCTATGATCAATCAGACCACACAGGCAACATAAATCCGGTGATATTTCGCAAAATTTCATCAAATCAAAATTGCGTCACTTTACGATTGAGTCAAAAAACTCGCAAAAATAGCTGTCTAATTTTATTTCGGATAACTCTGCCATTTTTAGAAGTGCCGCGATGAGCACGGTATTGGGTACGGTATTGTCGGCGTTCTGTGCTTCTCTTTGCGCCCCGCCGATCACTCACTTTGTCCTCCGCAAATGAAAAGGCAATTGGCCCTCAGCGTCGAATTGCGCCACGTCGGAGAGAGTTAACTTCTCAAGACGACATTTGGCCAAAAGAAGGGAAAGGCTGGGGACAGAAGAGAAGGAAAAGACGAAGGCCAATTGGAAGAGCAACGTGACGAGGAAGAGAAGGGCTTTCAGAGACGGATAAAAGCGAAGGAAAAGACGACGCCATCCCTCGAAGGGAAAAGGGTTGGGGGAGGGGGACAAATCCGAGGGGGGGGGGGCAGGAAGAGCAGGGTGCACTACGTCCCCCCCCCCCCCGCATCGTTTCCCCTGGGAAATTTCTGACGGAATGCCCTTCACTGACGGATTTACCATTGACGGATTGTCCTTCACTGACGGATTGTCCGGACCCCGGGAAGAGCAAGGGGGCAAATCCGAGGGAAATTAGAACCAAATTAATAAGGTTTTTCAGATAAGGGCAAAGTGCGACGTTCGCCTTTTTTCGGATTGTTTCGTTTTGCACTGACTTTTTGCCGAATTGCGTCCCTTTCACTTTCAATTTGTTCACTTAATCTTTCGAATTTGTCGTGAATGTAAGGCAAAACAACCTGAAGGATTTTAGTAGGAACAAATTCTCAAATTAATTAATTAAACGTTTTTGAACTTACAATTAGAAAAAGCGACCGAAAGCGATGGCCCAGCCGAGAAAAGGACGACGCATTCATTCGCCACGGAACCCTTTTCATCCCATAGAAATTCTCGGAAAATGAAGCGGCTTAATTTGAGAATTGCTGACAATTTATAAAAAAGACAACAAAATCTTTTGAGAAAGCGATTCTCCAGGAACAAATGAAGCAGCAAAAACAGCTCATCAAAATGAGAGTCGACGAAAGAGAGACGACGGCCCGAAAAATGGGAAAACAGCTGAAAATGGGCAATTAGGGACAACGGCACCAATTAAAGTGGCAAAACGGGGAGAAAACAATCACAATCCGACTGTGTCCCGCTTTTTACATTTAAAACACTGCGAATGCCCTGCTTCATCGACCCGCTCAGAGATTCTTGCGCCAAATATTCGAAAATGGACGGCAAAGTCATTGCGCACGGATTACCCGCGTCAGTGCGTGCGCCGAGGACAGTAGCAAAGTTTGGATTTAGTGGAAACATTTTACCAAAATTTAATCTTTTAAATTTAGAAAATTTACCAATTTAAAAATAAAATAGAAAGTATGAACAAAAAGTTGCTTATTTAAAATTCATTTTCCAGTTTCGAGCATAATAAATAAAGTCCTTGGGATAAATGCAAGCGGAGAATGAATAAATTAAAAAGCTGAAAGTTCAGTTCGGTCTTCGCCACAGGGAAGAAAACAATGAAACAAATCGCTGGTCAAATCATTCGCGTCTCTTTTCTCAGTCCGTCTCCATTTTTTCCCCCTTTCTTCGGCCCGGTCGTCCTCCATGGTTTTGCTGCTGTCTGACCGCTTGGTTTTGTGCCTTTTCCGCCCGTCTCTCCTCTTTCAGTTGTTCAGGGTCGTTCAAACGGAAAAGCGGACGAAAATCATTGGGCGAACGCTTTAACATTGCAATTCCATACCTAAAAAAGGATGTAAAATTGGGTAATATTGCGTTTAAGGTGGTGATTACATCTAAAGATTTCTTACATGACTTTCCATCGGAGTGACGCCAAACTTTGCTTGCCAACATTAGCCGCGACATTATGCGAAAGTTCTAATGGGTCCTGAATGTTGACCAGCGAAAAGCGCCATTTCTTCTCAATTCTCTTGTCTTCGTCCACGTAAAGACTCTTAAATTCGTCCAGTCCAAACATTCGCCCGTCCCGCGGGGCGATCACACGACTTTCTTTGATTTGCTGGTAGAGGAAAGTGAAAAGTCCCTTAAAAGCCACTGGGTAATTCGTAAAGTGTAACAATGAAAACAAACTTTGAGAAGAGTAGGCAGTCCTTCGTCGAGTGCAAAAAAGGAAAGGTCGTATTCAATGGGCCATCCTTCGACCAATCGGGAATTGTGCCGGAGCAAAAGTTGAATGGGCGGAATGCGATTCTTCTGCTGGAGGAAAGCGACGACGAGCAGAGAAAGAGCGTACGAATTCCAATGAGTCTTCGGATGGGCCGTCGACCGCTGTTTTGAGGTGGCCGTCGTGCCCTCTTCGCCCTCCGCCACTTTTTTCTTTTCTGCCAATTGAGAGTCAGGCGAGAAAAGTCCGTTGCAGGAGGCCCAAAGTTTGAAAAAGAAAATGAGACGCCAAAGGGTACCTAAATGAGTAATTTAGCAAAAAGCCATAAGTGGGCAATGGGGGGGGGGGAGGGCGAAATTAATTAAACTCTCATGGTTTTCTTGGTTTTCAGACCTTCTTTTTAAAAAATTAGTTTTGTGGCTTTTGAGATAGATAATTTTAAAAAATGGGTGGGAAATTGAAAATTATAATAGATTTTTGAACAGATCTTACAGCAAAAATGGCCTATTGTAAATTTTTAGTTGGATTTAATTTTTTAATTTACTGAGTCCCTTTCAAACATGCCAACTTTTGTCAGTTATGAGGCTAATCCACACGAATACCAACCAGTGGTTTCAGCTCGGACCAAATCACGAATCAAATTGGCTTTGCATTCTCCTAACAAATTCTGCACAGAGAGTTCACAAGAAACGCGTGCCGATGAGAGGCGAGTCAAAAAACGAACGACGGGAGTACGCGCGTCGGGAATGGGAACATGCGCAGTGACCGACCCTTTCTCCTTGCGAAACTCGTTAATAAGACGATTAAGCAGACGAACACGATCTGACAATGAATGTGAGTACAGCAGAAGTAACAGACAATTGACTCTTCCCTTAATAAACAAAATTCGAAACGCTAAACCAAAGGAAATTCGAACAAATACAATTCGAAATGCTTTTTGGTCAATTTGTACTATAATTTATGTATCGGTGGGTGTGAAAAGTAGCAAAACCTATTTTGGGAAGTCGGTTGAAAGTATCTCTGTCAATCGGGCTTCGTTTGAGCTTTTCAGGAGTCAGTTGTTGGTCGATGTCATCCAATGTCGAGCCATTTTCGGGTGATGAAACGGAGGGAATTCTGGCAAAATCGCCGCAATTAATTAAATCCTCATCAAATACCAAATTAAGATCCTGAAAAGCATGTTATACTAAAACATTCACAATTGAAATTTACCAAGTCCGAATTGACAAAGCCAAGGCCAGTGGAAGACGAGCCGAACACTCGAATTTGGAGAGGAGAAACGAAATAAGGTTGAACGAATGTTTTAAGTTGCTGAGTAAATTCTGCCCTTTCGTTTATCTGAAAGTCCACACAATCGACTTCTTTTTAAAGTTATTTTGTTACCTTATTCGGCGTTAGTGACAATTTGGAAATAAGTGCACTCTAAAGCTTCAAAATTGAAAGGACATATTAACATGTTTACGTTAGCATAAGTGACAAGTGAATTTACACAAGCATTTGCAATGTGACGGGACCGTGAAATTCACCCCCCCCCCCCCCGTTAAACCATGCCCTGTGTCTGTCAACACGAAAGTGTTTCGATGTAGTTCGTTTTTCTGTTATGTATCCATGTGAGAAAACTCATGAACATCTTTTTTCAAATGTCAGGTTTTATCAGGACAGCAGAAGCAAGGTATTTTATGAGTTTCAATTGCAAATTTACCAGTTGACTCCCGAAGTCGCTTGCTCCACTGGCATTCAAAAAATTAAGCACTTCTTCAGAGTTAATTTCGCTTTGTTCGGAAAGTGAGCGGCAAAAGGTTGCCACCCCTTCGAAGTCGACACGTCTCGGATGGATTCTGACGTTACACTAAACGAAAAATTAACGGCACAACCCCTCGCTGAAACGCACCTTTCCAATGCGCAAACGTTCAAATGAATTGAGCAAATTCTGAGCGGCGTCTTCCTCCTTAAATTCCACAATGGCAAAAGCGCCGCTGCCACTTTTGTCCATAATCACTCTGTCAACTTCGCCGAATTGTCCCATGGTCCGAGTCAACTCAGAATCATCAATTGGCTTCGTAAAATTGTTGAGATATACAGAACGATTCATTAATCGATCTGCTGTTGCTCGAAGTTCGGTGTTTTGATTGTGCACTTTTCCCTTGAGGTGATCGTCCCAATGTGCTTGGGAATGGACCAAAACACGACAAATATCGCATTTAAATTCCATCAAAAAGACGAATTATTAAATGATTAAACGTAAATCGAAAAATAATCTGGTGCATTCAGTAACAAAAACATTTAAAAGAAATTACAATAATTCTAACTATTATTTTTCAAAATCTATAACATAACCGTTCAGTATCATCCAAATTGATCAACAGAATTTGTTGGCTCGTTTTGGTTCGCTTTCTGAGTAGACTTCCAATTGAGATATTCATAAAACTTCCTTTGTTTTTGGTTCTGAAATATTACTCATAAACAAAGCCACAAATCAAATACAATTCTTACCAAGCCAACCTCTCTGAATTTCGAACGTTCATCCATATACTCATCAATCACTTTCTTACGAAATTCATCGTCTTGGAACCTAAGAAGTTTATCTAATAATAACTTTATGAATGGACGAACTTCATCAACTTGCAGTCTTCGTAAACCTTAATATACGGCTTGCATTTCTGTGGTCCTACTATGGAATTTTCAGTACGCAAACATTGGACAAAAGCAGTAAATTCTTGGAGGCATTCAGATTTATGGACCTTTTCTCAAAAGTGAAAGTTTTGTGATTTGTGGATATTCTTAATGATTTACCTGTTTACCCATCAAATCGGGAATAACTATTTCTTGCTCAACTTTGCTCAATGTTTTGCTTTCCGGATCTCCTAAAGCATTTTGTCCTCAAAAGAATAATAAAATCTTGTACCCAGTCCAAGTGGTCCACCAACCATTGTTGGATAAATTGTCTTCCTAAAAAGCATTTAGCCTATTTCAAATTCAAAAATGACATTTCTCCATCAAAAGTACTCCCATGTTTACCGCGCTCTGTAGAATTTTCCATTCGTCCCCTTGACAATTTCACCTTCTTTAAGATCTTTTAGCTGCTTGTTGTCATTTAAGTTAACAATTTTAACTGAGGAGGAGCTGGGCTGAGACATCTTACCAATTTCATGCGTTTTTGTCTTAAAAAACTTTTAACAAGCAAAGGTAGAAGAGATTTCAGGACAACAGTGGTATCAATCGAATCGAAAGCTTAGACAATGCCATATAGGGGTCAAAGAAGTTATTAGAAGCGATTAGGTAAATCGTTTTGAATCGGTTAAAATTGCCAAAAAAATATAATTAAGATTACAAATTGACTTTTTACCAAATAAAATATCACTCGTCAATAGATAGGGACGCGATTGATTCAAATGCGTGAAAGATTTGGTCTGGACAAATAAAAAACAAGTCGTGGGAAAAGAATTGAGACTGATTTTTGAACAGGTTCAAGATCCAAGGTAAATTTAAAATAGTAAATTTATATTTTAATTACCGTAATTTCTCTAATTATATGCCAGTCTCCATGGCGCCCGGAAAATGGGTCAGTGGAAAATGCGTCAGTGGAAAATGCGTCAGTGGAAAATGCGTCAGTAGAAATTGCGTCGGAAAATTTTATTGTCATAAAAACAAGTTCCTTGCGTTTTCAGGTGCACTGACCACGACTCCGGTATCCATCATACATGATCAAGGGGTGCGCCGGCGCACCCCCCCCCCCCCCCGCGTCGTAATGGGCCTGGCGCACCCCCCCCCCCCCCCCCCACGTGCGTCGTAAGGGGGGCGGCTGTAAAGGAGGGGGGGGTCGTCGTGGGGTGGGTCGTACCGAAGGGGGAAAAAGTTAAAATTTGAACAATTTCCTTAGCAAAACGCATACAAAATTCAAAAAATTTTCCCGGCGGCGCCTATCGGCACCGCCCCACCCCCTTCCCACAAAGTTTTTTGGAAAAAAAACGCGCCGCAAAAAAAAAGGTGATTTTAATAGCAAAAAAAAAAAAAAAGGTCGCCGGGAAAAAATAGGGGCCGACATAAGAAAATTGGTCCTGGCGCACCCCCCCCTGCGCCAAACGTCCGACGTATGGGAGTCTGACTGGCGCACCCCTTGATCATGTATGGTATCCATTTCGGCCATTTCCGAACCCCGGACCCGAATTCGAACAAAAAGTCGAAAGTCCAAATTTTCGATGCATTTTTGGTTGAAAAACAGCATAAATGATCTCTTATTGCAGGATTAGTGGCTTTCATTTGTTTCCGTGTATTTAAATCAATTTTTAAGAAAAAAAGCTAATTTCGAGAATTTAACTTTTCCACTTTTTGTTCGGGTCCGGGTTCGAAATTGAGAACGATGTTCTTATAGAATTTTACTTCTATATTACAATACTAATGCCATTGAACTTTATATTAAAATATTTGTATCACTGACGCAATTTCTACTGACGCATTTTCCACTGACCGATTTTCCGGTCACGGTCTCCATTAATATACCGATCTCCAATTATCTCGCCTTTTAGAAATAGGTTGAAAAATAATCTCTCCTTCTTAATCTCCCCGTCTCCAATTTCTCCCCCTTTCTGAGGAGGTTGAAAAATAATATGCCCGGCATATAATTAGAGAAAATACGGTATGTGTTAAAAATCAGCACAAATTACAACTACGACGGCCAGTGCGTCTCTTCGGTTGTTTTCGTTCACCCGGATTGCCCCGACAATCTCTCTGTTCACAAAGTTTCCTGTATATTATTACTGTGCGCCCCAATTGGTATTGGAAGGAGTTTCGCTTCTGAGTCAATGGAAAGAATTGCCGGGCCCATTGGCACTTTCGCTGATTCCGAACTTTTAGTCTGCAAATGTTGTTCTCCCAGACAATGACGCAAAATTTTACTAATAGGGCTGAGCTGAGAATGGTGAGGAATCTGCAGATTTTTTTTTTGTTTGTTTTCTTGCTCTTCGCTATGCTTGTAAATATTGCAATTCTCCTCTCATTTCATTCCGTTGTCCCTTCTGCTGGTCATTCATCTTCCTATGAATCAGGATTTTGCTTATTTGTTAACCTACTAATTGTGTTTAAAATTTGCCTTAACAAGGATTTATTCAAACGGATTTTTTATAATTTGTCCATGACAGTAATTGAGACAATAAGAAGGCCAAAACGGAAAAACAATTCTAAATTTTAATGTAATTAAATTGAGAGGAATTAACACTTTCCATGTTGTGCCGTCTATGGATTTCCATGGTCATACAATTCCAATAAACCATTAAAAACATTGAAAATAATAAACTTATTCGTTTAATTTTTCTTCAATAAACTACAGTAGGAAAATTTTGATCTGAGGTTCCAGACAGATTCAAAATTGTCCAAGACTACTTTTGTTGGAAGAAAAAAAAAATCCACGGCGAAGCTTTGTCCATCTTATTCGAGTTTTAAAACGGTTCAAACTCAATTTAAACGCTTTGCCGCGGATTTTTTTCCATCGTTTTCAGCGCCTAAGAAAAACTAAAAGTAGTGAGGCTGGAACCTCAGATTAATATTTACCCTACAGTATAGTCATTTTAAAAAGCATTTGCTCGAAATCGCTTTTATGTTGGCTGTGGTAAATGTCGCCTCCGGAGCATCGCGGAATGCGCGAGTTTGCTGTAGGCGGCAAATCGTCGTGAAGCGATTGACTGGTCCGAAACCGAAGCTTGTTCAATGTTCTTTGACGAGTTCGTTCCTGCTAAAATTGTGAATCGCTTTTGTGTTCCTTCCGTGTCACCATCGTATTGTTTTGCGTTTGCAAGTGGTGCTGTTTTATCGACTTGGGCTGACTGTTGAATCCCTTCGGCTCCCTTTGATCGTTCGGGACACGGACAATATTCTGAATGTGGCGACGTTTAGAAGGGCTCATCTTCGCTCCCGTTCTGTTCGACCTGCGTCCGCCCCCGGCGAACCCTGCGCGCCCGGCATTCCTTGGGCGCCGTCTTTGCCCCTCTCGCCCGAACGGCCCGGAGGCCCCATCTCCCCTTGAGGGCCTGAATTTCTCGCCTGAACATTCCCGCAGTCATTTTTTTCCTTCACCTGGTGGGGAGTCGTCCCCTCTTTCCCCGGGCGGCCCTTCGTCTCCGACCATCCCCGGAGCGCCGATTTCTCCTTTCGAGCCGGGGGCACCCTTAGCGTAGCCAATCCCGTCTTCTCCGGGCGTGCCCCTGGGGCCATTGTCCCCAATATCGCCGGGCAGTCCGTTCTCCCCCTCCGGGCCTTCATCCCCAGGCTGTCCGTCCCTTCCAGGCATGCCAGGAGCACCTTCAACTCATTGTCAGTAATCGTTTGTGAGAGTGTAATTAAATTTGGCGTACCCTTTTGCCCCTTTTCTCCACGTGTCCCTCGTTTTCCTTTGTAACCTAAACATTCGTAAATTACTTTTTCAATTGTTTGGAATGCCTGGTAATCCCATAGGTCCTGCTGGGCTGAAAATAATACTGATAAAGCTTTCCTCCATTACAATTCACCATTTTCCACAGCTCTGACCATTTCCTCCGGCCCCATATGGATTTTCCGATGGGGGCTCTGCCGCAGGGCTTAAACCGAGCGACCCCGGAGAACCTGGCTCACCATCCGAGCCTGAATTGGCCTTGGTCAGAAGAATGCCTTGTTCAAGCCTAACCCGGTTCCCCGCTTTCTCCGGGACTGCCTTTTGGCCCCTGTGGGCACGACGATGACACTTTGGGTACGGCTGTTGGAGAAGATTCATCTTGAGAAAAAATAATTGTTGGACTTAGAGCCCCGAGGGCGGATAGAAGCCCACGCGGAATTTTGCGGGGTCCAAGTCCGCAATCCCTGATCTTTTGGAAAATGGGGGATCTTTTCCGAAAATTGTTGAATTCTTAATCCCGAAGCGAGAGCCGCAAATTTGAAATTTCCGGGCTCTAGTTGGACCCAAGGCAATCTCTTCCATTTAATGTGCTTACATTGCCTTCGCCGACGGATTACACCGACGGAGCGTTCCAAGCGAATCATTTCATTTTGCTCCATTACACTTCTCCACATTTTATTGCTCTGTTTGTTCCATTTAATTATTTTAAATTACCGAAGTTTACCAAGTCCATGTACATTTGTCTGTGCTCAGATATTTCTCCTTCCAAATGTGCCTATAATGAAACTGATAGATAAAAGTAGTCTGGTAAAAAAAATTCCGGGAACGGGAAAACGAAAAAAAATTATTAACAGGAATCACGCCAGGAACGGTAAAAACTTTTGTATAAAAAATTAATTTTTTCAAAAAATTTAATTGATTATTTTCAATTAAAAAACGAGTCAAGAAAAAATTGTACCACGACGGATTCTTTACATCTTTAACAAGACTTTAATTTAAACCATTTAAAATCTGTTAAATTCCGAAACTTAAATTTTTTTTATTGAATTTACATTTTTTAATTATATTTATTAACAGTTTTTTTAATTCATAAAATTATAAAGCCAAAAAATTATATGAATTAAAAATTATCACTTAATTCTAATTATTCCACTTACATTCCATTCTCACTCATCAAGATTGTACACTTAAACATCTCAAATAACAATGTATTATCAAAATAATAATAATTAAATTTTAACAAAATGGCAAATTCGTAATAAAAGATTTTTGGAGGGGACATCAATGAATTGTAATTAATATGATTTTTAAATTGCGCTTTTTCTTTTCTTTTACCACTTCAATGAGCATAATCGGAACGCTGACAAAAACGGAGGCGAACGACAAAAAGGCCATTGAAGCGGCTGCCCAAGTGACCCTTTGCGGGAGAACACAGCGATTGGCACTGCCAACCGCGGAAGAACGACCCATCCGAATACTTTCCGTTCTTCCTCTTTTTGTTCTATTATCAAAAAACGTTTAAAGGGTTCTGCCGTGGTCCACGCCGCGGACAATAATCTTTTTTCTGAAAATCTCATTTCATTTTAAATTTTGAGTGCATTTAAAATCAAATTCCATGCACATTAAACCAAACGAATGCGAATGAATTGCATTTTTTACACATTCATCCAACTTAACGCGTAATAAAAAAAATGTACAGTCTGGTCATATTTAAAAAAGTACAATTCTCTACGAGATGCAAAAAACGAGTTTCTTCACGGAGAAATGGATAGATCAATCTTGGTATCTTAAAAAATAGTGTATAAATAAGGGCATCCCTTTTCGGGAGTTTGTCCCGGGCATACTTTTGGCCATGGTTCAGACCGATACACCTTACACATGTGTTCTGGGTTATTTTTACGTGGAGTAAAAGGTATTAATGCCATTTTGCCCTTTTTATAGCACTCTGCCATGGGGGATGTTTTAGTGTGGACACTTTAAGATAGTACAAGTTGGGTTTCGACAAATTATTTTCCAGAAAAATTTTTCCAAAAATCCTAGGAATTTTTTTTCGTAAAAATTTTGGGAACATTATGATAACATATCAGATCTAGTCGGTGTACTTTACTTTACTTTATTGATCAGCACCAAAAATAATGAATAGAATTTTTCAAAATGCTAAAAAAAGCCAAAACACTGGCAATTAATAACACTTAGGCTTTTATAATAATTATTTCAATTGCCTACAAAATAAAAGCTGTTAACGAAATGGCAATGACTTTGGGGCGGGGGGGGGGGACAAACAGAGCGATGAAATGAATAAAATAAAATAAAAAGAAGTGAAGCAGAAATATTCGTAGTGCATTTGCAAGCGATTAAATACATTTGAAAGAAAGCAAATGCACTTTATGTGCACATAATTAGCAAAGAATGAGCAGCATCCTGTTTCGTTGTTGTGAAAGGACAGGGATTAGTGTGTTAAATTAGCATCCATTTTCAGCTGATCAGCCCCAATTTTTGTTTAATTTTATAAGAAAAAATATGTAGGAAGGGAATAATGAGTCGTTTCGGCGCAGTCGAGTTTTTCGACGGTAACTTTTTTTCGTTGTCGACCAAATCAAACAATTTTGGTATCATGCACTCGCGAGCTCTACATATTAGCCTAACAAAAAGCACATATTTTCAAGAAAAAGTTCAAAATTTACAAGTTTTTTGTTATTTTAACCTTGACCAACTCACTTTGTGCCGATGGTTTTATCAAATTTTGGCGGTATGAGAATAAACTTAGGGTTTTTTTAACATAATAATCGAAAGTGGAAAAGCAATTTTAGCCTTTTGGCCATAAGCAGAAAGTGTTCCTTTTCGAGTCCAAATCGGAGTCGGAAATAGTCAAAAACCAAGGGCTTCCTTCTGCTCTGTCCCCGTGTCAAAGCTCAAAACAAAAGAATAATCAATGAACAAAAGAATCACTGCGTCGCCATTCTCTGCCCAAAAAGATGAAACATTTGTTAGCATTAATCCCCCCCCCCCTCTGATCAGTCGCATTGCGATTCTCAAGTCCGCTCAGAGTGAGCACTTCCGCAGTATTTGTTTTCCTGCCTGAGACAAAGTAATAAAACCGAGCAGAAGTGTGAGGACAAATATGAAAAACCAAGGAGGGAGAGGAAGAGTAATGTGTTAAATGGACCACTCTTTCAAATGGTCTTACACCCCAAAAGAGTGGGAAATTGGAAAAGAAAAAGCCCGGCTGATAGCCTCAACAAATAATGAATAAAAATTTAGAAAGTGAAGGAAAAATTTTATCCTTCCGAATCCGTAGAAAATAAAAATAAAAACAAAGAATAAATGGAGGAAAATACAAAACCAAATGAGTGGATAATGGGAAATAAAATATGTGAAATAAGGAAGGAAACAACAGAAAAAACGATTCATTCATTCTTTCCACAGAGAAAAGGGCGCCGACGCGGGCGAAGAATTCGAAAGACGAGGGAACGAAAATTGCGAAGGCATCTGAGCATTGGGCAGAAGCTGAGAAGGAAAGGCACGGAGCTGAAATCGGAAGAAGACATTGACCATTATTATGAGAATTAACGAACCGAATCACGATGAATGTACAAACACTTGGCCTAAATGACGACAAATGTTAATTTCAAAGATTATTAAAACAGCCCTTTTAGTTTAATTAAATAACCACTGACAGCCAAAAATTCTTTCACTGTTTTGCTAATTCGAGAAGGACGGGTCCGACGGTCATCCCAAGAAAATTTAAAAGGACGGAAATTTTTTTGACTTACCCCATAAATACAAAAACCAAATTGTTCGAAGTTACGGCAAAGTTTCGTCTTGTAATTGTGCGGAAGCTGAACGATGGAAGTGTTCCTTGACATTCGATTTGCCATTGACTCTGCCCACCTGCCGCGAACGGAGCTGTTCATTGCTGTGCGCGAAACGGCACGCGTCGCCATATTGGCACATTCCGGAAGCGCGATAAATGCGACAAATTTCCGTCCGGTATGCGTTCGTAATACGATGGGTACGCTTGTCTTCCAATCTTTGAGCGTCCGATTTGCTTCCGTCGACCAATGCGTTTTCAAATTTCTATAAAATAAAAAAGAGGCCATTATACCTTTTTTTCTAAATGCCCTTTAAATTTTGTGAATCAATTAATTAACCATCCTCGTAACATCACCCCATATTTTATGTTTTTAAAAAATGGAATTAGAATAACATACCTCGAGGAGCTCTTCGATGTCGACTTTGGCAGCCATTTTCAAAATTATGTACAAAATGAAATTCAATTAAAAAAGAGGAACAAAAAGAAAAATATTCGGCTCTATTGTTAAAAGAAAGATAAAATTTGGGAAATAAATAGGATATTAGTCTCCAGACATAAAACATGAATAAAAGATTAAGAAACTGAAAAGTTAAACAAAAATTTGCTCTCGGGACTTAGGCATCACGGGACCCACGAAACAGCAAAATCTTGGAACGGAAGAAAAATCATATGGCCAAAACCAAAAATAAAAAAATATATAAAATCACTTTCGTAGGTTTTCATAAGCGCTGATTTCTAAGATTTTGTATTGATTTTTTAAGGGTCCGAAATTTTAGAAATAAAATTTTTGTAATTTTTAAAAAAGCTTTTTTTTACATGCAGTAAAATCCTTCTGCACAATACTAGTGCTACCTATCTGCAGCTGAAGATTTTTTGGTAATACTGTAGCTGATCCCCTCATTTTCAAAAAAAAAAATCGTACAGAACAGGGGGTTTTCGGGGTAGCTGATCATGAATCCGACATCTATTTCACCAAATTCCGAACCCCGGACCCCAACTCTAACAAAATCGAAAATCAAAAATTTTCGAATTTTACTTTTATGTTCGAATCTGCATAGGATGATTCATTTTTGATGTTGCTATGGGTTATGACTAAATTTAGCTTGTTTTAATCAATTCTAGAACACAAATTACGCAATATTACATTTTCGACTTTTTGTTCAACCGGCGGGTCGAGATTCGAAATTTGTCGAAATGGATGTCAATTCGTGATCAGCGACCCCCCCCCCCCAACGAAAAGCCAAGAAAAGGTGTTTGTACCGGTAGGGGACGGTTCGGTGCTAGCCGTTTAGATGCCAGCCCAAGTTTTGGACTACAGCTTTTTTCATTTTGACCAAATCTAATAATCTTGGTATCATTCGAAAGCTTTATATGTTTAGAAACTTTTTCTAACCTATTGCTTAGCGATTAGACAATTACCAAAAAAGTTATAACATGAAATAACAAAAAAAACCAAAATTTTGAAAGTTTTTTCTTAATAACTTTTTTACAAGCTAAATTTTTTTTTTTTTTTTTTTGTAAGGCTAATAGAGCTTGTGAAGGGCTTTCGAATGATACCAAGATTGTTAGATTTGGTCAACAATGAAAAGTTGTAGTCCAAAACTTGGGCTGGCACCGAACCGGGCAATACTTTGGTTTGTACCCCCCCCCTTTTTAAAAAAAAAAATTTTTTCAAAAAGGGGGGGGTACAAACCAAAGTATTACCCCGAACCGTCCTGTTCCGGTTTGTACGGCTATTTTTTAAATTTTTAATTGCTACTTAAGAAAATTTTAAGATAATTAACAAATAAAAAGATTTAATCAAATGGTATTCCCCATAATGTAATGATAAAAATGGTAAATGTTTATCTGAGCTCCCAAACTCAAAAACATCCAAAACTACTTTTATAGGTTTTATGCGCTGAAAACGGTAGAACAATCAAAAGATTTTACGCGCTTCAACTTTAAACCGGTTTTTGAACCGGTTTATAACTCGAAAAATTGAGGAAAAAGGTGGCCTCCTGACCTTTTAAAATGGTATCATCCGACAGTTCTTGACGAGTTAAAACGACTAAACCATCAAAAAAAAAAATTGCGCGGCAAAGCAAATAAACCGGTTTTTGAACCCATTTAAATCACGAAAAAATGGACAAAATTTACGCAAAAATGAGCATGCGAAGACGGAGCAAGTAATGGGGCGAGACTCCAGAAGGAATCCGCCGTGACGTACTCGAGTGTGCCGTTTTTAGCGCAACAATTTTTAAATACATACCTATTAAAGTATTTTAGAATTTTCTTCGGGTTTCGTACTGTTCAGAAACCAAAACACCCCTAGAAAATATGTTAAGAACTTTCAGAAAAAAATAAAAATTTCGGGACCAATGATCGACATGATTGCCTTTTTGTTGGTTTAGTCGTTTTCAGCACCTAAGAAAACCTAAAAAAGCTTATGCAGTTTTGAGTCTGGGACCTATGATGGATATTTTCCGAATGGTATATATCCATTCATCGAATTTGGTGATGTACACATATTCTTCAATTTTTCCTTTGTTTGTTATTGTTTATTTTCTGTATTTTTATAAAAAATTTCAATTTTTGAAAATTGAAATCGATAAATTTTCCTTTGATTCATGATTTTTTATTTTGGTTTGGCGCCGAAACGATCCTGGCGCCGAAACGCCGGCGCCGAAAAAACGATCCGAGTGTGCGCTGGTTTTTAGCGCAATAAACGGTATCAATGCTAGAAAAATAAAATTTTTGTGCATTAAAAAAAGTAAAAGTAGCTTGCTAGTCTTTGGTATTGAAATGCCCATTTTCATTACGACTCAGTTGTCCCAGTTCTCAGATGGCACCGGTTCGACTTCATTTCCCTGATTTTTAGACTTAACTCATCAAGAGCTTTCGAATGATACCAAATTTGTCTGGGTTTCAAAAACCGGTTTAAAGTTGAAGCGCGTCATAATTTTTGAAGCCAGGTCAAAAGTATTGCATCAAAAATAAAAATTCATGCTACTAACTTTTGATGCATATCAAAAAATCCTTTGGACCAATTCATGATGGTCTGAAAAAGCCAAAAATGGCTTGAAATCGGGAAAATTAAAAAAAAAAAATATTTTTCTGGAAAATTTGAATAGGCCTATTATAAAGAGCACAAAATTTCTACCGATTTGCTTTTGGAATGGTGGGTCTACGACTAATACCCGCAGATAAACAGTTCGTGGAAAATTGGACAATTCAAAATGACTGATTTCTACCGTATTTCAGGGAAAATGATCAAAAATTGACCAATTTGATGGTAGTCAATTTTGACATCCTATTGTGCTCTGTGGGTATAAGGTCGTAGACCCACCATTCCAAAAGCAAATCGGTAGAGAATTTTGTGTTTAATAGGCCTACTCAATTTCCCAGAAAAATTTTCATAACCCTCTAGGAATTTTTTTCGAAAATTTTCCCGAAACTAAACCCGACATTTGGGGATCGAACGTCATTTGGGGACCCGACACTTAGGGAACCCGACATTTGGGGATTTTAATAAAACAAAAAAATATATTAAAAAATTTAATTTTATGTCCAAAATTAGACAAATTTAGTCTGCTTTAGCCAGATAATTCCATTGCATTGCAAGAAAAACAAAATAATAATTTTTTTAAATAACTCTGTTTCCGGACTGAGATTTGCTTTTCAAGTGAGTCACAAAAAAAATTCATTTGTTAAAAAATTAATTTAAAGCACCGCACAAAGTCACTCGAAAGATAAGAAACAGAAAAGACGAACTCGGCATTTTTTGTACGCAATTAGACAGCAAAGCGGTCTGGAACTTTTTGAATGTCCTTGAAGAATGTCTGTTCCCATTTGCCCTTGGGAAAGGCGTTTTTTAAAAAAATTGGAAAGGGGTGTACTGTACATAAAAAATATATTGTGATTTTTTATTGTGTTGTGGTTAGTATGGGCTCAAAATTGTGTTACTTCCTTGCGGTGAGTCCGGAAACAGAGTTATTTAAAAAAATATTATTTTGTTTTTCTTGCAATGCAATGGAATTAACTCTGGCTAAAGCAGACTAAATTTGTCTAATTTTGGACATAAAAATAAATTTTTTAATATTTTTTTTTGTTTTATTAAAATCCCCAAATGTCGCGTCCCCAAATGTCGGGTTCCCTAAGTGTCGGATCCCCAAATGACCTTCGATCCCCAAATGTCGGGTCCCTAAAAGTCGGGTCCCCAAAAGTCGGGTCCCCAAATGTCGGGATCCCCAAATGTCGGGATCCCCAAAAGTCGGGTCCCCAAATGTCGGGTCCCCAAATGTCGGGATCCCCAAATGTCGGGATCCCCAAAAGTCGGGTCCCCAAATGTCGGGTTCCCTAAGTGTCGGATCCCCAAATGACCTTCGATCCCCAAATGTCGGGTCCCTAAAAGTCGGGTCCCCAAAAGTCGGGTCCCCAAATGTCGGGGTCCCTAAAAGTCGGGTCCCCAAAAGTCGGGTCCCCAAATGTCGGGATCCCCAAAAGTCGGGTCCCCAAATGTCGGGTCCCCAAATGTCGGGATCCCCAAATGTCGGGATCCCCAAAAGTCGGGTCCCCAAATGTCGGGTTCCCTAATTGTCGGATCCCCAAATGACCTTCGATCCCCAAATGTCGGGTCCCTAAAAGTCGGGTCCCCAAAAGTCGGGTCCCCAAATGTCGGGATCCCCAAAAGTCGGGTCCCCAAATGTCGGGTCCCCAAATGTCGGGATCCCCAAATGTCGGGATCCCCAAAAGTCGGGTCCCGGGGTAGTTTTTGGATATTTGTTAGAGCACTAATAGACTTCTTTTGGCGTAAATAAGGCCTTTTTCACACAATTCATTTTTGAGAAAATCGGATTTTTAAAACCTCATAAAATTTAATTAATAACATTCATTTGAAAAGTTTTTTGTAATTTAATAAATTACTATCGCAAAAATTTAATCTGCAGCTATACATAGTTGCTAGAGCTTACTTGCTATCGAGAAAAAGCGAAATTTTAATACTTCGAAATTACTGACTATCGAAACCAATCACTGTCAAAACACATAGGCTAAAGCATATTATTCGATGAACTTTCGATTTTTATTAATTTTAATATAAAATGTTTGAGGCAAATGATCGCCAACAAAATTTCTCTGTCATTTTGCACCGTGTAAAGTCCGTTTTCAATCGCCTGAGATGTGAAAAGCTCTCTCCACGTGGGCCGGGCTGGGCAAAAATGCACAAATTTTTTGGGCGAATCGCTTCAGATTTTGCACGAGTTTAAAAAGAAATTTCTGAATTTTTCAATTTGCCGCCAAAATATGCAAAAGACCGATGGTCTGGATAGAAGGCATGGCCTCGTAAAACCCATTTCATTCTCGAGGCCCGACATGGAAGGCGAAAATTCTATAAAATCATCATTTTTCTGGACCCACCAACTGCACATTTTCTGTCCCATAACTTGAGTTGAATAGACAAATGTCAAAAAGATTCCCAAACTTCATGTCACTATTATCGGTACTTAATTGGCAAAATATAATTTTAAAAACAATTTTTATTTAATTTATTTAAAATTTGGAATTATTTAATTTTGGATGCGATGTCGTGTATAACTTTCCAATTTTGTGTCGAATTTCGGAACCCGTCAGTTGGGCCCTCACGATTGGGCCCCCACGGTTGGGCCCTCACGTTTGGGCCCCACACGTTTGGGCCCCAGCATGTTTTTCCACTATAGCTTTTTTTTTTGGCATCCAAATCCAACAATCTTGGTATCATTTGAAAGCCCTTCACATGCTCTATTAGCCTTACAAAAGCGAAAAGATTTTCAAGCCTGGAAAATATTTATTAAGAAAAAATTTCAAAAATTTTGACTTTTTTGCAATATTCATGTATAACTTTTTTGGTAATTGTCTAATCGCGAAGCAATAGCTTAGAAAAAGCTTCTAAACATGTTAAGCTTTCGAATGATATCATGTTTATTGGATTTGGATGACAAAAAAAAAAGTTATAGAAAGTTATAGTGGAAAAATATTCTGGGGCCCAAACGTGAGGGCCCAAACGTGGGGGCCCAATCGTGAGGGCCCAACTGACGTAGACCGTCGAATTTCCGCCGATATCGCATTGCTATGTCGCATATCTTTTTGCGGGTTTTTCAGTCTGTTCCCAGTTCAGGAATTTTTTATAATTTCATCCCGTTGACGATTTTTGAAAAAACAGCAAGAATCGGGAAAGATTCAAATGTTTGATAGTCCTCCCGCCCTTCCGCCGTCAAGTGCCATTCACTTTCGTTTTGCCATTCATTTTCATTTGCGTTCCCAATTAATCCCTCCAAAAACTATGCCCACCCAATCGACTGATGCAAATTGACGTGCTAAGGAGGAGAAAAGAGGAATAAGCTAAATAAATCTCAGCGAAGCGATCGATAGGAGGGATAAAAGGGGCGGGGGGGGGGGAAGCAGAGGGAGTGTGGTGGACTGACTGGACACGACATGGGATGGACGACAGAATGACACCCACGGGGAGGAATTTGTGTTGTGGGAAGGAAGGATGCGGGGGGGGGGGGACAGATGGGGCGGGGGAATGGATGGGAGGGGGGGGGGGGGCGGGTTGGACTTGTTCCTCTTCATTTCTCCGCGTTTGTGGTAGTGGACAAGGCTGACCAGTTTTGGACTAGCATAATAAATGAGGGAGTGCGATGCCCGGGGCACTCTCAAAACCCTTTGGAAAGGTTGCAAAACGATGGGAGGACATTGATGAGAAATGAACTGAGCGAATGAATGGATGCTCTTCCCGTGAATGTTTGGCTTTTACCGAAAATCATTCGTCGCCTTTCCCTTTGCCTTAGTCTTTTTCTTAAAATGCCTCTTTTTTTGACCATTTCAACCCTTTTTTATTCTGTTATGCCGCAATCGGCTCACTTTAATCGCCGCCGGTGCCGTCCCTTTCTTCTCTTTTCTCGGAGTTTTCGTCGGTTTCGTCCCCGCCATTCTCCGGCACGGCTTTTCGTTCAACGCAAGCGCATTATTCATTTTGGCCTTTTGTTTTTGCTCCTTTCGCAAACGAATGGCCAATTCGGAGAAATCGCGTCAGTACCAATTAATGTCATAAAATTGACCCACCGCCGAAGCAAAAAATTCCCCAAATTCGCGCCCCTCTCATTCAGTTCCGTCATTTCCTCTCTCGTGGCCAGCGGTGCCCCCGCCGGTTTGGCCGGTCTCGGCACTGCCGGCTCTTTGGGGTCATTGGGCGCTTCGGCAGGCTCTGGCGCCGCAAGTGCTCTGAGCAATATTGGGCCACGTGGGACCTTTTGGATTAGAGTTTGGTGCTTCATTTTAAAAAACATTTAGTGTACCAATTGGCTCAAGCCGCCCTTCAACTGACGGGCACTGGGGTGGGCATTGCCAATCAAGCATCAGAAAGGTACGAATGCCAAGGAACCGATCGGTGCATTCATTCAGCGAATTCTTTCAGTGCTTGGTTCCCTGTGGTCGTGGAAAATGCGGTCAGTTTGCTGTTGTGAAGAAAAGGGAGAAGAAATGAGTGAAGTGATTCAGGCGAAAATGAGTCGCGATTTCCAGGACAGATTGGTTCAGGGGGGCCTCGGAGGCGCGGGAGGAGGGCACGAGACGGGCACAGCGAGTAACAGAGCATTGGTAGTCGAGCTAATGCCGATTTTGCATGCTTAGAAAGTGCGATAAAAGAACGGTCGGGCAGCAAAAATGGGGGCGAATTTGGCACGGATTACGGAAAGGAATTTGGAAGTGAAGAGAAAGGCACTTTCGGAAGGGGAGTGGGAGGCATCGGAAGTGTGGACACTTCTTTGGCCAACCTTTTCGGCACCCGCGTTTCTATGCTGCCACTTTTGCCCGGCTTTGGCACAACTTTGGCCACTCTTTTACCCGAGGCCACGAAACGGTGAAATAATGTAACAAAACCGAAACAAGACAAATTCACAGACCACTGTTGCCAGGAGAGGGGGCATTGCTTCCCGGGGAAAGTCCGCTGGGAGAGTTTGGCGAAAGTGAAAACGGAGGAGGGCACGGAGAGGTAGCACTTGCTTATGTGGCCACGATCTAAGAAGAAAAATCAAAGACACAGAAACTGATCGGAATTGGCACTGTGGAGGAAGTGCCCTTGTCGCCCCTCTCAACGGAATCCGAGCAAAAGCACGAGTTTGGCATTGACCACTCGGAGACGCCCCTCCCATCGCCGAATGGCCGATTATTACCGGGAGAAGTTGCGTCGGCGAAGGAAAACACAGCGAAGCGAATTAACAGTTCAACGTCAGGCAGAAAGGAAGAGGGCAATCATTTGAGTATATCATCGCCGAAAATCACCGTTAAATTGCCCGATTATGACGAAGAAAAAGACGGAGGGAAAAGCAAGGAAAGGGGCGAAACGGGGGCGAAGAAGACGGGGCGGGGAGAGGACAAAATTAAGACGGAATTCAACGAGGACAATGACGGGGGAGGACGAACGACGGACGAAGAGAGCCGATTGGAACCACTGGTCAGAACAAAACAGTGACCACGTCCCATGCTTAATCCGCAGATCCCTTCTGAGGGGTTTTCCGTGCAACGTCTTCGGCAATTAAATATGACGCAAATCGAATTGGGAAACGATGGAAAGGACGAAGACGAAGGCGAAGACGGCGAAGGAAACGAAGTGCCGAAACTGCAAAAGCTGATCAGCCAACTGAAGACGAGCAATTTGAGCGAATTGGACCTGGAGGAGTTGCAGAAGCAGGTCAACTGACAATGAGAAGGAATTGCAAATTGAATTTTTAATCGTGTTATTTTTTTATTCGTTTTTCAGTTGGCGGAGAACGAAGAGCCCGGAGAACCGCGAGAAAACACTGAGCCAACGACGACGACGGCACTTTCGAAGGAAGACGAAACGACGGTGACGGGCAACGGAGCAGAAACGGAGCAGCAGGGAAAGACGGGCAGCAAAGGCAAAGGCAATGGAAAATTGGGGAAATTAAAAAGACAAATACACCAAAAAAAGCAAGAAAAAATGAAATGTTACGTGCCTTTTTTAAACAGGTTCAAAACGAATTCGGCCACCAAACCCAAAAAGAGAAGAAGCATCCAATCGGAATTTGGAGGCATTTCGGAAGGGGTCGGAAAGGGAAACGGACGAAAGGGACGGAGAGGGGGCGGAAAAAGCGGAGAAAGGCGAGAGCGAAGGCGTGGAGCTGGTGGACGGACAGCGGGACCCGATTCTACGCAAAATAGTCGACTTCCAACACCCTCCGGTCATTCTTTCGTTGGAGAGACCCCATCCCAACCCAGCGGAAGGGGTTCGTTTGTTCATTTGTCCAAACGCTTTTCTAATCGTCCGACGGTTTCCCCCGGGGCGAATGATTCATCCGACCAAATCAAACCAACTTTGTCATTTCTGCTGTGCCCATTTTGCAGCTCACTCCCTTCTTTCTCCATGCAAATGAAAAAAACGAAAAGCGAAAGAATAAGCGAATCGAAGGGCGAGGCACTGACAGCGGAGAAGAAAAAGCGAAGGACGAGCAGAAACAACGGCAGCGCAGCAGCGAAGCGATTCCAACGCGTGCTTTGGGGGTGCGATCAGAAAAAGTGGACGAAAGAGTGGCGGCGGAGGATGGAGTGATCGGAAGCGGAGAATGGGGGACGGAAGAGAGGAGACGGACGAGGACGAAAAGCAGTGGAAGAATAACGGGGGATGGAGGGAAGACGACGACGAAAAGCACAATAACAAAGGCGAGGGGGGGGGGGAGAAGAGAGAGTGAGAGACAGAGAAAAGGAGAGAAGCAGAGAAAGGGGAGAGAGACGGATGGGGTGACAAATGAATGATGACTTTAATTAGCAGAATTTCAATTCGAGACGACCTCAGCAGAAGAGACAACCGTTGGCAATTACAAAGAAAGACACGACGACCGAAACGGAGCAAATGGAAGAGGACAATGAACTGCCAATTGTGGATTCGATGGTGGAAAAGTCGGAGATGGAGCAGCAGCAGCAGGTGGGAAAGAAAGTGGGCGGAACGGAAGGACAAAAGGACCGACTCATTAAGCAATAATTAATTAAACAAATGTCCTTCGATAGAGCCGAAACATCGGAAAGCAAAGCGTTTGTCATCCGCATTTTCCATTTTCAGCCCTTCCCCCGGCAAACCGCCGTTTCCGCTGCGCCATGGCAATTTCCATCGCCGCACTCCGTGCCAAATGCCCAAAACTCGCATTTCCCATGGATTCAACAACAAATGGCACAATTTAATCAGCAGAACAATCAGTTGCAAAGGGAGGAGCAACCGAAGGCAAATTGGCAACAAAATAATTGGCAAGGACAGCAGCAATGGGCATCAACTCACAATCAGCAGAATCATAACACACAGCAACAAACACCACAACAGAATCAGCAACGATATCATCACAATTATCAGCAACAACAGTACCCGCAACAGCAACAGTACCCTGGACAATTACAGTACCACCAACAGCAACAACAACAACAACAGTATCACCAACAACAACAACAGTATCAACAGTTACCGTACAAGGAACAATTAAACCAACAACAAAAACCGAATCTTAATCCATCGAATCCGTTAAATAATAATTATCAGCCATATTCTTACAACCAGCAACAGAACAACAATTTTCATTCGGGGCCTAGTCAATTTGTACAACCCCAAAAAGAATTGGGTGTACGAAATGGCCCTTTCCCCCAAAACGGTGCCAATTCCTTTCGCGGTCGTCAGTTCGGTCAACGACAACGTGCGGTTAAGCAGCCAATTGACCACAGTCGGCAGAATGTTCAGAAAATGGCAAATGGGCGAAAAATAAAAGTGCCGCCGAAGGCTCCGCCCGCTTTTCCCCCGAGGCGAATCCCTTCGGCGGCAAAAGGAAACACAGAAGGAAAAACTCCGCGCACATTTCCTCCGAGGACCATTGCCCCACCGACTTATCAGACGACGACGAACCCAACGGAGGTGAGTAGCAAAGGGAGCGCAAGGGACGGACGAAACGGTACTCGCAGGTACAGTACCCTTTCTCCAGCGGCACTTTGCTTACCTTGGCCCAACCCGCGCAATTTCAAACGCAGACGAAACATATCGCCAGAAAATAAAACAGAAACTGTAAATATTTATATAAAAATATAATTCATAATAAATTACAATTATTTGAAAGAATATCAAAGTGCACACATTATGCTTTTGCTTCCTTCCTTCCCCCCCCCCCTCTCTCTTCCCTTCCTCTTCCTCCTTTGTGTTACAATCCCTCCTCCTCTTCTCATCCACTCTTTATTTTTCTCCCCCTCTTTTTCCCCTCTCTCTCCCTCTCTCTCTGATTTTCCTCTCCCTCTCCATTTTTTTTTACTCCCCTCCCTCTATTTATCTTCCGTTCCGTTTCCTTCTTCGTTCGCAGTCCATTCATCAGTCCGCCACTGTCATCTCCAAGATGGACCCCTCCCTCCCCGGCATCGCTTCTCCTCCGTCCCCTCCCCTCGTCGTCGTTGCCATTGTGTGCCAGTTGGTTGCTGATATTTCTTCCCTTTTGCCTGTATGCATTCCGTGCCACATTTTCCCCGTATGAATTCGAACTCATCGTTCGCCCCACACAATTGCCGCCCATCGTCGAAAGCGATGCCCCCAGGGCATCTCTGTCGATTTGCTCTGACAGTCGGTGGTTCCGCAAAAGCATTATCATTTCCGTCTTCCTCTGCACAATTTTTTTTTTGAGTTTCTTCAATTTGTTCTTTCACCTGTTCTTTTCGCTTTTTGAAGCTGAAAGTGTCCCAAACGGCGGAGCGAAAGCGTTGAGAAAGAAAAGCGTACAAAATGGGATTAATGCCACTGGCGAAAAACAACAGAAGGAAAGTGGTGGGCTGAACCAAGGCCGAAAGACAATTCAAACAGCGGGGGGCTGCAGGGGCAAAAGGGAAAAAATGAGACAAAAAAGAAAAGTAAAACAAAGGGAGAAAGAGAAAAAGAGAGGGAGAGAGAGAGAGGGGGGAGGAAGAATAGAGAGACAGAGAGAAGAGAGAGAAGTATACAAGAGAGAGAGAGGAGTGAGAAGGAGAGCGGGGGGGGGGGGAAAGGGAGACAGAAAGAGAGAGAGAGAAATAGATAGAGAGAGCAAGAGAGAGAGAGGAGAGACGAATGTTCATTAAAAAGGTAATTGCAATTATTTTCCAATAAGCATACCCACCATTAACTTCCCTCCAAACAGACCAAGTGAAGTAAATCTGTTCAATTAGTGAGCAATTAACGACAATTATTCATTTCGGATATTCATACGTATCGAGGCAAAGAAAGAACAGCGAAGGCGAGCACAATGACAGCGCAAAGGCGAATGACGCGGCGACGGCTGTCCACCAACTAAAAAATGGAAATGAATGCTCCGCTTGGATTGGCCGTGCCGTTAAATGTCGTGCCACCTCAATCTTCGGCAGTCTTCGCAAATGCCCTCCTCCCCCCGCTTCGGTGCCCAAACTGTTCAGCTGCGACAACTTCCGTTGGCTCAATTGCGAACTTTTTCGTTCTCCGGCGGAAACCATCGAAAGTTTTTGGGTGGGACTGTCGCGAGAAGAGTGACGCCGACCGAACACAGAACCATTGAGCAGCAGCAGAGAACTCTCTAAAAAGCGAACCATTCGGAGACAAAATTGGCACTCGGCCAACTTTTTGGGTTCGTTCCCAAATTGGCATTTTTTGTTGGCCTGGTCAAATGCGAAGTGCGCACCACCGAATCATCGTCAGTTGTCCGAATCAGTACCAAACTTGGGGGAGAAAAATACTAATAGAGAAAGAGGACGGAGGGGGAGGGGGGAGGGGCTGACAAATGAGAAACGGGCAGGCCGAATTTGGCAGCCGTTTTTCAAGGACAGGTCCGGCCGAGGACACGAAAAAATCAAATAATAATTGAAATGACCAAAAATCAAAAAAAGAGTAAAGAATTACCCAATGCTCGCGTAAATTGTGAAGAGCAAAGTCAACGGGAGAATGTACCAAACCATCAGATTAACGGAGGACACCAATTGGAGAACGTTAATGTCCGACCTTTGAGTGGGAGGGGGACAAATCAAACAGTTATTCTACCGAAGGATTAGGCATGGCATTTTCACTAATGAACACAATAATCTTCGGTGGAAATGCCATAAATTTGCGAAGTGCCCACCAAAGGAGGAAACGGCGAGTGCAAATCTGCCAAAGGAACAAAAACAGTGAGTGATCGGATTGTGGGCACAGCAAACCCCGTGACTTTGTTCGGGACGGTGAACATTTTGCAATTCGATGTATTGGACAGCGATCAGATAGGGAATGTTCATCAGAGCGGACAGGGACCACACCAGAGCAGTGCACAGACACAGCACGGACCTGGGAAAAGGAAGTGATCGGCGGGGGGGGGGGAGAACAAAAGACCGATCGGACTGACTTTGTGAGCAATTGGTGGACGAGCATCGGACGCAAAACGGCGATGAACCGTTCCACGGAGAGAAGCACCTTTGGGAAAAGCAAAGCAAAAACAAAAGTAACGGGGAGCCATGCTTAAGAAAGAAAAAGATCACCAAAATACCAGCGGAAGAATTTGGAATCCTAAAAAGAGAATCGAAACTGAAAAGGACAACGGACGAACATATGCAAAATGTAAACATAGGCATGGCAAAGGACACGGCCGAAAGGCCAACTGCCGTGGGCAAACACCACGAAATGTGCCGCATTTTGACACACGCAAAAAATGCCAACTGAAAAACAAAGGGAAAATTCACGGGCATTCGCTCGGCTGGCATAAGCACCGAGAAGGTCGGCGATGGCCAAATTGGCCAGAAAAAAATTAGTGACAGTGCGCATCGAACGGTTGACAACAATGCAAATCAAAACGATGGAATTGCCTATCGAAGCAAAAGGAAAAGCGTAGGGAAATTGCCAAAGGAAGACGGACCAACGACGCAGGAGACGAACACGAGAATATAGGCGAACAGGAAGAAGCCCTTGACCAACGGAAGGTTCATCACATTGCCATCCTCCGAAATGTCGGGAATTGTGCCGATGGACAAATTCAGAGGCGAGGGCATCGGATCAAATTCATCCGATTCCATTGGACTGGGAAAGGGCGGAAAAATTGCCAATAAATAAACATTTCTATTTGGCCACAGCCCATTTGGTGGTGAGCGACCAAAAGCGGAGGTATGTGGCAAGTCCGGTGCAGAAATTAAAACAAAGTCGCTCATGCTCCGAATTATTTTAATGATGATTGACATGCAATAAACGACTGTCTCCGTCCCAATCTCTCGTCCGTCCCTTCTCACAATGTTTGAGTCCTCGGGGGAGGTGCTCCCCCCCCCCCCCCCCCCCTCAGTGTTCTCATAACTACTGAATGGGTTATGCCAGGAGGAGGGCCTGGAGCTTGAGAAAAATAACATGGGAAGAAAGGTCGAACGGATGGGTGGTTAAAAGGGGGGAAAGAAATGGTGAGAGGGGGGACAAAGACAAAGACAAAGGTGGATGACCCGAGGGTGGGGGGAAGGGCCGATGAGTGGGGAAGGGCGAGAAGAAATGCCGGGGACAGAAGGGGACGGACGCAGGGGAGAGAGACGGGGGACTTAATGCCAGGAACAGGGTTAAGGGGGGCGAAAGAGGGGAAGAAATGCCGGAGACGGAATAATGACAGAAATTATTCTGGTTAAAGCGTTGGAAAACGACGCTTCTTCTCCATCTCCAAATGGAGCAAATTTCGGCACAAATTTTAGGCATGAAATGCGATGGGAGGTGCAAAGCTTGGAGGTGAAATTATGGAAATGAACAGAAGGAAGAAAGGAAGACGGAAGAGAGGGGAAAGGGCGTAGGGGAAGAGAGAGTGTTATGGGTAAAGAGAGCATGAGAGGAAGAGAAGCATTTGAGGAAGAGAGAGCATTAAGGGGGAGAGAGTATTAGGGGGAGGGGGAGCGAAAGAGGGGGGGGGGGGGGGGAAGGGTAATGGGATTTGCGCGGATGGATGGCTTTAACAGAAAAACCCACAAAGGAATATTCCCAAAGTTTGAGTGTGAAAAAACACCCCCCCCCCCTCCCTTTGCCCCCCCCCCGCCATCAAACGCTTTTTCGGGCTCAACTAAAATCGAATAAATCTGAAGAACAAAGATTGGGTTGTGCGAGAAAGGTGAAAGTACCAAAATAAGGCGGCCAAATGCCATAAGTGGCACACTTAAATTGTGCAGAATTCTTTTTTAAGGGAGGAAAAAAAGGAAAAGAGGGAGGGGGGAGGGGAGCTCAATGAGTGCCAAATGGGAAAATGAATGAATTGGCTGCTGCTGTGCCGCTCCCTTTTGGTGACAAGATGCTTTTCCTCGGGGTATTTTCGTGGAGAGACAATGCCAAATTACATAATAGCCGAGAAGGGATAAGAGAGGCGGAAGGAATTTGTCAGCAGAAAAAGTGGAGGGGGGAATTAAATTAACTAATGACATAATGGGCCAATGGCGTATTTATTTCTGAGGCCGGTGATTGAATTGGGTCGAGGGCCAAAGGAGTATTTTTATCTAGCAAAATGAATCAATTTTCCCATTTGGTTTTATTTTTAAGTTCCATATTTGCCAAATTGCACAAATTTCGTTTGTCTTTGGTTGGAAAAGCAGAAAAAGCGACTCAAATCAGCGCAAATTTGAGGAAAAATGAGGGGAAACCAAAAATGACGGCATTGTTTTGAGTTGAAAAAAGCCGTAGCCGAAAAGTGAGTGAATAAAAATTAAATGAATGAAAGGGCATTTTTGTGGGAGTAATAAAAGGGACTAAAAGCGGAGACGGACAAAGGAATTGTCACCCCGGGGGGGGGGGGGACTGAAGAAGCGGCCAACTTAAGCAGAGGTGACAACTGCCGGTTTTTAACGGACCATCCGTCCGAACTCCCCCCCCCCCCCCCGCCGCCCATTCCCTTCTCTTTGCCGTCTCATATTTCACCCCCCCCCCCCCCCGCGGGGGAAAAGGTTGATTTTTTTTTCTTTGCTCGCGTGAATGAACAAATGCATCCCGAGCAAAGAAAGAGCATTCATTCAAAGAGAAGGCCAAAAAGAACAAACCGCGCGAAGGGAGGGAAAAAGGAGAAGCGAAAAAACTAAATTAAAGGCAGGTGAATACATAAGGGGTCTGTCTAATTGTAAAAAAGTAAGCCGATTTTCGAAGAGTGAAAAAGACATGCGGCCTAAGGCATCTTCGAACGGAGTCTTTTGCCAATCTCTCCCCCTTCTCTCTCTCTCTCCCCCCTTTTTCTTTCGCCTTTTTCTCTCTCTCTCCCCGTTTTTTTCCCTTTTCTCCCTCCCACCCTGCTCTAATTTTCCTCTATCTGTCTGTTCCAAATTCTCTTATGCGTCTGTTTTTCATTAACTTTTTTTTTTCTTCATTTATTGTTTCATTTAAAGTTTGCTAAAGTTAATTTTTGGAAATAATTAAATTAATTACGGGGAGATAGAAAGAGAGAGAGTGTGGGAGAGAGGGGAGGGGAAGGGAGATAGTAGGTGAGAGTGAGAGGGGAGGGGAAGGGAGATAGTAGGTGAGAGTGAGAGGGGAGGGGAAGGGAGATAGTAGGTGTGGTGAGAGGGGAGGGGAAAGGGGAAGGGAGAAAAAGGAGGGGAAGGGGCTTGACACCTAATATATAACTGATTATTTTAAACATGCTTAAAAATTTTAAAAATGATCGATTTGAATTGTCGAAATAATCACCTGAGAAAATGAGTTGGGGTATAATACAATAATTGAAATATAAAAATCACTGTTGTTGCACAAAAACATTTTGGCACTGCAACGAAGGAAATTGGCATTTAAAATAAATGGCAGGGAAAATGCCGTGGGGATGGGTCGGATTTCGCTGCATTGGGTGCGGTAACCGCCTCGGCTTGGAAGAGAAACGGAGGGAAGCGAATTCAAACGAAACGCAGGTGAAATTAGCGCGGTGGCAGCAGTGCCTTTCTTAGTTTCTTTTTCGGCATTGGCAAATTGCCATTCATTCGACGAGCAAAAAAAAAAAAAAAGCATATATTATACATATGGCATTTTCTTAAAATGGCAATTCATTGCCGACAAAAAATGTTGTGAGAAGACTCAAATGAATTGGAAAAGCCTCAAAAATAGAGACCCGGCACGGTCGATAAATATTGAGTTTTATGATCTTTTTCGATATCGATTTTTTCAATATTTATTGAAAAATACCGAAAGGTGATCTGAACACCCAAAAACATACTGAAAATCGGGAAAATTTTCGGAAAATTTCCTAGTGGGTTAGAAAAAATTTTTTGGAAACTTTTAGTAGACCCATTGGAAAGAGCACAAAAGTCGCTACCGAATTGCCATTTGGATGGTGGGTCTACGACTAATACAGTCATGGTCATATGTTTATCTACACCCCCAAAAAATCAATATTTCGTGGGCCTAAAAATTTGAAATAATTCCTGCTAAGCTAACTTTTGATGCTGATCAAAAAAGTCTTTTACACCAATCATGATGATCTGGCACCCCTAAATACACTGGAAATCGGGGAAATTTAAAAAAAAAATCCTAGGGGGTTGGGAAAATTTTTCTGGTCAATTTGAGTAAATCCATTGGAAAGAGCAAAAAATGCTCTACAATAAGTAAAAGACCGTAAGTCACTGCGACTTATATCCGCTGAGATAAGGGCACTTCAATTTCGGTGTCTACAAAAAGTACTGTATTTCTTAAGGAAATAGTGCGTTTTACAGTAGAAATGGTCAACACCAAATTGAATCCCCATACCTCAGCGGGTATAAGTCGTAGACCCACCATTCAAAAGGCAATTCGGTAGAGCATTTTGTGCTCTTTCCAATGGGCTTACTCATTTTTTCCAGAAAAATTTTCCCAACCCCCTAGGATTTTTTTTTGAAAATTTCAGATCACCATGAAGGAGTGATCTGATCAACTTGGTGTAAAAGACTTTTTTGATCAGCACCAAAAGTTATCTTAGCAGGAATTATTTCAGATTTTTAGGCCCACGAAAGTGGAGGCTAGTCCAGCGGGCCAAAGGCATCGCGAGAAAATTTTCACATTTTGTGTGAATTTGCTATGAAAAATATGTTCACTTGAATTTACTGTAATTTATTCAAATTTTTTTGTCATTCTGTACAGAATACGGATCCAACGGCTGCGGGATCTCGCACAAAAAAGCAAGTTTGCGAATCCCTTTTCGGGACTGGAACTCAAAATTTTTTGCGGATAGGGATCCCGCAAAACCCTGCGCGGGATCCCGTCCTGTTCCTGGCTCTAAATATTACTTCTTCCTTTTTTACTTTTAAAACAAAAATAAAAATTTCAAACCAAAATGGTAAATATTATTTGTACATTTTAGATTTCTCTAAAACATATAGATGAAGCCACAAGAATTTTCTGGAGCTGACAATGAGCAGCCATCTCCGAGTCGCCAATCAATAATTGGTGTTAAGCGCAAGTTCAGTTCGATTGATTATGCGTCATCTAACAGTCCTGTAAAAGTGTTGCCGAGTTTTACTAGCACATTTCTGCCGGATTTATCAAATGCGCAAGTGTTGAAGCCAAAGCCTACCAATGTTGATCGTCTTCCTTTATCAAATGAAGAATTTATAACTCCAACTCAGCCGAAAAAGGTTCAAATCTAATGAACGAATTAAGTTATCCTCCCTCTTAATATTAAAAGATTAATTTTGGATTTTGTTTCGGGACCAAAATCTGAATCTCGAGGTCTTTTACTTAATTTAAGTAAATGCAAGCACTGTCTCATTACTATTAATGCCAAAAATTATTTTAGCAACAAAGTCGTCCAAATTCGCCAGCAAATGGCGTGTCCAAATTGATACTTCCGAGAAGCCGAGTCGCTTCAATACGTCGTGAGTCGGATTGTAATTCAGAGAAAGGATTTGGCGAGGCGGAAGCGGCACACGAAAAAATGGTAAAATCGGCACAGCAAGTCGCGATGGGTTTTGAGGATTTTTGTCTCGTGAGTGCAAATATATATTTTTTAAAAATCTATCTTTGTTTTTAAGGACGACAAGGCTTTCGAGGAGCGCAAAAGGGCCAAGTCGTTGTCTGAGCCTATTTGCATTTTCACCAATGCGTTTCTTCCCCAATGTTCGTCACCGTCGCCGAGTAGGGGTTCAATGGATGGACAGAAAGTAAGGACAACTGATTCTGATTTTGACCGCCACTCCGCTGTCTTTCGCTCAGCAATGCTATTCTCCGTCTGCCCAGCAAGTCGTCCGCAGCAATTTGGCGTATTCTCCGAGTCCGAGTCCAACTCCGTCTGGCACTCAGTCAATGCACCGAATGAGGTCTTGCGAGAGTCAAACGCACCTTCCCGACGATTAATTTATTGAATTCGCTGAAATAAGAGACTATTAATTTGCCAAGAATTGTTTATGTGTTCGCAATTCAGCGTTTATTTTTTGATCTTCTCTCTTTAATTTATTTTATTTTCATTAGTATGGAATCCATTTTTTGTTTGCGTCTTACATTTTTACTTTTTATTGGTGCTATTTTGGCCACTGACAGTAAAATCGAGATGGAAGTGCAGCCCCAACCATTGGACCCTTCTTTTTCAGCAGAAAAAGCCCCCAAAAAGAATGAGCCGGTGAATGTTACCACTCTATTAATTCACAAACCAATTACTTTGAGATTATTGTCGTTGGCGGTGGACTCGCTGGGATGTCGGCCACTTTGGAGGCATTAAATAACGGTGCCAAAGTGATTTTGATCGATAAGGAGCCGACTTTGGGCGGCAACAGTGCCAAAGCGAGCAGCGGTTTTGGATTGTCGTTGCTTTTCTTTCAATGGCATGAAGGCAATTAAGGAATCAATGGTTGTGGGACGAAAGTGCAGGAAAAGTTGGGCATTGATGACACAACGGAAAAGTTTTACTCGGACACAATGGCAGCGGGCGACAGAGAGAACGACCCCGGCCTCGTCGACCTTTTGGTCGTCCTACCCATTGTTTGTTATGTCTACCCATTTCTTCTAGGTTCACGAGTCAGCGTCGGCTATCGATTTTCTGACAGAAAATGGAGTCGATTTGGCCGACATAAACCTTTGCGGAGGACATTCTGTGCCCAGGACTCATTGGTCATTCGCTTTTCAATGGTTTTTGAAGAGACCGTCTGCCCTTTCTCTAAAGGCTGCTCTCGCCAAAAGAAGGAAAACCGTTGCCGGTCGGAGTTGCAATAATTCGAACTTTAAACGCGAAATTGGAAGAGTGGAAAGCAAGGGATCCCGAAAGACTGAAAATTATTCTCGGCACTGCCATTTTGGGTTTGGTCACATGGAATGAGTACGTAACGGGCGTACGGATCAGAGGCGGAGACAACAAAATCAGTGCATTAAATGCATTTATCTTAAAACGTTTCTTACAATTTTAGTGGAGATTAATGGAAAGGCGGTGATTCTGACCACCGGCGGATTTTCTTCCGGTAGAATTTGTCATTGTGATTCACTTCTAACTTTTCTTGTTACTATAAAGATCGGGACAACGAGACTTCTTTGTTAGTCGAATTTGCGCCCTCCGTTCTCCCCTTGCCAACGACCAATGGCCCATTCGCCACTGGAGACGGCGTGAAAATGGCCCGAGCGATGGGCGCTGGTTTAGTCGGAATGGGAAAGGTTCAAATTCATCCGACTGCATTCGTCGGTAGGCAAAATAATTTTTGAATTAATCGCTTAAACTCCTATACCAATTCTTCTAACAGATCCTAAAAATCCAACAGCCCACACAAAATTTTTGGCAGCGGAGGCATTGCGCGGAAAGGGCGCGATTTTGGTAATTAGGGACTTAATTGTTGGCATTTCCAGCTAAAACACAAAAGTTTTAGGTCAATGAAAAGGGGCAACGGTTTGGCAACGAACTCGGACGAAGAGACTATCTGACTGAGAAAATGAACAAAGTGAACCACTGTTGTTGTTGACTGAGAAATGAGCAAATCGCTTTCCTCCTTCTGCAGAATTGTGCTCGACAAAAGTCTGTGGCTGATTTGCCCGTTGCGTGGATGCTAATGAACGACCAAATGGCCGATTCCTTTGGGCGTCCCGCGTTTAATTTCTATGCGACAATCAAAGGATTTTTCACTGTCTTTCCGTGTTCTCGTTAACAAAGGAAAATGCCAGTTTTTCAGCATTTTGCGAATGTCGACGAACTTGCGGCTGAGATTGGCTGTTCTGGCGAAATGTTGCGCAAAACACTCGCCGAATACAACGAATACGCGGAGATGAGCACGAAAAGTGACAAATTCGTCGATCCCTTCGGAAGGAGTAAGTCAATGGAGAAAGGTCGTTTCCCCCCCCCCCCCCCCATCGTCGTAAAAAAAAAATTTCAAACAGAATTTTCTAAAAAAATCCTTAGGAAATTTCTTAGGAAGAAAATTTTAATAAACTTTTCAGCGATTTTTTTTTTGATGAAACTACTAATTTATAAGTTGAAAAATTTTACAAAAATTTTTTTAATGAAATTTTTTTACTAAGAAATTTCACTAATTTGTAAGAATTTTTTTTGGAAAATTTCTGTTTGAGAAATTTTTTTTTTAATTTTTCTGGGGGGGGGATGAAGTGCTCCCGTAAGTCAATGGCAAAATAAAGCAATTTCATTTTTAGAGAATTTCCCGTTCAAATTCAATCTTAATGACAAAATTTATGCCGCGAGAGTTACACCGTAATTTTGGTTATGTGTTTAATGTATTCAAAGTCGTTTTAGGGCTATTCATTACACAATGGGTGGCCTTCAAATTGACAAAAAAGTGCCGTATTTTTATTTTCTTTTGTGCCTCACTTTTTTGTTTTTAAGGCCGTCGTTTTCAATGAATTTATGGGCCGGCCTTTTCAAGGACTTTTGGCTGCCGGCGAAGTGACCGGCGGAGTGCACGGCAACAACCGATTGGCAGGAAATTCTCTGTTGGAATGCGTTGTTTTCGGAAGAATTTCGGGTCGATCGGCAGCCGAAATTGATTATCAAGTGAGTGGCATTGAAAACAACAGAAATAAAGAAAACATCATTAAAGGGGGCGGTTGGTATTCAAAGTGCGGGTGAGAACAATTACATCAAAAGAAATTCGGAAGAAGGCGAACGAGGCGAACTTTGACGACACAGCCATTTGATCGGAGGGTTTGCTAAAAGTTGACTCATCAAAGACATATTCCGATATTTATTTTACAAATCCAGAATAATCGAGACTGGAGTTCGGCGATGCCGACAATCGATATTGAAAAATTTTCGGATGATTTTTCTACTTTCGGTAGAGATTCCCCCACCCCCGGGTACGGGTCTGATTTTGAATTTCTGGTACTTATTGGGTTTACGGGGTACTTTTTACATACATTTTCAGATGCCAATAAATGTATTTTATAAATTAATGAAAATAAGTTTTAAGGGGTTTTTGGGTCGCTGACCACGAATACAGCGTCCATTTTTACCAATTTCGAACCCCTGACCCGAATTCAACAAAAAAATTCGAAAATTTAATTTTTTTTTTTTTTCAATTTTTTTTTGGGTCGAACCAGATTCAAATATGAAAATGAGCTTAAAGTCATCTAAACAGCAATAAAAGGTTATTTAAACTCATTAGAATATATATGTAAAATTCGAACTAGCGCTGATCCAAGCCCGGATTCGTGATCAGCGACCCAAATACCCCTTAAAACTTATTTTCATTAATTTATAAAACACATTTATTGGCATCTGAAAATGTATGTAAAAAGTACCCCGTAAACCCAATAAGTACCGAATTTCTTTTTACGCAAAATTTCATAAACTTCATGTTTTTTCCTTGCATATTTTTTGTTGATATCTTAATAATTAAATAATATTAAATGCCTCATTTCGATGTATATGAATGAAGCCCTTTTCAATGCCATTTAAATTCATCGTAACGTTTTTGTCTAAATAAATAACTTTCCAATCACTTCGTCAACCTGTTTCAATAGGCTTTTTCTGATGTCGTAATTCCTGATTTATTTTTCCCTTTTTTCTGGTTCGGTCCCTTAGTCTATATAAAAAAAGCTTAAATGCAAAATTTATGAAAAAAATATTCATAACTAGGGTTGGGAATTATATGCACATGCATATTTTTTTCCTGAACTGTGGGAGGCATGAAACGTACGAAAAACAAATTTTTAGCTTGTTTTGAAGCTTCTAGAACGTATTGCCATATGCATATTTGTGCATATTTCGCGATTTATGTGCATATTTGGGCATTTTTTCCACAAATCCTCTATTAAAACGGCCTCCTCTATTAAAGCGGCCCTTTAGGTTCTAATGACCTAAATAAATTTTACTTTTATTTTGTATTTTGGGTTTTAAAATGATTATTTTAGCTATCTCCGAGATTTTTATGCTTAAATTTAACAAATTTGAAGAAATTTGTTCATAACTTTTCTCAAAAGTAACTAAATTAATTTTTGATTTCATTCGGCAGTGTTAAATATTCCATATTAGCTTTTGAAATTTGTAGGATAAAAATGAAAGTTTAGGGCTATCAAACGTTAAGAATATTTATTAATATGATTATTTTTGAGCAAATTTATAACCAATATCATTAAATTTTTCATATAACGGAGGACATAGAGCTATCGTATGATATAGAAAAATGCAAAAGTAAATTATTCTTAAGAGGGTGTTTTCTTTCCATTCATTATTCATCAATCAACAGCTTGGAACAAAGGGAAATTTATCAACATAAAAAACGGGGAAAGGTGAGGGGGGGGGGCATTTGCGATGAATAAACAAAAATTCTTTTATTGGGTTGTTGATTAATCATTTTGCTTAATTTATCACCATATATGTATGTATGAATATGTAGATAGAGCCTCCTATCATTGCGGAATGAACGTGTGTAATGAATGTTAAAATGACGAATCCCCCCCCCCCTCCTTTTGCCTTTGCTTTGCCTTTGCCCCTCCCTTTTACGCCTTTCCATAATCCTTCTCCATTTTCATCATCATCACCAATCCCTGTGCTGTGCTGTGCACTGTGCGGGGGTGTGTTTGGTTGGCGAATGTTCGGTCGATCATTTTGTAATTTCTTTTTTTCCACGCTGTCAATGCGTGCGTTTCGTTGGCAATGACTTTCCCTAGGCTCATTCTGCACAAAATTATATTCTTTCGGCAATTCCCCCTCTTTTTGCTTTAACAATTGATATTAGGCCATCTTTTACGAGTTTCGACTTTCTTTTTTCAAATGTGCCTTTCTCGATTGGGACAAATCATTTACGGGGGACTCGCTCTTGTCACGATTGTTCTCATTTGTGTGTCGATGTTCACAGACGGTGAGTGAGGAGCATTTTCTGTGATGGTCAGAGAAAGATTTGTTTGAAGTGCAATTTTAAAAAATGGAAAAACATTCATTCGTTTGGGTTCCGTTTTTGTCAAAATTTTTTATTTTTTCTTTTATTGAACCATTCTGAGAATTTATTTCAAACACCCAACAAATGGCACACAATTATACCTAATTGAATCGAATGGCAGAAATTTAAAAAGAACAGAGCGAATTGACATACACTTACTTTTATACATTCATTTCTGACTTTTTGTGAAAGAATTTGGAGGACCAGACAATTTCCCAAAACCAGGCATTTCTGGATTTTTGGGGGAATTTGATGTGGAGGCGCCCGCCGGTGGTGCCGGAAGGCGCCGCCGGGAAATTTTTGGTTTGTATTTAAAAATAAATAAATAAAATTTTACTGTATTATCTCGAAATCAAGTTTTACTAACTTCAAATATAATGTTAAACAAATATAAATATAAAATTTTTTTTAAAATGTGCTGCTCTAGTTCAGTTTATGCTTCCAAGCATATGTGAATAGAATATGACGTGGTTTATCATAAAATAGCAAAAATTCCTTGTGTTAATTTGAATATACCATTCGAAGAGAAAACTTAAGCCAAAAACGACTTCGACCAAAACATTGGTCCCATTTTGACATTATGTCCATATTGACATTTTCCCAAAAAGCCTCTATTAAAACGGCCTCCATCAGCTAAATTGGCCTTTTTGCTCCTAAAGATAGGAAGATTTTCCGAAAAAATAATTTTTTAAGGAAATTTCTCGAGAATTTTTTTAAATTTTAAATTTTCTTAAAAGTTGGTAATGTGCCAAAAATAAGCAAAATATCTCAACAAAAGCTTTCGAATGATGCCTTTATCAGGCGACTTTTCTAAAAATCTCCAATTTAAATCAAGGGGACTTTTAGCTCCGTTATTTCCCGATAATAGTCAAATCCCGGTCACCTTCTTATTTATTGTCCCTAATTACTAAAATATTCAAAGGATGGCGCAAACTCAATTCTTCCTCGAACGCCACCGGCACTGTGATGGATTTTGTTGAGAATCCGACGGTCAATATGGGGCTGATGTTCTGCAGAGGGCCGACGATGGGCGTCAACGGCAGCGCATCGGCCGACGGTGCGTCGGTGGCGCACAACGAAAAGGAATTGGTGGATGTGTGCAAGGAATGGTTCCTGGTCAGCTCCGTTGACCAATTGCCAGCCCAATTCGTCCCTTTCCCACAGAATAAACCCGACTGGGAGAAATTCGTTGTCGCTGCGATGGTCGTTTCTTTGGTTTTGGCCTGCCTCGCGTTCATTTGGAATTTGGTCACTTTCTGCGCCTGCTTTTGCCACTCCCACGTAATGAAACCGTTGCCCGGGTTGGCCGGACTCACCGCCATGTGTTTGGCAGTGGCACTCACTGTTTTCTACATGAAAAACCAGCAATACATCCGTAATTATGCCCTTCCGTTGTTTGAATTTAGACATAAACAATGCTTTGGTTTTAGCGATGATGAAGGACAAGCAGTTCGACAACACTGAAGAATTTCGGAAGTTCATCCAAAAACTCGACAATGTAAAAAAACGCAGTTTTAATAGGCTTTCCCCCATTTCGAGAAAAGTTTGCTTCGAGGGGGATTTTTGAATAGCTGATCACATGTGACATCCATTGGGCTAATTCCTTCCCAATTCGGTGTTTTTTCGAAATTCACATTTTGCGGACCAAATAAGCCTCGAGTTGCCAACCACTTCACTTTACGTCACTGATCTGCTGATTTAGGATGGAAACCATGTCGGCTACTCCTTTTACATGGGCTGTGGCGCGGCCATCGTCGCTTTGGCGAATTCGGTCGTTGGTGCCTTTATGGTGTGTCTCGCTGACAAATATCTCTGATGCGCGTGAGGGTTGCCAACGTTTTGACGCATTTTGACTTTTCTCATTTTTGCATTTTCTCTTTTTTAAAAACACCTTATTGTATTCTTATTTATCGATTTGACTGTTTGTGATCTTTATGATTAAACCTGTCTTTCCAATAGCATTCGATTTAAAAGAATTTTGAAAATTTTAAGCAAACCTAACAAGTTTGTTCAAAGGGAATTGCCGGTCCTTTTTCGATCGGGGCCCGAATGGTACCGAGACTTAAAAAAATTAATGAAAAAATTTGTTAGATGCCAAAAATTAAAAAATTATCATTTACTTTAAAATCATTTTTTAATTTTTAGTATTTTAAAAGAGAAAGCATCCAAAGAAAGAAGTTCCTTTTAAAAAATGTACAACATCATATTAAAGCAATTTTGCGTTTTTACATGTAATAAATAGTAAAACGCTAACGGGAAAATTTTTTTAGAAATTTAATTATCTTAAAGAATTGAGTAAAAATATGCAATTTATATATTTTAAATTTGCGTCCCAAAAATTTTGAAAAAGCCCTGGCCACCCGGTTAAAGGGATTTTTCCGGGAACCTTGGGCCTGGTCATTTATTTAGGACCTGGCCATTTCATCTCAAAAACGTTGGCAGGTGAGGTGCCGTAGGACCACAAAAAGGATTTTGGTAATATTCGTCAATTCAATAAATCGAAAATTTAAAAAGACTCGAGCTTTGAACTTCTTTCCTATTAACCTCTATTATCAGGCCCGAGATTAGCATGTAAATCAAGAGGCACGATGAAAGAATGCCGCATTTACCACAGCAAAATAATACATTACTAATCCATTAAAAAATATTTTTGGTCCGCTAGTGTCCCTTTCGGTGACTTCCCCCCCCCCCCGAATCTTTTTTGGTTACGGGTCTATTTGAATGAAAATCCTCACCGATGTCCTTGCGGATATTATATGTTTATTTGTCATTATATATAGAAAAACTTGCATAATTTTCAATGGATTTTTAACGCTGTCTTTGTGTGGTCCACTATTTCATCCTCATCTTCATCCTCAGCGTAATCATCATCGAATTCATCCATTTGGTGGTGGTGTCTGTCTGTTCCAAGATGATACAGAGGCGAGCCTTGACCAGTCGGGTAAACTTTCCCTCCTCCACCGCTTCCGAAAGTGCCAATTTTCCCAACGACTGATGATGAAGAACCATCTCCGGTGAAATATTGATGGTATTGGTTTTGAACTGCGAATTGGTCGGCTTTTCCTTTACGCTGCAGGGAATTGCGTTGGTTAGCCGGTTTTATGGTGACAATCAAATTGTGAGCCTGAAATTTAATAAATTTTATTTATTACATATGAACAAAAAAAAAAGGGGGGGGGGGGTCAGAAATTTGCCTTTATGAAAAATGAACTCCAAAGTCAAGGGCGGGGACCTAGCCAAAAATTCTTCATTTTCGTTTTAAAATATAAAAATTGAATTCTTAATAAAAAAAATCAATGAACCATGAAAACGTACATTAGCAACCATCATATCAGCGACTTGGTCCAACTTTTTTCCGTTCACCTTCAAAAAATTGTTTTTAGTACGGATAGCAAAAGACCCATTGCCTCAATCCCATTGACTTCAACCACTTCGTCGCCAACACTCAGCAAGCCCGTCGATTCGGCCAGTCCCCCTTCGACAAGCCTTGAGATGAAAATTCCTTCGCATTTAATCGGCCCTTGGTGAGTCATCCTCAATGACGTCCCTTTGACCAATAAACTTTAATCCTTCAAAACAAACAACTTACCATCTCTTATGAAAAAGCCCAACTTCCGGTCGTCTCCGCCATATTTACAAAGTTTCACTCGCCGGTGACTTGCCGGCACAACGTTAACATCGATAATTGAAGAAACCTGAAGTGGCATTGGAAAAGGAATGCCAATGCAAAAAAGGGACTTGTCTAAAGTCTTCGGGGTTGCTTATGTTGTAATTCCTTTTGTTGGGTCGCGCATTGGCGGAAATGAGCATCGAAAGTCCTTTCCGCCGCCTATCTGTGGCATCAGTGCCATACCCATATTTTTCCTCCCAGGATTCGCCTTTTCGCTGAATTAATAGCTGTAAATAGGGTCTTGCTGATTCAAGAGACTTTCGAAAATTCTAAAAAATAAATTCAAAAAATATCCAAGTAAAGTAAACGACGTCATCATTTGTGATGGGCAGCAAATCGCCAGTGTAACTGGTGTAACAAAGTGTGAACGGAATTTGATGTAGGGAATGCACTGTTTCAATGAAAGAGCGAAATTCTGAAAAACTCATGATACGTTCGCCATTGAAAGGGATGGAAAAACGACGGAACTCCGAATCGAACTTGGATTTGATCTAAAGAATCCAATGCAAAATCCCACTGAAATTCAAGACGAAGGAAACTCACATGCATTAATGCCATAAATGATGGAATGAAGCAGCAAAGCAAATGGGTACTGTTGATATGTTTTACAAGGAATATTTGGTCTAAATTTTTGCGAAATTTCATCAGAAAATATCAAATTTTTCTGTGGCGCGCCAGAAATCATAGCCTAACACAGGGCTCGCATTGGAAAAAATCGCTTTCAAAGGACGGATATATGATTTCTAAAGACATAATGGGAAATCCATTAAATTCAAGGACATTTAAAAAGTTTCATATGCAATGAAAGAAAAATGATGAAGTATTTTTTATTCAAATGCTTGTATTTTATTTTTTGTTTCTGTTGTTCATTTTCTTTATTTCACCGCAAGTGTGCTTTTTTCGACGCGCCTTTTCAAAAAAACTTGGGGAATAGGGGCGGGGGGCGGAGGTCAAGCGAAGCCGTCGAGAAACATTTGAAATTTGAAGCACTTTTTTTAGCTTTTTTTTTGAATAACTCTCAAAAGGTTTGAATTTTTTGAAAAAAAGAGTCAAATTCTCACCAGAAGTACCGAAAATAGTCAAATTTTCTCTTTTTGCACTTTTGGGCCCAAATTTATAAAAACAGGAGAAGAGGGTCCGGCGCGGCTATTGCAATTGTGGCAATAGTAACTTTTTTGAGTAAATGAACATAGACATTATTTAAGAGCTCACTAAAAACACAAAATGTTACCAATGAGGCAGCAGCGGATGCATGTAGCGAATCATGAGGAATCTACGTTTAAGTCACACCTTCAAGACGAAGTGAGACAAATTCTGCTCACTTGGGAAAACGAACACCGGAACAATGATTGGGAAATTGAGCCATCTTTGAAACGGTCAGTTTCCAAAATTAGTTCACAGCTCTTATTCATACCAATTCCCTGGGCTGACTGCTTATGCGCAAACATCCGCGGCATCATCCTTCCCATATTCTCTTGTCATGTTTTAATGTATTTAGAATGGCAGAAATACTCGAGGAAGCGATAAACGATTACCTACAGAACAACCCAGACCCAATGGTTGATACAAATTACATTAACTGTGTGAAAAGAAAAAAATTGTTTAGGATGAACGGCACCCATTCAAATCGCAACCCTCGCGCCCGCTAGGCTATTTGCTGAAAATGATAACAAAGGAAGAGAACTTTCTCAACAAGGTTTCTATTTTTTCGCTTTGCTCATTCTCATTCCATTGTTTTCAGTTGATCATTTCATATCTTCTCGCCAGGGACAACCCCCGACTGAATATGTTCGCTGCCCGGCTTCTTTTGGATTTGTTGCCGGGAATTGACACCAATGTGATCCTTGCGGTAATTAATAATTATTCAATTACAATTGCATTTAATCGTTCTTAGGATGCCGAATCATTATTAACACAACTCTTTCGCTGGGCAGAAAATGGCGATTCTCGCGAACTCAGAGCGTATAGTATGGCTTTACTTGGATCGGCAATGGACGCTGAACAAGCGCATCAATATAGGCAGCAGAACGCGACTTTGATCCCAATCGCCTTGCAACGCCTTCAGTCGCTTTATGTAACATTAAAAGTTACGCACCGAAATACTAGTAAAGCATTGTTTTCTTTTAGTCACAAATGTTGTCAGAATATGATCATCAAGACGAGCAACTCAGAAAGGAAAGCAAAGTAGTCGGGCCAACCGATTTTTCACTTTTACGTCAAGAAGAACAACATGAAGAAGCATTTATTGGTACGACTTCTACACCCGATTCTAATGAGGAAATGCGTTGCCGGCCATCAATATCCAATGTAAATTTATTCTTAAATTATTTACCGATATTTTACTGATTAACTTCTGCTAAATAAATGGATCACTGTCCATTATCTTACAAGTCTTCTTCAGGAAGAACTAATAAAGGTAGGCAGAAAACGGCATATTGAACGACAGAGTGGATTGTCACCGCCTTCAAAGCGGTCATTTCCCGACCAAATTACGGACAATGATTCTATGCTGATTAATTCGATACGGGGCGTTTCTACCATTGACGGCGGCAACAGCAACAGCAGTTGGCGTCAAATAATGCAGCCGATTTTGGTTGGCACTCATTCATTGTACCCGCTTTCGATTGAAATGGAGCAACGACTTATTCTTAACTATTTGGGACCGACCAGTGAATATCAAGATGTATTTTCGGGTTTTATCTTAACTTTATTCCGTACCTTCTTCAGAATCTGAGTATTGTTCTCGAGAACCATGCACTTGACGTTGTTTTAAACTTTTTGGAAATTGATGGTCCGAATCACAAATGCAGGGACATTCGGCTTCTTTTCGACGGCGTTCGCTATATCTCCTCGCTGCTCATTCACCGCAAATTTGCCTGGGAATTTATTGCGGCGCAGGGAATCCAACGCCTCCTGCGAATCAATCGTAAATCAATTGCCTCAACTGCAGTGACCACGTGCCTTTATTATTTGGCCTATTCAGCGGATATAATGGAAAAAGTTTTACTGTGTTTTGTTATTGATTCAACCAAATCAAAATAGGTTTGTCATTTGCCTGAACAAGTCTTGAATGACATCATCGATTACGCTTTGTATGCGCTTGACCATAACCATGAAAGTGGTCGTGCTTCCATTGCCATGTTTCTTGCCCATGCCCTCCAATTTCGTCCCATCCTCGACCGTTTTGACCAGCGTGATGGTCTTCGCCGTCTCTACAATTACATTTCAACATTGACCGTACTGCAGAGAATTGAGGAAGACGGGTCAGATCTGCTCAACGACGATCACATCGCGCAAAGCATTGTCACTATTAAAAATGCTGTTTTTGCTTTTAGGACGTGGGTTAAAGATAAATACTATATAGCTCTAATAATGACCTTTTGCTCTTTGAGGTATTTGTCATCGCATATCTTCCTCAAAATGGAGCAAATTAAGCGGTCTCATGGTGGGCGTCATCATCAGCTTCAGTCGAACATTTCTCGTCTTCCTTCTATTCCATGCGCCATTCCAAGCACTTCTCACCCGTATTCTAAGGTATGATGAGAGGTCGACGAGATTCCTAACAGATTTTCATAAAAAAAATCGAATTTTTCTCTCGTCATCGTCTTTCAGCACCGTTCCGGATCCAAAGTCCCTCATTTTGAAATTTAACCCTTAAAATGCAAGAATCGATATTTTTTGTGAAAATCTATTGTTTTTAGGGTACTTGTGGGTTTTGGGCCTACACCACAAAACTCGACTCCTATTTGTGTGAATTCCATTGCCGTGAGGACTGTAAAAGACCCAAAGTTGATCCCATTGAAGAAATTTTGTTTATTTATGCCCCCAAAATAGCAACGCGCGTTAAAATACCTTCAGCGTGCCATACCTTTTTAAAAATTTTGTGGTGTAGGCCCAAAACCCACAAGTACCGTTTTTAGCGTTGCTTTACCCCAAATTCCAAAAATTGTTTTTTTTAAATATTTAGATAAAAATCTAAAAATCGACTCGCCCATTCTCTGATATGTAATTATATTTCTTTTAATGTATGCATTTAGCCATTGTCTTTGGATGACGAAACGGAGCGATGTTGTATTGAATATCTGATCAAGAGTCAGTGCATGCTTCAGCCACACCATCACAATTGGCGTCCAATTGAAGAGATGCGCAATTTGGGTGTCTTCAAATTGCTGTTCAATCTCATTACCAATTATCCAAACTGGAACAGCTGGGAGCGTTCCACCAACAAATTTGAAACGTTGAAACTATTGCTGGAGCTTTTTCGGTTGGCCACTGTGTCGCCAAAGGTTCAATTGGACAGTTGCGAAACAATGAAAATTCGTTCATCGCCAATTCAAGGGATTAGGTAAAGAAAAAACCATTTCAAAATCATTTGTTAAAATTCATTATTAGCCTCATTATGGAATTGGCTGAAGGTATACTCATAAACGATATCCAAGTGCAACGTTTGGCGCTTGAAGTTTTGACGAACTGTTTGTGCGGTCCAACCAACCAGGTGATGGCTGATTGTGAATTTTGTTTTATGTGTGTTTCTTTTTGTTCAGGGCAATGGCTGTTTGGGTCTTCATTATCGTTTCACATCCAATTTCGAACGTGATCTTCTTCCCAGCGAACTCTCAATGAAATTTCCATCATCCAATTTGCCCACTTGCGATGGTGCGCATCTTCCAGCTTCTTCGCTTCCGCACTTACAACAAAATTTGCGATTATTTGTCACCCCTATGCAGTTGCTTAAAATTATTTGGAAATGTTCACAACAAAATAATGCAATTATGGTAAGATGTGAGAACTTTGATTTTTATAATATTTTTTAGGTTCTCACTACCTTGTTGCATAAGCAACAACCCGCAACTGAAGCAGACTCGATCCGGGAATTGGCCTGCCGCGCGCTGAACGGAATCGCTCGGTTTGAGCCGATCCGCCAAATTCTGAGCAAATTGCCAATAATTGCAAATAATGAACTGATAAGTGAGTTTCTATTTTGTATGATTATTCACTTTAATTTTTAGCGTTAATCCAATCTCCTATTCTGCTTGAGAAACGTATTGAACATAGTCGTTTTTGTGAGCAAGCGCGTCAGTTAATTGAGTGTGTCAGTCAGACCAAATTACAGGACTTTGCCATTGGAATGACTCAGGTTTTGTTTTTTTCTTTCTTTTTTGTTAACATTGCATAGAAGACACCTATTTATTAAGGAGCATCTTTGGCGGGCTGCCGTTGTCGCGAAGACACACATCAAATTCAACGAAAAGGAACTGTTGCAGCTGATCTACCAGCATTTGAGTGACATTGGCTTTAAACGGACTGCCAAACAGCTGCAAATGGAGGGGGAACTTCCGAATGTTCCCGCAAGTCGAATTCCTTCAACGCCCGCTTCTCTGCCCGGATTTGTGAATTGCATTTGCTTGTCAAATGTTTCAGAAATTCATTTGATTAAGCCTCGTCAAAATGAAGCTGCGTTCGCCAATGTTCTTGCGCGACGGATTTCAAAGGCAGACGCTCCAATTTCCCACCCCCAGCCGTTTACTCCTCGGCCACAGTCCGTTTCCTCCTCAAAGCAAATCACTTCTGGCAGCAGACTTCCTCTGAAACTGCTCTCATCGGCTCATAACACTTTGTCAACGGGCTCCTCTAATTTCTCTGTTGCGTCCAATTTGTCTCAGCAAACACCAATCGCTAATGTGAACAATGCATTTTCATTGAAAATGCGACCTCCCAAATCACTCAGTGAAATTGTTATTAATTACTTTAGGTAACTTTTTATAAAAAAAACACAGTAAATCATTCCTCTTTATTTAGAAATGAACATTTCATGTGTCGTGTTCCTGTCGCTAACTGTCCTCCCTTTTCCCTTTTTTAGTGAGTTTTCATTGGACTGTGAATGTGATTTCTTTTTTCAGTCCTCATCGCTGTCCTGAACCAAAAATGCTTTATCCTGCACAAGCCAACATTGTCAACCGTCTGCTGTCTCGTCCGAGTCCATCCTACCGTTGCACCATGGACACACTTCGTCGAGCTGATCGACGATTAGTGTTCAGTAGATTCAGACATTGGAAGACATTCAGCGAAGAGTCTGAAGCACTTACATGCTGTGCTTTTTCGGTTCGTCATAATCGGCAACGAATTCATATTTATGAAATATTACACGAATTAGAATGTTTTTTAGAAGTTAAAAATGCAATTATTTATTTAAATAATTTCGAGTAAAGTCCTTCATTTAGCCCACAGATAATCATGCTTTTCTGGGAACATATGCTGGTGACATTTTCGTCTTCAACATTCACACTGGAACAGTAGAAACGAATTACAATGCGCAGCATTCCGCGATCAGGACAATTCAACCATCGAAGGTAGTCATCATTATTAATGTTTTATTATTATAGGAACAACGAGTTTTTTCGGTATTTAATGATCTTATTTGTCTAAGGACCGGTTGATGCTAACATCGTCAGCCTATGTAAAGCCCTATTGTATTCTTTGGAAAATGGACGAAAAGGGAATTTCCATCCATGAGCGCTTGATTGATTTCAATGAGGAAGAATCGGTCGAATTTGCTAATTTATCCACCAGTCAAATTGTTGCCACTCAAGGCCCACGCGCAACTGTTTGTTTATTTATAATTAATATTGGCGACATTTTTCTCTTAAAGATTTATGACACAGAAACGGCAACACCGGTGGTGCAATTGTATGATGAGCGACTGGCCAATCATTATGTTCGGAACAAAGCTTTCTTCGACCCAATGGACGAATTAGTGCTAAACGACGGCATTATATTCGACCCGCGCATTGGCGCTCGTGGACAAGTAGTACATAAATTTGACAAACTCAATCCTGAAAACAGTGGCATTTTCCACCCTCGTGGCACTGAAGTGATTATAAATTGTGAAGTGGTCTGTCTGCCCAATTAAACACTATTAAATGTCATTTTTAATAATATTTAGTGGGACTTGCGAACTCATCGTTTACTGCACACGGTACCCGCGCTGAATCAATGCAAAATTTCTTTTAATGCGACGGGTTCGATTTTATATGGCATCGTGCATCAATCTGCTGAGGAAATTGACGACCGATTTCAACAAATGTTCGGGAATTACTATCGAACATTTGACTCCACAGATTACCAGGTTTAGACTTGTGTTTTGAAACGGGAAAATCTCCAAGTGTCATTTCTCCTTTTGTCCTTCCCGCCCGGGTTCAAATTTCGAAGAATTACGAATGGAACTCACCCTTTTTACCTCCCCCTTTTAAGGTTATAACGACTGTTGACACCAAAAAACCTCTTTTGGATTTCTGTGCTGGTTACACCGACAATTTCGTTGGCCTCATTGAAATTGGACGATCTGATGACGACACAAACTTCTTTAAACTTTACGAGATTGGACGTCGAAGGGACTTCGATGAGGAAGAAGAAGACCAGGATGAACAAGTGAGGGGATTAACCGTCATTTACTATTACTGTTAAAGTACTTAAAATGAATATTAAGAATCCGGAAGAAGAGGAGGACTTTTCACTGGGAAGCAGTTCGCCGAGCAGTAGTAGCAGCAGTTCCAACAATTCCGACACAGAATCTCATTATCCACATGAAAACGGAAGTATAAGAGACATTGAGGAGGGAGCAGAAGACCAGGACGGACAGGTGGGAGAAATCTGCCTATTTAAACCTTGATATTTTTTAGTGAGATATTTTAAAAAGCAAAAAAAAATCATGTTGTGTAAAGGTTTTTGCTTGTAGATGAAAAAAGCTTAATTTCCACAATTAACCAATTTAAATCGGTAAGACTGTCTTGACCCAAACCGATTCCAAATTTAGAGAGGTGATCAAAAAATTTAAGAAAACACGCAATATTTAATTTTTCATAAGATTTTCCATTTTTGTGTAAAATTTCACTGGAAAATAAATAAATACCAATTGTTAAGAATCCTGAGGAGGATGAGGACTTTTCACTGGGAAGCAGTTCACCGAGCAGTAGTAGCAGCAGTTCCTACAACTCTGATGCAGAATCACATTACTCATTGTTGTAATTTATGTATTATTTATCATTGGAATGAATTCAAATGATTAATCGTGATTTACGCACACAGAGGGAGGGACACAATGAAATATTAAAGCGCATTATTAAGTAGCAGTAGAATTTTCATCTTTCTAAAAATACTTTGTCGATTTTCCGATTTCTTCCCTTTCGCGTGTCCTGAAAAACGTTCCATCGGTTTCCAACTGCGATGGAATGAAAGGAGAAATAAAAATGAGGGGCCATCGCGAGCCAAGACAGGCGCTAAGGTTTTCTCGAAAGGACAAATTATAAGCGTGTACATCCTAAATAAAAAAACGAGGTTTTGTAGTGGCGAGGTGAATTGGTAAACTATTCACCATCAAATATTCGACACGCGTTTGGCCATGCCAAAAACAGAAAATCTGGGCGAAGATAAGATAAGTTGTGAAGAGCAAAGTGATGAAAGAGAAGGCAAAGACCAAAATCACGAAGAATTGGTAGAAAGAGACGAAGCGGAACAGCAAAGCCATGTGGGGGAACACCCATTTGAGAAAGTCGGACAGACTAAGCGGAGAGAAGGCGAGCAAAAGCGCATGCCAATTCCAACTGAAGGGAAAGAAAATAGGGGGGGAGATAAACACGGAAAGCAAAGATTACACGCAGCATGAAAACACGACTGGCCACAGGTTAAATACAGCGGCAACAAAATAACGCTGATTGAAGTGACCCACGCAAGAACCGGTGAAGGAACAGTGGTGGTCACGGCGGAAGACGCAAAAGTTGCAAACTGTCAGATTTGAAGAGCAAATCTGAGTTAAAAATACAATAAATACCCGGACAGTGAAATGAACGCGGAGGCGAATTCGATTGGCAAAGGTGGCAGAAGTGAAAGTCGCGCTTCACCACCGACGGCAAAACATTGCGCTGCGAATTCGGTCCCACTTTGAACATCATCAGCGCGTTTAAGTAAACATTGAGCCCGAGAAGTGAGCAGGGGACGACCCTCACAAGCCAACCATAAAAAAGGACGGAATTACTAAATGTAACCATTTTGAGCATACCTTGCTGAACGGATCAAACGAAAGGGAAAGTGGAAAAGTTACGGCATATAAAAAACCAATCGGAAGGGCAAAAAAGATAAATATTCCAATCTGAACTCAATTTGTATGACAATTCACATGCGAAATGAACAACTTACAATGTCTTGTGTGTGCATCTTGACCATAAATTTACGGGCCGATTGGATACAATTATTGTTTTGTTTTGTAAGACCTTCAATAGACGTAGAAGCGTAAGAGTCATTGTGATAATTCGTGGACATCTGAAATATCACTACTCATAATTTTGTTTATGCATATAATGGTGAGAAAATATAAAAAATCTACCCTTTGTCCCTTTACTATCTTACAAAAAACAATATACATAAGCCAAGCATGCATTTTTTCAACTGGGAGACCAAAATAATTTTAAAGAGCATTTTTCTGTGGTGGAAAAATAAGCTGATCACGAATCTACTCAAATTTTGAAAAATCATTATTTTGTCTGTGACTTTTTATCAAGTACTTGGTTTTTTCCAAAAATTTTAAGAAAATTAATGGCGTAAAAAACTCATATACAGATGTTGTAGAGCTTAAAAATAGCTTTCGAATGAGCTATTGAATCTATTGAGAAGTCAAGTATTTAATTTTCTATGATTTTTTGAAATTTATTTATTAATCCCTAGGGGTCAAATGAGACGGGGGCTGGGGTTCGAGCCCGCTTGGCTGAAATTATTTTTTTATGATACTTGATGAAAAATCATCGATAAGAAGGTGTTTGCAAATAGAGCTCATCATATTTTTTTACCCCAAATTCATTGGAAATAAAATTTTTACAGAAAATTAAAAATTAAACAATTAAGTTCTTGATAAAAATTCATAGACAAAATCAATGATTTTTCAAAATCTGAGAACGGATTCGTGATCAGCGTATTTTTCTACCCCAGAAAAAATGCTTTTTAAAATTTTACTATTTTTCCCCATCGTGGCCACAATTCTGCACCTTTACCCCCCGAAAAGCTCCTAGAAATTTTTTATATGATTTAAAAAATAGGTAATTTTCTTTTTATGGTCTGTAAAGTACTTTATGAAAATATCTGCATTTTTTTAATAGGTCAGATCACTTTACAACTTCGCCTACAATTTTATTTTCCTGAGCTGTGATGAAGAATGACATTGATAATTACCGAAAGTGTCCCAAATGTAAAACGAGTGAATTTCAAAATCGTTCTTTGGTATTTTAATTCTTTTTGCTTGTTGAAACCTTGCATTTTCAGGTTATGATGATCAACGAATGTTGTCATCCGTTATGCCAAAATTGCGTTGAAAACTTATTTGCCCGAAATGTTGCCCCATGTCCCTATGATGAATGCGGCAAAATGTTAAAGAGGTCTGGATTTTGGGTACAACAATTCGATGACCCTCGAGTGGAGCGTGAAAATTTTATACGCAAAAGACTTGCCAAGGTTATTGCTTCTCAATTTGGAAGTCCTAAGCTGGTTTTATTTTCTTAAGAGACCATTTTTAAGACTTATAACCTCCATGAAGACGACTTTGAAACTTTGCGAGAGTTTAACGATTATTTGGAACGAGTGGAGGAAATCGTATTCAGGTGGCTTTAATTTTATTGGAATTACACAGAGGGAATGAAGTTAAGATTGGTCAACGAATCGCAGGTGGAGGAAACGGAGCAGGAAATGCAAACTTTCCGAGAAAAATATGCGGAAGCGATAGAACGCAACCGAAGACGTCCAACAAAGGACGACTTGTGGGTAAAGGCAATGCTGGAGGAAGAAACATTGAGGAAGTGCAAAGTGCAGGAGGAAAAGGTAGGGTGGACACGAATTGGGGGTAAAACTGAAATTATTTTTTGATCGAAACGGGTCATCGGTCGGCAAGTGTCAAATTCGACCCTAAAGCCATCATCGACGAACTAAGGGCGAGCGATTTGCCAGCTGAAGTTGTGTTGGACAGACAACGGAGGAAACGCATAGAGCAGGAAATGGCGGACAAAGAGGAAATGATGCGTCGAAAGAGAGACAAACAGGGTCAGAGACACGAAATTTGAAAGAAAACGAGGAAAGACATCCCCCCCCCTTCAGAAGAGAAGCAGAGGGCCAAGGAGAGGACCACCTTCGGCGTAATCCGACCGAGTGGGAAAGCGTACTACCACAGCCAGCCGACCTTTTCCCTCATCGGCCCCCCTCTTCCGAGCGACGAAGAAATTGAACGGTTGGGCTATCTGCAGTTTGTTCGGCAGGCATCGACTTCATCCGTTGCCGGCGGATATTTGGCCCAAATTGGCTGCACGAGAGCAATTCTCGAAGCTCATGCGGGACTTTTGACTTCCATTTGATAACACTAATAAAAGCATTATTTAGTTGAATGTTTTGCTCTTCTGTTATTAATTACATTAATTTTATTGGATTAACATATTTCTCAGAAATGTTTAATGTGTGTCCGAAGTGATTTTCATCTTCCATTTTCTGAAAATGACTTTTACCACCGAACGGGTCTATGAAGCACTGGCGGCCCTTCAAAGTAACTGAAATTCAGCAAAACATGCAAGCATCGAAGTGGCTCGCAGAATTCCAAGAATCGGTGGGTGTTTACAATTTTGACTTCTTAGATTTATTTTTCTGGCTGTAAATAAAGTCGGGATCTTAAAGGCATGCACAATTGAATGTCGATGGGCCTTTCTATCGAAAAGTGATTTATACCTTAAAAGTTTAAATATGCCACTTGTCCAGTTTGTATCCACATTTTTGTCGTTTTTTATAAAAAAAATAAAATTTAAAAGGTCCTACAAACGCCTTTCCTGGGGTTTTCGAGGTCGCTGATCACAAATATGGATCCATTTCGACCAATTCTTGATCCCAAAACGACCGAATTCGAACAAAAAGTCAAATTTTGAGTTTTTAGGTCGAACTAGATCTAAATACATTAATGAACTTCAAAGTCACACAAATTCGTGATCAGCGATCTCGAAAACCCCTGGATACTTGTTTTCAGGACTTTTTAAACCTAAATTTTTTTTAAAGATTTGACCAAAAATGTGGATACAAACCGGGCTAATACCTTAAAGGGATTAAATATTTAAATAGCGAGCGTTTTTCGTGTCTTTTCAAGCTAAATTGTTTTACCATAAATTTTTTCAATTTTATGCTAATTATTATTGACAATCTTTGTTGGTTCTGGTCGGTTACAGCTGATGACCAGTGAAACGCACTTATCTATGTGTAAAACTGACATATCGAATTCACAAATCAATCATCCATTTGACAAAGACATTTAGTAAAAAAAAAAAATATAACCCAATTTTTTTGGTTCTAAAAATCAATTAACGATTTCTTGAGCGGGCCTGGGTCGCCCGGTAAAAAACCTCATTTAACCGCGCCTTATCCCCCCAGCCAAATATTGTTTTCGTCCCTTTCTCGCAACCTTTCGCCTGTTAAGGTTTACGCTTGGTCCATTGCTGATCAAATGCTTTCCGAGTGTCGTTCCTTCGAGGCGTGTCTTTTCGCTGCGCAAACTCTCCGGTCGAAGGTGCTTCACTCTGCCAGAGAGCTCCCCAATGACGCGGTCGCACCTTTGCGTGACTCTCTGTTTAATCGGCTGAGGTTGGGCGAGTCCGAAAATTGTTTTTCCTTTTGTCCTTTGTCTTTTCTTTTAGCTCCATCGAGGCTGGCTTAGGCCGAAACTCAACAGCAATTATCACTCAGCTCAGTGCCGCCCTCTGTGACTTGTACATCCATGTGGTCCACTGGAAAGGCCTCGTCGCTCAAATACTCGTCCAATTCGATTCCCCCACTTCATCTTCAAACTCTACTGTTCTTGTCGCACTGTTTAAAGCACTCCCCGAAGAATTATACAGTCGTAAACTTAAAATTGGCGAAAACAGACGAACTGAAATCGAAGAAGAATTGGCGAGGCATACAGAAACACTGCTCTTTAAATTGGTAATCATTTTACTACTTTACAAAAACACTTTTCCGTTGCTCTTGTGGCGCAATCGGTTAGCGCGTTCGGCTGTTAACCGAAAGGTTGGTGGTTCGAATCCACCCAGGAGCGACTACATTTTTTTAATTTGTCAGTTGTTTCTTTTACAATTTATTTAGTTTCATTTGTGCTCTTTGGATGCTTCTTTGTCTGAAGAAAATGGATTTCGAACGAAGGTTTCTTTTTTTTCTTTTTCTCCTTTAGCATTTTCAATAAAGGCCGTCGACTGCTTGGCTTCTTGGCTGCTGAACCCCCGTTGTCCTGTTGCCGTGGTTCGCCTCCCCCCCCCCCCGCCTCCGAATGGCATTTCCTTCTCTTTTCAGCTCACTCGTTCCCCTTTCTTCCGTTCGGTGCTTTCCGTGCTCAGCCAACCCAACACTTCGCAGCATTTGCACGACGCGGCCACAGAATGTGCGGTTAATGCGTTACAATTAATCGACGATTCGAAAGTTGCGTTGATAATGAGCGGAGAGCTGAGCGAATTTGCCCAGCTTTTGCAGCAGAGCATTTTTGAAACTGCCGACGCATTTCGATTGGCCATGCGGGAAGAAGACTCGGAAAAGTGTGTCAAATATGCGATTTAATTATTTGTTTTTCTGATTCAGGCTACAAAATTTCACTCGCCTTTACGCTGAACAGTCCAACGCATTTCTCTCTGCGATGGCCAATAATCCCCGCAAGGGATTTGGCGATTTGCGAATGTTGGATATGCTTTTGATGGCCAACGATTACCATGATTACACGGTGATTAGAGGGCAATGAGATGGCGTGATAAACAGCACATTGCTTTTTTCAGCTGTGTGAAATGAGTTTCAATGTGTGGTACCAATTGTCCGAACATTTGTATCAGTGCAACGAAGCCGAGTTCGATGAACTCCAAGGCATTTTCACGCCATATGTGGAAAAGTACCCCCTATTTTCTTCATTTATCCCACGGCTGTCTTTCTTTCCTTTCAGACACATTCTTTCGCTCTGCAAACATTGTCGGGTGGAGCCCGATTCCCAAGATTTGCTTGACAAAAATTCGGAACATGCCGATTTTCGGTCAAAGGCACAAGAAAGTGTTAAGGACGTGGTGAGTTATATTCGTTAATGAGTTAGTCAAAGGTCATATTAATGGTATAACTTTGTGTATTTCGACAAATGAAAACATAATTAAAACGATTCAGACTTTCATCATTGGTTCTGTCAATTTGCTCAAACGTTTACTGGAGGTTCTCAACAGTTCCGAGAGTTGGGACCAAATGGAGGCCATTCTATTCATCGTTTCCGCATTTGTCGGAAACATTGCAGAGTTAGTGGTCGAATCATTCAATCAAATGTTTATGTTTTCACTCGTTTCTTCAGAACTGAGCACTCAGTCGTCCCTCTTCTGCTGGAGGCCATTCTCAAATTCCCCGTCATGGCCACTCATCGGCAGCTGTTGAAGACGAGCATCCAATTGGTCGGCAACCTGCAGAATTGGCTGGAATTCAATTGGGGTTTTATGGGTTCGTTTTTGTCCATATTTGTTTCTTAAAAGGACTTTAGAGCGCATTTTCAATTGGCTTGTCTCTCTTTTTGGGCTTTGCGAGGGAATTCTTGCGCTGACAATTTCTGAGTGTTTGGAACAGCTGATGGAAAGGGGATGGCACGAGGCAAGGCATTGCCAAGAATACAATTAAACCAATCGAACTTCAGGTCCAAAAGCGAAGTCTTCACGATCAGTTTTTGTCAATTTTAAATGAACTGCTGGCACGGGTCGAACAAGCACAGACCAATGGCCAAGAGATGGAAATGGCGGCGCACCATTTGCTAAGGGGTGAGTAATAGTAATCGTAACATTAAGGGCCACTATTATAAAATTCAAGTCTTTCATTGGCACTTAAATCATGAAGGTGACACTGTCTGTTTAAGCATCTGCCCATTTGATCAACGACCTGCCTGCCCACCAACTGTGCGCGTGTCTTAGTCGCATTTGCTCAGGGTCTGTCGCCCGCCTTGGAGAGGTAAGTGATAATGACAGACTTCTTTCTTATTATCAGTTCTGAAAGTTTTTAAATATACTAAATATTCCGGCGCTACTTTATTTATACACATGGTCGAATAATTAACAATAAGACATTTTAAAATTATTAGAATTTTTTTATAAAATTACTTTTAAAACATAACAAACATGAGTTTAATTAAGAGAATGACTAAATATTATTTTAGATAGAAATTTTTTTGTTTCTTATCTAAAAAGCCGATTTAAAAGCATTACTTAAAAAAGACGCTTCGAATTTCCAAAGCAGAAAGTAGTAACGTACTTTAAAAAAGGTACTCAGGTTTGGTCGCAATTTTTTCAATGAAAAATGTCGCGTTCAACTCAATGCTCCACAGGTCGCTTCATCGTCGGCTTCGTTGGACGACAATAAGGAGAATGGTACGGACAGCTGGGCCAAGTTGAAGACCGACCCCGTACTTTGGCTCGACAGAATCGCCGACGTGTGGCGCACCCTCCGTCCATGGCAGCAACAACTGGCCTATAAACAGGTGTTAGCACCTAAGGTCCCTGATTCACTCAAAATAGCTAAAAAGAAATTTCCGTTTTTCCCACGAGACAAAAAATCAGCAAAAAGAGAAAAAATGCATTGACAGTTTTGGACTTTTATTAACTTGTAATTTATGTCGTTTTAATTTGAACATAATGTAGATTTTCCCATAAAAGAGACAAATCGCATCCCTCTTAAATTTTCAATTTCACAGATGGCCAATGAACAGCAACAGATTCCCCCGGAGTGCCCTTGGCTTTCGCTCTGTTCAAATGCGATGGAATGTTCTCTTGCCACGCTGCAGCGCCACCAATCGCAGCAAAGTGAATAAATGACTCATCTTCGGCCATTCATTCATTTCCCAAGGGGTCGTTGAACACGCGTGCCGTACAATTCGTTTTTTGATACGTTCGATGGGTGCACAGTCCGTCGTGTTCATTGAGCCGGTGGCAAGCCAAATTATGCTCACCTTCAACCAATTTCCACATTCGTGTCTTCTCTACTTGTCCAGCATTATGGTGGATGAGTACGGCTCAATGGCTCATCTTCAGCCGGGAATGCTCCAATTGTTGGACGTGAGATCGAAGGCATGGCTTAGCAAGTCCTTTCGTTACTTCAGAATTTGGCGAATCGGTCCCTCTCTCTTTTGGCGACTGACTCGGAGAACGGACTGCGCGACCATCCGGATACGGTGGACGACCTGTACAGATTGGCCATCCGTTTCATTCAGGTGGTGATGTTCTGTGTTGTAAACGATGCCAAATGAGTATTCTGCGAATACAGCGTTCTCCGTCCACTCTCTTTTCTCATCCCATCGTGGTCCAACTCTTCCAAGGCGCAATCCATGGACTCGTCCTTAACCACCAAGATGCCAACAGATCGGTTACAAAATTTGTGATGGAAATAATTGCAGCAGCGAAAGGAAAACGCGTAATTTTTTCTTTATTTTATAGAAAAGTATTATTTCTACGCCATTTTTACAAAGAGATGTTTTTGGTGTTTTAGAGTCAGTCACTTTCGAAGGAGCAAACTGAAAGAGTGCGCCAAATGCTTGCCGAGAACGGCCCCCAACTGATGTTGGCATGTGTAAGTGCCGCGCTGTTCCATCTCTCCAATTCGCTGTGCAAAGAAATGGCCGAAATTGTCCATGCGTTACTCAAGACAGACAAACTGGTCCAATAAAATTTCACCGATGCTTAAATGCTTTTTCTATCTTAAAGAAAGCAGAACAATGGCTCCATTTTGTCTGTGTCCAATTGCCGCACGACGGGGGACACAGCGCAACCCCACAACAATTGAACGACTTTCGCATGAAAATTCTGGAGTAACCTTCCTTTGATCGGGTTATTGTGCTAATGCATGTTTTCAGGTCGGTTCGTCCTAGCGATGTTTTGGAAGCAATGCGCGAATTGAGCAAATTCTATGCTTAATACGAAAAAATGTGCTTTATATGCGGGTCGTTTCGATGAGAAGACAACCAATTTATCTTTCATTTCGATAAATCGATGAATTTGCCAGTTTTTAGTAAGTATACAGCAGAACAACATTAATTCCCACTAGAGACCGGAAATTAAATTTTTTTTTCCCCGGCTGTGTTATGTCTCGGTTGTGTTTCGGCGCCTGTGTTTGTCCTGTTCCGCGCTGAGGGATTGGCATTCAAAAATTTTTGCAGGGCGGGATTTTGGGAAAAAGTGAAGAATACTGATTTAGTTGATTTCGATACAAATGATATGTCATTCGACTCCTCTCGGTCTATAATGAATGAATCCGAAGGAATTTTTCGGGGGTCACCATTTCCTGATGAGTTACAGACCCGGGACTCAAAGTGACCAAATCCAGCGGTACTCAACTATCTATCCGTGGTTAAAACAAAATTAATCACCTAGTTAACAGTTTATTTTGTTTTTATGCGAAGCCTAAGCAGACGGTCAGGGTCGTTTTCGTACGGCCGTTTTCGTACGAGTTGTGTACAAGCGTCAGACCGATATAAAAAGCTTGAAAACTAATATAACTAAAATTTTATAATTTTAACTCCATACTCGTAAATTTTAATCGAAAATTCATATATTTAACAAAAAAAATCTTCTACAGTTTATAGCCCACAAAAATTTTTTTTTATTTATTCAAGTAATAAAAGTCCAAAAGAAGGGACAAAGGCCGCTTATACTTTCGGAAGAAAAGATAGTCCGGGAAACATGATGATGTCAGATCTCCAACTTGAAATTAATCTTGTAAAATGTTTTTTACTTTTTTTTTGAAGGTGGGCAATGAATTTGATATTGAAATATCTGAATTTTTGCAAATTTCTTGTAGATGTTTTGTGGTTCTGTTAGTAAAGGAGTGTTCTGTTTTGGTAATTTTCCGTTTGGTTAACAAAATAGGAAAAGGTGACCTTTTCCTATTTGAAAAATTATAAAGGTTTTTTGGGTTAAGGTGGGTACTATTTTTGATAATTTTAAAGGCTGTTATGATATCAAGATATTTTCTCCTGGTTTCAAGCTTTGAAAGTTTAAGAAATTTTAGCCTTTCGCTGTATGAGATATAGGGGAGACAGCATTTTCTGAAAACATTTTTTGTAAAGTTTTTCTGAAATTTTTCCAGGCGGTTTATTTCTTTTTTGGTTCGAGGATTCCAAATTTCGGTTGCGTATTCTAAAAGGGGTCGAATATAACTTTTATAAACTGTAATCCAAGTCTTGGTTGACTTGGTTTTAATTTTTTTAAAAAGAATTCTGCTTTTGAGATAAGCTTTTTGGAGAATTATTGAAACATGTCCGTTGAATTTGAGTTTATTGTCGATTAAAATGCCTAGATCTCGAATAGTTTTTGATTCAGGGAAAGTTGAATTTTTAATTGTGTACGGTATTTTTTTGTTGTTTTTACCTAAATATAAGACGGAAGATTTTTTTACTGAAAAATTTAAGCCCCATGTTTCAGCCCAATTAAAGACTGAAATTAGCGCTGTTTCTAAAACTTTTCGTTGGGATTCATTTGAATAGCAATGGTAAATTTTTGTATCATCTGCAAAAAGTTTGATTGAGATTTCTTTTGGAATTTTTTCAGGCAAATCATTAATGAAAATTAAAAATAAAATAGGTCCTAGAACTGATCCTTGTGGGACTCCTGATTTGACTGGAAATTCGTTTGAAAATTTTTGGTTTATTCTTACTTTAAAGGTTCTTCCAAGAAGAAAATCCCGAAACCAATTTAATAAATTGCCCGTTATTCCGGTTTTTTTGAGTTTGTATATTAAAAGATCGTGCGGGACTTGATCGAAAGCTTTTTGAAGATCTAAATAAATTATATCAATTTTTTGGTCTCTAAGTATTGCATTGTACCAGTCTTCCAGAGAGGAGATTAATTGGAGGGTTGTTGATCTATTTTTTAGGAATCCGAACTGGTGTTCAGAGATAAGATCGTTTTTAAGTAAGAATTCAGTGAGTTTTTTTGCTATTAAGCGTTCAAAAATTCGGCAACAGGAACAAGTAATAGATATAGGACGGTAATTGTTTACTAAATTTTTGTCTCCATTTTTGAAGAGTGGCAAAACTAATGAAGTTTTCCAGATTTTTGGAAGGTTACCCGAACATAGAGATAAGTTAAACAGATCTGTCAGGTGCCTAGCTAAGATTAAGTGAAAAGTTTTAAGAAATTTGAAACTAATATTATCTGGTGAAGTGTTATTTTTATTTGGAAGGTACATTAAAATTTCAAGAACGTCTAGGACATTGAATTGTAAAGTTGAAAGTGTCGGAAAATTTGGATTATTTGAAAAAGTTGTGGGCGGTTGAGGATAATTATTGGAATTTTGGAAAGTCGATGCAAAATGTGTGGCAAAAATTTCTGCTTTTTCCCTGTCGTCTATGATAGTTTTGTTATCATAAAGAATTAGAGGGGTTTCCCATCTTTGAAAATCTTTTTCGATATATTTGAAAATATTTTTGGAATTTTTGTCAAGAAATTTTTTTTCTTCACGCTCTTGAAATTTTCTAATCTGAATTTTTATATGTAAGCTAATTGAATTATATAAAGGTTTGTATTTATTCGGGTTTTCTTTAAACTTTTTCCAGATTTTTGCTTTTTCCTTTATAGAAGCTTGGAGTGAAATAGGATAATTGACATTTTTTGGTTCTTTTTTGAAGGTTATTTTTGGTGAAAATAAATCCATTGCATCAATGGATTCTTTAGTGAACCTGTTATATTTATGCTCTAAGTCAAATTCTGATTGCAATGAGTCATTTAGATGGAAGCTTAAGAAGGAATTTATTTGATGAATGCTTTTTGGCTCAAATTTTCTATAGCTTATTTCTGGGGGGTTGGTTTTCTGTAGGGAAATAGATAGATTTATGAAGAGAGATTCATGGTCTGAATTTATTAGACTGTCTTTAATTTCAACATCTGTTACCAGCCTGGCATCATTTGTCAAGCAAAGATCCAAAATTTCATTTCCTCGGGTGGGCCTGGTACAATGCATACTTAGAGAATTTTTTGCGAAAAAATTTACAAAATGTTGTCCAATTTTTGAAAGTGGGGTTGGTTTGCCATTATCCCATTTTATACATTTGCTATTCAAATTGAAATCCCCTAAAATTAAAGTCGGTCCATTGATTTTTTGATCCAAATAAGAAAAAAAGTTTTTTGTGTTCGATAGATTAATTGTTGGGGGCCTGTAGGCCCCAATTATTGAAAAGTTTTTCAAATTTTTAAAGCGTAATACAACAATTTCACAACCAAATTTGGAATCCGTTGTTGAGGAGTAAATGGGATATTTTTTTTCGATTATAATTGAGACACCCCCTCCTTTTTTTTCGGCCCTAAGGGCAGAAAAAATATGATAGTTTTCGGGTAAAATTGAGTTAAAAATTTTTACATTTAAATCGATGAATTTGCCAGTTTTTAGTAAGTATACAGCAGAACAACATTAATTCCCACTAGAGACCGGAAATTAAATTTTTTTTTCCCCGGCTGTGTTATGTCTCGGTTGTGTTTCGGCGCCTGTGTTTGTCCTGTTCCGCGCTGAGGGATTGGCATTCAAAAATTTTTGCAGGGCGGGATTTTGGGAAAAAGTGAAGAATACTGATTTAGTTGATTTCGATACAAATGATATGTCATTCGACTCCTCTCGGTCTATAATGAATGAATCCGAAGGAATTTTTCGGGGGTCACCATTTCCTGATGAGTTACAGACCCGGGACTCAAAGTGACCAAATCCAGCGGTACTCAACTATCTATCCGTGGTTAAAACAAAATTAATCACCTAGTTAACAGTTTATTTTGTTTTTATGCGAAGCCTAAGCAGACGGTCAGGGTCGTTTTCGTACGGCCGTTTTCGTACGAGTTGTGTACAAGCGTCAGACCGATATAAAAAGCTTGAAAACTAATATAACTAAAATTTTATAATTTTAACTCCATACTCGTAAATTTTAATCGAAAATTCATATATTTAACAAAAAAAATCTTCTACAGTTTATAGCCCACAAAAATTTTTTTTTACTTTGCAAGTTGAAAACATACCAAGATTTTCAGGGTCGCTGACCCCGAATTCGGCATCAATTCCGAATAATTTAGGACTCCGTACCAGGGATGGCACGGAATCCCGACTTCCGAAAATTTTTAGGGCCAGGGATGCATCCCTGCTCCGTACTCGAATTCGAATAAAAAACGGAAATTCACTCACATATTATTCGTGCATTAGGCCTTTTTTGTTGCATAAATGTGTGAATTTTGAAAATTGATCTTTCGAGTTTTCGTTCGAATCCGGGTTAGGGGTTCGAACTGCGTCGAAATGGGTGTAAGAATCTGATTCTCCGACCTTTAAAATCCTCTAAAACAAGTTTTTTTTTGAATATCCTCTCGTACGAAAACGGCCGTACGAAAACGGCCTGGCCCGCTAAGCAGAGGCCTAAGCCTATGGCTGGTTCGCATGCTCCTATTTGCATATTCAAAACTGGTGTTTTTTAGCTTGCCTAAATTACTTTTTTATCAAAATCATTTTCGGTCGTCTTTGAAGATCCATAACTTCTTTCGATTTCGTTTTTGCCCAAAAATTCTTTCGGATTCGCGTTTTACATACAGAAAGGAATCGATTGGTATCTATTTTTTCGCAATTCCATGCGTTTAAAATAATGGACGTTTCAGTCCCAAAGGTATTTGGCCACTTCAGTCCCGGGTCTGTAACTCATCAGGAAATGGAATTGAATTTTTTGTATATTTATTCGAAAAATATATGTTTTTTGGGCGAAGGACAGCATTTATTTAATTTATTGACGAATTTAACGAGTTATAATATTATTAGTTATCTTAATGCGCTGGAATTAAGTATTATATCACAATTAGAACTGATGAGGGGAGAAATGAGCACATTGAAAAAAAGTAAAGTGAAAAGGCAGAGATGGACAATAGTGAAAACGGAGCAAAAGTTAAGTAGTTTTAGTGGGTAGAGGTGGTGGTGTCGCTTCCTGACTCTGATAATTCGAGTTATGCCTTCCGCCGCACTTCGATGATGAATTCCCCGGATAAATCTTTGAGCCGTTTGACGACATTCGCCGGACTTTCTCCCAAAGCGATTTGCTCTCCCTGCACCCGCCAAATTCTGTCCCCCACTCGCAAAGTGCCGTCTCGCGCTGCGATTGAGTCCGGTGCAATATTCCTTATGAAAACACCGTCGGAGCCCATCCGTTTGGCCAAACTGAGTCCTTAAAAAAATTTAAACGGGAGAAACGAGTCAAATACTTACCGATTGCGCCACTCTGCGTCTTGTCAAGTGTCACTGTCAAAGTTTGCTCCTCCGCTTGGTCGCCTCCGTCCGGAAGGGTCCGTTCGATGGTCAATTCCAATTCAGTCTTTTCGGGTCCACCACAAATCATCTCAGTAACGACTTGCTCCCAAGCGTAACCTATCACTGACATGCCGTCAACCTGTGAAACCATTAAATAATTGCTTAAATTCTATTCAAAGACTCACCGCGACAATTCGATCGCCAACACGCAAAGCGACTGAATGACAATGGAGCATTTTCTCGGCAGAAACTTCGCTCACAAAAAGACCATTTCCAGGCAATGGACGGATTTTAAAAGGAAGAGAATCGACGGAAGTCACTCGACCAATTCGAAGAGTAAATTTCCTTTGCTTCCGCTCAGACGGTGACGACGCACGAGGCGAAGACGACGACGAATGGGCAGGGGAAATGGCCCCGTCGACGTCGGACAGACAATTGGCCCAGTCGAGGTTGACACTGCTGCTGTTGTTGTTGCTGACAAGGGACAAACATAGGTAAGTGATTGATGACAAAAATACGTTAATCTAATGCAATTCCCTCATATTTTAATGACCATTTTTATGAATTCGGATCCATTCGACAGATTTATTTTGATTTTTCTTCAAAGTATAATTCCACCGAGCATCTTTTTAATCAGTTAATTTTTTATTTAAAAAATAAATATAATGATTTGTCTATTTTTTGAATTATTGAAAATTATTGGGGTGTTCCGTTCTGAGAAGACAAAACATTTGAGGGCAAATCAAAACTCACCCCCATTTGGAACGACTGTCCTCTTTTGTCGATAGCTTTGCACTGCTCCACGAAACCGCATCAGTTGCATTTTCCACCCGAGCGAAGCGTTCGACGGCAGAAGCGAAGGGCGACCGACCGTCGGAAGAGTCTTCTGGCCTATTGCGACTATCAATTGCTGAAAGTATCAATCAATGTTTGGGTTTGAGAGAGGGATAACAAACAGAAACAGTCGCCGAAATTGGGCCGAAGTCGATGCTCAACGTTTAAGCGCACATTAGCCGACGATTTGGAGAGAACATTTGATTCTTCGGCATTTTCCTCCTCTTCGTCGCCCAAAAATGAGTACATGGACAATGCGGATGGCAATTGTGGTTTGTATTCGCCTCGTTGAGTCGAGTCAATTATTCTTTTTGCGTTTCCGCTTTTGTCATCGCCGCTGTCGGAGTCGGAGTCAAAGGAACTGAAATTAAATATCAAAATGGAAAGTTTTGAACTTTAACTCGAGGAATCCACCAGCACTTGTCTTGTGCCTTCTGTAACGCTGTGGTCTTTCGTGCGATTTCTCTTCCGTTGCGGCAGCGCCCAATGCCAAAATGTCGTCGGTTTTCAATGCGGGCAAATACGAAGCGCCAAAATCCGAAACGGCACGTTGGCGTTTTTGTGGGGACGAAATGGAATTTGTTGTGCCGCCGCTTGCCCAACTGAATCTAACAGTAAAAGTGAACAATTAACAAAACACTCTTTCCCCTACTCACTTGCTTTCATTAGTCACCGTCGACTCGTTTTTCCGCAAATTGTCCTCTCTTCTCTCTTTTACCGATGCATTGGCAAAATGTCGTCTCACTGACCCAACCGACGACCGTCGTTCATTATGTTCATTGTCTTTGTTCGTCGGATTGTCCATTTTGGCAATGGCTGCAAAATCGGACAAAAATTTCATATAAATCACCGATCATAATCAAAACTGAAGGATTGGACGTACTCGGAGGAGAAGGGGAGGCCCGAGCGAGCACCTCAGAGACGGAAGGGAAGCGCAAAAGTTGAAGACGCACTTCCCTGGCGGAATGGGAGACGAGTTGGACAGCGTCGTGTCGGCTTTTGTTGAAGAGAGAAACGCCTGAAAAGCACAAAGCCATCAGCGGACCAAAGGACACACAATATTAGCATCAATTAATCATTCTCTCGTTGTTATTTCACCATTTACACTCAGAAGACAGTCTCCGACCAGCAAACCCTTCCGTTTTCCGTCGCCCTCGGGGCTAAGCGACTTCACAAACACTGTCTGAAATAGCAAAGTTCGGAGGATGGTGGTGCCAAAGCACACCTTAACTCCATTCATGTCCCCGTCGATCAGAGTCAATCCCAAGCCGTGCATTGGGTCTTTTTCCAGAAGAACGTCGATGCGTTGTGCCTCAGACCCATAAAAGTACTGAAAACAAATCAATGAAGAATAAAAAGGGTATGCGAATTGCCTCGATGTATTCCTTCTCCGTTTCGAACATCAATCGACTTCCGTCTGCCAAACGGTCAAAGTTCGGTGTCCGTTCGAACTCTTTCCATTGGGAAATGACAAAATGATTAATTTAGAGAGAGAAAGGCGCACTTTGGCCAATTCCCATCTGCGGATGGGAAGTGTTTCTGGCGTGAAAATGACGCGATTCTTCGGCAGATTCAATTTGCTGTTCATTTGAAACTTCTAAAAAACCGTTTTCATTGTTTTTTTTTCTTAAAACGAGGTCATTTTAAATTCAAAATCCGCCCAATTCCTCCCCCCCCCCCCATTAGAAATGGCTTTTTCCGCTTTGGTCTTCCAATTTTCCCCGCTTCGCGCGTCGACCTTCGCTTCGCCTCCTTTGCTCCACGCCGACGTCCTTCTGCCACTCCACCAAATTCATTCTGTTCAGCGTCCCCTGCCATTGGCGCATTTTCAGCATGAATCTGTGCTGAGAGGCGGCAAAACGAACCAAATAAGAGGCCCTTATGAAAATGGCATTGGGACAAACAAAAAGAAGGCATCACTTCGAATGGTGATCCGTGTAGAAAACGTGGTCCACGGCGATGTTCTCTTCGATGGTGCCCAACAGAAAGCGTTTTCGGTCGAATTGGAGTGTCCGAATCGTATGCCTACCAATTTGAAAATGGACGGTAAATGTCATAATATGTCTTTAAAAAACACCAGTCGAACGGACCATTCGTGTGTTGAATTTAGCAGGCGTTGTGTGCCGTTTCGCTCCTCGCGACAAATGCCAATGCCGGAAGGAAGCACAGCAACAATCCGAGTGTCAGACAAAAAAGGCCGGGAAGGCGCGGCATAGCCACGCTTAGGCTTTATCTTGTGCACACGGTAAAAATGGGCACCATAAAGGGGCTAAAGGGAGAAAAAAGGGAGTGAATGAAAGCAGCGGAATTGGCGGAACTTCGGCTTGGCATCGCGCGATGAACTGTTCTTCCGCCTCCAAATAGCCAAAAGAGGCGGCCAAACGGCGGTGCCTTTCGGCAATTCTTTGCTGCGTTTGAAGGACTTCGTTTGCTTCGATTCCGTAAAATTTCTACAAGAAAAATCACAAAATAATCTGTTTGAGCAAATGTTTAACAAATAGCTCATCAGGATTTCGTAAGTTCGAGTTTGTTTTACCGTTGGCATGTAATCCTCCATTCTGAAGTACTCCTCGTCCCCCTTTGGCATTGAATTCGCTTCGGCACACAATGCCAACGCCGCCATTTCCATCGCGCGCTCTTTGGGCGAAAAGCGCAGCGTTCCGCTGAGAATGTCCTGGCGCAGTTGGAGGTACAATTGGTGCGCTGTGTTCGCCGTTCTGCAAATTTGTGAATGGAGTCGTGGCACGGCACAACAAATATTTGATTAACTTGACAAATTCGCGTTTTTTGGGATAGTAACGGAATCGCAACAAAAGTGCGAACTGTTCGACGCCACCACTCGCGGAAGGGTCGAAGTGACGGGAAAGAGTGCCTGGACAAATGGAAACGAAACGACGCGAGTAAATTAAAATTTGCATTGGCACCGCCGGCTCCGAAGCTTCGCCTCAGCCCGGCCCCGCCCTTCCACCCCGGCGGCGCCCATTTCTCAAGTCGCTGATGCTCCTCCAGAAAAATGTTCTCCCCAAATTGCCGTTGGAGGGCCAACCCGAAGAACAAATGTTCAGTTATGTTCAAATGCTGAAACTTTTGGATTAATAACGGATTTATTCGCATCGAACTTCGGCAACGGTGTGAAAGACCGAGCCAATCAAAGTGTCGGTCCGGCAATTCACTTCGACACTGTGCCCATTCAAAAGACGGACGAAAACCACGGCCGAGTCAGAACGGTGCAATGAGACCATTTTCTTCTAAGAAAGAGAGTTAAATGGAGGTGAAGAAAGAATGCGATGAAAAACCACGGAACTCTTTTCATACTCTGCGCTCTGAGGCGAATGATTGGCCGAACATTTGGACTCAGAAATTCGGGAAGAGTCGGAAGAAGCGAAAGGGACTAAAAGGGGGAAACTCAGAAGGAGAGGTGTTGAATCCCACAGCACATTTGTGCCCGGAAGTGTCCTTCTCCCGCCGCTTTCCCTCCTTTTGCTGCAACGCGAAGGTTCGAGTGAATTTTTGCGCTGAAATTGCGCGTTTTGCTCTTTCGTCGTCGTTTCGTCCCTTTGACTGTCCTTTTCATGCGCCACTTTTCGTTTCGTCCCTGGCGAAAAGCCACTGACAATTCCATCGGCCGAGTCCAAAAAAGAGTCGTCGAGTCGCCCTTCGGACTGATCCGGCGCAATATGCTGACAAAGAGTCACAGTTTGTAATTAGTCAAACGAATGCATCCATTAAATGCTCCCTACTCTAATTTCGACTTCTTTTTTCACCGCTCCCCTCGGCACTTTGCCAATTTGTCCGGCTTTGGCATATAAGCGTCCTGTCGGCTTCTGCTGACAATGAGTTTGTGGCTGCGGAGTGTTTTCGACTGTTCCGTGCCGTTCCGTCTCAATTGGCCGTGCGTTTGGCTCGTGCCGTCCTTGGGAATGGCCATTCTGTCCTGGCATTTCATCCGACGGTGCCTTTTCCTTTGGCCCCTCTTCTTCGGCATCATCCCTTTGTTCTATTTTTGGGATTGGCGTTGATTCCCTCGGCGTTGATCCGTCTTCGTCCGTTGAACTTTCGTAGGTTTTCGGCTGCCGTGTCGGTCCTTGCAAATGTTGTTCAAATTCGGTGTCCAAATGAGCGTCCGTTCGAAGTTTTATTGGAATTTCCATGGAGTTTAATTCGTATCTCTAAAACGTTAACAAAAGTGCTAATTAACCAAACGTTACCACTCATCAAAAGTTCTAAAAATTTAATTGTTAATTTTTTGCTTTTTTTAGTCCATTTAAACTTGGTCTCGATGACCTCCATTTTCTATTTATATATGAGCACCCAAACTCAAATTCGAACAAAGCCGAGTATATTTGATATTTTTGTGAAATTTTTCGATTTTCCTAGTTGGTAGCCCTCCATCCTCCCTCACTCAATTTCACAAAAAATTTCTCTATTTTTTTCAAAAAATCCACTGAAATGGCTTAAAATCACAATTTGTCATTTTTAGGCAAAAGTTGCACTCAAATTTTTATAAGTTGAACCCATGGATGGACATTTTCATAATTAAAAATGATTTTTTCATGACGAGCCCAGATTCATCAAAATTACCCGAAAATTTACAGCCATTAAAAAACGAAAATGCTGATTGTGAGTTGTGTAGAATACAAGCAAAAACAAAAAAAAAAAAGAAGTTCTAACATCTCCTGTTTCCGCTTGGTTGAAGTAATAAAAAATAATAATTTGGTAACGGATGAATGGCTTAAAGCATCGGATTCCCAATGTCAAATGGTTTTATACTTTCGGTACTTATGTGGTTTACCGCCCATAAAAATTTTGTTTTTTTTGATTAAGTCTTAAAAAAACTTTCATGGGTTTTGATGGTTGCTGAACAAGAATCCGACGTCCATTTCACCCTATTTCGAACCCAGAACCAAAATTCGAACAATAATTTGAAAAAAAAAATTACAAAAAAATATTCTACTGCGAGAATTAGTCTTATAAAAATCTATTTAATTAAATTGTGTAGTATTAAACTTATAAAAATCTATTTAATTAAATTGTGTAGTATTAAACGCTATTTACGCAGAATCGTATCTATGCGAATCATCAGAAGTTATGCACACCATTTCATGTGTTTGTTATAAAGCTAATTCTCGCAGTAGAATATTTTTTTAATTTTTTTTTTCAAATTACTGTTCGAATTTGGGTTAGGGGTTCGAAATAGGGTGAAATGGACGTCGGATTCGTGTTCAGCGACCATCAAAACCCCTGAAAGTTTTTTTAAAGACTTAATCAAAAAAATTTTTTAATGGGCGGTAAACCACATAAGTACCATACTTTCGTTTCGTTCATTCAAACCACCAACTTACGGCACAATCAGCAATGGAATTTTCAGTTGATTCGCTAGCCAACAAATTCCCGTGCATTTGCTGCTCCGGCGCACCGGGGCCGGGAATAATGCTAATTTTGGAGGAACGACTGGAGGAGAAGCGAATGTCATCGTCGAAAGGGTCGGCCAACTGAAAAGAAAGCGTCGAATGACATCAAAAGTTTGTCGCACCAGCTCATCCAAGTCGCCCATCACTTCCTTGAACAAATTGGAGATAATTTCTTGGACTTTGGCCAGCTGAACAATGCCAATTTGGTTGCGGACCATTTGCCAGACTTTGGCAAGAGTCGGTCTTGACTGGACTTGGCCAACAGTCATCAGATTAAGCAACGAGGAGAGGGAAACATCGCGATGGCCAGCGGGTTGGAGGACCTTCAACCAAACAGACAATGCACGGGTTTCGAATCACCAATCTCACCCTAAGACAGCTCATGCCTAAACACCAAACCAAATTGAGTTCTTCCGAATTTTGGTGTTCTTCCGACGGATCCGGTGGAATAAATTGATTTGTTGACAAAGTGGAAGTCAACAGAATCTTAATAATGAGTGAGAATGAATTAATTAACCACTGACTAACCTCAACCCGACCGTCGCTCGTCAGAAAGATTTGGTTCAAAGAAAAAAAACTTTTTGGGCTTTCATTTTGTTTTATGCGCGTGAGGAAATCACATGAACTCGAAAGCACCGAAAGAAGTTCAAACGGTGTAAGACCACCGCTACGCACCTCTAACAATTCTGCCAAATTGATTTTCTGTTGAGTGTTCTCACCAACCATTGACGAAGAGTTAGCTAAATGCAAATGCAAATTTATTTTCAGTTTTATTTTTGTTTTTTTAATACAATGAATGCTTCAAAGAAATTTGTTAAATTTAAAAATTTAATTTTAATTCGTGAGTTTGTTAATTAAACGCCATAATAAATATTTAACCCATCATCATAACACTTTGTAAGGTCACTGATGGATTTTGAAAATGTTGGCACTTCCGTCGCTGCTCCATTTTTGGCACCATTGAGCGGAATCGTTGTCACATTTACCGGATTGAGCAAAGAAAAACGGGTGAATGTTATTTTCCAAAATTTGGTTTATTTAGGCTGTTTAGCAAGAGTTAATTGGTTTGCTGCACGAAATGGGAGCGCAAAGTATGGCGGCGATGAATTGCAAAGTCACTCATTTGATCGCTGAGAGATGCGACCCCGAATCCGAGAAATACAAGGCAACTTTTCCAGAAGCAAACGGCGCCGTTTTGAGTTGCCTTGCAACCACAACTATTTAGTTTGCTTTAAGGAAGCTCGGCGCAGGAAATTGCCGGTGTTGTTACCTTCATGGGTTTTTGCTGCCAATTCCATGGACCGCCGTTTAAAGGACACTTTAAATGTCATCACTTCAGAGAAACACCTTGACACTCATAAAACTCCACTTTTTGCTGGATGTGTATGTTTAATAATTTTTCTTATGAAATTCGGTGCAGCCGATTAATTCCAATTCCCAGTGAAATTCGTAAATTGGGTTTCTCGTCTTTTACTTATTTCTATTGAACTTGTAGTCTCTCTCACTTCAGGGTCATTCAATAGGTATATTATCTTTTTTTGCATAAAACTGTTTAAGAGCAGAATTTATTACTTTCCTTTCTCAGGCTTTTTGTAATACAGATTTAAAAAAGGACAACAGTTAGTTTTTCGGTTGATTCATTGTTCGTCTTGCCATTTTCCAGGAAGTCACAGTGTCCGGCTTCCCCGGCGCCGACCGCGTTGACATTGGCCGTCTCGTCGAGTTGCACGGCGGGGTGTTCACCGGACAGATGAGCCGTTCTTCGTGTACGCATTTAATCGCAGCCACAAATTCGGGCGAAAAATTCCGTAAGGCGCGCGAATGGGGCACTGTTTGGGTGGTGACGAGCCGATGGCTTCGCAAATGCATTGAAACGGCACGACCGATATTTAATTTTAATTTCTTCATTTTATTTTCCAGGGATATCGTTTATCGGAGAGTCGTTTTGCGCATTCACACGACGAAGACAAACAGCAAAGGGTTTCCCCAACTTTTTCTCTGATGGCGAAAAAATGAAAGATATTTGAATTCGTATTTGCCGTTCGAATTAAGTCGAAAGAGAAATTAGGATCGGATTCCCCGACACTGGAACCCCAGAAAAACTATATCAAAAATCTTTTTTCGGAAAGAGAGCCCATTACATTATTCCCGACCATTTTTTTGAGTTTTATAGCCATTGGATTGTTGTGCTCAATATCAAAAAATTGCTAATTATATCATTATTTTTATTTTTTTAAAATTATTTGTGCTTAATAAATGCTCCTCTGTTCTTCAATTGAAATGGCTGTGGTGGTAAAACTTCGGGTCTGTTTGGTCGAAGAGTTAGCTGGTGTAGAATTCCGCTTATTTCTTGTAAATTCAGGTCAAAAATGATGACGGTTTTTGACATAAAAGTGGTCCCTTCTATAAGTTACCATTAGAGACCGACTAAAAATGCACTCAAAAATCGCAAAAAAGGCAGCAAAATTAAAAAAAAAAGACACGAAAATCCCGAAAAAGGCATGAAAATAGGCATTTAATTTTTTTTAAATTTTATAATTTTTTTCGAATAAGAAAATTTTCAAACAAAGTGAAAAATGTGTTTTTTTTTTGGCAATGGTAAAGGATTGTGGTCCCTAATTTATTTATTTTTTAATTTATTTTTTATTTTCGGCTCAAAATCAGTTTCCGGGGGTTTTCGAGGGTGCTGATTACGAATCTTAACTCGGGTTTACCCAATTCCGAACCCCGGAGCCGAATTCGAACAAAAAGTTGAAAAATTTTTTCAAGGGTGCATTTTTTGGGGGGTAAATACTTCTAATTCATTTAACAACTATTTATTTTTGATGTAAAACAATGCTTCAATTGTTTAATTAAATAAAATGCACAATTTCCGCCAAAATTTGACCGGTTTTAACTTATATTTTTGGAAAAATTTTTTCTATTTTTTGTTCGAATTCGGGTCCGGGGTTCGGAATTGGGCAAATCCGAGTTCAGGTTCGTAATCAGCACCCTCGAAAACCCCCGGAAACTGATTTTGAGCCGAAAATGAAAAAGTTAAATTAGGGACCACAATTCTTTACCATTGCCTTTTTTTTTTGCTCAATATATTGGAACTAATGCGCAGAAAAAAGGCATATGCCTCAAAAGTCGGTCTCTAGTTATCATGTCACACATTTGCTTTAGAATTCGAATGTTAGCCGTCGAAATAAGAAGCCATAAAATCAAATCCTTTCTTTGATCACTTGACAATGTTCTAACACTTGTCTACGCGCTTGTGATTGATGGTGTGGCCTTGAAACAATAAATTTTACATAATTGAACTTGTGCATTTCGTGTTTTCTCATTGTAAATTTTCTCTTTTACTTGTATTTATAATTCTAGAAACTATAAACTGTAGTAGAGCCGAAAAAACACAATACATATAAATGTTTTTCTTTAAAAAAGTGACTAGGTTGTATGTATTCCAAAGCGAAATTAATGAAAAAGAAAAGAGAAACGACGCCAGAGTTAGGATTTTCTCTGCACCTATATCTCTCTGCCCGTGATGCATTCGACCTTGCAAAATTACATTCCTAACTTGCCTATTTAATCAATTGATTGTGAGACTAATCTCCCTCCAGCTTATTCAGGTCTTCAAAACCCGCATAAGCTGCAAGGGAGCGAGAATGTACAGGAGGAGCGGAGCCAGACAGAGGGTCTGCGGCCCGTGGTTAATATTTTGCCTATTCGTTAGCACGCATTCCCATCCCTTTCTGATTAATGCTAAAATACCCAACATTAATACATACTTTGGTCCTCCTTTTAAAATTGAGTACAATCCTTCACAGATTTCATTCTTATCGGTGTGATTTTAGATTTTATCGTTCTATTTTCATCTTTGGATTTACCGCTGATCGAATCGCAAAAGGGAATTGTTTGGTGCTTCGTTTTGTTTCGGTTCGATCGGCAGGTCTTATAAATAAAAGTTCTTTTTCAGTTGTCTTCAGTTTTTTGCGATGGATGCCGGCTTTTACAGAGGGACCTCGTCAGAGCAGGACATCCGTTTCACTGACAAGGAACGCAAATTGTTAAGGCAAATGAAGTTCGAAAATGTGCTTGAAACAAAGGTTGTTGTCTTCACTTTTTGTTGTTTGACTGCACTTGACTAAGGTCGACTTGGCAAAGATAAATCTTGATGTTATCAAGCCGTGGATAACGCTTAAACTGAACGAAATTCTCGGGATGGAAGACGACGTGGTGGTGGAATATGTGTTCACGCAGCTTGAGGAGAAGGAGCTGAACCCGAAGAAAATGCAAATCAACCTCACCGGGTTTCTGAATGCGCGCAGGGCTCGCGAATTTATGGTATTTTTTCATCTCTTGGATCACCTTTTGTCATTTTAGGCAGAAATGTGGCAAATGTTTGTCGAAGCCCAAGACAGCCCCGAAGGGATTCCAACGAGTTTAGTGGAGAAGAAAGGTGCAGGAACTTAAGGTAGGCTGAATAGTTGGTTTGAGAAAATGTCCCCATAAAATTTGCAAATTCTTTTGCTTAAACGTTTTTAAACACTGCAAATGTTTAAATTCGAAAAAACAGCATAAATAATCGTATTGCGTTAAGGCATCAAATTCGAACAAACAGCCAATGCAGACGTACCACAAAGCGACGGAAGTGGACTGGAACCAGCGGTACCAAACACTGACGGGCGGACGCTATGGGAAAATGGACCCAAAAGCCCAAGTGAGCAAATCGCAATAAGTCTGATACTTTTACGAAAGGTCGAGGAGGAGGACCCCCAGCGAAGGCGGCGCGACCCGGAAGATGACAGAGATGAAAGGGCGGAGAGACGAATGAAGTACGAAGAGGGGCGATTCAAAGAGAGGAAGGCAAGTGGGCACAAATACATCGGTTAGTACTCACCTCCCCCAATAAATTAAATTTAGGATTTGTTACGTGAGAAACAACGGCACGAAGAAAAACGCCGAGAACGCACTTCTTCGCCCGAGTCACCACCGTCGATCCGCCGTTTCAGCGAGAGCGGAAAAAGTGGAGAAGAAAAAAAGGCAGCGGTAGGAGGCGGACTGACCAGTAAATCTCAATTAAAGTAAGGTGGGAAAAAAGCACTCGAGGAAGAGATTAACGAATTAAGGGGCAGACAAAACGGCGACGATGAAAAAGAAAAGTACCGCTTAACTTTGTTTATTAATAAAACAAAATTTGTAGGAGGAAGAAAAACAAAAAGGAAAAGAGTCACAAGAGACATCGCAGCGACTCGGACAGTGGGGACGAACGTGGGAAGAAGAAGAAGCACAAGAAGGAAAAGAAAAGCAAAAAGCATAAGGAGAGGGACTGAAACTGTCGGAAAGCAATCGCTGTTTTGCACAAGCACTATTCGCAACAGCCATTTTCATTGTTTCATTTATCAAGCGATAAAGATATGCAGTGACATCATCTCAATCATTTTAGCAGTTTGAACCGGGTACAATTTTGGGGACCGTATGTGCTCAGGTACAATTAATGTACAGGCTAATCATTGTTCGCATTTGTCAGAACTGAAAAATTAAGATCGATTCGATCGACAAAGGAAAAAAAGAAAATGCAATGTGTAAAAGTTTCGTCAGCTTAAATGTTCAGCGATTGCATGTCATTCCCCCACAGCATTTGCCTTCGCTCAACTCCATGTCCAACATTACCTCCTCCTCCTCTCTTTTCTTCTGCCGCTCCGCCTCTCTTTGTGCCAATTCCAATTCCGCTCCAATTCGATGCTGAGAATGCCAAAGATCGGCGTATTTACCACCTACAAAAATGACTCCGCGTCAGTACGTTACTTGGTCGAATTAAGTCATTACGTACCTGGCAACCCCACCAGTTGGGAGTGCGTGCCAGACTCGACGACCATCCCCCGGTCCAACACGTAAATGATGTCCGCGTCGACAATGGTGGCCAACCGGTGGGCAATGAACAACGATGTTCGACCAGAGAATGCTTTCTTCAGCGAACGCATTATATTTTCCTCAGTAATAGCGTCCAATGACGAAGTGGCCTCATCGTAAACAATCTGAGAAAAAGACGGACGTCCCTTTTCTTTAAATACCCCAATTCCAATTCTCTCATTTCTTTGACTCCCTTACAATTGGCGCGTCTTTGAGAATTGCCCGTGCGATGGCTACTCTCTGTTTCTCTCCGCCGGAAAGTTTCAGTCCCCTCTCCCCGACAATTGTGTCGTATCCCGCGGGCATCCCTAAGATGGCATTGTGAAGGTCCGCAGTCTTTGCCACTTCGAATACCTAATTCGTTTTGATATTTTAAAATTTTAAAAATTTATAATACAGAAAACCTTTGGTTCAAATTCAAGCAATTTTTATTTCATTGTTCTAAAAACCTTCTCCATTGGTGCTGCACTGTCCCCATAATGGATATTGTACAGAATGGTATCATGAAACAGCACACTGTCCTGGGGGACAATTGCAATTGCTCGACGAAGGCTGTCCAATTTGACGGCGGCGATGTCCTGTCCATTAATGCGAATTTGACCGCTTTGTGGGTCGCAGAGACGGTAGAGCAGTCGGACAATCGTCGATTTGCCGGAACCCGAACCACCGACGAGGGCAACTTTCTTACCCGAAGGCACGTCAAAGGACAAAGAACGGAGAATAGGTTTGCCGGGGATGTAACTAAATATGGATGAAATCAACTTTGGCTGGCATACTAAGCGAAAAACGGACGCGAAAGTGATGTCGCGAAAAGAAATTTGCGAATTGGGGGGAGATACATCCAAAATAGGGGCATCGATGCGATCGACGACGCGACTCTCCAGCTTAATCAACGAAAACATCGTCTGCATGTCGAGAAAGCATGAAATAGAGAAGGAAGGGGCAACAGTCAAAAACCTTTTGACCTCCCATTAAATACCTTGGCGAATGTCACGGTAAACGGAGCCGAGAAAATTTAATGGGATGGACATTTGGAAAAGAAGCGTGTTGACCAGCACTATGTCACCCACACTCATAACACCTTCAATGAAAGTGCAATGATAATGAGACTAGACCATATAATAATAATCACCGCTTTGCACATTAAATGCCGCCAAACACATAACTCCCACCAAACCAGCACTGAAAATGGCACTTTGGGTGAAATTGAGTAGTGCCAACGAAGTGGAGGTTTTCAGCGATGCGTGCTCAAACCGCCGCATGAAATAGTCGTAACGGTCCGCCTCCAACCGTTCATTGTTGAAGTACTAAAAATGGGGGTAGAATTTCGAGCAGATGCCCCCACCTTCCCGCCGTGCCTTCACTGTCTCATAGTTTATCAGTGAATCAATTGCTCTGTTCCCCGCTTCATTGTCTGCCTCGTTCATTTGTAGTCGAAATTTGGTCCTCCATTGAGTGATTCCAACTGTTGCGGTGGCGTACATACCCAAACAGCCAGCCATTGCCCAAGTAAACTGTGGACCGCATTTGGTGTACTATAAAAAAGTCGAGTCACGCGCTTTCGTGCAAATGCATTTACAAAAATCGTGCCGACGAGTGCCATTTCGAACGCAGTCGGAAGGATATTGAAGACCAATGAGTTGAGAGTGGTGCTCATCCCACGTGTCCCCCGGTCGATTGCCTTCATAATACATTTTTAAAGTATAACAAATGGCCAGTGAACTTTGGACAATGCGCCAGTCTGCCGATTGAGGTGAAAGGAAAGATCGAGGCTGTGCAAATGCAGGAAAATGTTACGGGAAATGTCGCGGATTGACCGCTGGGCGACACGCGCAAAAACAGCGTTTCGAAGCTGGAAAACGGCCTATTGTGGGAAGGAGTCAAACCGAAAAAACGCACTTCGTTGAAGAGCGAAGTGCCGCCCCTCGCGGCGCCGTCGAAAATTAAAAAAAAATTCTTGGTCATTGTCAAAAACACTCACAGGCAATTATCAGAGCAATTCCCGCCGACAGAATGGCTTCGCCAGGCAATGCGAATCCGAGCGAAAGCTCCGCCGGGAGTTTCCCATTAAAAAAGTCAACGATGTCGCGAAGGACGAACGGAACGGTCGCATTCAGAAGCTGGAGAAAACGTATTTTGAATAACTAAATGGATCACCGACCTTAGCAGCGATGAGCAAGGAAAAGGCGAAAAGTACACGGCCCTTCACGCGCCACTGTCCCTTAGGCCAAACGTGGCGCGCGAGTCGTTTGGCCATTTCCAAGCCACTGGGCGTCACGCCACCGAGGCCCTACACCAATAAAAGGCATAAAAAGAAAGCAATCTTTAATTGACCATAGAACAATCCGAAAGAACAATTAATCCAAACCCATGTTTTGCAAATTAAAATCTTATTGTCAGCTTAATTTGGTCGCTTACATTAACTGGAACACCAGAGGGAGGTAAGGCATGGAAATGACGAAATAAACGCGTCGAACGCCTCAACTGCGGAATTTAAAAGATAAGAAACATACAAGAATAAAGGGATTCCACCTCAGAGTTTGAGAATCGTATAAACTGTCGCCGAGAAAAGAGAGATGCCTTTAGGAGACACTGATGAGAAAACATAAGCAGAGACTAAACGGAGGTAAAACGAAAAACATTTACTAACAATAAATAAAGAAATTGTAATTTTAGGCAGAATAAATAAAATACTGTTTTTGTTTCGAATTCGTACAAAAAAATTTTTTATGCAGAACTAATTTGAATGTCATTCTTGATTAAAGAAAATTTGACAAGTGTAAAAGTTGGAAATGAATGGGAAATTACAAGAGTACATCGATTACAGGGAAAAAGTCGAAACGGTCTGAAGGACGTCTTTCTTTTCTTTTTCACTCCCACAATTCTTCGGTGCGTCCAAATTTGTAAACCAATGAAGCCACAAAAATAAAGAATGTGTGGAGAAAAAGCGCGATTCCCGGCCAATTGTCATTTTGTCCTTCTTTAAGTACGAAGTCACCGAACCTAATGAAAGAAAATTACCTATTTAAAATAATAAGTGGACTTACATGACCCAAACGCCGGCCACAATACAGGCGAACGATCCGATAAAACCGAACATAAGCCAAAGGCGAGCACCTAATTGTGACGAGTTTCATATAATATTTGGATAATAAACATTACCTTTCACTCCGAGGACTCCCTCGTCAAGGTAATTGCCTTGGATTGCGCTGTTGGAGACAGAATTAACCCTTAAACTCAACTCGTTTATATATAGGACAACGTATGGGATTTACATAAACATCGCAATGGTGCAGGCCACAGTAAGCGCAAAATACCTAATAGCAATCAAACAATATTAGGGTTTGTGTTTCGTTATTTTACCAGGTACTAATTAGTTTGGGTCCCTTTTTTTAAAAAAAGGGGACCATTTTGTATAACTCGTTCTTAGGGGTTTTCGGGGTAGCGATCAGGAATCCCATATCTATTTCGACCAATTCATACCCGAACAAAAAGTCGGAAAACTAATTTTGCGAATTATCGACATGTTTCTAATTCGGGTTAGGGATTAGGAATTGGTCAAAATGAATACCAAATTCATGTTAAGAGACGTTAACTGGTACCATTTTTTTACCAATTTGTCCAATGTGCTTTTTGCGCAGTGACCGCTGTGTCAATCATAAGCCACCAAGCCAAAAAGAACTGAAAATATTAGAAAATTGTCAACAACTAACCAGAAAAAATAACTACCAGAAACCCTGATGCAACGGCTGAATATGTGTTCCGTTTGGTATCCCAGTCGAAGTGTGCCTGATGTGGGAGCGCATCCAAACAACCAGCCATTTTAAGTCGGATACAATTTTTTGCAAAATAAAAAGAATGGCTAAAGCCGAGCGGAAAAGGGGATGTTTCTGATGCAACAGAAAAAACGCATACAAATATCTCTCAAAATTTGCTTTGTTGCCTTAGGGACAATTGGAAGCGATAATTAGGGTAGCAGACGTAGGGGGAGGGAAAAAAATTGTGATTTTTTGTTCGGCACTAAAGCTAAAATGAATTTGTTCACTGGATCTGGATCAAAGAAAATCCAGGCCTGGGTCCAGGTCGAAGTCTAGTTTTGTTACAATGGCGAGCAAAAGTAAATGCACAAATCAATTTTTTCTGATCAACGAGCCATAACTTGATAAAGAGGCGAGTTGAGACAAAGTGCTACGATGACTATTTTGTAGCATTTTTTGTGGTCTTCAAAACTACATAGCAACAGCAATTTTATAGAAATGATCAATATGCATCATTTCGAGACTGTCCTATTTTTAATACATAGGTGTATATTTTAATTTAAACCACTCGTGTTAAAGAAAGGATGCAAAAAGCTTTTAAATTTTTCTTCACTGCTTTCTTAGTCAGTTTGTTATCAGTTGCTCTTCATTTTTATTTTGACAACAAAACAATTTTTCCCGCTAAATTTGGCGAACGATGGCTTCTTCTCATTGCGCACCCGGATGATGAAACGTATGGGCATAGAATTTGCTTCAAATTTATTGGGTAAATTCACAGGATGTTTTTTGGACCAACTTTATTGTTCCTTTCATCTATCGGTGTTCAATTGCATTTGTTGTGCATTACGTCGGGGAATTCCGAGGGACTTGGAACGATTAGGCGAAATGAATTGTATTCGTCTGCTTCTGTTTATGGCATCCAACCCAAATACATCTCTTTTGTGGATCCAGAAGAGCGAAGATTCCCGGATGGTTTTCACGATTGGAATACCACCAGCCTTTCTGCGCTGATTTACTCTTACATTCGACGGCTGAAACCCGATGGACTGATCACTTTTGACGAATGGGGCATCAGTGGACATCCAAACCACAGGGACAGTTTCAAAGCTATTTTGAACTTGAATACTGAAGGCAAACTTAAAGAACTCGGCCTAAAAACGGCATTGGCACTGAAGAGTGTTGCAGTTTTAAGGAAATACACCGGAGCTGTTGACCTTTTTTTGAATGAGTTCGGAATGTCTGATGGAAATACATTTGTCACATATTCGGCTAACCCACTGAGGTTGGAATAAGTTAAATGAATGATGATGTTGTCGTATTTAGAATTTACTGGGCAATGTTACAGCATCGGTCTCAACTTTTGTGGTTTCGATATTTATATATGGCAATATCTCGATATATTTATGTAAACAATTTTGTTGTTATAATTTAATAAAGTCTGGTTTGTTTTTAAGTTTTTGTCGACTGTGCTACAAAAACCAATTTATTTATAAATGAAATAGAAAATAAAAATTAGGTAAATTGAGAAGATTATCATAAATCCTCAGGATTCATTGCACCAGCGAGCGCATGGGAAAGGCTACCATCGTGGTCAGCTTGCTGTTGTGTTGAAAGTTGTGACGACACGGAAGAGATGGGCCTAAATAATTCAAAATTAGTAAATAAATAATTTAATCAACTAAAATAATTCACTAAAAATTGAGGAATGACTGTACCTCATATATCATTTTGACACGATTTATAATGCAGGAATTCGAAATTTCGCAAAATATTTTTCGCAGTTTAGCTCATAAAAGAAAACCTAACTTTGTTTTGAGTTATTTTGTCTAACACTGAGCTTGACCCATAGTGCACTTTTGTGCGTTTTAAACCATTTTACGGCTCAATCCCGAAGGCATTTATCATTTATAGGGTTTGGTGAAGTACACCCATTCCTCAATTTTCTAAGGACTCTCCAAATAAGATTTTCATCATCATTACTGTAATGTTTGGTAAATGATTTGAGGCGCTCTATTCTGTTGAACAAAGTAAGCAGCTGCCTGCTGACTATGAGGGTGAGCAACCGCGAAAGGAATAGCGCCACTAATCGGAAACTGATGCGCCGTGAGAAGACTGGGTGGTGGAGGAACTAAATATTCTTTTTTTTAAATAGTGGGGTTTTGTTGAATCCAAACCCATATGGTGGTAAGGCGATTTTATATATAATTATTACCAAGTAAGGCGATATAATTATTACTTAATTTTGTATTGTACCGTGTCCAACCCGCAAGGGTTGGTGTGTTACACCGTAAGCAGAATAGGACACTGACGGAGTTGGTGCTTCTGCCCGAAAACGGCTTTCAGGTACAGTCGGAATGGGGGCAGAAAGTGTCTGGGTTTGATGCTGCTGTTGTTGTTGTCTCTGACTATTCGACACATTTGGTCGCATGAAATATTGCGACAATTGTTGCGGGTGAATTTGCTGGAAAACAGTCGCTGTTCTGCCCGTTGAATTCGTTGGCAAAGCATTTTGCAATGCCTTGGAATTTGCAGTGACTGTGACCGAATTTGCGGTGATTTTACTGGTGGTTGTTATTGGTGAGGATGGCGCAGCTTCTTCATTTTTTGCCTGTTTTTGCTTTAATTCGTCCGTCGTTTCAATGATATCATTAATTGCTTTCGGATGCGACACTATTTTGGCTTCTTCTGCGACATCAGAGTTGTTAGAAGTCGACGGAAAATCAATAATTGAACTTTCGGCATTTTTTTGCGTCTGTTCAGGCATTTGTTTTTTGAGCTGTTGTCTGGTCTGTCGTTGAACCGGTGTTTGGTGCTCATTGTCAGTATCACTCAGAGTCACTTTGTCTGACAATGAGCTATTTTGATCCTTTTCCTCTGTTTTTGGCTTTGTTTGTTTCGGCGAAACATCCGACTTCTTTGGCTGCTGAAAGAGAGTAACGTCCAATTGTGATATTTCTCTTAATTTTTACCGTTTTGTTTCTCGACAGTCCCTTCTTGGATACCGCCTTTCGATTTGTTTTGGACTCTTTTTCGCCTGTTGGAGTTGCTCCCCCCTTCGTGGAGTCTTCCTCCTCTACGTCTCCATCTTTCTCCTCCTCCTCGCCTTTGTCCGTGCTTGTCTCACTCTCTCCCTCCTTCTCCTCCTCCCCCTCTTCGTCGGATTCTTCCACTTCCTCCTCTTTCTCCGCCTCTTCCTCTTCTTCGTCCGCTTCCGCTTCGTCATCTTCGTCCGGCTTAAACTCATCGGCATCTCCTTCTTCGGACCTTTTCGGTGGATAGTATTCAGATGCACTTCTCTGATTTTGAGATGGAGTTTTCGCTTGCCTGTTCCCCACCGTCCGCTGGGGTCGTGCCAACGCACTCACCGCTCTGTCTGCCAGTCTGCCGATTTGTTCCCCCGCGGCTGTGCCCTCTTCCTCCTCATCTCTCTGCTCGGTCTCCTCTCCCTCTTCTTCGTCCTCCTCTTCCTCGTATTGCAACTCCTCCTTCAATTTCTTGCGCATATTCACCGCCGCCTTTCGCAGGGGCCGCCCCGTCTCCGTCCGCTCGACTTCCCTCTCCACTAAACGATGTCTTTTAATGACTTTGGCCTCCTCTTCTCTTTTGTCACCTAATGTCTCCTCGTCTTCGTCGTCTTCCTCTTCTGAAGAACTCGCTTTTGGCCCCCATTTTCTGTGGTGCGTTTGGCTTTTGGATGCCTTTGACTTTTTTCTGCTCGAAGGCCCCGCTTCGCAGTCAGTGTCACTCAGTTGCAACTCATTTTCATCATCGCTACTGCTCGACATTTGTCTAATTTTCTTTTTTGGGCTTTATTAGGCGGGCAAAGTAACCTCTTGCGTTTCTTTGCTCGTCCGATTCGCTTTCCGACAATCCCTTTCTTTTTGGCCGAAGGCGTGTAATCGCTGTCCGAATCGTCGTTGATAAATTCGTCATCACTTCTTCGGCGTCCCTGGAAGCCAATGCCCCTTAAAAATGTTTTGTAACTTTTTTGTAGCTGACTTTGCCAAATCACCTCGCAGATCGCCTTTCCGAGGGCAGATACTCGTCCTCCGATGGTTCTGGGTCCTCTTCATTTTCATCTGCACTGCTCGCCTTCCATTCGTCCTAAATTTGCTATGTCTCCGGAATAGCATTTCTCACTGACCGTGTCCGACTCGGACGCATTGCCAATGTCCAAGTCGGTCAGTCTTTTGCCCTTTCGTCCGCCTTTCTTCGTCGTTCTGCCCCCCTCCCCGCTGTTAGGGGGCCTCGCCGGTGCGCCCTCCTCCCGCCCCCCTTCGCTTGGCTCCTCCTCACGCTTCTGCTTCTTCTCGGCCTCGTAAATGTTCTGCATGTCCTTACCACGAGCGGAGGTAGCCTCTTCATGCGCTGTAACTACTTGGGCATTGATTGTGCATTTTATTGCAAACTTGCATAAAATCTCCTTTAATTTTCATCATAATTCGGGATGTGAAAACGCACCATTTTCGACTTTTACGTCCGGGCCATTTGTCTCCATGGCCTCCTTAATTTTCATTGTTTCCGACTTTCATCAGCTTTTACCTGTAATTGCTCGTCATAAGCGTGGAAATTGTAGTCCACTTTGGTCAGTGCTCTCCTCGATCGTCCCTCCGCAATTGTGACAATTGGTCCATAAAAGTGTTCCGCTCGCCGCTTCTCCCTCGTCCTGCTCATCACCATTTTCATGGCTTTCTTTTTGGACTTCCGTTCGCCCTCCCCTCCTCCGTTGTCCTCCTCTTCTGATTGTGAACTGTCGGACCATTCCGCCGACTGTCCATTCCCATCCTTTTGAAGTGCCTAAAAGGGGGATGACTCTCCGCCCTCTCTCTCTCCCATTAATTACCAAAGGGATTATGTTGTTCAGAGAAATGCCAATATAATCCATCTCTCTCTTCATTCTATCGGCTGCTTCTTTTCTGAAAATGAAGTGAATTTCGAGGGATTTATTTTCCATCATTCAGTTTAAACTTCTTTCGCTCGTCTTCCGACACTTTTTTCTCCTCTCTTAGTTTTATCAGCGCATAAATTAGGCGTCGGATCAGTGCGCTGTGCTCACAAAACGGGCAAAACCAATCGCCGTCCGGCACAAACCAAAGCTGAGGACGAAGGCAAAAAGTGTGCCAAGCGGTGTCACAGGAGTCACAAAGAAGAAGCTACGCAAAGAAAGGTGGCAATAAAACCCAATAAAAAAGCGGCAAAAGGATGCGCAGTTGCTTTTTCAAGCCTTACCAAATCGGGACTTTTTGAGCCTTTGCAAATCTGACAAAGCGTCAGTTCCGTGGCCATCTTCCGCTCGCGCCTTTCCTTCAGTTCCGTTGTTTCCTCGTCTTCGCTCGTCTCGCCGTCCTCAAAGAGAACCACGGACTGTTGGTGCTTCTTCATTTTGAGTCGGTAATCATGGGAAGTTGCAGGACGACCAATAAGGCGCAAACGCCGAGTTTCGGCCTTTTTGGCACTGAATTTGCCGTGTGGGATGGAATTATGGCATTGGCAATTCGCACCCTTTTCCTCCCGTCGTTCGCTTCTTCCCTTTCGCTTTTCCTCCCTTCGCTCTTTTTGTGGGAGGACGTCCAACTTTTCTTTTTGGCTTTTCCTCCCCATCCAAAAGGAAGTCGTCGTCCGAAGAATCGTCGCCCGTCTCCCCCTCTTCTTCCTCCGATTCGTCTTCACTTTCTTCCGTGCAACTGCCGGCCGTCGCCGGGACAAATCCCTTTTAAATGCATAAGTCACAATTAATATGCCAAATTGTTACTGTTTTTTTCAAGCCGATTGGTGATGATGGATCGCCTGCTGTCCCCCCCGACACTTCGCTTATGAATTGGCGCCGTGGTGAGCCCCCAAATGCCTTTATGTTTTGCAATGCGGCATTCCGTGCACTTCTCCTCGGGAGAACGCGGCGCTGTTCTTCCTGTCCAATCATTGTATTATTAATATTTACAATTAGATTGAAATGGATAGCCTTTCATAAAAGTCAATTATTGTCCCGGGACTCCCTTCGGTACAATTCGGTCCCAAACCGACCGCTTCGATCTCCGCGAGGAGTGCCTCGTCCAATTCCTGCGACTTTTCCGCCCCCTCTCTCTCCGCCTGCGCTTCCTTTTCCTCGTCGTTTTGCTGCTTTTCCTCCGCACTCTTTTCGTTTTCCTCTCCGTCGCATTTCGCCCCTTTCTCTTCCGTTTCTCCATTTTCTTCGTTCCCATTGCTCTCCCTTTGTTCTTCCTTTTGCTTTTGTTGGGTGGCATTTGTTGACGAAATTTCGGCGGATTGGCCACGCTTTTTCTCTTTTTCATTTTTGCGCTTAAAAATAAAATTTATGTTGAAAAATTATTGCATAATTCGTTTACTTTGTTCAGAATCTCCGCCTTTTTGTAATGGTCCCAAAGCACTGAAAATGTTCCCTCCAATTGCACTTTCTGTCGCTCTTCGTCACTTAAGTTTGGCTGAAAAGGCTTTGAGGCGGACGAAGCCGAGGAGGGCCTCGTCTGAGTGGCATCTTTCCTCGCTAAATTTGAATCCATTTCCATGCGCTTCCTTTGCTTGGCTTAACCTTCATTCGGCTGGTCCAAAAGCTGTTCCTCGTCGATGTCCGCCTCCTCTTCTTCCTGCTGTTCCTTTGTGACCAGCCCATAATCCGGATTTCGGAGGGTCTCAATGAGTTCGGCCAGTTCAGCTTCAGTACGCGCTCTCAATGACCAACTGACACCAGCCATGTCATCGGTTTCCTCAGAGTAAACTCGGAACTCGAGGTCATAATCGACCTGGAAATAGTACATTTGGCCACGTTTGTCAGTGCCAATCGGCGCCAGACGAAGTTCGTTGTGCCGAAAAGAATTGGCAATCTGAAAAAATGTTGTAGAAAAGCAGCAACAACTGAATGAATGGCCGCACATTTTCTTTGAACTTCAAATTGTAATCGAATTGGCTGTCACAAAGGGCTTTCATTACAGCGAGTTTTGAGCCCATCGGAATGTTTCCGTAAGTGTTTCGCTGCAGCTGCCGGAATTCTGCGTCCAATCCCGGGGCAATTGCACAAAATTTCAGCAGCGATTGTTCCCATTTATCCGCCCGAGCCGACTTCAAATAGATTTTTCGCATTAGCGTTATGTGAAGATCAATCAGCTCACGAGTTGCTGAAGCAATGTTTTAGCGAATAAAAAAAGGCAATTACAACAAACCATCGCCTTCTACCAAAGTGCAGAACATATTCTCTAATTTTGAAAAGGAAAGGGGCTTAAAGCCGAACATCGGAGTGAACATGTTGAAGAAGGAACACAGTTCAGCGAAGGTCGGGTCGCGGTAAAGCGGGGAACAGTCCAACTGTTCGACCAGAGGAAAGTGTTCACGGCCGGACTCTTCGGAGGAGTCACTCATCGCTTTTTGCTGCTCACATTCACTTCCAACTGACTTTTGCTTTCTTTCTTCCTTCTCCGTTTCCTCCAATTCATTTTTCGGTTCTTCTTTAGACGATGTTTCTGCTTCACTTTGGCTCTCTTTCAGCATTTCCTTTGATTGCTTTGCATGATTATCAGCTTTATCATCGTTGCTCTGATCAGTAATATTGTTGTTAAATGCAACAAAATTCGTTTCCATAATTAATTGTATCCTTGGTAAAACAAAGTAAAAAATAAAAGCCTTAAATAACTTTTATTATGTCATGGCATAAATCATGAATGATTTGCGGGATCACAATCCGCAATCTGTCATTTGGAAGTGGCGGTTTTACGGGATTAATTCAGAAAACCGGGTATGGATAAACCACAGCATTAAACTCCCTTTTGTAATTCGTGTTTTTTCTCTTATAGTTTTAGTACAGTCAATGTACTGACTCGCACTGACACAAGTATTACTGAGATCAAGGGCTTAGCGAGCCCCCCTCCTCCCCCTCGGAAACCGAAGTTTTCTTAATGAAAAATAGGAAATTTCTGAAAAAGTAGCCTTTTCATAAGAAATTTCATCAAAATTTCACCCGTCCGGCGGCGCGCCGGACTCAAAATTTTCGAAATTTGACCAAGGGCCAATTTAAAAAAAAAATGAGTTAAAAAAATCGGCTAAAAATTCCAAATTTTTTCGTTAGCCTTATTATGTTGTGTTATTTTGATAAACATTTATTTGTTTAAAAATTTTTTTGTTTTTTCCTAGAAATTTTTTTTTTGATCCACAATCCGCGCGGGATCCCGCAAATTTCAAGTGCAAGATTAATCTCTCACAAATCTGATCCGGTAAAAATTTAGATTCCAACTCGCAACCGGATAAGCAATTTTTGAAACACCATTCTTTAATTTATACGCAATTTATAACAGAAAAGGGAATAATTTTTAATTAAAAAATGTTAAGTAATTAATATGTGTCTTTATGTAATATGTAAAGAAACTTTTATCAAATTTGGATTTCAGACAATTGAAAACTAATTGTAAGTGAGAAGCAAAGAAAAGAGAATCACAACAAAATGAAATAGGAGATCAAATAATTTTAGTTTGGGGCAGAATTAGATTGAGATCCAAAGCATAATAATAAGGAGTAAAAAGTAAAGTATTGTAAAAATAGACGAATTAAAAAGATTTGGAAGGAAGGGACCAAAGCACAGCAGTTTTATCAGCCGAAGTGCTAAGGAAAACGAAGTCGCGCGGGTGCCATCTTAAGTGTTCAAATGAACAAATAAAAGACTTTTGCCATACCGGCACTGTATGACTTTGTCATGGTGTTCCGAAACGGGCAAATAGGGGAGAGGCTCGGCCAAATTCCCACGCATATCCGTGATAACAATTCTAAAAAGCAACAAAATCTGAATTATTGCAAAAAATAAGTCTGACTAATAACCGTCTGTCGTAGGAACCCGAGAGAAGGTAATAAGCAGCATTGCTAAATCGAACTGTTCTGACCTTAATATAATCAATAGTTAAAAACTGAATATTAAAAAAAATGCCTCGTCTCCGTGAGGACGAAATATTTGTACTGTTCTACCACCACAAATATCATAAAGCACCACTGACGCATCTTCATGGCCCGACACTAACAATTTTCCATTGGGATCAACGCACACACTTGTTACTCGCGAATCTGACCAAAAAAATGATAATTATTGCACCAAATATTCCGTTTTATTGTACTCGTTGTGCGCATAGTCGGCCAAATCACTGAAGTGGCATTCGATGCGCGAAGGTCCCAAAAACGGATGGTTTTGTCGTAAGAACAGCTCACAAACGCATTGACAGAACCCCAATTGTAAAGACCGAGAATTGGTGCTAAAGGGAGAAGATAAAAGGAAGGAAACGGGCGGAAACACCGGTGTGTTCCTGGAAGGAGCGCACTGTCGCGCCAGTCTCACAGTTTGTGACACAAAGACGACAACCTCCGGCCCCACCCGAAATGAGCGTGCTGCAGGAAGAACTATTGCAGGCAGAAGTCCGATCTTCCATGAAAAGGAGGTCTCTTACGGTGCCTTGGGAAAAAAAATGTTTTTACAAGAGAACACATCGAACTGTGAGTGTTCAAATCACATTTACTGTAAAACAAAACTTTATTCGTGTAGAGCAAAGTCGATTGAAAAACACTAGCAAAAATATAACCTAATGCGATTTTCCCTCTTACAATTTAATTTTTGCATTGGTTCGGGTCCGTTCGACAGATAATGGAATTATTTTAATTTTTCTTCAAAGTATATTTCCACCTAGCATCCTTTTATTCAGTTATTTAATTAACTTTATTATATATTTAGAATTTCTTTTGATTATTTAAAAAAAGATCCATAACTTTGTCTTTTTTTTATGAATTTTTAAAAAATTGGCCGGGTTTTTTTGGCTCCGGAGACAAAAAATGTGTTCATAAAAAATCATAAAAACTATCAAGGATCCGAAAAACCGATGAGTCAATGGCAAGCTCTACACGATAAAGTGGTTTTAAGATGATTTGGAGACACTCACAATTCAGTAGGTTCTCTTGTGAGAAAGATGTACAATTGCCAAACAAAGCCTACCATCATGCACTTGCTGCAGGTCCATTTCAACGCCAATTCGACATCCGTTTGGGTCAATCTGAAAAATGATTCAATTTTCTACAAATCAGGCCCATATCCAAGCAGTAAAGAACGCGTGTCACCCCCCCCCCCAACCAAGAAATTATTTAAATGCAGGATTTGGTTACTCATCTTCCCATAAGCCAAAAAAAAAATCCCAAATTTCTTCGGAGACACCTATCACCGCTGGCCCCCGCGCCAAAAACGTAGCTGGGAAATAACGTTGCCTTAAAAAATAATAAAATATTTTTGGGTAGGCGACGGAGGCGGGTGGAAAATAGTGCAGCCGATGTTTACCACCAGACCTGCATGGCCATCAGTTTAATGGTTTTGTCATTTGAGCCGGTCGCGAGCAAATTGCCAGTCTGATTAAATGCTGCACAATACACAGACCCGCGGTGATGTTTGCTTCTGCTCATTAGAATAGTTGGAGGAGGAACAAATCCATGGAGAAAATCACTGATTATTGGCAAATTGACTAACGTAAATTATAATGCCCAAATTAATTAAACCTTACTCATTAAGCGATGTTCGACGTTCGTAAGACTGATATCGGCATATTAACAAATTTCTCGAGTTTGTGCCTATAGCGAAATACCCGCCACTGGGATGGAATGCAACTGCACGGATCGCCTTAACGGCATGGACCGATGCTTAAATCGCTGTGCTTCTTGGAAAAAAGAACCTGCGCATCTTCGTAGCAGCAGACGGGAACAAATTTGAAAGGCTCTTCACTCTCTTTGCACATTTTTTCCTTTGTAAAGTCATTAGTGTTTTCTCTAAAGTCTTCGCCGTCCTCAAAATGGGTTCATCATTATTAATGCTTCGCTTTGTTTGGCCATTTGCAAAACCAACCGAATCAATGGGAAAGTCGGGGGAAAGTCGGCTCGACTCAATTGGCTCGTCCAGAAAAGATCTGTCAACAAAATCTCAAAACATTTCTGACAATGTAAGCGATGCCTTGGTCGGACAATACTCCGACAGATTGTGTCATTTGTTCGTATTGGCACTTTTCGAGGAAAAGTCATAGACATCGACGGAAAACTCACTAAACAAATAAATAATCGGGTTCAATTTAATAAATTCACTTTAATTGTAAGCTTACCGTTGGCAAATGGAGGTCCATTGGAACGTATTGCAATTGGTCGCAGTAATTGTGCAGAGTGGAAACTGTCATTCTGTGGGTAATAGAGAGGAAAAGAAGGCATAAGCGATGGTGGACAATTAGCGTCTAAAACACAATTGAAGCAAATTAGTAATTTTTAAGTACTAACAGTAAAAGGGGTTCTGGTCGAGTCGCATAGCATGCATTTGTTGTTGCTCCTGACTCTTTACGGCTTGGAATTGCTGGAAGAGTTGCGAACGGATCATCGGACTGCTGTGTTCGGCACTTTGATTCACAAAAGGCAAATTTAGTCCAACATTTTCGCCGAGAGGTGTTGTGTCTATTTCTAAATTCATTTGTTTATATGTGTTTCGTTCATTGTTCTGTTTGAGTATTCAGTGTGGTGGTCATTCATCCAATGGAGTCTCCGAATATTTATTCCCTTGTTAATATTGCTTTATTTTTCTTTTACCTGGGACAGGTGCTAATGAGCTGTCTATTTTGTTGTGCTTCAAGGGCAATTTCATTTGGCTCCGTTGGCAAATCATTTCCAATTGTTGGAAAGGGTTGGGAAGGGAATGAGAAGCCGCCGACGGAAAAACACTGAAAAGGGACGACCGAATTCAACCGATTGCAGGGTCCTCCTCACTTCTTTGTGCAACTTCCCATTGAGTTTCGTAGGGAATGACTTGGGTTTGATGGCAAAGTGTTGGAGCTGGTTTCGGAGAGCATATCCGAAATCACTTGACTCTGAAATCATGCAACTTTTTAGCTGTAATAAGGACCGTATCCAACGAAAATTAATTGCCTCTTTTTTCTAGTGGTATTTACCCCTTTTCCCCAGTACCTGTCGCATCACATCACTGTCCAAGTCGGATCCATCTGATGGCCGATGGATGGAAAAGGAACTGACGGACGGCACAGTGCTCCGAGACATCGGTTGGCTGCCACGGGTTTCGGTGGGATGGCGTCGGCCTGCACTGCCAAGTTAAAGAACGAATACTGAAAAGCGAACCTTGGTCTAAAAATAAAGAAGTTGTCATCGAATGTGCCATCAGTTTCTGCGTAAATTTAGGCTTTGAATAAGGCACCATCGCATGGGGAAAGTTTCCGCCAGGTTTAATTGGCGTCGCCAGAATTTGCTCACTCCATTGCGCTTCCAAGTTAGGCTTCCTAATGGTAAAAAAAGAAAGAAAACAATAAAAGTAATTGACAAAAATGCGAAATTTTCTGAGAATTTCAGTTATTTCACTCACTTGTGTGGGTTGACACGAAGAAATAATTCTTTTTGTTTGAAGGGAAGGGCAAATTGTTCACTTCCGAGCATTTCAAGCCACGAAATAAGTGATAAATCCGCTGACGATAACTTCTCTTTATGAGAAAGCAAATCATTAAAGTGTCGCTCACAATGTGTTGCAGCTAAAGACCAAAAATTGTTAATTCGCACCAAAAAAGACCAGAATAAGCACTGAAATATGCACAGCACAAAAAACACATTAAGTTAGAAAAACCAAATATAGCATAAAAATACTTAAATAGGGTGATTATTAGGGCTGGTAATTATATGCACATAAAATCGCAAAATATGCGCATAAAATATGCACAAAAAATTGCAAAATATGCACATAAAAAGTGAAAAATATGCACATAAATTTTTCCAAATTGTGGGTGTAATTTCTCAAATTTCTTCAAATTCACTAAATATAAGCCAAAACATTCAAAAATGGCTAAATATGGTATTAAAAGTGATTTTAGAAGTAAAAAAAACACGATAAAGCTAAAATTTACTGATTTTAGCGAAAACCCAACCCGAAAAGCGAAATTTTGCTTTTTTGCTTATTTTTGACATAAAAAATTGTATATTTTCGAGAAAATTTTACTAAATGATTTTTTCGTAAAATTTTCTGATTTTTGGGGTCAAAGTCCCAATTTAGCTGGTGGGGGCCGTTCTAATAGAGGTTTTTCGAAAAAATGCCCAAATATGCACATAAAATATGCACGAAATGCCAAAATATGCACCAATATGTAAATATGCACATAAATCGCCAAATATGCACAAATATGCAAAATATGCATATGGAAATCCACCCTAGAAGCTTCTAATCAAGCTAAAAACATGTTTTTCATGCGTTTCAGGCCTTATGCATGTGCATATAATTACCAGCCCTAGTGATTATAATGAAATCAAAAAGAAGCCGGTTATTTACTAGTAATAATAACAGACCAAATAATTTTCAATCTTTTTTTTTAAATAAACCGTGCTTTATTATTTTTAATCGATGGACATTAAAAAATTTGTCCCCATTGTTTTCTGACCGTTTTTCCCTTCCATTGCTTGCTCTTGACAAAAAGTCAATGCATATTCATAGAGAAGTCCCCTGACAACGAGCTGAACTAATCGGTCGTCCGTCGAATGTTTTCTGATGCCTTCTAACGGAGAATTGCTTTTCTGTGAAATCCCATCCATAAAACCGGCGATGTGCGGAAGAACGGCTTGAAAGCAATCCATTCTGAAATTGGATTAATGAGAATGACACCGGCATGAATAAAAGCATAACTTGCACTGTAAGGGTCCCACAAACGAAAATTTTCGTCCTCAGAAAGTTTTGGCAATGTTAAAAGTGCACATAATTTACGAAATTCGTCCGCATTCTCACAAAAACTTTCGAGCTCATTTAAACAATTAACAATTTCCTAAAATGGAAAACAAAACAAAAAGTATTTAGAAGGCCTAACCTCAACCGCAAATTCGCAATTTTGTAAGGGACCGGGCTCTTGTTTAATGCAAAGCAATTCGAAGAATTTACACTTGGCAATCTAAAAATAAAAGAAATGAATTGACAAGCAAGCACAAATGACAATTACCAAAAAATGGATTCTTTTTGAAGGAAATCCCACCAATTCTTTGAGCGGCGCAACGAATTGTAACGCCGAATCCCATTGACCATCCTTTGTTGGAAAACAAATTATTTATTGTGCGAAGAAGAAAAACCAAAATGAGTTGACGTAGAAAGAGAAGGTCATCGGAGAAAGCACCGTTGACAAGACCCGTCTCTCTTTCCAGTGAAGCCTAAAATAAGAAGAAACGGAGGATTATGACAATTAAACGAAAATTGGGGAAGGATAATTCGGCAGCGGCGGGTAATTTTAAATTATTTTAGTAAAAAATTTAATTTCCCGGTATTGCCGAATAGTCCATCCTGACTACGGGCTTTAACCTGAGTTATGTGAATACGCCGATTTTCCAAAAATTCAAGCACCAATTTGACCACATCGCATTCATCAATTGTTAAATTTACTTTTTGACCTAAACTAACCATCCCACAAACGAACTTAAGCAAAAATTTTATGTTGAAAAAAAATTGGAAAAATATGTAATCGGAAAGACAATTAATTTTTAGGTGTTTTTATTCATGAAAAATACTCGAAATCGGTTTATTAAATATATATTAGAAAAAATAATAATAACAGTTAATGAGAGATCGAAGATCATCCCAAAGACAAAGCCCCGTTGAGAAACTCAGTCATCGTGTCCGTGTCCCATTTTTCAATGCTGAGAGTTTTGTGTGTTTGCCCATCGCCACTCTTCAGCAAAATTGTAGGCAAAACTCCACGGACCTGCTTGACCTTCAGTTTCCCTCCCCATTGGTCCTTCATTTCACTACGTACAAAGGCTTAATTTACTTGTAATAATTTTACGTATTATTGACAAATGCTTTAAAAATACCTGCAACCTGCGGAAATCGGTGCAAATTGCACTCACAAACATGCATTTCAGCATAAGCGAAGCGCTAAATCTTAAAGAAAATTAATACCATGTCAAGGAAATAAATTGAAATATGTAATGTTTTAATAAGCAAAGAAATTACCTCTTCCGCAATTTTTATCTCTTCACAACATCTCAGACAATCTGTTAAGATTTCTTCCAAATTGAATTGGCCCAACAATCGGCAAGCGGAACATTTCAAATTCGTAGAATCCAAACCAGCCAATCGGCACTCCCCTTCAGTCATTTTTTCCTCGTCAATAAATTCCGCAAATGTAAAACTCACAAAACTATAGAAAATTAACTGTAGAATATTTCGGTATGCTTGCATTTTTATGATAGATATCTAAAATCATAATAGTTTCGGCAAGGAAACATTTCGTTTTCTTCAATATGGACACAAAACAACCGGTGCCTCACTGAAAATTAGATTTAAAAAAATGTATGCATTTTTCTAGTGTAAAAATGTGCTGATCATGAATCCAAGTTTGGGTTTTACAAAAGCTTTTTTTGACTATTTTCTCGATAATTTATGTAGTAAAAAAAAAAAATTCTATAAAATTAAAATTTAGAAAAAATTTATCTACATATGTTCATATTTTCACCTTTTAAGTGCACATTTTGTTATTTTTAGTGATTTACGTTTTTATGGTAGATTTGCTTTAATTATATTCATGAAAAAAATCGAAAACGCTACTTCTGTTGCATCGAAGTTAACAGAACTTTGGTGCGAAATTTTCTCAAGGCCCCCACCAGAAAATATAAACAAATTATGGGAAGAATATAACAAAATCAACAACGAGCTGCAACTGTTGAAACTTGTTCGTTGCGATCAATTTCAAAGACAAAGTAAACCTAGATACCTAACTCATTTTTAACTGAAGGATTGTGTTAAGGTCGGCTTGAGCAAATCCCTTCTTTCATGAATTGGTGTGTGGAAATGGGAATTCGGCATTCGGGCTTGGATATTTTGTGTTCACCCCACGGGCTTTGCCTTAGTGCTACAGAACCTCTTGAAGAGGGAGCAATTGTTGCTGAAGTCCCTTTATCGGCCATTTTTTCGACGGACGTAGCTGAGAATATTGTTTCCCTCAAGTGATTTGCAATTTAAATCAACAATATCTTAAATTCTAAGGCACATTTTACAAGATAAATTGCTTCAAAGTATGGAGAATGTTGCTTTGGCAATTTGTGTGGCTCATGAAGTTCTGCGTGGGTCGGAAAGTCAATGGGCAGCTTATTTCACTACCTTACCATCGACCTTCCCAACTCCACTTTTCTACAGCGAAGAGCAATTAACTGTTCTTTTCCATTTAAATAAAAAGTACTTTCGAACAAAATTAAGGCATTGAAACCGTCGCCGGTATTTGAGGAGTCTCTGCGGATGCATCGTGCCATTGCCCGGCAATTTGTCTATTTTTACTTACAAATTCTTGGAGATAATGGGAACAAAGTTTCTATCTTTTGTAGTTTATTGGCATAATGGTCACTCCACAGACAAAGACAGAAGTCCATTGTCGAACTTATGAAATCAAATGCCAAGAGTTAAAGTGTTGTACTTTGTCCTCTAGCATTTTTCTCATAGCTTGTTGATTAAATATTTATTTAATATGCTTTTTATTTTAGTTTTTTTAAAATTTAAATTATTTTTTGTGGGTATTTTGTCTGTTGGTCCTTTATCCTTGGATCCTATGTCCCTGGGTCCTCCGGTAATTGCAGAATTGCGGTCCCGATGAAAAATAAATTTGAAATTTTATTCTTATCTTTCCTGGGGTAAAAAAGGGTGCTCTTACGATCTGAGCTTAGGTTTGGCAAAATCATTGAGAAAAACTTAACTTCACCGAACATTCAATAGCTCATTCGAAAGCTCTTTGTGAGCTCTGCACATATACATATGTATGAGTATTTTACGCGCGATTAATTTTCTTAAAATTTTTGGAAAAAACAAAGAACTTGACGAAAAATCATAGAAAATCAATTATTTTGCCAAATCTGAGCTCAGATTCGTAATCAGCACCCCTTTTACCCCATGAAAAATAAAAATTTAATTTTCATCGGGACCGCAATTCTGCAGTATTACCGGTCCTTTGATAGGATGCTGAAATGATATTTTTTCTCTATTTCTTTAGAGCAATAAATGTCCTCCCTCAAAAATGTTTGCAAAGTCTCCATTTACCACTCAAAATTTTACCTTCGACTTTTATCGTTGGTGCGTTTCCGTTGTCTCCACAAGAATAAACATGGTGCCGAGTCAGCACAAAAAGGGCGAAGATGGCAAACCGAGAATGGTGTGACGGCACTTTATGCCTCTTTTCCACCTGCAGTTCAGATACCCGCCTTAATACCATTTATTGACATGGCCAACCACGCCAATTCCGCGGCTAACCCTGGTTCAGTGTACTTTGAGTGCGAAACGAATTCAGTAAAAATTCAGGTCAAATTTATTGCAAATCAGAAGGGGTCACCCCTTTCTAAAAATTATTTTCCCGACCCCTAATCTACAGAAGTTCTAAAAAATTAAGCTTAATAAACCAATTGTGAATGGAGAAGAGTTGTTCATTCATTACGGCCCGAGAACAAATGCTAAATTTCTTTTACACAATGGATTCGTTCCTCAACAGCCTAACCCGGACGACCTTTTCGAACTTAAAATCGGCAAGTTTTTCAAGTTGTTCTTGTAATGACGCTAACTGATTTTCAAGGACTACATCGGACTTCTCCGAATTTCGATGCGAAAATGCAGCATTTAGCAGCGGCATCGATAGTCCCAACAAATAACCAGCCCAGTAAGAATGTCGTCTTCTCTTTCCAACTCCAAATGGAACCCAGTGCTGAAAGCATAAAGCAATCTCCACTCTTTGTTTTCGCCAAAGTTTTTGTGTCGGATGGCGACTTGGCAAGTAACTCACAAACAGAAAATTCAAATTTTTGTTATAGATTTGCATCGATGCAGTACAAAACACGCAAAAAGCTATAAAATTTGTCTACGATCGTCTTAATTTGCTGCTTCGAGGATATAAGGCAGCAATCAACAGGACTCCGATGTTTTCAATGGAAGTGACTCTCAAAGACTGAAGGATGCAGAAGAAGCAATCCTCAAATCGCATTTAAAATGTCTTGAAGAAGTCATTTGATTTCTCTAACCAAAAATATGATATACTCAAATAGGATTCTGGTCTATCTGAACAATGCCTTTCATTTCTTGCTTTCATTAAATTTTATACAAAAAAAAATGATTACAAATAATTCTGATAAATCAGAACCAAGTGTCTCCCGTGTATCCCACTTGTGAAGTACTGAAAGCTGCGTAATCGTTCCGGGGAAAATAGGAAGCCGGACGATTGGTCGTCCACTCCATTGCAGATTGTGATTTCTTTAAAGCACTGTTCCTTGATTTATGATTGTATGATTTTGATTTCAAAGTAGCTGTGTACTTGAGTGCTTCCGGTTGGAAATTTGATGCGGAATTAGCTGGAATGTTACGAGGATAGCGATATAAGCCAAACGGTTGAGAAGCGCCATAGCAAAACGGAGGTCGCATCTATAGACGAAATGCCAATTTAATACAAAACCATGGCTTACCCTCGCTTGAGTCATTGGCCGGTGAAATTGGTTAGCATACGGATGGTAACCCACTGACCTCCCATACATCAAGTGCGGTCTTGGCTGTGAAGGACCATGATGAAATGGCCAATGCGGGAATCGAATAGGACGAGAGGGAGGGTAAAAGGGTTGACGAGGTGGAGGAAAAGGCTGATGCATTGCATTTCCAACCTAAAAATAAGTAAAGTTAGTTGGGAAGAAAACAATTAACGGGACTACACTTTTTGTTCTTCTTGCCATTCTTTGAGTTTTTTCAGCAGTTTAGTCGAATTTTCTCTCTCTGCTTCGATTGTAGCCAATCTGATGACATCGACTGGCGGTCCTCTGGGAGGTTCGGACAAAACGGTGACCAACTCTTTGGACTTTTTCTCGATGAATTCCAAAGAAGGATATTCCTCATCCTAAATTAAAATTAAATTCATCCCATTTCTTTCGTTTACCCATTGACGCATATCATTCAACCAATGGTTGTAAATTTCCTGGGAAATTCCATCGGATTTCTTCCAATAAGGCAATTGACATATTCTTTCATCACGAAAATGACGAAATTTCAGGACGATTGTCAACGGCCTTTGGAGCAACATGTAAGGTTTGGTTGCCCAAGAAACACCGATTATTTGGTCCATGAAGATGAACGACTCACCTCCCTTTTTATCCTAAAGACAAAAAAAAAGCATCATTAACATTTATATTCCAGTACGATTATTAAACCTTCTGAACATTGGGATTTGGAGGAGCACGTAACTGTGTGTAAAATCCAGTCACAGTGCGATCAAATAATTCTCTTCCGTAGTCTATGAGTTTGATCATCTCTTCTATGGTTATCACCAACTTTGTCAAACTCGCTCTTGATATATTACATGGCTTCTCCGGGACAGTCGTTTTATCTGTCGAGTCCACGAGTGACTGACTCTCCCCCTGCTCAAGTGAAGAAACTGCTTTTCTGATCGAATTCAACATTAGTAATTGGAGGTCCATAAAGGGCAATGGTTCGTTCTTAAAATTCGATATCAAAGAAAATTTAATTATTCGGTTCTAGCGCATTTAGAGCAGAGACCGGATTTTGCAGCATTTGCTGAATTTTTTTTTTTGCCAACTTGGGGCGTATTAATAAACATGAAAAATTCATTTCTAACTTGTTTGAGACTTATATGTTCAAGTTTTTCATGCTGATTTTTTGTTTAAATTAGATTTCCGTGCTTATTGCTGAGTTTCAGAGCTATTTTTAGGCAGTTGCAGCCAAAAAAAATTCAGGGTTAATTGGACTCATATAACTAAAAATTTACCCATTTTTTCATGTCATTTATCCACAGATTGAATCCACGCTGATCAATTGCATTTTCTGGTTCCTTTATTTTGTGAATGCTTCTGTAGCTGTTGTCACGACAATGCTTGAAGCGAATACCATCTCTATTGACGTGGATAATTTTGTCAATAAAGAAATTGCATTCAGAGTCCTGGAACACAAACTATCAGACCACTTTAGTTTCCTTCGAAATTTGTGTCCCGAAGGAAAATATAAATAAATTTTTCTTTGACTATTATTTAGAGCTTTAATATTTAATTTATAGAGCAGTAAACCCCATTTTACCATACATTTATTAATAAAAGCTCAAAGCTAATTCTACATTATGCAGAATAGGTCAACGCCAACAAATTTCTTTAAATTAAAAAATGGATAACCTTCAGAATTTCTCGAATTGCATGGTAACGCATGTAGCAACCAACCATCAATGGCCTTAGTTCCGTCAATGGCAATTTTGAAGCGAGCAACTTTTTAGCAGTTTCAACATCCAACAAGCACTTAGAAAGCTGTTCGGCATTTTTCGGTGCAGAAAAAGAATTTGACTGATCGTGAGCGGAAGAATCCTCCTTTTTCACTAAACTTAAACCCAGAGAGGAAGCATTATAGACACTGTCGGATGTTAAGTCAATTTCAGAAACACTCGCCGCACTTTGTGAACGAAGCATCACTGAATAACGAACGACACGAATTAACTATTCAAATAAAAAGAGCAGTGAAAGAATAATAAACCGTTCAGAAACGCGTAAAAAATTGGAGATTAGTTAAAAGGGCACGTTTTATGAATCCATAATGCATAAACAGATACAATTAACAGTCTCTGGTCATCAACACAATTCATTTACTGGAAAGCAGAAACATCAAGCATTGCAGCCAAACCCTGCACCAAATTATCGGCCAAAAGCTGGCTCACAGTCTCTCCCAAGTGCCGCTTCGGGTCTTGCTTTCCAACATTTTTGATAGCCAATTGTTCTTCGGTCATTTTCTCTTCTTCTTCCAATGACTAAACTATTGCAATTAAACAAAGTTTAGGTTCGATAATAACTTTCTTGTAAAGCTTTGCAAGCTTTAGCATGTGCTCAACAGCCTTCTCAGTTCGTGTACAATGCTCATTGTAATTTACCAAATTCATAGAGTCCATCCAACTTTGTTTGTTGAGGTTAAGCAACATCTAGAAATGTTTAATATGATTTTACAAAACTACAAAAGTGCCTGTTGCTCATTCTCGTTTGTACGATAAGCAATTGGAATGGAATAATAATGGCGGTTTAGCCCATGGATAAGGGCTTGAATTGAAGGCTTTTGCAAATGGCCGATGTTGCTCGTTGTCTGACGAGGTTCTTGGTTTAGTGCAATTGCCTGTGGATTAATTGTGCGAAAAGCGTCGATGACAACCTAAAATTTAATTTGACCGGTAAACTAATAAGAAAGGCAACCTTTCCCTTCACAGATTGAATTGGGTCAACTACAACAGCAACTGCTCTGTCAGACAACGCCTCAAAACTCTGCTGAGTGTTTATATCGACCCCAGAAAGCCAACAACCAAATCCCGGGTGAGAATGGTACCAACCAACAACCATCTCAGGCCTTCCAGTTTGTTTAAGCATATCCAACATTTTAGCCTGAAAGACTGGATCGACGGCCTCAACAGAAACTCCCTTAAAATTCAATTATTATCGGCAAATAAAGCAGACAAAAAAAAAACAAATTAACCGTCCCAGACTGCGGCATTGCAAAGACATCAATCACGTTAACCGTATAATCATCAACAAATTCACCTAGCATTAAACCCATAACCTAAAAGGAACATTTAAATAAACATTTAAATTTGACATAAATCATCCGCTGATTACTAATATCATTCATTTCAACCATGTCCAAATTCGTACACATATGTGTATGTGTGTCTATGATATTTGCGGTCAGCGGATTTGATTATACTTTTTTTGGTATGTAAATATAAAAAATATTAGTTTTAAATTACCTCCATCGGGACGCCAGCTCGTCCATGTTTTAGCATTTTTAATAAAGCCAATGAACTGATGTAAACAGTTTCCGAAGTGTCAACTTGGTTCGAATCGTGTGGTGTTGCGTTCAATGAACCTGCTCCCAAACCACTAAGGCCTCCCAATCGCAATAAACGCTCCATTGTATGAGATTAATTCAAGGAATTAGGCTTCTTAAATTTTATTTTAATAAATTTGATGACAATGCTATTTGGGATGCTTTTTGAGACTGATTGTGAGACTTAAATTTTGTTTGAAGTGAAATATTATGAAAAAGAATTTTTATTAGAAGGAACAAGATAGAATAAGAAAAAGATGGAGAGACAGAAGAGAGCTAAATATTATACCTATCTATCCTATAAAATTAAACAAACTCAAAATTAATCTTTAGATATTAATCATTAGGGCCGCGACTTTTAGTGACGAAAAATCCCAAAATAGTTAACTAAAATAGTCATGGTTGCTTCTTCATTCTCTAATAATGGCAAAAATATTTTGGCATCGCCGTTCAAACTAACAGGTTACATACTTATTAAACGATGTTTTGTATTTTTCAAATAATAATTACCTATTCAGGAGAATGCAAATTGCTCTATTATTGTACAAACGAATTGGGTCATTTTTTGAACCAAACATCAAAAGCTTTAATCGGCAATCCTCTGAGAATAATTCCGTTTGATGGGCTTAGCTCTCCACAAAAGGTTTGGTTTCATGGAACATGGCTGAGTATTCGGGATCAAAGCAAAAATTAACTGAAACCATTGCAACACCAAAAAATAATCATTCTGCACAGATTCGATCATAAAAATGAATTTTGAAATTTTTGAGTTTTCGACTTATTTGAATTCGGGTCCGCGTTCCAAATAGGTAGAAATGGATGCCCGATTCGTGATCAGCGACCCTGGAGAGCACTGGAAGCATGTTTTCATGACTTTTGAAAAAAAAATATTTTTCTTCAATAAATGGGGGAACCATCGGCAGTATTACCCATTTATTATCAACATAATTTCCTTTAGCAAATCTGTACAAATACATCAAATTCTTTGGAATTAAATTGCACTGAGCGATACATTTCATTGACTAATGGCACTGCTCTTTGGATTTACGATTTACAGAAAGGTGAAATATGATAATAGTTTGTTGTTATATTACTATAGGCAACTACACATATTGTATTTATAAGCCCCAAAAACTTGTGAAAGAAACTTATTAGACCGGGAAGCGGGGTGGCCGTATATTAAAAAGGGGAGGGAGTTGGTTGGACCGTCCCTATTTTCTGTGGTCTGTTGGGAGCGTTCAATTTAACTGCCACTTTTACAAGATGTTCCTTAATTGTATAGCTTTTTTTAGGGAGCACACTACGAGAACTGCATGACCATGATGGGAACATCAGTGGGGTCGCCTGGCACAGACAAAGTCCTTGGCTCTTGGCAAGTGTGGGCGACGATTGCACGTTGCGCTTGTGGGATTTACGTTCGCATCCTGCTCAAATTGCGATTCGCCGTGCGACTAAGCCATACAGGTGAAATTTCTCAGTGGGGTCAACTGGGTGATATGGTGAGTCACAGATTAGGAGAATCCGATCAACCCGAAATCCTTAAACTTAACTAAATAAGGGACGGGATAAAACCTCGCCGCAGAAATTTCAAAAAAAATCTCAAACTTAAATTTTTCAACAAGAAAATTTTAGAAAATTTTTTTGTAAGAAAATTTAAAGAAAATAAATTTTGAAAATTTTCAGCGATTTTTTTGAAATTTTGTGATAAATACTAATTTTCGAAAAATTTTCAAAAAAAAATTAACAAATAATTAGTTTTTGAAATTTTCTTATAAAAAATTTCTTAGATATTTCCTTGAAAAATTTCTGTTTGGAAAAATTTTTTTTTGAATTTCTGCGGCGAGATTTTGGGGTGTAATCATTATAGTAACCAAAAACAACTATCGTGTAGGACAGAAGCTATACAAGATCGGGGTCCTGTGTAACTGAAAATGGAACAGAACCGTAGTCATGTTAAACAGAACTTTTTGTCCGGAATTCTGTCCGGGTCCGATTCGGAATTCCGGTCCTGGTCCAAATCCGGGTTTTTTCAAATTATAAGAATTTTAATAAATATTTTCAGTATTTTTCGGTAACTGAGCGGGTCCTAATCTGTGATCATATCGCCCAGTTCGTCTGTCGCATAGTTGGCTTGCCCAGTTGACCCCGGTCCGACGTTTCTTTGTCGAGTTTGGCTCTTCAGTTCTTAAATTCAAGTTCCAATTAAGGCGATTGGAATTTTCGCCCGATTGCAATTACATCGCTTGTGCTGGTGAACTTGTTTCCATTTATGATTTATGCATGGCCCAAAATGTTGTCCATATGCTTTCGTGTTCACCGGTTTTTGATATTAATCGTCTTAATTTGTTTTCTATTTTCAGTCGTCAGCTGTGCGTTTCAACCCTTCAGAGTGCCTTTTGGCTACTGCGGATTATGATCGGACAGTTCGATTTTGGGACGTTGACACAGGAGAATGTGTCACACAAACGGCCATTTTCAATGCCAAAATTGGTCAAATTCATTTTGAACCGAATGGAAAATATTTAATTGCGGTCACAGAGAAACAAATGTAATTTAGAAACACTGACAGAATGCATTGATTGGTTTTTGAATTTTGCAGGGCTTCGATTCGTTGGGAACCCTTTGAATTGGTTTCGCAGTTCGACCTTTCGCATCAGCTGCATTTCCCCTTCTCAGCCTCGAATTATTCTTCACAAACAAAAGATGGAGCAAATGAAAATCCGAAATTGCATTTTCTAGGCATTTCTTTTGTCTTAGCATTTGCTTTCCTTTCCCTCACCCATTTGTTTAAGACATGGAAGTGAAAAATGGTCGGCTCAACCAACTTGTTGTCCTGCAGAACTCCGATCCCTCAAAATGTGCAACTGTTTATTCTGCGAGTCTTTCATTGTCGGTGAGTTATACGAACCCATAAAACCATTTGGTCATTCGTCATTATTTGCTTTGAGGGATTATTCTGTCCTTCCTCTCGCAATCAGTTTCCTAGCAACGTATCTTTCCTTATGGGAGGGAACAATTACATCATTCGATTTACTCTTTATAAGGCCTTATTTGGAATCGTATTATTTAGCACCTTGAAAAATGTGGCATTTCGACCAATTCGAGCGCTGAGTTGGAATGCATCTCATCAAAAATACCACAACAATTTTCAACGATTGCACTTGGCAATGACTTATTGGACAAAAAAGAGGAAGATGACTTTTCTCCAGAAGCTGCTCTCTCACCAACTCCAGGCTCACTTTTGGACAGTCTCGTAATTGACCAAGACGAACAAGACAATGACACGGGAATGACCGAAACAGAGACCAACAAAGACGAAATTATGTCACGATCTTTGACGGTGACTCGGATTGTCCGTGAAACACCCTCATTTCTTGCCGTTTAGAAATCTTCGGTTCACATGCCAAATAGCAGAAGAAATGCTTCTCTGTCACAAAGAAATGGCGCTTCATCTTCGTCTAATGATGGAACGCTTGTAAGAAGCGTTTTTTTTTTTTTTTTTTTGCAGAACCAGGCTCACAATCAGTATTCATGTAAATGTAATAGGTATTTCGAGACCCAACGACGCACTTACAAAGGCCGAGTCGGCTCATAATCAATGAACATAAAAATGCAAGCCAACTTTGTTCAAACAACAACGACAGGTATTTAAAAGGTTCCCGGACAATTTGTCAGTGGACAATCCAGCAGCAAAATTTGATTTTTAAGAACTCAAGATTTTATTCCAACATTAAAAATAATAAAAAAATAAATAAAACAATTAATATTTGTGTTGTTTTTTAAAAGGAAAACATCTTTTAAGAAAACAAATTTTCTAATCGAACAAATATTTTATCAAAATTATTTATTATGGTAAAAAATAACTAACGGATTGTCCAGACCATTTAAAATAACCCAGATTAAATTCTGGTCTTAATGTATTATTCCCAACACCAATTAGTCAAAAGCCAGCCTCCCTTATCCGTCGTGGGAGTTCATTACACGACATGGCAAATTGTGCGTCGACTTCCGATGCTGCCATCACGCATAATCCCTCACTAAATGCTGTTGGCATATCGAAAGCTTTCGTAAATCCTTCAACTTTTTCTTCAGTCTTCGTCGACAATGTCGTCTTCAAGCAGCAATGCTTCTTCCTCAAATGTCTCTTCATCTGTAGCGGCAGGCGACCCACTCAAAAGACGCTCCGAATCGGAAATTCGATCATTGGATGAATTTATGCAGGTTTTAGGGTTTTGCCACTTCCATTAAGTTTTATTGTTAGCCAATTAAGGTTAGCCCGAAACTGAAAGCGACTGCTAACAAAATGAAAATCGAAGCGGGAACTCTGTTGTCCGGCCTTGGCTCCATCCAACTGAACAAAGGCACATAAATGCTTTTTCGTTTCTTAAATTGATTTGTTTTTTTAGCCGAATACATTGTCAATGCAGTCGCATACTTTGAAGAACTTCATATCTTTGCCAAACTTCTCCACGACTTTTTGCGTCAGCCTCGTGACCATTCCCTCGCTTTATGCGCTGCCTTTTTGCCACGTGTTGAACTGCTTCTTAAACATAAGAACAAAGAATACCCTCCGATGGCGCTGGACTTCCTTGAGATGGTCCTCACGTCGTACGGCGAAGCGATTCGCCATGGTCTTTCATCGCGAGACTTTTCCATTGGCGTGGATGTGGCGGCTGAACAACGCTTTGACCGATGCACAAAGTGTAAAAACGCACTCTTGCAGGTATTAACTAAAAGCCATAGATTTGCCATCTTTAAATTAAAATCTGTTACAGTGAAAAAGTATTTTTTGGGACCAAATCTACTGGCTCATTTTTGGGGGGGGCATTGGTCCTTTCATTACATGTATAACCAACACGCTTAATTTATCAAGATTCGGATGAATTCTTCATATTGTGTCGACCGATTAGACGAGGACCAACACCAGCGCTTCGACAATTTAATGGCTCTCGTCGATAATGTCAGTAATTCATTTTGAGGACGAATATAAATAGTGGCTTGAAAATTTTCCGCTAATTCACTTAAATTAGGTCCATTTTTTAATTTAAAGTTCGTTGTTTGCTTAAATCCATTTTCCATAACATTTATTGTTTAAAGGAATTGTATATTTGTCAGAATACAGAAATCTATCGAGTCCGTTTTTTCTTTCTCGGACAATCGTATGGCTCGTCCGCACTTCCTTCCATTCCCATAAAAGTGGCATTGCCTTCGTCAGATCGATTTACTTTATTCCGGAATGAAAATTTGTCTAAAAAAATAAATATATTCTTTTTCTTTTCTCCGCTTACGCTTTCTTGTCACAGTTATCCATCCATCTTTATCAATTTGATTGTTGCTGTCAATTTCAGTGGCTTGTGCCTATTGTAAAAAGATATTCATAAATAAGGTCCCAGAATTTTGTTTAAGATTTAACTGTCCAAAATTGTTTTGTTAATTGTTGCAGAAAATCCTATATAATAAAGTTGAGTGTTTGTATTATGTGTCCCGGTCTACCTCAGTTCGGCCCCCACAGTTCGGCCCTCACGGTTCGGCCCTCACGATTCGGCCCCCACGGTTCGGCCCCAGCATGTTTTTCCACTACAACTTTCTATAACTTTTTTCTTTGTCAACCAAATCCAACATTGTTGGTATCATTTAAAGCTTAAGGTGTTTAGAAGCTTTTTCTAAGCAATTGCTTTGCGATTAGACAAATACCAAAAAAGTTATACATGAAAATTGCGAAAAAGTCGAAAATTTCAAGTTTTTTTCTCGATAAAATTTTTCTAGGCTTGAAAAACTTTTCGCTTTATGTAAGGCTAATAGAGCATGCTAAGGGCTTTCGAATGATACCAAGATTTATGGATTTGGATAAAAAATAAAAAAGCTAACATGGAAAAACGAGCTGGGGCCGAATCGTGGGGGCCGAATCGTGAGGGCCGAACCGTGAGGGCCGAACTGTGGGGGCCGAACTGAGCGGTTCCGATGTGTCCATGGTTTGAATTTGTGTGGCCTTTTGTCAGAATTTTGCGTTAAAAATGAATTTGAAAAAGGAAATGTTTGGTTATGATTTTTTTCATTTTTGTTTTGTCTGTCTTTACAAAAAGTACAGTTTAAAATAAATTTCTTTTTTTTTTTGTTTTAGTTTTTTAATGACAAAATAGTTTTTATATGTTTTATTAATGATAATGAAATCGCAATGAATGCTTTCTATTGCATTTGTTAAGAGAACGTATTTTATTTTTGTTATATTAGCAAAGTGCATATGGAAGTGAATGCTCTTAAACTTTTGTAAAGAAGAAAAGAAAAAGATTGTTTTTGTATATGCAAAGTCAATGGAAATGGTCTTACAATTAGTTTTGATATTGTATTGAAAAAGTTTTGGTTCGAGAAATTGTTTTGACTTTGAAATGGAGTTTTTTTGTTTTTATAATTAAAGCGGATGTCAATTATGCCTCTCTTAATGGATACGGTTTTAATTGGATGGATTTATCGCATTTATTGTTTGTTTTGACAAAAAGAAGTTACTTTTACAAAGTGGATTTACTTTAAACGATAAAGGTCAGTTTATTTGTTCTTTTTTGTATGTAGATGTTATGTAAAAGTAAGTCCCAGTGATTGACATGCCGATGAATCCGTGAAATTGAGTCCAAGTGATTGGAATACCGGAGAATTGAGTAGAATTGTGTCCCAGTGATTGGGATGCTGGTGAGATTGAGTCCCGAGAATTGGAATGATGGAGAATTGAGTCCCAATGATTGGAATGTTGGTGGGTTGAGTAAAAGTGATTGAATGTTGGTGGCTTAAGTCCTGGCGATTGGAATTCAGGTTGATTGAGTCCCAGTGATTGGAATGTCAGAGAATTGAGTCCCGGTGATTGCTATGAGGTCCCGTTGATTGGAATTTTGGTGAATTGAGTCCCTGTGTGTTAAGAAATGTCCTCAGAATTGGTGAGATTGAGTGGTAAGGGGGCCGAAGGCCCCCCGTACGAGGCCGCGAAGCGGCCGAGTGAGTACCTTTGGCGCAACAAATTGGTGAGGGGTGCCGAAGGCGCCCGTAAGAGACCGCGAAGCGGCCGAGCCCTCCACACTGATTCAACATCCCAAGGCATACAAAAAGTTAAAAATGCTGAAGAAATTTTCTAAGATTCAGTCCAGTGATTTTAATGCTGGTGTATTGAGTCCCAGTCCTTGGAATGCCGGAGAATTGAGTAATAGTGATTGGAATGTTGGTGGGTTGAGTAAAAGGGATTGTAATGCTGGTGGATTGAGTCCCAGTCCTTGGAATGACGAAGAATTGAGTAATAGTGATTGAAATGCTGGTGGATTGAGTCCCAGTAATTGGATTGTCATTGGAATGCCGGAGAATTGAGTCCCAGTGATTGAAATGCTGGTGGGTTGAGTCCCAATGATTGGAATGTCATTGGAATGCCGGAGATTTGAGTCCCAGAGATTGGAATGCTGGTGGTTGAGTCCCAGAGATTGGAATGCTGGAGTGTTGAGTCCCAGTGATTAAAATGCTGGTGGGTTGAGTCCCAGTGATTTGAATGCATGAGAATTTAGTCCCAGTGTTGGAATGCTGGTGGGTTGAGTCCCAGTGATTAAAATGCTGGTGGGTTGAGTCCCAGTGATTGGAATGCATGAGAATTGAGTCCCAGTGATTGAAATGCTGGTGGGTTGAGTCCCAATGATTGGAATGTCATTGGAATGCCGGAGAATTGAGTCCCAGTGATTGAAATGCTGGTGGATTGAGTCCCAGTGATTGGAATGTCATTGGAATGCCGGAGAATTGAGTCCCAGTGATTGGAATGCATGAGAATTTAGTCCCAGTGATTGGAATGCTGGTGGGTTGAGTCCCAGTGATTGGAATGCATGAGAATTTAGTCCTAATGATTGGAATGCTGGTGGGTTGAGTCCCTTTATTGAAATGCTGGTGGGTTGAGTCCCAGTGATTGGAATGCATGAGATTTAGTCCCAGTGATTGGAATGCCGGAGAATTGAGTCCCAGTGATTGAAATGCTGGTGGATTGAGTCCCGGCGATTGGTTGAAAAAGACAAAAAAAGAATGCGAGGCCGCGAAGCGGCCGAGCCAGTCGATTTTATCTTTCATAATCCTACAATACAATCGTACTACCTAGCGGGGGATGCGCCGAAGGCGCTGACCCCGCTAGGTATATTAAAGTTGAGTGTGTGTATGTGTGTGTCCGTTGTTTGAATTTGTGTGGCGTTTTGTTTGAATTTTGCGTTAAAAATGTATTTGAAAAAGTAAAGGGAGGAAAATATTGGGCGCGTGTGTGTGTGTGGGAGCGGGAGGGAGTGGGAAAAAGAGAGAGTAAGTGGAAAAGTAAAAGAAATAAGAGAAAAGAAATGAAATGGAGAGACAATAGAAAATTTGTCTAACAACCCTTCCTTATTTTAATCCCATCTTTTATTATATAAAATATTTAATAAAAGAAAGAGGAAAATGGCTGTTTTTGCTTCTGTTTTTGTTTGTTAGAAAGGTTTACCTATACTTTTCTACATCATTTAAATATTTTTTATGTTTGTGTTTTTCTTTTGAATTTGATAATGGTATATGAAATTTGTTATTGTTAAAGAGAAATAATTTGGTAGCTAATGAGCGGTGTGTTTTTGATTTTGTTTAGTAAAAAAATTGAAGGAGCAAAGGATTTTGAATTTGTTCTCATTTGTAATTTGAAAAAGCACTGTTGTATGATTGAAATGCCGAGGATTGTTAAGATTAAGTCTTGAAAGATGATTAAATGCCAAGAAATGGTTTGCCATAAGAAAATGCCAAGAAAAGGATGCGAGGCCGCGAAGCGGCCGAGCCCGTACCTTCCAACAAGAAAAAAGACAAAGAAAGTGTTAATAGGAAATGTTAGGAAAGTGAGGCCGCTTCCGAGCCCTCCCCCCGTCCGGTACAACATCCTAAGACACCCAAAAAAGAAAAATACTGAAGGATTTGCTGAAATTGAGTCCAAGTGATTGGAATGCTGTAGTACTGAGTCCCGGTGATAGTGATGCCGAATAATTGGAAATTTGAGTCCCAGTGAATGTGATGCCTAAGAATTGGGGAGATAGAGTCCCAGAGATTGAAATGCTGGTGGGTTGAGTCCCAATGTTTAGAATGCCGCAGATTTGAGTCCCAGTGTTTGGAATGCCGGAGATTTGAGTCCCAGTGTTTGGAATGCCGGAGATTTGAGTCCCAGTGTTTGGAATGCCCGGAGATTTTAGTCCCAGAGATTGGAATGCCGGAGATTTGAGTCCCAGAGATTGAAATGCTGGTGGGTTAAGTCCCATTGGAAAGCCTGAGAATTGAGTCCCAGGGATTGAAATGCTGGTGGGTTGAGTCCCAGAAATTGAATGTCATTGAAAGTTGGTGGGTTGATTCTCAGTGTTTGGAATGCCGGAGATTTGAGTACCAAAGATTGAAATTCTGGTGGGTTGAGTCCCAGAGATATGAATGTCATTGAAAGTTGGTGGGTTGATTCTCAGTGTTTGGAATGCCGGCGATTTTAGTCCCAGAGATTGGAATGCCGGTGAATTGAGTCCCAGAGATTGAAATGCCGGAGATTTGAGTCCCAGAGATTGGAATGCTGGTGGTTGAGTCCCAGAGATTGGAATGCTGGAGTGTTGAGTCCCAGTGATTAAAATGCTGGTGGGTTGAGTCCCAGTGATTTGAATGCATGAGAATTTAGTCCCAGTGTTGGAATGCTGGTGGGTTGAGTCCCAGTGATTAAAATGCTGGTGGGTTGAGTCCCAGTGATTGGAATGCATGAGAATTTAGTCCTAATGATTGGAATGCTGGTGGGTTGAGTCCCTTTATTGAAATGCTGGTGGGTTGAGTCCCAGTGATTGGAATGCATGAGATTTAGTCCCAGTGATTGGAATGCCGGAGAATTGAGTCCCAGTGATTGAAATGCTGGTGGATTGAGTCCCGGCGATTGGTTGAAAAAGACAAAAAAAGAATGCGAGGCCGCGAAGCGGCCGAGCCAGTCGATTTTATCTTTCATAATCCTACAATACAATCGTACTGCCTAGCGGGGGATGCGCCGAAGGCGCTGACCCCGCTAGTTTTTTCTTAAAGATCATACGTCCATTTTGGGGCAATCATCAAGAATTGGTGTTCCGACGAAAAAAAAATTTAAAAATTTGGCTTTTCCAATAAATTTTTTGAGATTTTTCACTTTTTCCCAAAAACGGAACATGATTATGAGACGACCCACAATACATTCAATAGCTCATTAATTATGCCATGTAATTTGAATTATTTCCTTGCACATAAACCAACCTCCGTGTCTCCGGGGACCTCCATGGCCCCAGCCTCTCTTACCACACGTTTACCTTAAGGTGCATTACATTTTGATTCCGCAATCCCATCACTCAATATTACGTTTCCCGTAACGGTTAGTAACGGGTTTATGCCATGCAGGAAGATACACACCGAAGTTTTCGAGTTTGAATGGACACATTGAATGGTTTATTGAGTCGAAGGCTCTACGGCGTGCATGAATTGTTGGGAAAACAAGGCGACCGGAACAATAACCCTTTTGTATAAATTTTTTTAAAATTGTTGAATTTGGAAAATGGCTAGGGTACAACAATCGGCTTTCTGTTTTAATTCATCAAAATTCTTAATTTTTCCCAGCGGCATCTATCGGTACCGCCGTAACTCAAATTTCCTTTAAATCCGACTTACCCCATCCCCAGATCTATTGTCTCATCAATTAGCGTTGGTAAATATTTGTCGAGATATACACGGAAAATGTTTTGTATAACCAGATAATCTCGATATGATAGTAGTGCGCCCCTCTCTCCCCCTTTTTTTGTGACGAAAAGTGATTTTTTATGATTACCCTCCCCCATCCCGTTTTTAAAACCAACCCTCCTCAAATTTCCATGAAGTGATGTACTTGCTGTCAAATTTACTTCAACGAGATCAATTCCAAGCGAAGAAAACAATTGTTTGAGTGTATCCTGTCACGAAAAGGGATAAATTCGTAACCATAAAAACAAAATCGAAAGGGATCCGAATGTATATTTTGTTTTTCTAATGGACCATCTCCATAAACCCGCAAATTTTTAAATAATCTTAGAAAACTTTCCATCTGTTGAGTTCAAAAATAATAGTGGCCACGTAAACCCAAGTGGATATGTTTTCTTTTGCAAAACATTTAAATCCTTTTTGCTCACCTCATCCAAATAATAAGGAACGTTCGCTATAGCCAAACTGTTTGCGTGGTTTAAATCGACTTTAAGAAGCATTTCACAGACAGCGTCACCAAGAGAATAAGGCAAGACTTAAAATCCATTAAAAAACATTTTTTGTCCTTTTCGCTCTTCGCCCACCTCTTAATTCGCAATTTGTGTCCACGTTGAAACGGCCTAGCAACTGCTTTAGCCTGTTTTTCTTTCCCATCTTTTGCTATCAAAAAACACTTAGAATAATGAGAATATAAGGCATATAGGTAATCCCTTTGAGAAAGAATTGTTTTAGCAGTAAAAACACGGACCATTCCTTTTTTAGATTACATTTTTAGTAAGAGAATTAACATCTTTTGGATAAAACACCGAGAGAATGAAAAAAGACACAATTGAATTGGCATACTCGTCGTTATTTAATGAGTGATGTGCCAGAAGAACTAACCATAATACTATGTCAATTATTAGAACAGGTGTAGCCAAAAAGTTATTAGGTACGTAATTAATTTTAATAATTTCCTCGTTCGCTACAACCTGTCCTCAGACGAACAAAAGGAATAAAACACAAAGCGACAGTCATACCTCGAAGTACCCATAATATAATAAAAGGGGGGAAATGTACTTCTTTCATATATCACAGAGCAAATGACTCGACTAATAGAGATCGTTTTCCTCCCTTTTGTTCCACTCCTCCAGTGCCTTTTTGATGGCGTTCAATTTTGCATGAAGGTCAGTGTGTCTCTGTCGCTTCAACATGAACTGTTGGTCATTCTGTAGGCTTGTAAACTTCTCGCGAATACGTTTTACGACCTTAAATGTTACTAAAGGAATGAAATATTCTCAGAGACTACCATTTGACATTCTATGGCATCGTTTGCTTTGTCCATTGTTGACTTAAGTGCAAGGAAATCTTGTGCTACGTGCGTTAAATCATCATAACAGCGTCGATATTCTGCATATTCATTCTAAATTCGCGTTTTAAACAAAAATTCCATATTCGGTTACTTTGAAAATATTGTGATAACGTTTGGCCTCATCCTGGTTCAGGATCACTGTAAATTCCCGAGACCAGTCCCTTGATGGTTTCGTTGGAATAGTCATTGACCCAAATGAGTCTTCCGGTGAGCATGAAGAACTGTGTTGGAGGGTGCTTTCCACAGAAGGAGGACGAACGATGGGTGGCGAAATTGTCTTGGGAGTAGAAGTAGCAGTTGAAGCCGGTGAGATTGATGGAGCGCTCTGTAACGCCTTTCGTTTGGGAATGTAAAACAGGTCCTTCTTCGGTGAGGTTTCAGTTTTGGTGGTTTCCTTTGACAAGGTCTCGACTTTGGCAAGTTCCTTAATTCGTAATAAATGAAAGTAAAAAGAAATGGAATTAGTTTCAGACTTGAAAACCATGTGGCTCTACCCTTTCTTTTGATTGCGAAACAACCGTCTTTTTCGGTAATAATTTTGTTGCTTCCTCCGCCTGTTTTCGCTGTTTAATTGGCACAGACGATGGATTTGTTAGCCGATTAGTTAAATTGGGCGATGGACTATGCGTTCGTTTGGTGGCATATTTTGCCAAGAAGCTATTGTGAGTTTTCATTTGTCGTTGGGAGTCGCTTGCTTTCTGAGATTTAGGCATGTCCTTTGCTTTCTTTTGTTGCTCAGCTTCAACAAGTTTTTGTGTCTTTTCTTTCAAATCGGTAAATGCTTTAGAAGTCGCTTGTACCTGAATTGCTTTTCAATTTTTTTTCAAAAAATGTACTTTTACCTGCAATTTTGTTTTGATAGCAGAACCGACATTCGTATAATTATTTTCTTTTGGGTCATAACGTATTGAGTCAGTTTCGGTTTGGTTTTGAAGTGTGCATTTGAAAATAGTCGGATTGGCTTCACGCCCAATAATTTCAATTTGGGCCTCCTTAATTGAAAAAGAAATTTATAAAACTAGCCCTTTGTTTTAACCTGTTTCCGTATGTGCATTCGTATTACGTATCCCAACTTGATTGCCTGCCTAATGGCGACGCAACATTCATCAGTAAGTTTGAGCAACAAGCTCAGGTTATCATGGTCCGAATTGTCAAGCTTACAGACAGTCAAAGGAGGCACTTGCTCAAACGATGAAATTGAACTATTTGAGTGATTGGGCTGAAGAACACTTGAATATTTAATCTTAGACATTAATAACCTAAAAAAAAAAAAAAATTTTTTTATACGTTAGCCGGACTGAACCAGCAAAACATCCCTCCAAATAAACATAAATTCAAATCTTTGGTCCATGTAAATTTTAGGTCCAACCCGAATAATTAATAAATTATTAATTAACGAATGACATCGTGATAAAATTAGCGAATTTGTCGGATCGGATGAAAGTGTTGTTGAATACGGCCAATGAGGCGGACATTCACTTTTTGGTGGGGGAGGAAAAGGAAGCAAGAAAAATTCCTTTATTTGTTTACATTTAAATTGTTAGCACTTTCAGCTGATCAGTCAAATCCCGTGGAAGTGCCCGATGTTGAAGCAGCGCGTTCAAAATGATGTTATTGGCTCTCTTTAAATTTGCGTAAGCGTAAAACGGATCTATCTAATCAACAAGCAAACATACTCAGTTTCTCGGACTAACTTAAAAGAGGACAAAAAAAAATTTAAAACGTTATGCCATTTCGAATTTAGATGATAAATAGGGAAGCAATTTTAGGCTCTAAAAACCGCCAGAATGCTTAGGTAGATTTTAGGACCTAAAAAACCCAAAAATAGGCACTAAAAATGGAAAATAGGCACGAAAAAGCCTAAATTAGGGGTGTAAAATGACAAAATTTATTCAAAAAATAACTAAATTTAAGCCAAACCAATATTGAGATAGGCAATAATTTTTAAAATCAAAATTCTTGTCATCAAAATAAATAAATAGTTTTGGAATTTTTTGAGAAATTTCCATTTTTTAAGGGTATATTTTCAAAAAATTTTGGGTCGATGCTTAGGGGTATATTTTTCGGAAACTTTTGGGGTCGAAGTGTATTTTTCATTTTTATTCCATTTTTGTCGGAACCGCTCAGTTCGGCCCCCACAGTTCGGCCCTCACGGTTCGGCCCTCACGATTCGGCCCCAGCTCGTTTTTCCATGTTAGCTTTTTTATTTTTTATCCAAATCCATAAATCTTGGTATCATTCGAAAGCCCTTAGCATGCTCTATTAGCCTTACATAAAGCGAAAAGTTTTTCAAGCCTAGAAAAATTTTATTGAGAAAAAAACTTGAAATTTTCGACTTTTTCGCAATTTTCATGTATAACTTTTTTGGTATTTGTCTAATCGCAAAGCAATTGCTTAGAAAAAGCTTCTAAACACCTTAAGCTTTCAAATGATATCAACAATGTTGGATTTGGTTGACAAAGAAAAAAGTTATAGAAAGTTGTAGTGGAAAAACATGCTGGGGCCGAACCGTGGGGGCCGAATCGTGAGGGCCGAACCGTGAGGGCCGAACTGTGGGGGCCGAACTGAGGTAGACCGATTTTTGTTGATAAATTTTAGGCAAAACGCCAAAATAGATTTTTTCAATTTTTTAGCACCAACCACCGAAAAAATCTTTTTTCATGCATTTCATTCAGGCCACTGGGAGCTAATTTATAAGAAAAAATAGGCAAAAACCTAAAAAATCTATATGTTTATATGTATAGAAAGTTAGCAAATAACTAGATCCTCAACTTCATTGTATTTGATTGACAACATGTCCGATGCTAAAATGGAAATTGAGGAGAGTGCGACGTCTACTTCTGTATCAGCGATTAAGAAGCGTTTTGAAGTAGATTGATACAAAATTCGATTTGGTTTTAAAATATTAAGGTCAAAAAATGGAACGCAGTTGCACTTTGGGCATGGGACATTGTTGTTGATACATGTGCCATCTGCCGTAATCACATAATGGTATTCAAATTTTGCTAAGTTATTTCTGCATTTTACATTTAAGGATTTGTGCATCGAATGCCAGGCAAATCAGGTTATTATATTTCATATTTAAATTAACCCTACATTTCCTATATTATTTTAAAGGATTCATAAAGTACAATAGAACCGGGGGTTTTTCGGTCCAAAATTATTTATTTGGTCTAGTTATTATAATATAAAATATATTTAAATTATGTACACGTTAAGGCTTCTTCAACCAATGAGGAGTGTACTGTTGCTTGGGGCGTCTGCAACCACGCTTTCCATTTCCATTGCATTTCGCGTTGGCTTCGTACTCGTCAGGTTGCTTTTGTCTGCATTGAATGTAAAAGTGGTGCTAATACTGACGTCCTCGGAATTGCGTAAAAAACACTATCGAGAATATAATCCCGTGACGGATTGTGAGTTGGATAGGTACCTTTGGGACTAATAACTGGGGATCGGATTTTCAGGTTTTTATCTATTTTTCTATGGGTAGCACTTATCGAGAGGAGCGTAAGAAACTTATTTTCGCATAATTTTCAAAGCGAGTTATAAAAACTTAATAATCCGGTCCCTGCTCACGTTTATAGATCTAAGGATGTCAGTTTTATTCACTTTCCCGAATGTATAGATTAAAAGGAAATATAATTTCTTCAGGTTTGTCCGTTGGACAATCGCGACTGGTAAGTTCGTATTCTGTGTTCCTAAAATTTTTGTAAATTATTAGGGAGTTCCAAAGATATGGACATTGAGTTGCCTTGCGGTTATTGCACACGGCTGAATATTTGGGATCACGATCTTATTTAAATATATGTCTTGTTACGGTACTTGACAAAATATTGACTTTGTTTTTTCTATGAAAGTATTAAAAAGGGTTCACCATTTGAATTCGCATTTATTACACATTTTTTGAAAACAATTCGTTTGTTGTGACAAAATACTGAACATCATTGATAATATATCATCGATATAATTAACCGACAATTTTAGTGAATAGCTTTGCTTTATCTAATTTTGCGTAAAGATGGACAAGCCAATCAAACTCGCGAAAGTCACGCGTATCCTTGGTTCGTTTTATAACATTTAGCTGATGTACTCTCTTTTTAGGACGTACTGGTAGCCAAGGCCAGTGCACGCAAGTTCGTGTTGAGTTTTTGGATGACACAAATCGCTCGATCATTAGAAATGTGAAGGGCCCTGTTCGGGAGGGCGACATTCTTACTTTGCTTGTGAGCAATTAAATTTGTTTTCGTCTAATGTTTAACACTGAAATTTTAGGAAGCTGAGCGTGAAGCACGTCGCCTCAGATAAATCGACACTACCATTTTGTTGCGTATTTCTGAATTGTTGATAAAGAATGTTGTTACAATTTATTAATTCTTTCTCAAAAGTGGCGGAGCCATCTTTGATTCTTTTTTTAGTCTTTGTTTTGTTTATCGGATTATCATTCATTCATTCAGTTATATAAAAATGGTTTCCCGTTCTGCTTCAATTCCCAATTTGTTCTTTTATGCCGGTTTGTCATCGGCTCATTGTCAGCCGATTGCTCGCTATTCCCGGCGTTATTTCCAATCGTCTATTCGCCCACATGCCCTACCTGTTAAAAGGGTAGCTTACCTAATTAAAATCATCAAAAATTTCATAACTATTCGAAGGTCCCTCATGCCAAATATGGAGGCTGTTACACCGTCACTTCTCTTCCCGGGGACGGAATTGGTCCGGAGGTGTGTAACTTTGGTATAATTCTTTCAATATTTGTTGCTGTTAGATGCTGGGACATATTCGACGTATCTTCCGTTTCGCCAATATTCCAGTTGATTTTGAGGAAATTGAATTGAGCTCGAAAGATCCTTCAAACGAAGTGTTAGAAAATGCCATCACAGCCATTCAGCGTAATGGCCTTGCAATCAAAGTGAGTAAATTACAAAAAAGTTCTAACTGGTTTTCTGAATCAAGCTTAAAACATTTTACGTCAAGTTTTTAATTTTTGTGATTTTGATCGCAGTTTTTGTTGCGGCATTTACTCAATTAATCAAAATGGTGAAATTCATCTCTTTAGGGTAACATTGAAACTAAATTTGACGACCCGACGTACAAATCGCGTAATGTTGAACTCCGAAAGCGTCTTGCTTTGTATGTTATTATTATTACTTTTTTAATTGTCTGTCATTTTCTGGTTCGCAAATGTGCTCCATTGTGTCTCCATTCCAACTATACCAGCAAAACACCACGACTTGGATTTGGTTCTCATTCGTGAAAACACTGAAGGAGAATACAGTGGACTCGAACACGAATCTGTCAAAGGCATCGTGGAAAGCATTAAAGTGTTTGGCTGGAAGTATTTTGTTTAAAAGAAGGAGACTTTAGATTGTAACTCGTCGAAACATCGAAAAAATAGCTCGTTTTGCATTTGATTATGCGGTTTTGAACAATCGGCCTCAGATAACCGCCATTCATAAGGCAAACATTCAGAAGCTTGGTGACGGGCTTTTTCTTCAGGTGAACAACCTTCTAAGTAAAAAAAACTTGTTGATTTTAGGTATGTAAAGAAGTTGCTGAAACCGAATACAAAAATGCTGGTCTCCAATTCAATTCTATGATTGGTATGTATTTTTTTGGGGGGGGGGGGGAGTATTTTTGAGGGATGGGAGGGATGCGCTGACACCATAAATTGTGAATTTTCCTTTATTATTCATTTTCCATTACATATGATACATTCGCCCTCCCATTGTTTGTTTCCTTATTCAGTGGACAACGCGTGCATGCAATTGGTCAGCTTTCCTCAACAGTTCAATAACGGGATTCTTCTGATGCCAAATCTCTACGGAAATATTGTAAATAAAGACACTGCTCTTCCAGGTGGAAAGTACAATATAATCGTCGTTCTTTTTCAAGATATCGAACATTGCTTGCGGCCTTGTCGGAGGACCGGGCCTTGTTTCTGGAATGTGAGTTTTCACTCGGCTATGAAATTTTTTTTACTGAAATTTAAGGAATATCGGAGAAGAATATGCCGTGTTTGAAACAGTAAGTTAGGGATTTACTGCATTTGCTAGGTCGGAAAGTTAAATGTTCTCTTACAAGTTGGAGACGGATTTTATGAGTTTACTTTATTCATGCATTTTTAGAATACTTTCATTAAAGGGCACACGAAACACGGGGACCTCATTGGCTGGCAAAGACATTGCCAACCCAACTGCCTTCATCAGAGCTTCCATCGACATGCTGCGTTACCTTGAGCTCCACGATTATGCTGACAAACTTTCTGATGCCCTTTACAAAGCATTGACGGAGCAGAGAACGCATACTCCCGACATTGGAGTAAGTTATTCCTGTGCCTGCCCACAACCATGTAAAACTAAAAAAGGAATGGAAATTCAATGCCAAAAAAAAGAAACCCATCTCACTCACAATTAAGGGTGTTGAGGTTCATTAGAGATTAATTGTTCATTTCACCTGAAATACTCAATTAATTTATACAAAGTGGTTTCATATTTATTTTTTGCAGGGCACGAATCATAGTACAGAAGTTGTTCAAGCAGTCATTAACAACTACAGCGAGACAATCAGCAACGCTTGAAGGAAACTTCTGATAGTACGATATCAATCGAGTTTTAGTCTTGTAAATGTTTCATTAAACTGTCAAATAAAGAGTAAAAGTAGAGATAATTTTTATGTATCAATTTCCCTTTTCTGTAAAGTTTTATGATAACGAATAGTTTTCGATTCATAAAATTCTTTCTGTTTCGGCCTTTTTAAATTGAAGATGAATTTTGCGTGTGCTACTAATGCACAGAATGGACAATCTTCATCCAATCCAGCACAGAATGGACAATCTTCATCCAATCCAGCACAGAATGGACAATCTTCACCCAGTCCCGATGTACACTCAAATCTTTGGATTGTCAGCGATGGATTTGGGAAAGTTTCATACATTTGTTTATGGGCAGGCTGTCAAGAACGAATAGAGCATTCTGACCAACTCAAGGCGCATTTGAACCAACATATGTTTGAGTTTGGACCTGAACCGTTGACTGAGATTGGCATGTTTTTATTACTAGGGCTGGGAATTAAGTCAAATACCTAACTTTTTTTTTGCTGACTCTAAGTGGTCTTAAAATGACTTAAAAAGTGTTTTCTAAACTTTGTTTGAAGCTTCTAATATGCATTTTTTTTGTGACTTTTTTACATTTATTGGGATTTTTTGAGTTTTTGCGACTTTTTTCATAATTAAATTCCGAAAAATAAAATTTCGATCGATAAAAAGGCAATGAAACCTGGATGCATTTTTTCTTAATTGTGGAAGAATCTCTTTTTATGCCTATTTAGGTACCTAATTATAAAATTAAGTGCCTAAAAAAACGAGCAAAATGTTATTCTATAAATTATTAAAAATGGGATTTTTTTAACTTCCGCCTAATTTTCAGGACTTTTTTGCATTTTTTACGTGCTTTTTTGGATTTTTCGTGACTTTTTTGCCTTTTTATGACTTTTTTAGTCAACTTTTTGAAGATTTTTAGTGACTTAAATTCCCAGCCCTATTTATTAAATGGAAAATCCGCCTTTAGAAAAAAAGAAATTTATTCAGTGTGTCAGGTGAGGGGATGTCGAATTCTTGTCTCATCGCTTGACGAATTGGTGCGGCATATGAAAATGCACCTTTTCCATGCCGAACGGATGCTCAATGGTGCCTTCGTGGTGGAGGGTCGTTGTCCGCAACTTGTGAGGTGTTCCCATTGAATGTTTCTGTAACTCCTTTCCCTCTGCTCAATGTCAGTTGCAACTTCGAAAAATCAAGTCGCCTCGTTTATCAGGGCGACCCTTTGCTTTGCGAATGGAACTCGTGTTTGGTGGGGAAATGGAGTTTGATCGGAGGAAAAGAGCAATAACAACTTTCAGCAAAGCTTTACCGACATCAACGACTTCATGGGACATGTTGAACTTCACGTTCAATCACTTTCCGTTGTTGACCGAAGTGGGGACGGCTTTTACGAATGCCTTTGGAATGGTTGGGTTCGAACCTTTTTGGTTTAATTGACGTGGTGTTTTTATTCAGACTGCCAAGCATCCTTCGAGAATAAAGCGCACCTCCTCAGACATGTCCACCATCACAGCGGCGACAAAATGTGCGCTTGTCCATTTTGTGGTTCGTTTTTGTAATACCTATTGTTTTCGCTTCCTCATAATTTTTCTATTTCAGGTGCCTTTTTCGCCCATTCCGCTGGTCTCATTAAGCACGTCGTTCGCCGACAGAATGGTAATTGCTGTGCCTTTTATTTGCTTCTTCTCAGATTGTTCAGTTGATGCGTCGCTCGTCTGTCGCTTTTGTCAAAAGGCTTTTCCCAACGATGCTTTGTTGAAGAAGCATTGTGTTCGACACCTTAAGACGCGTCAATGCCAATTCTGCTCATTGGTTCTCGCTTCTCCTTACGATTTGAACCGTCACATTGAAACTGTACACGCGAAAATGCGATGCCATTGCTGCGAATATTGCGACAAAACGTGGGCGATTCACTCACTCGCTGAAAAATGGCGATAATATTCACAATCAGAAAAAAAATTGGGGAGAGTCACTAACCGATGACCGAACAATTTGAATTTGTTATCATTTGTCATGGATCCAAATCTGCCATATTTGATAGAACTTTAATTTAATTCATTTTTGGGTTTTACCAACGGTCGGATCTCAACAAGCACTTAGAACTTCACTTCAACGACTTAATTTACGAGTGCGAACAGTGCGGAAAAAAATTTCGTTGGTCAAAGCAACTTCGAGAGCACAAAAGGCAGCACCAAAAGGTACGTTCCGGCCAGGCCCGTAAAGTTTTCTAATTTCTCAGATGAAAAATTGGGTTTTTTTGAAAATTAATATTATGAAAAATTCGATTGAAATTCTTAAAAAAAGACTATTTTTAGGGGTAATAGTTCAGTTTGTCCCCCCCCCCCCTTTTTTGAAAATTTTTTTTATGTTTTCAAAAGTCATGAAAACAGGTTTCCAGGGGTTTTCGGGGTCGCTGATCACGAATCCGGCATCCCTTTCGACCAATTCTGAATCCCGGACCCGAATTCGAACAAAGGTTCGAAAATTCAAATTTTTGATTTTCACGTTTTTGGTCTAAAAATGACTTAAATGATCTTTTGTTGCAACATTTATGCTTTGGGAATGTTTCCGTGTATTTAAACAAAAATTGAACCAAAAACGTGAAAATCAAAATTTGAATTTTCGAACTTTTGTTCGAATTCGGGTCCGGGATTCGGAATTGGTAGAAAGGGATGCCGGATCCGTGATCAGCGACCCCGAAAACCACTGGAAACCTGTTTTCATGACTTTTGAAAACATAAAAAAAAATTTCGAAAAAAGGGGGGGGACAAACTGAACTATTACCTTTTTAGGTTTTCAAAGAGAACCTTCCGGAAAGTTCAAAAAAAAAAAAAAATTGTTTTTCGGGGTGGGGTACGATGCGAGGGGGGGGGGGACAATTGCTCTGTTCCCGTTCGACTGACTCTCTCTCTGTCAAGGATTTCAACCCTACTCCCTACGAATGCCATTTGTGCAATTGTCGCTATGCCCGTGGCTCGGCACTCTCCAAACACTTTAAAACAGTCCACCATTTGGCAATTCCCATTGGATTTTCTCGCTTCCATGTGAGCCGGTCTAACACTTTTTGTGAGACGATCAGATTATTATTTAGTACAAAAAGTGCCAAGATGGTCTCTTCCGGCTTCAGACGAAATGCTATGTGCGAGGCAATTTGACGACAGACGAAGAGGGACGAGACTAATGCAGAAGAAGAAACCGATGCAGGGAATCACTCGCTTTTCCTTACTATCACTTTAAATGCATTTTTTATAATGTTTGTTTTTTTTTCTTTCATTGTTTGACCAAACCTTTCAATACTTTTTCCATTTCCGTATGTTTACTCACTTTTCTGCTGCTTAGAAATGCCGGCCTTTCGCCTCATTCTTTCGCCTTTTCCGTCCGTTTTTGCTCGTCTCTCCCATTGCCATGTCCCATTGTTCCGCCAATGTTCTGCTGCTGCTTCGTCCAATTCGCTGTCTGTCAATTTTCTCAGCTCCAATTTTGCCCTTCCGGCTGAGTGGGACGGTCGGCTCGGCCATTTGAGCGTGGAGCAACTCGGCGGTGACAATTTCGAATGGATCGTCGCGGTTCAGAAAAAGTTCACCGGGGTTGGTAAGGCTAGGTGAGTGCCGTTGCTTTTGTCGTACGCCCATTGTGCCATTTGAGTGCGATCGACTTGGACTTGGCCTGCTCCGTCCCCGTTGGCTCCGATCACTTAGCCGATTTGGTCGACCTTTGCTACAAATTTCGACATACAGACTCTGCGGGAGATTTGCTCCCTTCCACTGAGTCTGGCTTTCTTTTTCCGTTTGAATACTTTACGTATTCAGATACACTCTGTGCCGTCTTTTACTGGAATTCGGCGAATTTGGCGTTTTCATGAATTTGCTTAATGACCCGGTTCGGTCCCACTGCCCTTTCCCGCGTCATTCCCATGGCCTTTCAGATCAACTACGGCATCTTTCCCAATGAGCACATTTGCTGCATGTTCCTCGACCATTTTCTCGGCTCCGCTCAATTGCAATGTCTGTGCCCATTTTCTCCGGTTTCCTTTTGCTTATTTATCCTTCCCATTTGCCACAGATGCGGCCAAAATTGCCATTTATGTGATGCTGCAGGAAATGTTCGACTTCCCTTTGCTCACTTTTCTCGCCACTCGCGCCCTTCTCGAGTGGACGCAAGGGGAAAGGAAACTCGATGAGCAAATCCATCCGAAAATGGCACCTTCTCTGGAGGACGAGACTAACTTCAATGAGGAGAACGTGGTCAGTCCGTCTTTGGCACTCCGTCCGTCCCATTTCCCTCCTCCCCCAAACTTCCCATTTCAGCGCCTTTTTCGCTACCCTTTTCTGAAGAACCCTTTTTGGGATGGACACTTCGATGAGAATGACTCCGACCGAATGGCAGGCAAAGCCCTCGAATGGCTTTCATACCATTTGAAATTGGCAAAAAATGACGAAACGAATTACGACGAGACACTGATCAGAGTGATCAGACTTTTGGGGTTGATCATTCAGCAGAAATGGACGGAAGCGAAGTCATTGGCGGAAGAGATGTTTATCACAGTTGCTCCATCGGACAATGCGCGGCAAATTATTTATTCCTCCATGGAACAAATGCAGCAATTTTTGAATTGTGACGAACAGATTGAAGAAAAAGACGACCAAAATTCGGAGGAATCGGAGAAAATGGCACTGAAAGTGATAATGGCAAAAAAAAAAAATTACCATTCGCACGATTGCCCATTCAGAAATTATTTGAGCAAAAAAGTGCCGAATTTGAAACTGACAAAGCAAAAGCAAAACTTTCCGAGACTTTGGCAGTACGATTTGAGCCAATTTTGCGGAAGGAGGAGGAACGAATGATGGAAGTGCAAAGGAAACACTTTTGGGAATGGGCCGAACGCAGAAAGCGACTCATTCACAGTCAGGTGGAAAAGTTGGAGAGGGTGGTGAATGGGGGGGGGGGGAAGTAGGGGAAGGAGAGGAGGAAAAGGGAGAGGAAAAGGGGGAGGGAGAAGAGGAAAAAAGGAATGAGGGAGAAAAGGGAAGGAGAGGAGGAAAATGAGAGGGACAGGAGGAAAAAGGAACGATAGGGGGGCGAGAGGAGGAAAAGGGGGAGGGAGAAGAGGAAAAAAGGAATGAGGGAGAAAAGGGAAGGAGAGGAGGAAATGAGAGGGAGAGGAGGAAAATGAGAGGGACAGGAGGAAAAAGGAACGATAGGGGAGCGAGAGGAGGAAAAAGAAGAGGAAAAGGGGGAGGGAGAAGAGGAAAGAAGGAATGAGGGGAGAAAAGGGAAGGAGAGGAGAAAAGACCAAAAGAGGGAGCGGACGGAGAAAGAAAAAATTAAAAGAAAATTTAAAAAAAAACAATAAAATTGTTCCTAACACAAAAACGCAATCCTTCACAGGCACAACGTGCGGAGCATTTGGCACGACTGAACGAAATTCAAAAAAGGAGGGCCGAACTTAGGGAGCAAAGAGAAATGCTATTCTTTTTTGAGAATCGGACCAAAATTGAGGACGAAGCCCGAGACCGAACCGAACTGATCGGAGAGCTCGGCCTTATGAAAAAGAAGGGGGAACTGACGTAAGTTGGGAAACCAAACCGGAGAAAAAACGATGGATGCCAATGACCGTTCAGAGAAGAGGAATACGCGCAGGGAATCTTCCATTTGGCACGTCAGCTGAAGGAGGGCAAAACAGCCAAACAGGTGGGACAGAACAGAACAGAGCAACTGTGGTGGCTCACTTTTGTGTGCTTTGTCCAATTGCTTCCCTTTTTAAAGGCCTTGGAAGAGATTTCGGGCTCCGATTTGTTCTCCCGGCTCCAAAAAAGTTCGAATGTCTGAAGGGACGAAACTTCGCAGAGAACGAACGATTGTTGTCGATGTGCTGGTCACTCACTCATTGTGACGCTTTCATTTATTTTTGCACACTTCGCTTCCTTTTTTGTCTGCACTTTCCTTGGAATTCTTTTGACGGTGTGCAAGTTACTGTACTTTTGCGAATTTTTTTTACCTTTCTACGGTAATAACCTAAAATTTTATATTGCCTTATTTGTTAATTTGTTCATCGTTCGACTTTTTCTTCATATTTTTGTGTTGCTAATTGAGTTTTCGTCTCCAGTCAATGGATCCTCCGAATTCGCCAATTAGTCGCGACTTGCAATTCCGGTCCAAACAGCGTACGTCTTGAACTTGAGGGCTCAAAACTCAGCTTCATTTTGGTCCATGATCTTCCTTCTCTTAAGTTGCCGAGCGTCTTTCGGAGTGTGCCCACATTTTGGACCATGACCCATCGATGGCACTTTATCGTCTGCAGGAACACGCGAACAAAATGGTCCCCAGAATGGTGGCGAGGTAAACCGAAAATGGAAAGGTGTGTTCTGCACACCGTTTCAAAAAGCGAGAGATGAACAATAAATAGAGAGCGCAGAGAAAAAACATCTCTCATTTTGACGTACTATTTTTTGTAAAATTGAATTTGCTTCAGTACGTTTATAAGTAAATCCGCACCAAATTTTGCATCAAATTTTCGAACGCTTATAGATTTTTTCTAAGGGATCAAATTCCTTAATATTTATTATTAAGATCTTTCGAATGAAACCAAAAGCGTCCAATTTGATTGGCAAAAACACCACAAATAATTTGCGAAATTTGTATTTTCTATAATTTTTGGACGAAAATAAATAAAAATATCCATGTCGCACACCGGACTCGAATCTCCACCCTTTGCGGTAGGGGTCAGTTCCGTCCCAGACTTGTTTAAAACATCATAGCTTTTTTCTCAGTCGGCCAAATTTTATATTTTTGGCATCATTCGAAAGCTCTACATCTTTGGAAGCTTTTGATAAGGTATTTCTAAGCGATTGAACAACTTATAAAAAAGTTACAACATGAATACTACCAAGTCAGAATTTTTGCATATTTTAATTTATAACTTTTTCACATGTCGGTATATCTTTATGATTTTTGGGAAGCCGATAGAGCTTGTTAAGAGCTTTCGAATGATACCAACTTTGTTGGATTTGGTCGACAAAGAAAAAAGTTATAATGCTCTAAACTTGGCTGGGACGGAACTGGCGGACGGAACTGGCCCGTTCCGACCCTTTGTCCCTTAACTATCTTACAAAAACCATTTCGCCACATTTTCAAATCTTTTTGGGACTGAGATGCCAAAATTGAAACGGTGTGTGTGTGTTTAATCGGGCCATGGCTATGCCTGGAGCCATTCGCTTTTTGCCATTTAGACGATGTCAAATGGGCCAGCAGAATGCAAACATTCAGGGCGCCTGCTTTGACTTGGACAATGCGATTCAGTGCGTTTTCAATTTTCAAAAGAATTTAATGGGAGAATTGGCTAATTAATTGTAAGGACAATTGGTCAAATGAAATTGGCCCAACCGACCTTCGAACGAATTCAAAACGCACTGAGAAATTCGGTATACTTCAAGCAGCAAATTGAGCATGAAATGGCACGGAAGCGAAGTGTAAACGGAAAAGAATAAATGAAGAGGAAAAGGAAGAAATTTATCCGACAAATAAAATTGATTTTTTGCAAAAATTAACACGGTAAAGCATAAAGGCACTTCCTCAAATCAGCAGCAGATAAATAAATTTGTGGCGGAATAATAAACTCTTAAAAAGACAATCGAATGGAAAATATTAATGAATTTTAAATTAACGAAATTGTGAGGAATAAACATTTGGGGGGGGGGGGAGGGAATACCCGCAAAAATGGCGGCAAACTCAGAGAAAACGACACACAAAATACGAAACAATTGCACAACGAAAATTGAAGAATTAAATATTAAAAAGATGAATAAACAAACTTATGTATAAACTAAATCAGGCAGAAAAACAGACAAAAACAAAAGGGGGAGAGAGAGAGAAAAAGCTCATTATGGAGACAGAAGAAAGACGAATGTGGCAAATTGGAGAAAGGCCGAGTTGGCAATGGTCAGGGCATTGGAAGGTCGGATAGTCAGTCGAATCAGACCTTAAAACGAAGGGAAAAGCGAAATGCCATCGATGGACGGAACAGAAAAGGTAAACTAAACGACAAATCAGAAAAGCCAATAAGTTCTACTAAAATGCGAAATGGTACTAATCAGATGGCCGACTGTTCGTGGGCACCAACGGCGAAAGAATGGGCCGACTGTTGCGGAAGCGAAGAACGGCCGAAGGACAACGGAGCAGTGCCGGTGCCGCCGTTTTTACCCATGGAAAGGGGCGTCGGGTGAATGAGAGCGTCGCTGCTTATAAATTCAATTCGATGGGTTACACTCAACAGCAATTGCTCTCTTCTCCCTCACCCAATTTGATTGGCTCCTCCGTTTGTCAGTGACTCTCTCTCCGCGCCATTTCCCCCCGCACTTCCCAAATGATTCGCTTTCGCCGTTGTCCCAAAATGATTTGCAAAGTTTGTGCTGCTGTCCGTCTTTCGCTCTTCTACAAATGATCGGTTCGAGTGGCGCCCTTCCTGCGCATTTTGGCGGCAGCAGCACTGAAAAGGGCGAAGTGTTAAAGTTGGTCGAATATTTTTCACTGTTGCTGATTGACTCGCTAATTAGCATTTCAAATTGGTTTAATTTTCATGGGATAATTTCAGTTAAGTCATTTCTCTGAACTTTTTAATTATGCGATGGGCGAAGACCTGGTAACAGCCGCACAAAAGACACAAAAGGACGGCCAAAAGGACCACGGCGAAGATGATGTAATCGAACGGAGAAGCATTGGCAATGTGCGAGAACACTTTCTCGTGGAATGGCCTCGCGGGGGGTTTCAGCTGAACGGGGGGGGGGGGGTGCGAGTGGGCCGCGAGTGCCGTGCCGTCCGCTCGCTCACTCTGCTGCATTGCCACATGGTCCCCTGCTCCTCCACGCCTTTGCTTCTGTCGATAAAAGCGAACACTTGGAAACAGTCGAGCTCACACAACTCCAAACACACGTCCAATTCCGCTTCCTTAAATACCATTGTGTCCTTGCGAATAGTTGTGGCCATTTGCTGTTGGAATGGTGAGAAAGCGTCGGAGGAAAAGCGCCGGTTGCCCTTAAGGGAAAGGGAAGCGGCGGCACCGCCTTTTGCCGCTGTTCGGCTCTTCGGATGGTCACTCACTCTTCCGCTGTTCGTTTGCTGCTGCTGTCTTCGCCCGTCACTTTCCGACTCCGTCCGTCGCGTGTCGCCATTCGTTGGTGCGCCTCCGTATTGGTAATAACTCTGAATTTGCCGGCCGTCAAAAGGAACGGACAGTTTGGCACTTGCGGAAAGACTAACCGGGAATTTTTGCTGCTGAAAATTGCCACTGGAAGAAGCAACGGCGAAAGCACCGCTGATCAGAAAAAGGGGGCCGAAAAAGGGCAAAGGGAGAAAAGCCATGGGAAAGGACGAAAAGCAAAGCAAATGGAAACCAAAAGGGAGAGGGAAAAGTGACCAATTATTAGCTAAAGAGGCCAATCAACAAAAAGTGATTGGCACGAATTGAACTTATTAATAAGCAAGAAAAAGACCGAATTTTGGGGGTGACTAAAGAAGACCATCGATCGGAAGAACACGGCTTTTGAGAGTTTTATTAAGTGGGTGAATAGAGAAAGAAGGGTTGGGTTGGGGGAGGGGACTGTACAAACAAAAACAGACAGTCAATTGGGGGGGGGGGGGGTGAAGCGAATGGAGGGGGACGAGCACCGAAGGCACGCGTCACCCCCCCCCCCCCCCCCCCGCTTCGGCCCCTCTCCCATCACATCCTTCTGATATCAGCAGATTCATCGGGCCATTGGAAGGTGAATAGTGTTGGTGGAAAGGGCGGTTGGAAGAGAGCGAGAAATGGGCAGGGAGAGGGGGGGGGGGGAAGGACTGATGAATAATCGAAGGGGGAAGGAACAAAACTGGCCATAGAATGGGAGGGAAAAGCTTGGGGAGAAGCAAATGGTACAGAAGCAAAAGCAGGAGACCGGTGGAATTGGAATGAGACACAATTGGGGAGGGAGAGAGAGAGAGAGAGAGAGAGAGGGAGGGGGGGGGATGAAGTGACGTCATTGGGAAAAGGTTCAATGGAAAAGCGAGAAAAGCAGCAGAGGATAAAAACGGCCTAATTGGAGAAGTTAAGAGAAGCAGCAGAAGAAACGCAGAAAGACAAAACTGCTCGGATGGCGAGGACAAATTAAAGCTTCAGCCAAAAGGTGAAAGGGAAATGGGGGGGGGGAGAGAAAGTGTTGAATTTCAGGGGAAAGGGACAAAGACACAAAATGACCGATGGAAGAGAACAAAGCGGGAAAAGAAAAGGAGAATTCGAGAAGCAATTTTAAGGTTGGACAATCATTTCGTGGGATGGGGTGAAATTATGTGATGAAGAGAAGTACAGATTAGCGAATGTCAGCAGAAGAATGCCAACGGAAGTGAAAGGGGACGAAGGGAATGAGTGACGGATCAAAGGGAAAAGGGAGAAAGGGGTAAAGGAGGAGGAAGGGGGAGAGAGGGAGGGGAGGGGAGAGAGTGTGGAAGGGGAGGAGGGGGAATGGAGCCAAGCCGATGATTGACAATTGACAGAAAAGAAAGCAATTTGGGTAAAGAATGAGAGAGGAAAAGCATGTTAAAAACAGAAAAGGGGCGACTGATCAATCGGACAGTCCGAAAGAAAAGGAAAAAGGAAAGGGCGACGAACTGTACACTTTTGCTGCTAACAATTGATTCGATCGATAATTGGAAAACATTTTAGGTTATCGGACATTTGACACTCTCTCCCCCCCCCCTCCCCTCTCTTTCTCAATTTGCATATTCCCCCCCCCCTTTCTTATGCATCCATTGACTTTCCTTTCTCTTTGCCATATTCCCCCCCCCCCCTCCCTCTTTTGCCGTGCTCATCTTTTTAAACATATTAAGCTTTAATAGTCAAAAATGAATTTGATCTTTTTTGATGAGAGAGGTCAATAGAATGACAAATTAAAGGGGGAGAGTAAAGGGGAGAAACCGAATTGGTGGGAAAAATTGGGTGATGAGGGGGGGGGGGAGAGGGGAGGAGAGAAGGGGAGGGGGGGGAGAGAAGGGGGAGGGGGGGGGGAGGGGGGGGGGAGAGGGGAGGAGAGAAGGGGAGGGGGGGGGGGGGGAGAGGGGGCGGGGGGGACACGCCATGCCAACAAATAACAGAAGGAATGGCCAGCAGAAGGAAAGGGCATGTTGCGCTGTTGCCAAAAGCCAAAGGCAAATTAAAAAAGCTGAAGTCCGAGGATAAAAAAACACCGCCGTCTTTCTTTTTTTGGAAAATTGAAGAATATTAATTAGGTAAAACAAATCGAAGAATATTTTTATGACATGAATTTTGAGCAACGGAAAATTGGGCACTTTTTGTGATAGTTTATTCCCATTTAAAAAAAAAATCCTTCTGTGCATTCCGTCGTTCCTTTCGCTTTCTTTCCCCCAATTCGTTCTTTTGGTGGCCTTCTCTTTTCAATCTCTTCTGATTTTGGTGCCGTTGGTTGTGGGATGAGAGAAAAAAGACCATTTAAGGAAAATATTCACCAAATGAATGTTAATTTATTTCATCAAATTTTGTGCCTCCGTTGCCCCCCCCCCCCGCCGCTTCAGTAATTTTTTGAATTGGGAAATGAACGGACGGATGGGCATCGATTCTTTGTGTTTGGTCGTCCGTTCGTCGGTCCGTTTTTTGCCTCGGGCAATGAATGTCCAATGCATGTGATCGGCAAGGGATAAGAGAAGGGGTGGGATAACAAACACAAAATGGGACAGCAGGGAGCATTATATAATAATACAATTAATACAGTGAAAGGGGAGTTTAGCCAAAAAAGCGACAAAAGACAAAAAGTTGGCATTCCGATTGAACCGATTGGGAAGGAAGCGATGCCATTACTATAAGGAGAGGAAGAGTTTGTTATGGCACAGATGTGAAGGAATAAACTTGAATTGGGAAAGGATGAACTTTAGTGACAGATGGTGGCGAAATGGGTGGACAAAGGGGGGAAAAGGAAGGGAGGGGGGAGGAAAAGGAAAGGAAAAGCCAAGGAAAAGGAAAGGAAAAGCCAAGGAAAAGGAAAGGAATGATTTGGGAACAAACAGAAAAGAGATGGTAAAGAATGGAAGGGAAAGAGAAATGGAAAGGAAAAGGAGGCTAAATTGGGGGGGGGGGGGAAGAGCAGTGATAAGGCAAACGCAAAGAAAAGGGAGGACACAGCAGCAGGGGAAAGGGGGGGGGGAGAGAGAGTGGTCGCGGATCAGCACAAAATTGGGTCAAAGGGAATGGTCAAATGAATGGGGGGGGGGGTAAACATTGGGCGGGAGAGTCGCACATTTGCGATGGCCCAACTGATCGATCGAAGAACGGGGGGAAGGGGAGATATTCTGTACAATTTGAACAAACGGTATCTTTATTTCGTTTGGCACAAAATGGTTTCTACAAGAAATGGGCATTTGGTGGCGTTTGTTTGTCCCATGGCAATTGAAAAAGGAAAGGCGCCGATTGGCCAAATTTGAATGGCGTGGAAAAATGCCAGGCAATGAAAAGGCAAAGGAAAGAGAGAAGCAAACGAACTTTTAATGCTTTCTTTTGTGGGAAATCACAAAAACAATTTGTAATTTGTTGGTCTGTAATGCGTATTTCTGCGCTTTTATTCTTTCATTCATTTTTATTTTCATCAGTTCGTAAAAATGAAATTTTGAATTTTTGCGGAAGGACAATGGGCACATTGTGAGAAGGGAAAGGGAAAGGTGTGAAGGGAGACGAATGGGGGGGGGGGAGAGGGAGGGGGAATGAATACGGGGGGGGGGGGGGGAGGGCATCAATTATGCACTGAGAAGCCCCGTGAAAAGCTTTGTCTGTTCGGGAAAACAGAAAGGGACTTTTGGCATTGACAAAGAAAAATTGAGAAAAAACGAGCAAAAGAAAAAAAAAGTGAGAAGAAAGAAAAAGTAAAAGCAAAGGATGGACTGATCAGTGATCGAATGCATCCAGCCAAAGAAATGCCATCGGACTGCGCAGAAGGGCACGGACGGAAAGGAACAGCGAAGCGACGGAGGGGAGAAAGGGCAGAAGGACGGCACGGGCGGAGGACACCAAATCCATTTGGCAGTCCAAATGGGCCAGCGGCACTTCGCTGAGGCGACTTCCGCTGTATTTTTGGGGCGAGGCGCGAGAACAGATCAGAAAGCGATAGTCGATGACCTGGGAAGGGGTGGAAATGAGCACAAAAGGACAAAAAACAAGCCAAATGCATGGAGAGCCATGGAAATAAATAAAAAATTTTAAGTTTTAATTTTTGCCGCATCGAATTACCATCGCGGAATGTTGGCGCAGCCATTGGACCCATTGGGCGGAGGAACAGTCGCAGTAAAAAGAATTGCGCAGTAAAAGCTGAGCAAGCGGAGAGTGTGAAGCCAATTCAGTGGCGAAGGTGCGAAATTGCGTTTCCAATGAATGAAAAGAATTTCTGAAATGATTTTCAATTTATTTGGGGGGGGGGAGAAAGAGGGGGGGGGGGGGAAGGAATTGAAGAAGCACCCTCAATTAGAGGGTATTGCCGACACAGTCCCAAAACCTCTCCAAATTAATGCTTCCGATGTGTGCCAGGCAAGAAACATTCAGTGACAGCGACTCAAGCAGATTCTGTCTTTAAGTGAAAAGAAATGTAAATTGAAAAAAAGCGAAGATAACACCTCAAATCCAAATGACGAAGTGATGGGAAGGGACATGGCAATTGGGAGGGAACGCTGGTGAAAAAGTTGTAGCTGAGGTCCAACAACTAACAATGAATGAGTGGTGAGGGGAGAGAAAATATGTAGGGGAAAAGGAGGGGGGGGGGGGAAATGTGGGAAAAGAGAGAGAGGAGGGGGAGGGGAAGGGGGGGAGGGGGGAGGGAGGGGATGGAGAAAATGGGGATAAATGAGGGGGAGGAATGGGGGAAAAGAGAGAGAGGAGGGGAAGGGGAAGGGGAAGGGGGAGGGGGAGGGGAAGGGGGAGGGGAAGGGGAAGCGGGAAGGGGGGGAGGGAGGGGGTGGACGAAAATGGGGATAAATGAGGGGGAGGGAATGGGGAAAAGAGAGAGAGGAGGGGGAGGGGAAGGGGGAGGGAATGGGGAAAAGAGAGAGAGAGGAGGGGAGGGGAAGGGGGAGGGGGAGGGGAAAGGGGGAGGGAATGGGGGAAAAGAGAGAGAGGAGGGGGAGGGGAGGGGAAGGGGGAGGGGAAGGGGAAGCGGAGGGGGAGGGGACGGGGAGGGGGAGGGGAAGGGGGAGGGGGGAGGGAGGGATGGAGAAAATGGGGAATAAATGAGGGGGAAGACGGGGAAGGGGAGGGAAGGGGGAAGGGGGAGGGGGAGGGGAGGGGGAGGGGGAGGGGAGGGGGGGGAGGGGAGGGGAGGGAGGGGAGGGAAGGGGGAGGGAAAGGGGGAGGGGAAGGGGGAGGGGGGAGGGAGGGGAGGGGAGGGGAGGGAAGGGGAAGGGGGAGGAGGAGGGAATGGGGGAAAAGAGAGAGAGGAGGGGGAGGGGAGGGGAAAGGGGAGGGACCTCCAACCGACGCAAGTCGGCCTTTTCAAAGAGTTTGAGCATCAACGCAAATTGAACAATTCGATTGTGTGGAGAAGTGAACGCACGGCGAAGGAACAGCTGAAACAAATTCTTGGCTTACTTGATAAATTGAATTTCGCCAAGAAAGCCCAAATTCTTCTGATAGTGTTTTTTTGTCCACTGACTTTTCGAAGTCGCGGGGAATGACTCAGAAAGTTAACATTCTCCTCACTCAACACTATCTAAAAGCACAATGATTCATTTCTTGATTTATTGCTGCTAATTGGGTGCCTCGTTGTTGCTCAAGTCCAAAACTTCGATGTTCGGCGCTCCTCGGAGGGCATTTCGGTGCAAATTGACAATATACTGAAAAAGAAAGAAGGACAAACCCAAAAACGATAAGTGTCGTCTAATGAGTGTTTATGCTTTATTTCTCACATTTGCCGAAATGTTCAAAACGCGCAAACGGTCCAAAGAATGTGAGCCGAAAAGCGGCCCCTCCGGCAATTCTTGGAAATTATTGCCGTGGAAAGTCAATTGCTCCACCGAACTGAACAATTAATCAGTCATCGCCTCATTTGCCTTCTCACTCGTAATGGCCGTTCAGATAATGGAACACGGCGTTGTCCACAAATTGGGCATTAATACAGGCGATTTCGTTGGATTTGTCGTTGCACAGACAAGCGGCGAATTCGCCAAGCGCACCGCGGCACTGGAACTGCACATTTGGGTCCTGAAGAGAGGACAAATGCCAAAAGCAGCAGATTGGACTGATCAGTGGCTGTTTTGCTGCTGATCAGTCACCCCACCCCCTCACATTTTCAAAACCAATTCGCATTTGTCTCTGCCGTTCCTTTTGCGATGGCGCTAATCCCTCGAGGAATTTTGGCACGCCAAAAAACAAAACGGACAGCAAAAGCAGCGCATGCAAAGAGTTGGGAAATTGGACGGGGAAGAAAAGGGAGGCGCGGGTGACGGATTGTTGCGGAAAAGGGCGGGGGCGATCGGAGAAAGGCATCCCTTCAGGGGACGGAGAGAAGCAACGAAAGCGGGGGACAGCGCCGAAAGGGAAATGCCGAGGGGAGGGCGGGTCCCATTGGGGACAAACGAAAAGCTGAAAAAGGGAAGGGGCAAATGAACGAAGAACGAACAGAACGAGGAAAAGCAGCGCAATGAACGAAATGAATTCCTTGGGGAAATGTTATCATAAGAGGAAAACGTGGGAAAAAGAAGCGATGATTCAAATGGACACTTTCTGAGGGGAAAATGGGAGGGAACATAACGGAGAGGGAAGGGAAGGGAAAGGGTAATTAATTGTCTAATGTTTACGGGAATAAATATTGCATATCATTTTTAAATGTGCCTAAAATGTGAAACATTCTGATTTTATGGTATTAGGGGTGTTAACAAATTGAAAATCTTTCGTTGAGCTGCTGCTGGCGGAAACCCCAGCAGCAGAAAAAAGGATTTTTAAAAGGTATATTTTCTCAGGAGAATATTTCTCCTATATATTATATTTAGAGAATTACATTTATAGGCGCATTTAAAAATAATATACGTTTTGTACCCCGTAAATTACAGATGGGGGGAGGTAAAGCGGAGGGAGGGGAAAAGCGGAAGGGGGAGGGGGGAGGGGGGAGGGAAGAGGAGGGAAGTTAATGGGGAGGGGGGAGGGGACATTGGTGACAATATTTGCCAGAGAAATTGCCGGAGGGCGAAGGGGAGGAAACGAAGTTATTTCCCGCCTTTGCTGTCATATGTCCGTGGGAGAAAATGGAAGCGACCAGCAGAAGCACTTTAACCCCAAACATTGGGCTGTCAATTTGCCTTTGCTGCAACGTGAAAATGTGCCAGCCCCAGGCAATGAATGGGAATGAATGTCTTTCCTTTTTCATCCCCGGGGGAGCAAATCAGCAGAAGGAGGTAGAGAAAGGAAGACAGAGAAAGATGAAAGAGGGAGCAATGGAAAGGACAAGGCAGAAGAGAAAGAAAAGGGAAGAGAGATAGAGCAAAGAGCAGAGAGAAAGAGAGAGAGAGAGAGAGAATACAGGGACAAAAGCAGAAGAGAGAAAGATGAGAAAGGAATAACAGAGGATAAAGCATGAAGAGAAAGAGAGAGAGAGAGAGAGAGAGAGAGGGAGAACAGAGCGCAAAGCCTAGGGTAGAGAGAAGAGTAAAGACAGACAGAGAGAGGGAGAAGAGGGAAAAAACACTGGAGAAAGCAATGGAAGAGAAAGAGAGTGACCAGGCTAATTCGGTAATTACGGCTTTTTTGGTTCTTTCGTAATTACGGATTACAGGTTCTACGGTATCCAAAATTAAGGAAAAGGGCATTTGGCGCCAAGCCAAAGAAAATCAATTTAATAAATCATGATTCAACAATGGGATTGTCCTTTTTTTAGCTTCACCCACCGAAAAATAAAAAAATAAGAATTAGAATTCTCGTTATTTCTGCTTCTCTAATTCTTTTGGCGCCGAAACGATAGACACCAGGGATGGAATTCCGAGGCACCAAAAAATTTCGGAAGTCGGAAAAGTCGGAATTCCGAGGCTCAAAAATTTTTCGGAAGTCGGAATTCCGTGCCATCCCTGATAGACACCAAAAGAATCGTTAAATTTTTTATAATAGGGATTATACAGATTTCATAATTGAAAATCCAGTTACGTTCTCAATGTTCAGTCCTCTGGTGATGACCCAATCCGACAGCCGACATTTTCCCACTCTCTCCCCCTCCCCCGCCCATTGATCCCTCATCGAAACACTGACCAACTGATCATATTTTGTTCGACACATGCTACGCAGCAACAAAAATGAATACCTAAATTATTTTGCCATTATTCAAAAATTGAAGGCACAATTCGGTCCTTCTCAACATTCAATGCCCTCCCCCTCCTCCCTCCCCCCATTATCTCTCTCTTCTTCTTCTTCTTCCGTGTCGTCCCATTGCCTTTCTCTACCGGTTTGCCCCCCCCCCCCCCCCCTCCCTCTCTCTCTGTCAATTGGCTGTACTTTCTCCGTTCTTCCGTTGTTTTGTCGCTTATAACCATCCGAATCTTCTAATAGCGAAGAATGGGAGAACAGACAGAAGCGGAACACCGCTTCCCAACGGACGGAAGAGAACGAAAGCCCTTCACAAAGAAAAAGCATTGAGTCGCCCCTCTCCCCTGGCAATTCCTTATTTCTTACTATTGTTGTCCTTAGGCAACTAATTTGATCCATGGCATTTGTCCCATTTGCTCCTCTTTCCCCTCCCCCCCCCCTTTTTTCTTTTTGCTTTTTCAGCCTTTTCACAAATTTTTCTCTCTCATTCTCTCTCTCTCTCTCTTTCTGTGTTTCTCTCTTCGTCATTTCTTTCTTTCCGCCGATGGAAATGCTGCGCAATGGGATGATGATGAAGAGCATTCATCCGCAGCAGCAGCAGTTGGTCTTCGATGGGAAAGGATGGTCAATGAATGCCCCGTTTCGGTCGGTGCCTTCGGGGGTCATCCCCGTCCTCGCCCATCCGTCATCCCCCCCCCCCCTCCCTCCCCTTTTGTCCCCCCCCTTTTCGTCCGTCCGTCAGTCATCGACCGACCGATCCTTCCGTCTCAATTCTTCGCGGTTTCTCATCACATTTATTTTGAATGAAGGAAGGTGATAATCTGATACTTTGTTAACCTCCGACGCTTCGATCTGCTGACTGACCCAAATGCTGAACTGCGCTCCTTAATTGGTTTTGAGAGAATCCCCCAATCAAAGTGATCTCGCAAAATCAATTTTCTGTTCTCCAAGCTTTAAGCGGTGCTGTGTCGAAGTGACAAAAAGGCAAATGAGTGGTGATCAGAAGAGGCGGGTCATTTCAGTACGGAAGAGTTATTCTAATGATTAATTAATTATTTAAATTTATGATTGAATAATAAGCTAATAATATATATATATATATATATTTGGCTCTATTTCAGTTTACACGACCATGAAAAAAGACACGACCATGTAATATTTTGATAAATTTCATGCACCATAACTTTTTCTAGAAGCACCCAATTTAAACATTCTTGGTACCATTTGATAGCCCTAAGTGTCCTCTATGTTTCTGTAAAATTTCAAAAAATTTCGTTGAGTTTCAATCAAGTTGTGGTCAAAAAGGTTTACCAAATTAATTTTTGAAATTTATAAGCCACAATTTTTTTTGATTTCATGCATATTTTTTGCAGCCCTGTTAATTAATAATATAATTATTTTAATTTATTAATTAGATTTGCTGATCATAATTATAATTTCGATTTATTATTTTAATATTTCCCAAACAAATTACATTTTTGTGAGAGAAATACAGTGCCCCAAAAAAGTCTTGACTCAAACCTGAAAAACTATCTTATAGTTAATTTGAAAATTTGAAATAATTCATGCTTGCATATTTTTGGTGCTGATCAAAAAAGTCTCCTACACCAACTTGATCAGGTCACTCCTTCCTAGTGACCGGGAAACCCCAAAATACACTGAAAATTGGGGAAATTTAAAATCCCTAGGGGTTGGGAAATCTTTTCTAGAGAAAATGGGCAAGCCCATTGGGAAGAGCACAAAATTCTCTACTGATTTGCCTTTTGAATAATGGGGCTACGACTTTTACATAAAAAGATATTACTTGGTTGAATAATTGATCACCATAAAAATGATCAATTTTTGATCAGTGCCATAACTTTTTGTAGAAGCGTCCAAATTACATATTCTTGGTATTATTTGATAGCCCTAATTGTCCTCATTTTGCCTTTAAAATTTCAAAAATATGGTTATGTTTCAAAAAAATTGTGGCTTATAAATTTCAAAAATTAATTTGGTAAACCTTTTTGACCACAACTTGATTGAAACTCAATGAAATTTTTTGAAATTTTACAGAAAAATAGAGGACACTTAGGGCTATCAAATGGTACCAAGAATGTTTAATTTTGGGTGCTTCTAGAAAAAGTTATGGTGCATGAAATTTATCAAAATATTACATGGTCGTGTCTTTTTTCGTGGTCGTGTAAACTGAAATAGAGCCAAATATATTTATTATTTAATTAATCATTAGAATAACTCTTCCGTACTGAAATGACCCGCCTCTTCTGATCAGTGATCACCACACATTTGCCTTTTTGTCACTTCGACTCACCACGGCTTTAAGCTACTCTTTCCACCCTCTCTCCCCCCCTCCTCTCCCTCTATTTCCTCTTCACCTCTCTCTCTATCTCTCTTCCCTCTTCTCTCTCTCTCTCTCTCTCTCTCTCTTCTCTCCTACTCTCTCCTCTCTCTCTCTCTCTCTCTCTCTCTCTCTCTCTCTCTCTCTCTCTCTCTCTCTCTCTCTCTCTCCTCTCTCTCTCCTTATTTCGGAACTTCGGCATAAACTTTCATAGTATGGTGATTTTTGAAAATAAAGATTGAACTCCTAATTATGTTTGTGTAATTATTTAAAAATTGGGTTCATTAATTATACTTTCAATTTTTTTGATTTCAAGTCAAGAATAACTGAAAAGAGAAGAAGAACTGAACTTTTTGTTCGTTGTTCGTGGCAAGTGAACGATGGGAAATTGTTTGGGCGCCCATTGCGGACGGAGAAAGGTAAAAAGGCGCGGTTGGGCGGGCGTTGGCTTCGAAAAGTGATTGGAGTGATTGCCCTCCCCCCCCCCCCCAAAGGACCCATTGGCCCTCTCCTCCGATCACTTCCGCTCTCCCCGGCACTCTCTCTCCCCGTTGTCCTGCCATTCCCCGCCCGCACTTCTCCAGAAACATTTGGCAGAAGCGACTGTTTTGGCCGTCGTCACCAATGGTACTGATAAGAATTGATCATTCGTTCGTTTGATCACTCTTTCCCCCCCCCCCCCTCCGTTCGTTCAGCCGTCCCTCCCATTCCCTCCTCCCCACAAATCGGTCTTTCGGGCTCCACGCCAATTTTGAAGTCGGTGAGGAGCAGCGGCGGAGGATCGCCATGTTCAACCAATTTGAGCGTTGCTGAGGGCTCAAAAAACGGTGGAGGCAGCAGCAGAAGCGCAAACGCACAACAGGGGACAAATGGAAGCGGAAACAACCTTTTCATTGCTTTGTTCGACTACAGTAAGTGAGGCAATGTCATCCGATCGGCTGATCACTTGAATGGAGTCCGGTCGATTGATCATTAAAACCAATTCGAATGAAATACGATACAGTCGGCTGGTTAATTGACTTAACTATCGGCTGCTCATCTTAAATTAATATGCATGAACCAATCGGCTGGCTGATCATTAGTATCAATTAATAGAAATGATCGGATTCGCTCAGCTGATCAATTGGTATAACCGATCAGCTAATCTCCAACCTTTTGGTTCACTGTTTACTCATTGTCAGATGCACGAACGGATGACGACCTGAACTTTAAGAAGGGGGAAGCGTTGGAAATTCTGAACGATTTCCAAGGCGATTGGTGGTACGCGAAGAGTTTGATCAGTGGCAAGTGCGGCTTTATCCCGTCCAATTACGTCGCCCGCGAAGTGAGAAAGCCTTTAAAAGCCTTTCAAATCCTTCCAAATCCCTTCTGTCCTTTTTAGTCTTCCATCGATGCACAACCGTAAACACTTTGATGTCTTTTTCCGTTTAATCAATTGTCTTCCGTTCGTCAGATGGTATTTCGGCAAATTGCGCAGGATCGATGCGGAAAAGTTGCTGATGTTGGGCGTCAATGAGCACGGGGCGTTCCTCGTCCGCGACTCGGAGTCGCGTCACAACGAATTTTCACTGTCCGGTCCGTCCGTTTTTAATTGCCAAACTTCTTCTTTCGTTGGCTTTTTCAGTCAGGGACGGTGAAGTGGTGAAGCACTACCGAATTCGCCAGTTGGACAACGGCGGCTTTTTCATCGCCCGTCGCGTCACTTTCGGCACTTTGCAGGAATTAGTCCAACATTACAGCGAGGAGGCCGGTCCGCAAGGGCACGATTCATTTTGGTCGAAAATTCGCATTTTAAGACGGACTTTGTGTGACTTTGACAAAGCCGGCGATGAAAGTGGAGGTCTGTAACTCTTCTTGGAGTGCCAATTTCGCACTTTGTTTAGACGCCAATGACCAGCACTTTCACCCACGACGACCAATGGGAAATCGACCGGCGAAGTCTCCGATTGGTGCGCCAAGTGGGCGCAGGACAATTCGGCGAGGTCCGATCATAAAACCAATTCGTAAATGAAGCAACACCAAAGGTGTGGGAGGCGCGGTGGAACCATTCGATGCCCGTGGCAGTCAAAAAGGTGCCAAAGGCAATCGAATGCCACCAATGCGCCCCATCTTCCATTTTAAGCTGAAGCCCGGCTCCACCGCTTGTGTCGCGGATTTTCTTGCAGAGGCAATGCCCAGCAAATGCTTTTATATCAACAAAAGGTCGCTTTTAGGCTCAACTGATGAAACGTCTGCGACACCCAAAACTGCTTCAGCTTTACGCGGTGTGCACTCGGGAAGAGCCATTTTTAATAGTGACGGAATTAATGCAGGGTAAGCAATTAGGGGGGAGGGGGGGGGGATAGACCGGCTCATAGACCGGTCCAATTCCCAATGGTATCCAAATCCAAAGCCACAAACATCGCTTAATCCAAAATCCCATGACAATCCCCGGGGAGGAGAAGCAGAGAAGGGACGGAGCATCGTTCGCATTCAGAGAATCTGCTGCATTTTCTGCAAGGCCATGGCCGAGTGTGTAACGTCGCGCAGGTTGAAGAAGCGAAGGACGCCCTTTTCACTTTTCTTTTTCAGTTGGTCGACGTCGCCGCGCAAATTGCCTCTGGCATGCGTTATTTGGAGGTGCCAAAGCGAAAGTGTTTAAATTTCCAAAAATTCGCAGGAGAAAAATTTCATTCACCGTGACCTCGCTGCGCGAAACATTCTCATCTCACACCCTTCGGTGGTCAAAATTGCGGACTTCGGACTTGCTCGGCTTATCCGCGAGAACGAATACGAAGCGCGAGTGGGCGCCCGTTTTCCGATTAAAGTCGGCGCCCTTTCCCTCACTTTTTACTTTGGACATTCAGTGGACGGCGCCTGAGGCGGCTAATTACAACAAATTCACTGTCAAATCTGACGTTTGGTCCTTCGGCATTCTGCTCACCGAATTGGTCACTTTTGGCAGGATACCATACCCGGGTGGGCAATCGTCGCTTCCAATTATGATACCGTAGCTTTCCTAACACAAACCAGGCATGACAAACGCAGAAGTATTACACAAAGTTGAGAATGGATACCGAATGCCATGCCCACCGAACTGTCCAATTGTGCTCTACGAAATTATGCTACAGTATGGCGTAAAAGTTACGATACTTGAACATTTGAATTTGACCAAGGTGTTGGCATAAAGACGCGGAGAAACGGCCGACATTTGAAACATTACAATGGAAATTGGAGGAGCTGTTCACCAGTGATGGGTCCGAGTACAAAGAAGCAATTATGAGCTATTGAGTGAGTCTAATAGAAGGAGGGGGCGATGTAACGGGGAAGGACCCCTAATTAAGGGGTAATTAAGGTGAGAAAGGCCAACCGACGACGGAATGGTCACTCAGCACACAGAAAGCCTCGTCGTTTTCGCTTTCGCTTCTTCGCCCACTCTCTGCTCAATCCCTCCCCCCGCAATTCACACTTTTCTTTCCTCATTTTTTCATCGTTTATTATATTTTTAAAATTACACAAGAAATAAATGAAATGGCATTTAATAAAAGATAAAAAAAAGAACAATGAACCCGTTTTATTATTATTGTTTCGCCAAACCATGCATAAGGCAAATTGATTAAAAAATAAAACCCACAATTTTTTTTTACAACTTTTTTTTGCTTTTTGTATCACTTTTTGCGGCGCTCTATTTTTCGAAAATTTTATGAAATTTCCTTTGGCCCCTGGTACAAAATATGAAATAACCACCCACCCCTTGCCCAACTATGGGTCAGGTTAACGGGGGGGGGGGGGGTTGGGGTGTTACGGCCGAAGTTGAGTTGGGAAATGTCAAACGTTCGCCCTTATTTAATCAATTAATCAACAACCGAACCAAAAATCTGGCAAACTTATAAAAAAAAATTTCAATTTTTTCTGGCGCATTTCAGCGTTTCCAAAAAAATTTATGTCAGAAAATGACTTTTTCAGGGGCGAAATGACCAAAATGTCCGAATCGCAACCCTAACAAATGATTTAACCATTCGTGCCAATTCCTTTTCATTTTCTCCTTTCTTTGCTTTCACATTGCAAATTGCTTCAAATGCCTTCGCTCCGCCGTTGGCGTCGAAATGGTCAAAAGAATGCCTTTTTTAACTTTTGTGATTAAACGGGCGATCATTTGCCACCGAAGTGCGACTGACCCATCCCTTCGAAGGATGGCCGTGTGATTCGAACTTCGGGGGGAGCGATGGCGGCGGTGGGAAAGGGAGGCAAATGGGGCACAGGGGCCAAAGGGTGGTGGGCCTGATGAGCCATCGGACTGAAAAGGCAAGTGAAAATGGAGGGGGGGGGGGGGACAATCACCTGACGGAAATGGTCACCCGACTGATTGGCTTCGCAGTGCCCCCGCCGTTCGACTGAAAGGGCTGCATCGAAGTGGACCGAGTCATGAAGGGGCTAAGAGAAACTTAGAAACGCGGAAAACAATGGCACCTTCCGGGAGGGGTCGTAAATGGGGATGAAAGTGCCGCAGGCGATTTGGCACGGACACCGGCGATACAATCGCCCAGGTGATTCTGCAAGAGATCACAGACCAAAAGGGACTCCGCCACCTGTGAAAACGTAAAGTTGACCGGACGCAGAAGACCCACAGACAAAAGGCCAACTGATAAAAGACTAACAGACAAAAGAGCAACAGACAAAAGTAACAGTTTTTATTTATATTTTTAATGTATTAATTTGAATTTTATCCATGTGCGGAAAATGTTTTTTGACAAGCAAATCATTATAAGTTAACCGCTATGGACTAAGTTGAAAATGGGAAATTTGCCAAAGTTAAATAAATGTTTGGCTGCTTTTATCGCTTCACAAAAGGGCGGTATTAACTTGGCGTTTTGTAATGTAATTTTTATGAAGATGGATTGTGGCCAGAAGCCAAATTATATAATCGCGCAAAGCAAATGAAAAAGCGCTAAAGCTCATTAGGGATAATCGTCAGGCGGATTCAGCCAGTTTTTTGAGAGAAACTTCTCGATTGATTAAATTCAACAAGAAACCGAGGATATGGATGAAGAAAATTCTATTGATGAAATTGAATAATCTTTTTTATACCAATCTCACCTAATAGGTACTTAAAAATAAAAGGGTGCTGTGTCGAAGTGACAAAAAGCCAAATGTGTGGTGATCAGAAGAGGCGGGTCATTTCAGTATTAATTATTTAAATTTATAATTGAATAATAAGCTAATAATATATATATATATATTTTTTTTTCAACCAAGTAATATCTTTTATGTAAAAGTCGTAGCCCCATTATTCAAAAGGCAAATCAGTAGAGAATTTTGTGCTCTTCCCAATGGGCTTGCCCATTTTCTCTAGAAAAGATTTCACAACCCCTAGGGATTTTAAATTTTCCCGATTTTCGGTGTATTTTGGGGTGTCCCGGTAACTAGGAAGGAGTGACCTGATCAAGTTGGTGTAGGAGACTTTTTTGATCAGCACCAAAAATTATGCAAGCATGAATTATTTCAAATTTTCAAATTAACTATAAGATAGTTTTTCAGGTTTGAGTCAAGACTTTTTTGGGGCACTGTATTTCTCTCACAAAAATGTAATTTGTTTGGGAAATATTAAAATAATAAATCGAAATTATAATTATGATCAGCAAATCTAATTAATAAATTAAAATAATTATATTATTAATTATTAATAAATTAAAATAATTACATTATCAATTAATTAAAATCATTTATTCCGTACTGAAATGACCCGCCTCTTCTGATCACCACTCATTTGCCTTTTTGTCATTCCGACTCACCACGAAATAAAAGAATACAAATAAAAGTTTTGGGTCTTTTGTTTGTGGGTCTTACGTAAGTACGCCATTTTAGAGTATGAAACAAAATGTTCTGTCGACCTTTTTTGATTTATTTAAATGCCAAATTGTCTCTGTTCAGTTCGAAAACCGACCCAACTCATTCGGTGCCCCTTTCGGTGCCATTATTTTTTGCGCTTCGCTTCCCCTGCCCACCATTTTGTCGTAAACGTTCTCCCCGTAAATGCAATGGCGTCTCTGCCGTTCCAACACTTTGCGCGGGTCTTCTGAGATGAACGCGTGCTTCGGCGTCGACCTGTCACTTCCTTTTTGATTTGCTTTTTTCACTTCCCCCCCCCCCCCCGTTTAAAATTTTAAAATCTTTGGCTTGCTCAGTCGGTCCATGGGAAGTGACCAAAGCACGGAAAAATGGTCCCTTATTTTAAGTTAACAATTAATTACCCATGGACTGTGAAAAAACGCAAAAATGCTAAGGCTTTGTGAACCCATTCTTTTTTTTACCGCGCCACCCGCGGCTGTTCGTCCCCCAAAGTGCGCAAAGCCTCCGCAATATAATCTGTGTCATGGTTCAACTGGCAAATGTCATCCGCCGATAAATAAATGCCAAATCCGACGCCTTTCCCTCCGACAGCCGCGCGCATTTCCCCTAAAGGGAAAGAGAAGGACGGAGAAGGGCACGCACTTCCACAGCTCAAATTGGCACACTCCCAACTGAAGCCGTGCTCAGAACTCGAAAATCTTTCCATTCCTTCCTTTGCTCCTCCCTCTTCCTTTTCATCTTTCTCTTCTCTCCCCTTCCTTTCCTTCCTCCTCTCTTCTCCCTCTTCCTTTTCATCTTTCTCTTCTCTCCCCTTCCTTTCCTTCCTCCTCTCTTCTCCCTCTTCCTTTTCATCTTTCTCTTCTCTCCCCTTCCTTTCCTTCCTCCTCTCTTCTCCCTCCCTCTTCGTCTTCTGTTCCTTACTTTCCTACTTTCCCTCTCTCCCTTCCTTTCCTTCCTCCTCTCTTCTCCCTCTTCCTTTTCATCTCTCTCTTCCTTCCTCCTCTCTTCTCCCTCCCTCTTCGTCTTCTGTTCCTTACTTTCCTACTTTCCCTCTTCCTTCCTCTCCTCTCTTCTCCTCTTCCTTTCATCTCTCTCTTCCTTCTCCTCTCTTCTCCCTCCTCTTCGTCTTCTGTTCCTTACTTTTCCCTCTTTCCTTACCCCCCCCCCCTCGCTCTCTCTCTCTCCATTTTTTCTCCTCCTTCCTTTTCCCTCTCTCCTCTCTCTCACCTTTTTTGCTCCCACTTCGATATGTCTGATGAAGTGCGTCCATTGGGATTTTGCCTGTCCTGACGCCTTTATGCAGCCGAATTCGCTGTGTAAAACTCAGATCCGTCGGCTTTTGCTCCGTGCCGTTTCTTTGCTTCGGTTGGTGTCGCGACAATCCGTTCACCACTTTTGCCGGAGGGGACGCTTTCGAATGGACGGCGCAGAGATCGCGGGAATGTGTGCGAGAGAACAGTCCGAGGGGCCTAAAGAACATTCGGAGGAAAAGCCGAAAGAACGGCGGACCATTTGCGAGAAGAAGCGGACTGAGAGGGCGAATTTGGGGCTGAACTAACAGCAGCACAATTTGGCGTCGTCGGAAGCTGAGAGGAGGTCGAAGGAGCAGCTCAAAGGGGAAAAGCAAACTTTGGCATTCATTGGTTGGCATAATGTCCACCTTTTAATTGGCACTTACTTTCGTCCCTTTCCCTCCAATTCTTTCCTTCCGCTGCTGCTGCTGCCTTCGCGGCATGCAAATCGGCGGTTGACTTTGATCGGATTCCGCCTTTTTTGTTGGCTTTGTCCCAAACTCCGTGCCCATCGGTGGCACAATTTCCCTTCGCCTTGGTCAAGGGATGCGGAGGTTTATCGGCGGTTGTACATTTCTGCTGATGTTGGAGATTATGCAATTATTTTCTAATATCCTCGCTCTCCCCCCCCCCCAATGCCACTTACAATTACCTCCCCTCAAATGCAATCCTTTACTTATCCCCCCAAATGCCATCCCTTACCTCCACCCAAATGCCATCCTTTACTTATCCCCCCAAATGCCATCCCTAACCTCATCCCCATCCCCTCAAAATTCCATCCCCTCTCCCGGCCGTCCCTCACCCGACTCTCCCCATGCGTTTGGGTCGTCTTCGCTTTGGCTTTGTCCCCTTCCCTTTCCCCGTCCTTTTCCAAAAGGTCGCTGCGACTCTGCGATTTTGTCTAAATTCTTGACTTTATCCCGTGCATCAGATACTTTCAAAAAGACCACTCTGCTGATTCCGCTGATTCCCCGGTAAAAAACGGAAAAAAAATGGTGCCATTTCGCGTGTCGGCGAACTTTTGGCCGACTGTTGCCGCCTTCGGTCCGTCTCCGACTGTTTGCGTCTCTCTGCCGGCAACGAAGACTTGGACGGTGCCGACTTCATCGAAGATCGAATTTTGGATTTAATGCATATGTCGCAACTAATGCAAAAAATAGTGCCAAAAGGGAAAAGGCAGGGAATTTTGGATTTTTATGAAAAACAACAAAATAAGAAAGATGACATTTGCAAAGGATGTCTTGACTTGGCAAGACCAAGAAGCAAACTGAATAAGGCAGAATGAAAGGGACACTTTTGTCCCTTGGGATTGAGAGGGAAGAGGAAGAGGAGGGTGGAAAGGGGGAGAGGAAGACGAAGAGGAGGGGGGAGGAAGAGGAAGGGGCGAGGAAGAGGAAGAGGAGGGTGGAAAGGGGGAGAGGAAGACGAAGAGGAGGGGGGAGGAAGAGGAAGGGGCGAGGAAGAGGAAGAGGAGGGTGGAAAGGGGGAGAGGAAGACGAAGAGGAGGGGGGAGGAAGAGGAAGGGGCGAGGAAGAGGAGGGTGGAAAGGGGGAGAGGAAGACGAAGAGGAGGGGGGAGAGGAAGGAGGAAGGGGGAGGAAAGGGGGGGGAAAGGGGGAGAGGAAGACGAAGAGGAGGGGGGGGGGGGGGGGGAGGAAGAGGAAGAGAGGTGGAAGGGGGAGAGGGACGAAGAGGGGGGGGGGGAAAGAAGAGAAGGTGGAAAGGGGGGGGAGGAAGAGAGGAGGGGGGGAGGAAGAGGAGGAGGAGGGTGGAAAGGGGGAGAGGAAGACGAAGAGGAGGGGGGGGAGGAAGGAGGGGGAGAGGGGGTTGGGGAAAGGGGGAAGGAAGACGAAGAGGAGGGGGGAGGGAGAGGAGGAGGGTGGAAAGGGGGGAGGGGGAAGACGAAGAGGAGGGGGGGAGGAAGAGGAAGTGGGGGGAGAAGAAGGAAGAGGAGGGGGGGAAAGGGGGAAGGGAAAAGGGGAAGGGGAAACAAGAGGGGGGGGGGGGGGAGGAAGAGGGGGAGGAGGGGGAAAGGGGGAGGGGAAGAACGAAGAGGGGGGGGGGGGAAGAGGAGGGTGGAAAGGGGGAGGAAGACGAGAGGGGGGGAAGGAAAGAGGAGGGTGGAAAGGGGGAGAGGAAGACGAAGAGGAGGGGGGAGGAAGAGGAGGGTGGAAAGGGGGAGAGGAAGACGAAGAGGAGGGGAAGAGAACGGTGGAAAGGGGGAGAGGAAGACGAAGAGGAGGGGGGAGGAAGAGGAAGTGGGGAGGAAGAGGAAGAGGAGGGTGGAAAGGGGGAGAAGAGGACGAAGAGTAGGGGGGGGGGAGGAAGAGGAAGAGGAGGGTGGAAAGGGGGAGAGGAGGGAAAGGGGGAGAGGAAGACGAAGAGGAGGGGAGAGGAGGAAGAGGAGGAGGAGGAGGGGGACAATGACAGGGGAAAGAAATTGCAAAAATAAATAAATAAATAAAGATTTAATAAAATCAAGAAGCACAAAAAGAATGATGCAAAAGATATTTTGTCCAAAAAGTAACGAGAGGAATCAAAGGGAGGCGGAAGAAAGCCCTTTGTTTTTGGTCGTCTCATTTTTATGAGAATGACGTGGGGAGAATGAAAATGAGGAGGATGAGTGGCGATGGTTAGAGAAGCAAATAAACGAAGATGGAAGAAAGGCAAAAAAAGGCGGAGGGAATGAAGAAAAATTTAAATTTATTAATTGACAGGGGATTTTGGAAATATTATTAACATAAGAAAATCTTTCAAACATTTAATTTTCATTCCGTAGAGGGCAAACCCTTCCTCCTTCCCCCCGCCCCCCCCCCCCCGCCGGGTAATAATGGCCTTTTCGGCGTTTGATGAATCATCGATTCCAAAACTCCTCACGTCCATTATTTCTCCTTCATCCATTCATTGTCAGCTTCCATATATCAGTTTTACTTGATCATTTGTCAGCACACATAAGTCAATGACAAACAGTCGATTTGCCCTTTATTATCTCAAATAAATGCATTTTATTCCTTTCCAAATTTATGGGAAACATTTAGCAAATTGTCAAAAACGGCTGGCGCAAAAAGCGAACGATGGTAAAGGGACAATTTGAAGATAAAATTAAAGAAATGAAATTAATTGAACAGAGGGATTGAAGTGGGACTAAAATGAGCGACGCCGTAGTAATAAAATCCTTTCGAGTGGGAGAGACGGACCGACGAATAAAAAGCGGACTACGAAAGGGGGGGGGGGACATTTGGCCGAATTTAAAAAGCGCAACAAAATTAGCCACGCGGAATGGAAACACTCATTTGTTAGGGATTTTTTAGCTCTGAACCAATTGATTGTTAAATGCACCAAAAAGTTCGCTTTTTTGACAATGAATGGTTTACTTTTTTCTCTATTAACATTTGTTTTTCAACAAAAGTCTCCGTGGGAACGAAAACGAAAAAAAAGGTTATTATGAGGCGGTAGGGGTCAACTCCATCTTATTGTTAGTATAATAATGGGCCAATAAGTCAAAATTAACATTCTACAGATCGGAACTACCGGGACCGGGCCCCGATCTTAGATAATTGACCGGGCCCGGGCAATCCGGTTCAAAAAAGCCCGTTTATAACCGGGCCGGTCCAAAATTTTGGACAAGTCGCCAGACGGGCCCGGTTTATTAGGGACAATGATTTAACATTAGGGTTTCCATTTTTTGTAAGAAAGGGAATTTATGATTTAGATATAATTAAAGTTCGTAGGTGTTTTTTTTCAAATTCAGGGCAAACAGAGTAATGAATTTTGACCCAAATTTTGGGCTAATGTTTCATTTCCCGGGTTCTTCTCAACAATAGCTGATTTTAATTGCCTTGCACCGATCGCAGCGTTTATGTTTATTTTTCGGCATTTTCTTCGCTGAAATTCGATTTTTGCCTTAAAAATGATAAAAAAAAAAATCAAATATTGGGCGAACTTTGGGGCAAAAGCGAGTTCGATCAAAAGAGTTGATTTTTACCGGGGGCATTAATGTGAAAATGGCATTAATAGTTGGGTCGGCTTTTGTTATGTTCCGTAACAGTGCTTCTTCTGTTCGACTTGGCCTTCTCTTTTCCCCTTTATTGATTTGTCTCTTAATTGCCAAATCTTCCCGTGTCTGAACGGAATTGTCAATTCGTTGGGTGAAGCAATTGGTCCGATTATTGTCAATCAAAAGTTGGCTCATTGATTTGCAAAAGTTGGTTGGCAAAAGGGCGGCCAGAAAAGAAACAAAAAATAATTGGATAGAGAAGAACTCGGCGAAAGGCAAATAATGAGAGAGCAGTTGGCCCGGGCTGTGAGGCGATGGCCCGGGCATAATTTGCCATTTGTCAGATTGTGTTTCACTATGGCAGAATTCCCCCCCCCCCCGCACGCTTTTCCGTTAAACTGACCAAACAAAATGCTAAATTGCGCTTAAACGGGGCGGCGTCGGAATGGACATTTCGGCAGGGGATTACGAGAGGGTCAATGGAGGAGAATGCATCAGCCGAAATATTTTAAAATTATCCAAACAGTGCAACTAAGCGGGGATAACGGGTCGCTGGGTAATGAGAGATTGGACGGATCGAAGAACAGAAATATTTGAGGAATAGGGAGAATGGAGAGAGAGAGAGAGGGATAAGAGAGAATTGGTGTGTTTAGAGAGGGGAGAGAGAGAGAGAGATGAGAAAGAAAAGGTGAAGCCGACGAGACAACAACGCACTGCTTTTGTTTAGGATTCGAAAGTTTCAAGGAGTCTGAACAGTTTGATATTGTAACTTTTTATCGGAATTGTAATTGTTTTAAAATTTTTGCAGGCTGTTAGCCCTTATGCTAATGTTTTTCCACAACAATAAATAAAAACTTGTTCAAATTCATTAAATTCTCATAATTAAAAAGCGCACCTTATCTATGTTTAAAAAATGCAAAAGATCACATTTAACTTGAGACAAAATGAATGGAAGTTCCATGGAAAGGGAAAAAGGAGTGGTGGGGATGGGATGGACAGCTGTTCCTATTAATGGGTGAAAGGAAAGTGTTGGCGCCAGAGAATGGGGAGGCGTCACTTTGGTGGGTTTGCTTTGAGCGTCTCATAGTTTGTATTTGAATGTGACCCTCTTCATAAACTCTGTTCGTTTTGGCATTGCTTCTTCCCGCCAGAACTGGACACTTGCGGTTTAATTAAAAAAAGAAAGAAAAGTAAAGCAAGAATTAAAAAACTCATATGTATTGTATATACCGTATTTTCACGATTATGTGCCCGTCTCCAATTATCTCCCCCTTTCTGAGGAGGTTGAAAAATAATATCCAGACATATAATTAGAGAAAATACGGTATGTATACAGTAGAAGATCGAAAGGTGACGTTAAAAATCTAGCCCGATATGTTTCCACGGCTTTTAGGGGCACATCAGTGACAGTGATAGCTATAGAACATCCATTACTGATAATGAAGATAAAAATTTAATTCGAAACTTAAAATAGAAAAGAAAGCTACGGTGCGTTGCATTAATGTAAGACATAAAAAATTACTCGCCCGGTGTGACTCGAACCCAGGCCGGGAGTGTCGCTTTCAGCTCGATAGGTTCACAGAAGTGGTAAAACCTAACGAAAAATGTGGTGTCTTTATTGTTGTAATGCATTTACATACATACATATGTACATACATTGCTCTTGCAGTTTAGGCCCCACGTAATTTTATGACAATAAAAAAAAGTCAATCATTTGAAATTAGTTTAGATCAGTTTTTAAAATTTCATCCATTTGACATCTATTTTTGAAAATCAGCAGTTTCTTCTTTCTGTTTAATAATGAAAAGCGAAAGAAAAGGTGGCCTCGTTCCATCGTTGTCGTCCAAGCGCCAACAGCAAAGTGTCCCCAGCCATTCGGTTCCATCCACGGAGCCTTCGCCTTTAGCTTCTCCGTCGTTATTTTTGGCATCGCAAAATGTCGGAGACAAGGGACATCAACCGCCACAAAAGCACGTCTACAGCGAATTAGCCTTGCGCAACAATTACCAAGTAAACCATGCTAATGGGTTTTTAAAATTCTTTCGACCCTTAATTTTGACATTTGCGGTTTTTAGAACCAGAAAATTTTGGCATTTATTTTCTTTTGTAAACATAAATCGTTTATGGGAAATAAAATACGGTGATCACGATTTTGCGGAACCTTTGAGCCCGAATTGAACACTTATAAATGCGAATAAAGTGGTAAAAAAACTCGTCCTTTAAATATTTTCTTCAAGGGAATCATTCACATGAGTTTATGTTTCAAATCGCCTTTTTGTTCCCTTAAAATGGATTTTAAAATTTTTAATTAAAATATTTTTTGATTTAAAAATGAGTTACACTATCGTAGCGTTCTCTGGACCCAAATCCAATTGGATGAGCTAACACTTGAAAATCTAAATCTGGCAGATGTTGGAACAGAGCAGGACGTGTCAAGCGGCTGTCAGCGGAATCGCCAGTGGCATTTTGGGGCTGACCGGCACTTTGGGCTTTCTGTTCTATTTCCTTTGTGTTTTCTTACAGGTTTGTTTTTTAGAACCTATCTTTATATTTCAACAAAAATATTATGATTTTCGTCCTTTTATCTGTAAAACCGCCAACCATGAACATAATATTGTTCAAATAATACCAAAATTATTATTTCTACTGCAAATTCATAAATTTTCCCATTAATTAATAATCATTAATTGTTTCTTAAATGTGTTCCTTTTCCAAGGCTTTTGTCTGGCACTACAAGACGGGCTTTCGATGGAATGCGTTTTTCACGAGTCGTTCGCTTTTCCTCACCCATTCGGTCGTTAGTGGCCTTTTCACTTATGTCCTCTTTTGGGTGTTTGTCTACGGACTTGTCCACGTTTATTAGCTGTTTTGTACCAACAGTATTTAATTTTCTTTATTCGATAAAAATGTTTCGGTGTTTTTGATTTCCCAAAGGAATAATTTATTCATTAATTATTATCTATCTTTTATTTGTTAATGGATGCTAATTACTTTTTTTAACAAGGAATGGAATGTTCTAATTGCTCTCTTTTGAGAAGAGATTTTGAGGAGCAAAAGATACAAATTGTCCGATATGAGGCGAAGATCAAAGGTAAGTAATGGTTAATGAACGTAGCCAAATGCCGTGGACATTCCCTCAGATTTGGTAAATGCCTACAAAAGTCTAACGACTGAGAAGCAATCGTTGGAAGTTGCGCTGAGTTTACTTTCTGCTGCTGGAGAGGATAATTCCGAAAAGAGCGAATTGGGGAAATCGAATGGCGAAGAGACGGGAGAAATTGCGCAAGGGACGGAGAAACGGGAAGGGGACGAGGTGAAATTGGGGAGGAGGGGGAATGGACCATCCAATCGGAGGGAGTTAAAGTGGGCCAAGTCTATGGCCATTTAAGACATTGTTTTGCGTTTTTAAAATCACATTTGATAGTTGTCCGTTGCCGAGCAAATAGAAGCACTAAAGCAGGCGATTTCCACGCTGACATTGGTTAATAAACGTAAGGAGATGGAGTTCAAAAAGGACAGGCGGTCTCTTTTGGTGCGTCCGACGGACTGCCGACCATTGGGTTTTTATCCGCGCTTTTAGGAAACAAGAGACGAATTTCAAAACCGATGCAGCGATTTGGAGCAGCAACTCAAATTGCTGAAGCAGCAGAACAGAAGCCAACATACGGTACTCACCTGGGATGCCATCACCGATTTCCGATGCCATCCATTTCCAAAAATATCACCAAAAGTTACTGTTTTAGAGGCAAAAACACTAAGAACGAACTCAAACTCATAAAATCCTCTTTTGATTATTTTATTTTAATTTAAAATGTTGAAGAAAATGAGGCAAGAATTTGAGCTTGTGAATTTAGGAAAATTACTCTAAAGAGATTTTCTCCGGGTGCAGTCAATTTCTTCCTTTTATTCTTTTGATTTTCAACAGAAGCAACTCCGCGCGGATTTGGCCGATTCGAAAGAGGCATTTGAAAAAGCAATGACAGAACACGGAATGGTATTGGCCGAACTTCAGCAGCAGTACACGAAGGAGAAGAAACACGGCGAACTGTTGGAAAAACAGGCAAAAACGAAATGGGAAAGGAAAAAGCGAATTTGGACAATTTAAGGTCACCGAAATGAGTCAAAGGTTGGCAGAAAAGGACGCGCAGATAAAGCAGACGGAGGGGCGACTGAAGCAAATTGGCAATTTGGAGAAGGAAACGGAAATGCTGCGCAAAAAGGCGCAACTGACTCCGACAGTCCGAGTGATAAAAGACGAATTGGCCAATGTGAAGGTAAGACGAGCGCAATTTCCAACTCTTTGTCTCAATTAGTCGTCATCGGACAAAGAACTCAATGTGTGCCGAAGCAGAAATGCCATCCAACAAGCACAATTGCGGGAGAAGGAATGCCGAATCGGACAGTTGGAGCAGAAAGTTCGCGAACTCAGCGAAAGGTGCGCAGAGGCGGAGAGGAGAAGCATCGAATTGGAAGCCAAAATGGCGGATAAAACGGAACAGACAAAGACGGGACAAAGTGAGGCCATCGTCGAAAATGTGACCGTTGCGAAACGATTCCGAGCCTTTGACCGAGAATTGTTGCAACAAAAGTCCGATGTCGACCCCATCGGTACTCTTCACTTTCCGTCCGAAGTTTTCTTTTTCTTTTAGCTGTGCTTTGCTCGGAACCGTTTTCACTTGACCTTCAAAAGTCCGACAACGGCGAAGGGAATTCCGACCCTTCGGAGTGTCCGAGGGAATTCTCGCCGTCCACCCCTGTGCCTTCCTTCTGCTCAAAGTCTGAATCCTCCGTCAGTTTAAACATTCTCCAAAATGCTGACACCGATTGTGAAATCCCTCACATAATGGCGAACGAAGGAAATCTCTGTGATTTTTGTGTGACTTCACGCAAAGAATTGGATTACTTCAAATCTCTGCTTGGACATTTACAACGCAAATTGGCAACTTTGGAAGAGAGTCACGAGCGTACGAAGAAACAGCACGACGGCGTAAGTGAAAAGGAGGGGGGGGGGGGTGAAATAAAATAATATGGGGGGAGGGGGAATTGGTGGACGAAGTCCAAACAAATTTCAGGCAGCTGATTTGCTAAGGCAACGCATCGTCGAATTGGAGAACAGCAAACAGCGGTCATTCGTCCAACTTACGGCCGAGTCACGACAGAGAGGCGAGTTGACCATTTTGGGTTCATTTTGTAATTTTGAATTACAAAACTCAGTAATCGAATTGGAAGACGAATTGGCAAAACAAAGGACACGAATTGCAGAAGTGATAGCGGAAAAGGACAGAGAAATTGAACTGACAAAGTTAGTGCAGCCCACTCCATATCAAAATGTCATTTTGACACCAATTTTAAGCTGTTCACTCTCCCCCTTTACCCCCGCTAATTAATGAAAGTAAAAAAATTTGGCATTTTCAAATCCTTGGGTTTATGCTCATTGGCTGATGGTCTTTCTGCACTCCTTTTAGGAAATTAGTCACTTCCTCCGGTCACTTTGGTGCCTCCGATTGTGAGTCCGTCCCCGCCCTTCCCATGGATCCTCAGCCTAACGGCGCTTCGGTGTCGGCTTCCGCCCGGATGAAATGGAATCAAACGAGAGCTACCCATTCGAAAAATCATACAAGTGTGGCGAATTCGATTGATGAACTCAACACCGGCCAAGACTGTGCCGACGGAGGGCGCGAAAGGCGTTCATCGGTCGGTGAAAATGGTAATGACGGAACGACGCCTCCCCAAACAGACTTTTCCGGTTCGTTGGGCACTCTTTTTGTTTTTGGTTGACTTTGCTTCTCCTTCAGCTTCTTTCCGTTCCGTTTATGCCCGTCGTTTGAGCCATTCGTCGGTTTTTTCCGGTGTAAATTCGACTCCAACGACAGAAAAGGCACCGATAGTTGCGGGGACGGCAGCGCGTAATATTTTTTATGAGCAGGAGCTGAGCAAAAGGGAGCAAGAGATTGGAGAACTAAGGTGGGCCGGGGAAAGGGTGGAAAAGGCGGGGGGGGGAGGAGGGGCGAAGAGTGGCCGAAAAAGACGAAAACGCAGGAATGTGATCCGACTGCTTGAACTCAAAGTGCGCGACATTGAGCAGGCAATGCTGATGAAGGACGTCCAGTACCTGCAAATAATAGAGACATTGAAAGAGGAAATTCGTGTGTTGGAAGGTGACTTTTTGGGTCTGACAAATGGCAGTTAATGGTCAGTCACTTTAGGACGACTTTCGTTGGCCAGCAGTCAAACGAATATGGCCTATCTGCGAAATATTTTTGTACAATTCGTTGGACAAGGGTCCATCAGCGGGCGACGGCACATTCTCAAGGCAATTGGTCCGTGTCCGAGGGAAATTAACGCATGCGATTTTGAATTAAATAACTGACAGGATTCCCGATTTCAGGTGCCGTTTTACAATTAACGCCGGCCGAAATGCGCCGCGTCGACCGATGGGCGTATTAAAAGAAAGTGCGCGACGGAAAACAAAAGAAAAGGCCAAAACATTCCCATTGTGATTGTTTTGTGGACTAATTATAACTAAAACTGTGATTTTGCCTTCTGATAATTCAATTCTTTACTTAAATTGAAATTGCATTGGTTAATTCAACCCTTTATCAGTTTCTTTTTTTTCCGTTTTTTATTATTTTTTTCCTTTGGATTTCGCAATGAGTGCCGCTGCGACCCAACGTCTTCAAGCGAAGCGGCAAACTTTGGACGAGGCTTATGCTCCCCCAGCCAATTTTTTGGAGATCGAAGTGGTCAATCCCGTAAGCAGTGCTTAGTTTGGCCCGTTGTGACCTTTTTCAGCAGATCACTCACGGGGTCGGGAAGAACCGATACACGGACTACGAAGTTCGGCTGAGGACCAACTTGCCGGTGTTCAAACACAAAGTGAGTCGTTTTGACATTGGTCGGCTCTGTTTAAATTGGAGTGTTTGTCTCCCTTCTCAAAAGGAGTCGAGCGTCCGTCGCCGTTACTCGGACTTCGAATGGCTGAGGAATGAGTTGGAGCGAGACAGCAAAGTTTTTTGTTTTCATTTTCGTTTCATTTCTGTTTTGTCAGATAATTGTGCCGCCTCTTCCTGGAAAAGCCTTCAAGCGCCAATTGCCTTTCCGTTCGGACGACGGCATTTTCGAGGAGGGCTTCATCGAAGAACGCCGCAAGGGGCTGGAACAGTTTCTGAACAAAGTTGCCGGGTCAGTACCATTGAAATGCTCTTAAAAGCAATACTTTTCTTTTTAGACATCCGTTGGCTCAAAATGAAAAATCGCTTCATATCTTTTTGCAAATGAACGAGCTTGACAAGTGTGTTTTACTGGTTTTATTAGTCAGTCTTTTTCCATTCGACAGGAATTACGTCCCGGGACGCATTCGTACGGCCTGACCAACTGACAAACTCTGCGAATTTGCCGTTTGCCCATTCTCGACCGATTATTGTCATCGGTTTTTCCTTCGTCTTTTTTTGTTGGCTCCTCGCCCTCATATTATTATTTTATTGACTTATCTCCAACGTCACTTTCTGAACATTACTTACGTCCCCCCTTTGCCAAGTTAAAGAAAGACATCAATCTAATTATAATATTATCGAATCCTATACTTCATTTATACGGAATATGAACAGTGATTGTAAGCATAAACCATATCTGGTGTACACAGAATATTTTATTTGAATAAAGCAAAAGGCAATAAAAGCCATTCTACAATTTTCGAAGAATCCTAGGGGATTGAAAGAAATTTTCTCTAAAAAATTATTAAGCGCAACCATCAGAAAGAACACAAAATACCAATGTGGTACGAATTCTTTCATATATTATCGTTAATTAATAAATTACAAATTCTGAAAAGCTAAATTGTGCTTGGAACATTCTTATCAGCTTCTTTCTTGGTTTTTTCCGCGTCCAACTTGCGCAAGTGTTGAAGCGCTCTCTTTGCTGCTGTGCATTTGGCGATGCGATAGCCCCTGCCCATTCCCGTGAATTGCAAATTGTCATTGACCGTAACCTGGAAATTTAAAGCGTTGTGCCCAGACTATTGTAGAGAACAGCCCGTTTAAACAGTTTTTGTCCTTACCGTCACTCGAACTTTGCCCGTCTCCAATTTCCTTTCCAATTTTCTGAAATCAAAGGACAATTAATTGTAGATTGCTATGTGCGCTTACGCAAATTTGGCTTTGCAATTTTTGCGCTCGAAGAGCTCCCTGACGGGCGACTGGGGCGGGTTGGTACAGCACTTTTCTATTACTTCGTGCATCAGTCCGTAAAAGACCCTCCACACAATGTCCAAGTCCATGCCACAGTCCAAGTAAACGGCGCCCGCGACTGATTCAAAAATGTCACCCATTGCCTTTGGAACTTCGACGTCTTCCTCATGCCCTTCATCAATCTCATCCTCTGTGACCATAAATATCTGAATGTGAATAAATAGTGAATTTTTGTTTGTTTAATATCTAATGAAAATGGGAAGACCTCATCATCAAAATTGGCACAGTGCAGAAAATCCTTCTGCTTGCAGAAATTGACAAATTTCTCGATCATTTGGAAAAGTGGCGGACAAAGCATAATAAAATGCTTGATAATAACAAATTAGATGACTTATAAACCAATTCAAAAGAACACACTTTGTGAAAGTTGTACTTAACAGCAAGCGACGCAAAAATGGTATTGTTGACAAGTGCCGACCGAAGGTCCGTCAATACGCCCGGGGAGTACTGCTTACGATGTTCAAACAGAAAGCGAGTTATCATATAATCAAGAATGGCATCTCCGAGAAATTCCAATCTCTGGAAAGTGACAACTTACGGTGAATTGTGTCAGCTTTGGAAAATGCCATTGCCGACCTGGTAACAGCCGGTCACACGATTGTTGAAGTAGGAAGCGTGGGTGAATGCCTGGACCAAATAGGCCTTAACGGAGCCAAAAATTAGATGTACTTGGAGTGGTGCACCCAAAATGTCGTCGGTTTTTCTTTCCCAACAAATAACGATATATTTTGATAACTTAATTGTTGTTCTTATTCTTTAATTTCTTAAAGTACAAAAATACTCAGAAAAAGTCAGTTTAATTTTTGTTTTTCTTTTTTTCCTAAACGAAAATTTTTCTGATTTATAAAAAATAGAATCTGCCAAACGCTTAAAAATAATAATTACTAGTATTAAATTGATTCAAAATTATGGCCAAAAACCGCCGACGTTTTCTGTGGCGATTTCTTTGATTTTCATTCTGATAAATTACTTTGTTGGCAAATTTGTATCCAATTGTATTTTCGACTGTGGCAAAGTCGAATTTATTGTAAAGCAAAAATAATGATTTTAAAGAGTGATCATCAAGCGAACTGCGAAGGCAAGGCTTTTGCGTCAAAACCTAAATTTGATTTGGAGTTAAACGAAAACTCGGATGAATAATTCGTGTAACTCACGCGAATTCCCAACCAATTCATAAACTTGAGAGCAGCGTCTTGGCCGAGTTGAATCAAATGCGCACCAATGAGTGCCTCCACCGCATCGGCGATGGATTTGTCGCTTATCCATTGCTGGGTGAGCATATTGTAGGGCAGCGGTGGCAAGTCGAGATCAATTTTTTGTTTGGTTTGCTGAAATATTCCAAAGAATATGTTCCGTTATGGGTTATAATTTTTTTTGAAAATTAACAATAGTAAGCAATGCCTGTGGGAAAGTGATGGTTTCAATGCCATTTTCGCATTTGTAGTGCTGTCGCTCGTCGTCCAATGCGCCCCACCCAGTTGATTCCGCCTATACAAAAATTATATTCAAATTAAAAATTTCCGTGTGGGACCACCTTTTTTTCCCCAGAAGGAGTGTTTTGGCTCATCCCAATTTCTTTGCCGCTCTCCTCCTCCAAATCTGTTTGATCCAATGGATTTACAGCGTAAAACTCAGAAGTTGAAGCATAACAAGGCGGAAGCCAATTGACATGCGGGTCAAATTTGGCTGTTTCCATCAGAAAGGGAATGTTACGCTGACGTCCAAGACAAAAAAGTCGAGAATTTGACACCTCAAGAAAGGAAAAACAATTAGTAACAACAATACTTAAAGGAATCAGCAGATTTTTAATTTAAATATGTTCAAACGAACTATTTCACGATAATAGTCACTCGAAAAAACCACTTGCTCAATATAAATTCCAATTATTATAAAATGAAAAAGGACCTCCTTCGATCGTGCAAAACTCAATTTGCCCTCGTGTTGGTCCACGTGAGTGTGAAATAAATCTAAAAAGAAGAAATCCATCGGTTAGTAAAGACCTCGAAAATACAATCAGTAACAGCCATCTTCAGAAAAGAATCACCAATCTGACAATGAGTAAATTAAATGGGGTGGACAGAAGAGCAGTCGACCACTGACCGTCTCAAGTCTCTCCAAATTAATTCCATCCGAAGCACTGGAAGTTGTGAGTGCTTGAAGTAAAAGAACCGGAGAAACGCCATAGGGATGGACGGAGAGTTTGTTGTGCATGAAGGAAAAGTGCAGCAAATTGGAAATGTCGGGAGCAGAGACTTCTAAATCCTAAAAAAAACATAATTTGTAATTCGAGACAAAGCCAAAGGAAAAAAACACCTGATTATGCAAGGAGAAACCAACAAAATCGGGAGAATCGGGCCGTTTTGTATTTGCATCAGCTTAAATGTTGTAAGTAAATCCATCTTTCATTTTTACATACCAATTCTGTCGAATTCTTCAGAGTTTATCTGCTCATCATCCCAATTCTCCCAGTAAAAAAATTCCTCGCCCACAAAATCTTCTTCGAACTGTCTGTCCAACGCTTCCATTGTGTACATCGTATCAAGACAGAACTAGACAAAAGAAATATTTTAGGCGATACTCTTGACAAAAAGGTGACGCCCCGTCGACAAGTACATTCACTTGCTCAAATAGGGAAATAGGTGGAAGAGAATTTCCTTCCCACTCACTTCGGTGACTTTTTGAACAGTTCTGCGCCGAGTGGACGGTCCCTGTCCGTTGCGGGTCTTTCGATTAGGTTCCGATAATTTCTTCTCCTCGCCATTCAAAAACATTCCGCCAATTTCGCTAGTGAAATTTTTCTGCAAGTCATCGATCAAAGTGGAGATGTTAATGTCGGGATTATTGCACGAGATTGTCTTTTACAATACAAAAAAGAAAGATGAAAATGTGTAAACAAATTCGCCTACCAGTGGCAGTAAATCGTTTTTGAGTTGGATATTGGACAATGCAAAGTCATCATCTTCTTCGTTTATGTCCCAACCTCTTGCATAAACATCGGCATGCTCAAAATCAAAATCGATGTCTAAATCACTCAAATGACTGTTAATTGGCGATTTTCAAAAAATAACCCCACCAGACACTTTGTTATGCATGAGAAATCTGCAATCTTCAAACTCGGCTGTGTTCTCATCGTCGTCCGAAAGGTCTCCGTAATTGTGGAGGGAATAATCCGTTCCAAGCGCAATCATTTCCGATATTTCTTCCTCTCGTGCAGGATTCAACTCCCTCAATGTCAACCCATTCTTCAAACCGTTTGTCGTATGTCCATTTTCAGCGGGATTTGAATGTTCAGTTTGCGAATGATTGATGAGTTCTGCTGAGGGAGTGACGAAAGGGACGGCTTCCTCGGGGTCCCAAACTCCAATTTCGAACTAAACATTAGAAAATATAAACCATACATTAATGTTGAAAATGTAAACCGATAAGTTTGCCCCAAACATTATTCAAATTCCTTTTATTTGTCTGTTCGTTTTTGACTCTCGACCCATCAGTTTTTCAAAAAATCTCTATCATCATTTAAAAAAATTTACAATGAATTACCAGGTTGTCCACTCTTTGATTTAGAAATTTAAAATCTATTTTTAAAAGTTGGTCGAGGGAACTGTGCCCCATTTGCCGCCCTCCCCCCACTTGCTGCCTTGTCCCTCCCCACCTCCCGCTCCTCCTTCGCTTGTGTCCCCCGCTTTCCCTCCACTTCTTTCGCGTTCCCTTTCTCTTTGAATTGCTCCTCCCTCTGATTTATTTTCTTCAACTGCTCCAAGTTTTTGATGACGATTTGCTGCTTTTGCTGCCGTTGCTCCAATCCCCCCAAATAATCATTCGCCTGCGGCACATTGTAACTCAAAGGTTCCCATTCCCATTCCGACGAAGGAATCTTTGCAGATTCGGTCAATTCAAATGCAACTTTCATTATTTTAACACGAAACTCATCGGCGAGTAAAAGAGAGTTCGTTCTTAAAATTAAGAAATGTTTTGCAAAAAAGTGCTAATAAACAACCTATACAAAACGGTTGGCAAAGCAATTATCATTGACCAAAGAGAAGCGGAAAATGGATGGATGTTTACCAACTCAGGAACGAGAATTTGACGTTGCGATGGATCCAAAATCCCTTTGGACACTTTGCCAGAACCCGGCCTCGGAAGGAGTAAATCTTAAATAATTTTACATTCATTCGGCGAGGAAAAACATACTCATTCGTGACGAAGTGTGATCAACATCCAACAAACATTGTTTTTGATTAAAAATTTTCAGTTGGTATTTGACAAGAAAATACTCAATAAAACTGCTAAATTTGGTGTCTGGGAACGGCGAATTCGGATTTTGATCTCGGCAAATCTTTAAAAAGTTGTAAAATCACTATGCCGATGAATGACAAACCTCAGCAACATAATAAAACGCACATTGGTCTTCAGATCTGTACCTTTAAAAGAAATCGAATTTAAATTGTCAATAAAAAGTTGAACCATGGCATGACAATAGCATCAGTATAACGCGATTCATCGAACGTAAAATAACGACGGCATTCTTCGGGTGGCATTGTTGGAGGATTGCGAATATCACCTAGGAGGTGCCCTAAATCCAACTCATAATCGGCGACATTGGGTCGGTCTAAAAGTTAGATTCATCTCGATAAAAAATATAATTCAAAACTCCGTCTTAAAGGCACAATGAGCAGAGAAACGGGCGAATATTCGGGAGCAAAGACGAGCCCGCCACGTGCAATTCGAAGAATATCCTCAAAAATGTGCTGATGGAATGAAAAAATCAGCTGAAACAGTTCCTCGGTCAAAAGCAGCGGAGCAGGCAATTTCCGAATTCGAACTAACATTTCGCCCTGCCGTTGGAAAACGGGAAACGCGGGAATCTAATAGAAAATAAAATAAATCAAAAATGAACATTGACCCATCAATCAACACACTGCTGGCAATTCCTTGCTCGAAAGGAATCCAAATGCGCTGTCAATTTGGGAAGGGTCAATGATATGTCGTTTCTTGGGGTTATTTTCTTCGCTGATTGGCTTGACCAGTCTCATCTCGACCATGTACACAATGTAACTTTTGCCCAACGGCGACAAAGTCCCAAGCAATGATTTGGAAGTCTAAAATAATGTAAAACAGGTTTAAAATTTTTTATTTTGAATTCTTAAATTTTATAAAAGAATTTCTTCAAAAAACCAATTCAAAAAGCTTTTCAAAATTAGCTTTTTGATTGTTACTGACTTATGGTTAGTTTTTTTAACATTTTTTCATTTTCTAACTTTCCCCACCGTCTGTCCAAACCTTTCGGTCGTAAAGGCGTCGTCGCTTTGAAGGTCCGCATTTGTTGATCAAATATGGCAAGTATTCTTCTTCGTCTTCCAATTCCCCGAAAAGGTTGGTAATTATTTCTTTTCCCGTTGGTGTCAACTGATCACTCAGTTCTTTTTGCCGATGCAATTTTCTACAGGCCTAAAATATATATATATTTTTTTTTTGCTTACAATATTAAGCTTTTGGATGACTCATTCACCTCCAATGCAACGGACATTAGTGCCAATGACTTCGAAGCAAAAACAGCGCTTGTTTCACCAATTTGGCAATTTGCACCCGAACAAATACTTTGTTTTAACGGCGAATTGATCGGAAGAAGAAGTTGTGCAAAATAAGAACACTTTCCATCGGCATTTTGTAAGGAATTAACGACATAATGGGGAACTAATCGCGTGAAAATATCAGAAGGCAATTTGGAACAATATCTGAGAAGGAAGGAGAAAAAGCAATGCAAAAAGAAGTGAAAGTGCAACCGATTTATAAGTGGAATTGCGCCGCTAAGTGTCACTTGAGCCTTTCCTGAAGGCAAATCAACGACATACGGTGGAACCAAATCGTCGACATTTTGGGGTATCTCAGCTTCATTCAGAATTTCATTGCCCGAATTGTAACGGTCCATAATAAACTAAAGGGACAGAGAAAATTAATGAAGAAAGAATTAAAACACCTTTTCTATCTTAGCGTAGTCTTCCAGCTTTTCCATAAGGTCAGCGTGATTTCGCTCCTCGACAATAATGTAAAATGAGCCATTTTCTCTGCGAGCGCGGCCGCTTGACTAAAAAAGAGTAATTTATAGTTAGGGATAACAAAATGAAAATTATTTAGTGAATTTCCCCTGGAAACTGATGTCTAGGACTTATCAGTTTCCTTACAAGTTAGTTAAGGATCGGCCAATTCCCTTGGTTTACCCACCCTTTTGTTGGTCTGCAAAAGAGGGGGGGGGGGGGGGGGGAGGTATGTAGCCTCACTGTTAATACAGGCAACGAATTTCTTTCTAAGGATTCGTCCGTCTTTTCTAATTACATAAACTAAGAAATTTATGTTTTTAGGATAAATCTAATATTGTATTTTACCATAATAAATGAACGAAAATCAGATGGAGTGTCAAAGCGAATGACCAAATTGCAATTGCGAATGTCAACACCCTCCTCGAGAACATTTGTAGTCACCAAAACATTCAACTGCCCATTGCGGAATTTGTGGAGAGTCTGCTCCAACTTTTTATTGGCCAACTTTCGCTCCTCTACCGCCGATTCACTCGACTGAAAGTCACTCCCAACCAAAAAGTCGACCTTCAAATGGCCAAACATTTCAGTTTCCCATTTGACGAGGGCCTTTAATAAAAGCTGAAAATGAAAAGTCAATTAGACTCGTTGCGTCATTGAACCAACATTAATCATAAAAGCGATAAATCGTTCATTGACAAAAATAAGACAGGACAGCGGCTCTTTGACATTTTGTAGTGTTGCTCTTTTAGAGTTGTTTTTCAAAATTTCCACCAGTTTGTGCATTCGATCGCTGATTAAAGTTGTTTGTTGCGAGTCACCCACCAACTTGGCGTATGAATTGACATCACTGACCTAAAAAATAAAATTGGAGGTCAACCATTACTTTTACCTTCTGGTTTAGTGTCTTCGCACACAGTTTAAAAGTCGACTCCGCCGTTTTCAGAATGGTTCGCTGCTTTTGGCTGAGAATTGGGTCTTCTGCCAATTTGGCTAACCTTTTCTGCCATAATAAAAACCCTTTCATTGCACACCAACTCCCCACTTGACGCAAAGTTGCAAAGGAATGGTTAATTGCCTAAAAAATTAAATTATCAAAACAATAAAATAGTGCCAACTTCTAAAATTGGTCTTCGTAAATCCGTCAGAGTTTGTTGTTCACCTAGGTCAGTGCTTTGTGCAATAAAAATCCGAAGCTTCTCCTGAAACCGAATGTTATGAAAATACCACCCTTTCCTGATTTAGCGACATATCGAAATAGATTTAAATAAATAATTCATTTTTAATTTTACCAATGACTCGTAAACAGTATTATCGGTTGATTCGTCATTTTTGGCACAAATAACAAATTTTTTTGGCTTCTGCACATATTTGCATATCTAAACATAGATGAAGATAATAATTTAATGCAAATTCTTTCATTACGGTTGCCAAATCGCTCGCTGTCTCAACGTGCGAATGCATAATTCGTTCGAGTCTTTTCGCCGTGTTTTCAATGTTCGAAGGAGAAACCCTTCTATTGAGAAGTGAGGCAGTAAGTCCCAATACTCGTGGTCTTTTTGCTAACGGAAGAATTAATTGGCATTATGTAAGTATTTAAATGGATTTGACTCACTAGACATAGTCCGATATTTCTTCATTATTTGGCCGTACGGATGCGATTCAATAAGACAGTAGTGACAGTCATCCAGAACAAGAAGAGCAACGATTTTCATATCAAGAGACTAAAGAAAGCAACTTTTGGGTTATAACAACTTTTAACCTTTTTATTCAGAAGGTCCAGAAAAGTTTGGGGAGAAGTTATCAAGATCTAAATAGGTGAACTTAAAATGAAGTTAGCCAATGTCTGTACTTGATTTTCTCGGATCAATTCTTCCATGTTATTGCGAGTTGACGCACAAATTCGAACGACTTTCAAACTGGTGTGAAATTCAATTTGTGTTGCGCGTGACTCGAGCAAAGAAGCTTAAATACACGCATATTCGGTGGAAAATAAGAACAAACCGGAATTGACAAGAATGACTGCTTTTTCACGATTTATATTCAAACGCTGCGAATATTCCTTGACGAGTTGAATTGACACAAACATTTTGCTTTCGTATTTGCTCAATGGTATAATTATGTTGCGATGAATTGCATTTTCGACGAGTTCCACCTGGATGCTCAGTTTAATTAATGAAACGGTGGTAAACAAATGAATGTCTTATTCATAAATTAATTTCGCAAAAACGGTTCTTTGTCAGAACCATTCTAGTTAGAATTTAACCTGATAATCGATTGGTAGAATTTGCTTCATATTAAAATCCCTCGGTCGCCAAGACATATCCAAAAAGTTTGCACTATAAATTGTTTTGTTTGATGTCAAAAAGATAGAAAATTAAAGGATGTTTCACAAACAAACTTATAAAAAAATATTGAAATTTTTTTTATCAAACTGAAGTGCATAAAATTTATGAGTATATGTAAAAAACAATAAAAACAAAGGCGTAATTATAAAGAGGCTGACATTTCTGAATCCCAACAAATAATGGAAAAGACTGAAGAAAGTTTCGCTTATCATGGTAACTCGCATTCTCCGAAAATAAAACCTCAATTCAGATACCTAATTTAATTACGCCCAATGACACAAAATGGTACGGAAACATAAACGGTATAAATTTCATGACGGAAAACCCTTTGGTGGCCTTGAATCCTCGCTTGTACCTCTATAAACATTCTTGCCTTTTGTCTTCTTTAAAAGAGCATCAAAGTCTTTTGAACTTAAGAAAAAAGATTGCAATAAGATTGTATATTATTCAAAGACATTAAGGTATGCTAATATGCTTTTGGACTATGGTCATACAGAAGAGGCAGCCTGTTTCTATATATGTCTAAAAACCTTACCCTTTAAGGTCTGCAAAAGCGGCTTGTTTAAAGAGTGCAACGATAGTGCTTCGATGTTCATTCTCTGCCTTGAATTAAATATTGTGTATATATATATATAGTAATATATATATTGTGTGTACCTATATGTGGCATTTATAGTTAATAATTACAATTAATGGACCCCATGGGCAATAAATAATTTTTGTGTTAAAAAGTCGTGAAAACATTTTGCAAAGGTTTATCTTTAATCCGGCATCCATTTTGATGAATTCATAATCCATGTCCGTAATTCGACAAATCAAAATTCAAATTTTTCGAATTTTAGTCCAAAGTTTATTTCATTTAATAAAATCAAAATAGAGACTGAAAATCTTATTTCTGGAATTGCATTAACCCAAATTTTAATTCTATAAAACTACCTCTTCCAGTGTTTTTATGGCGACGTCAATGCGTTGATCTTCCAAATCTTTTTGCTCCGGTAGTTTAGAATTTTGGTGCTCATTGTCCTCCAACTTAACTTGTTTTAATTTTTCTGTAAAATCCAAGTCAATGACCATAATCTAATTATCAATCTAAATAGTTTAAAATTAGACAAAACACAGGCGAAATGGTCATGGAGAAAAATTCGGACAGCGTTCCTTCGTATATTTTTCTCAATTTTGAAGTTCCTCCGTTTGGTGCTACTTTTCCACCTCCCTCCTAAAATCTGTCAGGGGGAAATGGCTCGAACCCGCATCACTTGTTTAGGTTTTTTTAATAGTACATTTAGCCAATCAAAAACTTTTCAAAAAAGAATAATATCTTTTTTTCAAGGATTTTTCTTAACCTTACATATCGTTTGTGAAATTACCAGACTCATTGACACAATTAACATTAGAAAATTTTATTGTTAATAATTTTTAGAGTTGTACGGGACCGGGAATTTTGGGCAAAACCGGGACCGTGACTTTTTGTTTTGAAAAACCCGGACTTTTTGGCTGGGAAAACCGGGAAAAAACCGGGAGGACTTTTCCCGGTCAAAACTGGTCAAAACCGGGACTTCGGTTCTCAGTTGTATGTGTTTTTCTGTACCAGATCCCGGTCCCGTACAACTCTAATAATTTTAAATTAAGAATTGATTATTTGCTTTTTTTTTGTTTCTTTCTAATGTCTGACGACAGTACCCTCACGGATTCATCGGATGATAAAGGGGTCCCAGCAAAGAAAGCAAAAATTCGTTCCAAGGAGAAAGCCAAAGTAAGTCATATCTTTGGGGAATAAATTTTCTTTCATGAATTGGATTGGTTAAATTTTGTCATCGTTTAAGGCTGGTGTCAAGAAAACAAGAATTGTATCAGAAGGAAGTTCTGAAGATGTAGAAGACAGTGCACCACAAAAAGGCAAAGGATCTAAAAAGTCATCGAACAAAGAATCGAAAAAGTCTTCAAATATTTCGCCTGAATCTTCTGAAGACGATTTGGAGAAAGACGAACTCCTGGAAAAGAATGCTGTCAAACGAGAGCGTGACCACCAGGGAAATGAAGTGGGTGATTAAGTTAATAATTCATTCTTTTCTTTCCCATTAATAAGCAAAAAGGCTTGGTGAATGAATTTGGAGTCTAAATAACATATTTTGAGTGATTTTTTGACATATTTGGTCAAAAGTATTATCCACAAAAAATTTTTTAAGATTGTTCCTATTGGAGGAAATCGTTTTATTTCTGTGGATAGATTCAAAGGCCGTATTTTGATTGGGATAAGAGAATACTATCAAAAGGACGGCAAATGGCTCCCTGGGAAGAAAGGGATCAGGTAAGAGAAAAAGCATAAATTAATGGAAAACGTTAATAATAATTTTCTTCAATATTATCACTTTCATTGTTGCTTTTAAGTCTTAATCAGGACCAGTTCAATGGCTTATTGAAGGTAAGTTTAGACCTTCTGGTGCTAGGGTAGCATAGCGTCTTACTAAAAAAAGAGGGATGCCCTTCTGATTTTTTGGCAAAAAATTATTTTATTTTTCAGTGAAACTACCCAGGGAAAGGCGCTATGCTATTATAAAAGTTCCGTATTTATAATTTAATAATGCAATAGATTCTCCCTGATGTGAAGAAGATGATCAGTTCCGCCTGAATGAAGTGCACACGACACAATGATCTTTGTTTAAATTTTGAGACAAATTTGCTTGTTTTGAAATATATTTTTATCACATCTTGCTGGCATTTTCGTTTTTCTGAGATAAAAATTGGACACTGAAACTGAAAACTATGTTTTTAAAGTCATTTTATCAAAATATCTTCGTGGGAATTCACTGTTTTCGTAAACCTTAACTTTAGTAAAATGTGTGAACCAATTGGGGTGAGTGTTTTTTGTTTATGATTTAGTTTTGTCATGGTTTAGAATAATATTGATGTTTCCGCATCACAACATTTCCCTGGTGCCAGTGGTTCCGGCGGTTTGACGTCAGTTAGCCCCCTCGAACCTTTGGATCCGACAAAGTTTCGTAACATAATGGTCGAGAAGCATGAGGTCCCTTCAGCATTCGGCAATTTTTGTGACAATAGCGAAATGAGTAATGCGTGAAATGGAAGATGTCCTTCTCATTTTGTTTTTTAAACAGCTTCCGATTTGGCTCCTCTGGGCCAGCAGCAGCAGTCGTCCACTGGGCCTTTTGTGCATCCGTGTTTCCCTCCAGCAGCTGTGTCCGCTTTACATCAGTCAAATCCGCAACCCTTCAAAATCCAACAGTCGCCATCGATTGGCCAACAGCAGCAGCAACAACTGTACTTTGTTCAGCAAAGTATCATCAAAAACATGTTGTGAGACTAACTGACTCTATGCCTTTGTTTCGCAGATGCCCAAGGCAACTTCGGTCCAATGCATTCGTCTTCATCCACCTCCCCGCTGTTTGGTGTGAGACAGATGAGTTACTTTGGCCCCGGTGGTGCTTCCGTTCAACCAAATTGGAACCAGCAGCGTCAAGTGATCATAAAAATGGCTCCTATTATGACTTTGGCAAACAAAAAATCTTTAAGGCCCAATATATTAACCCTCAACTTGGTCAGCAAAACAGCATAATGTCACCTCCTAAGCAACAACAACAATTTGTCGTTGCAAATTGTAAGCCTTCGCAGCCGTGCCAAATCAGCTCTTTTCCCGCTGACGTTGTCCAACAACAACAACAACAAACGATCGGTTTTCCTCCGCCACCTCAATCGCTTCAGAACTCTCCCCCTGTTGCCACTAAACAAGAACTAAACCAACACCAATACCATCAGCAAATGCTTGTTCAGCAACAACAACAACAACAAAGGTACGCAACTTCATATACCCAACAGCAATTCCTGTCACAACCGAACCCTACTGCATTTCCGATGGGTTCAAATTACGGCGTTGTGGACCATCGACAATTTATGAGCCAGCCATGTTCAATTCCTTCAGGTACCAGCTGACAATGAGTAATTTTTTGCCATTTATAGAGTTTTGTTACCATTCAAGAAAATGTGCAAAATGACCCGTCGACGCAACAACAGGTGGCCGTCCACCAGTTAAAGAAGACTCAATCCATGCTTTTTACCGCTCCTTCTGATATGACTCATCAACAACAGTTCGGCTGTGGCAACCCATCAAGTAATTCTTTTGGGTCGTCTCAATATTTTCGAATCATAAAAACTTTTGAAGAAAAATTTAAACTTTTCATTAAATTAGTCCAATTTTTCGATTACTTATTTATTTATTGATAACTAAAAAGGGCTTTAGAAAGACGGAGACCGCTTAATTTGATGATTGATTAGTGAGAAAATATTCATAGAATAAGTGCTGTGCCAAGGTAATTTGCACATACCTTTATGTCTAAAATTTCTTCAAAATTCTAAACTTAGATAAGCCGAATCAAACAAATTTGATTTTCACTGAAAGAAACTGTTCGAATTTTAGAATAACAAAACTTATTGTTGCAATAAAAAATTTCTAATGATAATAATTATTGGGTGACCTAACATTTTTGCCCACGCTTTAGGCGTCACTTTTCCTTCTCCTTCTGCGTCTTTCGTCCATCCGTCGCCCTCCCAAGATTTTTCTGTGGTTCGAACTCACCATAAACACCAACAACCGATGGTTCGTCTTCCGCCTTCTCAACAAACTCCGCATGCTCATCTCATGCATCAAATATCCTCCCAATCTCTTCAATTTTTCGGGCACGATCCGCTTTTAGCTGCCACTCTCAATCCTGACATCTGTTTGGCCGGCTGTGTCTTTCTTTTAATCGACGACTGTGACCCGCATTTGGTTGACTTGTACGTCATTGGTTGCTCCTCCGTAAAATCTTCCATTTCAGCACTTTATTGCCGAGTATTATTCGCTTTTACGGGGGTTGGTGGTTCTCTTTAGACTGTTTCAATTATCATGGCTAATATATTTTTAGGCGACGTCGAATCGAACAATCCCCGTGGCATTCCTGAGGTAGATTGTTTGTTCATGTTTTATAAATGATCAGTTTTGCTTGTTTTAGCGTGTTACGCACGTCATTTGTTCAAATTGGGTAGAAAATGAGGCGCTGATTTTACAGGCGCTGACGACTGTTTGTTATTTTTTGTCGAATAGTTTTCAAAATTATGTAAGTTCAGAATTTCGCCGAACGGATGCCACGCAAAATGAAAAGGATCGTTTCCCTCAATTGGCTTAACGACGCAATTGCAAAGAGACAAGTGACTGCGCCAAGTAAAGCTTGCCATTTGCCGAGGTAATCAATTTTTTGTTTATACAATTTGCCGTTTTGTTAATAGCATTTGGAGTTCAACACGATACAACCCAAAAACATTTGCAAAAGTAAGTGGATTTCACTAGCATATAACCTCAAGCAAAACAATTGGTGTGGAGACGTTTCCAAAACGTCGTCGGCTGAAACGTCGTCGTGACAAAACGTCGTTGTGCCGAAAAATTCCAAAAATTAAAAAAAAAAAATTCGCATCCTATCCTTTTTAAGGGTAGGAATTTCAACAGAAGAAAAACTCAAGCAAATGCTTATAAAAAAACGGGTTTGAATACTTTGGTTGAAAGCTTTCCATATGATTTATTTTGGGGTTTTGAATGGCAATGAACAACTCATTTATATTGAAAAAAGAATGGTGTGGCCAAAACAGAATGGGAATATTACTGATGCTATTACGAGATGAATTAATTTTGTTGGCACGTTAATATTTTGAATACTATAAACATTATCAAATTTTTAGTTAAGATGTATTTTATTATATATTAAAAAGGGAAAGGAAGCGAAAAAATGTTTTTTTTTTTTTTTTATAAAAATTCGGAATTTTTCGGCGCTTTTTGGCACTGCGACGTTTTGTCTCGGCGTTTTGTCCCGACGACGTTTCAGCAACGACGTTTTGTTCTTCTCCGCTCAAATTAATAAAGGAAAGTGGGAATTTTTGGAATTTTCTCCCTCCTTCCGGTTATGGCCTGCTTAAGTGTTTAATTCTTGAGGTCATTGCTGTTCATGGCTTTACCAAACGTGAAATGCTCGAGCTCAAATATATGGTTCGGATGATTGGTGCTCGCTTCAGTGTTGCCATTGAACAGAAAAGCGATTTTTTGGTCGTCAATAAAAGGTGCGTTTCTTTTACACATTTGAAATTTCAATGCCCCAATTTCTCGTGCAGTGTTTTCACTGAAAATTTGTGCCAATTGGCTGCAAGAGTTGGCACTGTTTTGGTGAATTTCCAATGGCTTCTTGAGCTGTATTTCGGCTCGATCATTTGTCTAACTTCACCCGACCATCAACGCTTTTCTCCCCAGAATGAAAATGCTTCACTCACTGCTTCATCTTGCTCTCCTCTTGCACTGTCGAAAGTGTGCGAAATGTGTCATAAATTATTGGGTAACGAAACTCACTTTTTGTACTTTCTTTAGTAAACTAAGGTTTTTTAGCTCCTTGGAGTCATTCGCCGATTTCATTAAATGAAGAAATTATTCGGTTGGCTCATGAAATGAAATACAACTTAAAAAATGACATCGCCATTTTCCCGGAAAAGCAATTTAGGTGAGTTAGGGAAAAGAAAACAGTGTTACAATTTTGGCAGAATCTCCAACAAAGCGCCTACTGAAAAACAAATCGAAGCGGCTATTGAAGTTTATGCAAATTCGGAAAACAAGCCGAAAGTATTAGCAAATTTTCAATATAGAAAACCTAATTAATGGTTTTTATGTTCAGTATGCCATTCTTTTCGAAGGTTTTTTCCCCGACCAAATTGACTGTCTTTCAAAAAAAGCGCGTTTTCTTGGTGCTGACATCGTTTTTTCTGTTGCGTTGTGTACACATTTTGTGACTTCGAGTTTATACCGGACGTTTGACATTTTCTTTCCTTTCACTTAATTAAATTTGCTGCTTAAGTGTTAATTTGCTCGAGGCAATTGCCCTGGGCAAAAGTGTGGTCACTCCGCTGTGGGTTGAAGCGAGTTTCCGTCAATTGGGCTTTTTACGTGAGTTGATTTTTGTTTTTCGCCTAATATTTTGTTGCATTAAAATTGCAGCGGATCTCAATTTTTTCGTAAGAGATAGAGAGAATGAGAAGAAGTACGGCTTTAACCTCAAAGCAACAATATTACGAACGCGAACCCGAAGAGTATTTAAAGTATTTATTTTTGTTTTTGTTTATTTTCCAATGGATGAATTTTTAGGGCGTAGAATTTCATTTAAGTAGCGAAGTGCAACCAAAATATGAAATTATCCGAAGGTTAGTTGAAGCAGCCGGTGGCACAGTGCAGAAGGAAAAGCCAAAGAAGGAATACCTTTTAAAGTGTATTCAGGTGAGTAGGAGCAAACCCAGCCTAGGGGGAGGGACAGTGAAAATGACCGTTCCATGCTTATTTTTGGAGCTTATTATTGTGGGGATAGCCGCTGGAAAATCTCACAATGCTATTTTTTATCGGAAATTTTTTTACAACTTTCCCCTCGTTCAGAAAAATATGCCATTCTTCATTATTTGTGATAAAAACACACTTTGTTCCTACCAATTTCTTATGGATTCGAACTTTCGTAAGTCTTCCTTTTGAAAGGATTAAATAAAAAATAATTTAGCTATTTTCAACGAGGATTTCATTCTGGTGGCTATCCTTCGACACCAAATCGACGTTTCTGAAGAATTTCATGCGTTTTCATTAAATTCAACTCAAACTTCTAAACCTAAAAAGGCCGATGAATAAATTTTTGTTTTATTTTTTGAATAAATTTTAAATAATTAGCGTTAGACTAAAATAAATCGATTTGATATATTTAAATCACAGATGCATTAACAATTAATTAATTTTCATGATTAAATGAACCGACAAAAGCGCCAAAATTTAAATTCAATTTTCAAAAAGAAGGCAATTGACTTGGCCCTCAATCAGTCCCCTCTCTCGGTACGCTTATCATTGAGCTGCTTCCATCTCTTTCTCACAGTTTGTTGTTCATATTTATTCCAACTTAAAAAGGAATTTAGGCGGAAAAAATTAATGAGCGGAACAAAGTGAAAGTCACTCTTTTGTCAAAACCTCAGTGTGATGCGAATGGTTATGAGATAATTGTGGACTATAAGCTAATTGTGGGAAATTGGACCAAATTGGTAATAAATGTGTGGAATGGAGCAAATTAATTTCGTTTATTAATTGTCAGGTACAAAAGGACAAATGGGACGTGGAAGAAACGCTCTTAAGCATGGAGCACGACTCGTGTTACATTGACACTTTGGAAGTGCTGGCCAATGTGAGGGAAACTTTGGCCCCACAAGGTTGGCAGGGAATAAACTAACAGTAAGAAAAAAACATTCATTTATACTATTTCCATTCTTGGGTGTCAAAATTCAATTAATAAAATACGAATTTTAAGACCCATAAATATTAAACTTGCAATGGTTCATTTTTACAGACATCAAAACTTCAACAGGATTTCGCAGTTTTAATATCTTGGCAAGTGTAATAGCCGACCTAGTGTTAGAATTGGATTGAATTAAGTGTTCCGACAGAAGTTTTTACTGTCAACACGACACATTTGAATTTGTTGGGTGGCCGAATGTTCAAGGAATGGTATGAAAGAGAATGTCAAGGTAATTAACGAATTCTAATTGAAAAGGGTTTATAAGACAATGCGAAAATTTTAGGGGAGAAAAACGCTGTCATCCAATCGATTGACGCCAATGAATTAGAAGAGTTGCTCCAAACTTGTTGTGCTTACGGGTCGACTCCAACGATACACAGGTGAACCATTCTGTACATTTCTGTAAAATTACCATTTGGTTTAGGAAAAACTTTCGGAAAATTTTGGAAATAGCGGACAAAGAGAAAATTTCAGGGTTGTGGGTTTTTGTCTTTTTCGTTAATTGTTAACCAAATTAAGCCTTTTGCGCATTGTCGAGTCTTTTATCATTGATTCCGAATGCATCCATCCAATTAGGAAGCTTGAATATGCAGCAGGTCAAAACTGAATCTGCAGGGTCCGACAAATAACTCAAATGTTCTTTCAAAAACAGAATATCGGATGAGCCGACTCGCTGACACAGTGCTTCGATTATTTCCTACTCAAATTGATCGTCTCGATTCATTATTCTTATATTTAGCAGAAAATGGAGAGACATTGGCCGATGTTCACTTGGATGTACTTAAAATGCTTGACATTCATGATTCATACATTGTTATGTAAAACAAATTCTTGCTCTTGACAACTAGCACTTTTTCGTCATATCAACACATTTTATCTCTTATAATTCAGTTTTGCTTTTATTTTGGGACGTTTTTTGTTTTTTCATTCCAATGTCTCCTCCTTCGTCCTTTCTATTTGAGCAGTTTTTCCCATGGTTGGTCTCCTTAGTTGCTCTGTTCTCTATAATTATTTGGTTGCGAAGCAAAACAAATCGAACTTTGTTTGTGAATCACGAAAAAGGTAAGGTTTAAAGAGAAGGAGGAGAATGTTAATTAAGTTGATTAGCATAACAAAAGGGAGAAGACTAATGGCCGTGCTTGGTTCTGGCGGACATACGACCGAAATGCTCAAATTGCTTGCTGCCCAGGACGACCTTTTCCCTGAAAGGCTGTACGTAATTGCCAAATCAGATAACTTGAGCATAGCAAAGGTTCTAATTTGAACTGTCATTCATTTGGTTGGTTTATGATAATATTTGAGGTTGAGGAGTTTGAGCGAACACATGGCAATAAATTCTGTGTCAGAATCGTCCCAAGGGCACGTGAAGTCGGGCAAAATTTGCTTTCGTAAGCCGTGTTTCAACGTTTTGGTCGGTTCGAGTCCCAAATCTCATTTTTTGCTAAATCGTGAATAAGTTGTAACTTCGGCTAGGCTTTTAGGTTTAAAAACTGCCCAATCCAAATTTAGGGGTGTAAAATCGTAAATAATTGCGAATAATTCGAAAAATAGATAAAAACCCTAAAAATCGTAGCCCTAGTTGTAACAATGTGATGGGACACAAACCGACGAGAATGCCGTAAATGAAACCTTACAATAATTACTTAATTCCAGTTCCCTCGGGAGTACTGTCGTTGCCTTCTTCTATTCCTTTAAACTCGTTTATCAAGAACGGTAAAACAAAATTTAGAAACTAATATGTTCACTTTTATTGCCAGAGCGGACGTTGTTATCAGCAATGGACCTGCAATTGGGCTTGGGATTTGCCTTTTTGCCTGTTTATTCGATTTTCTCCGGTTGTATCGTTGCCGTGTTGTCTTTGTAGAGTCAATTTGTCGTGTTCAAAAGCTTTCACTAACCGGCTGTTAGTTTATAATTCTCCTTACGAACCATTTTATTTCTTTATTTAGGGCTAATTTACTATTTCCGGATTTCTCACGCGTTCATCGTTCAATGGAAGAATTTGCAAAAGAAATACCCAAGAAGCGAATATATGGGCAGGCTCGTTTAATTTTCATGCTTGCTGTAATTTTTCAGCTAATAAATTGGTACTCATGCACTTTGTGTCCCATTTTGAAAATTTGCTTTATGTTAGAAACTGAACAAAATGATCATTTTTTGATGTTTTCAATGATTGTGACTTCTTTTAACTTGTTTTAATCGTTTTTAGAGCAATAGTGAGAATTTTGAAAAAAAATTTTTTTTTTATAATTTTCGACTATTCGGGTCCGTGATCCCGAATTTCATCTAGCGCATTTTTACAGCCAATGATTTTGAATTCATAGCCGTCAAAATTTATTTTTTTTCGCAAAAAACGAAACCTATACATAACTTTATATTCCTTGGAGGCGAATATGGATCTTCTCATTTCACTATTCTTTCCCGCGAAGAAATTTAGAAAGGAAGTCCTAAAGACCAAAATTAGCGTTAACCTCGTAAACTGTTGTACCTTCGGTTTCGGTTCGATGTTTTCAGCAAAAAGCATGTTTCGAACGTGATAGTCATTGTAGTAATAATGCCTAAAAATGGAAAGTGAGTCCCATTCCATGCAATTACTGTCGCTACTTCATCGACTGCATATGATGCCGGCACTCCTCAACTTTTCTGTCAATGATTCGAAGATCAGAGATATGGGCATTTTTTGTGAACTCTTACAGATTTAGAAATGTATAATTTAAAAAAAAAACATTGAAGAGCACTGATCAATTGATTTTACGGTAATTTTTTTGAACATTCCAGAAGTGGATCTGCAACTTTTCTCTACACGAGGAAACGAATATTCATTAAAAATCAGTTGTTCAGTACCTTCAATTAACAGAAAAAAGAACATACGTTTCTTCAACACTTCACGGAAAACAGGAATCGGTATGTCCCAAAATTCTTAGATTGAAATTTAATACAGAACGGAAGGAAATCACTCACCGAAATCCCACCAATATACTTTCACACTTCTTTGCAACTTTTTGTACATGATGAGGACGTTTCTCTTGGCTTCAGACTGATTATGCGATATGACGGGTTTGACAGTACGAGAGATTATTGTTGGCACATTAGACAAAGTCATTGCCGAAACCAGGAATTTATATTAAAACAAATATAAATGGAAAAGGAAAACTAAAAAATATTTAAATGTACTAGTAAACACAGAATTTACAATTTAGGCATTGTCGTATTATTTATTTGAAAGGCAATCTAAGGCCAAATTGGGTTTTATCGATATTTAATAGCGAAGCAATAAGAGGCCATTTGTCAAAGCTATTGAAATTCTTAGTCGTATCATTGTCAAAGTGAAGCACAGTCCATGGGACATCGAAACATTGCTAAAACAATTCAATTTGTTAAAAAAAATAAATAAACCAAAGAACAGTAACAAATAGAGACCGGACGGGACCGGGGCCCCGCCGGGACCCCCGGTCCCGTTTTTTTGGACAAACCACCGGGAGTCCCGGAGCCGGGATCCCGTCCCGGTCTATTTTCCAACTCCCGGCCCCGGTCCCGGCCATTTGGGCCGGAAAAACGGGACTAAATTTCATCAGTGAAATTATCAAATTACCCCGAATTTGAAAGAAATTAATAATTAGTTGCATATTTTGAATTTTTTCGAAAATTGAATTTTCGAACTTTTGTTCGAATCCGGGTCAGGGGTTCGAAGTGGGCCGAAATAGATATCAGAATCTCGAATTCTACGACCCAGAAAACTATATCTTTATTTCTAAAAATTTTTTTGAAAATTTTCTTTTTCAAAGAGGGGGGGGGGGGTACCAAGTACACTATTACCCTTGTTTTAATCCCAATCTAAAATAGGACTACAAAAAAAAAATTTAAATTTTATTAATCAACTTTTCACAAATTTTGAAAAAGTCCCGGTCCCGGCGGGGCCCCGGCCCAAAAATCGGGGCCGGGACCGGGAGTCCCGAAAAACGGGAGTCACGGACCCGGGATCCCGTCCCGGTCCATTTTACGAACTCCCGGCCCCGGTCCCGGCCATTTCAAAATTCCGGTCTCTAGTAACAAATCTGACTCTCAATGCCCACCTGTCGATTCAGAAGCTCACAATGCCATTGTTCGATCAATTTCCCCCATCGGTTATCGAAAATAATTTCATCGGGTGGAATTTGAATATTCAATTGTCTGAGACTCTAAATATTCAAATAAATGATTTTAATATTACCCAAGTTGTTACCTCGAGAAACTCCTCATGGTCCAGGTGTACATTTGAAATCCATAATTTGCGCCAAAAGCTTCTTGAAAGTTCAATGAGGCTTTCGTGCCCCCTTTCCGACGCAACCATATTCATAAAACATTGGGGCAGCACTGTGTTTGATAATTTTGCGAGTAAATCATCAATTATGCCCTTAAATTTCTTTCTTTAATCTTTTCCACTGACAATTATTGTATACATGTCTGGTCCCAATTGTAATGCCATGGACTCGGGCCAATTCTCTCTGCTGTTCAAAGAAATTTTTTCTCAATGCCGCCGTGGAGAAAGGGACCAAATTTCCTGGTTTTTAAAATGATTTTTGGGATGTAATTAACAAATACCAGCAGAAGTTAATAAGCTCGAATAATGCACAGGTCGGAAGTTATACTCAATGGAAGGACAGAGTCTTCGCGTGACATTTAAACGCTAAAAAAGCAACATTTTGTAGTGACCACAATAAATCCGTATGTAATAAACTTTCAAAAGAAACCTCGAACATTATCCAAGAAGATATTGTCGTAACATCATAATAAAAATCAATTCTCTTGACAAAATTCATTGTGTCCTTAACACTTCCAAAATAAAATTATTTCACTTTAGTATTTAGGTTATTTTATACATTTACATATAATGCCAAGAAATTATAAAAATGACGTAGCTAACCATAAACCTATAGCTAGCTAGCTACAATTTGCATGTGCATAAATCAACAATATTTGTGGATTTGATTACAGAATTAAACAGTAAAATTGATCAAATGAGCATTATCCTTACTCTGATTGCTCGAGTGCGTGATGGGCTGATTTTGGCTACTTCAATTGAGGGGGCTGATGACGTAAATTAATTCATTATAATTTTTCTTCAGAAATGAAATTTAGCCTGAGCACAACACTGTCAAGTACATGACACAAGCGAAAATGCTGTTCAAAAAGTTGAACAGTCCGGGGACGCCTCAGGCGCAATCAGTCGCCAGTGGACAATATTTCTTTCAGTGAGTGCATTTGTTGTAATGAATTCCATTTGAAAATATCTGTCATTATTTGAGCTACATTGTCAAAGACACTGTATGTACGCTTTGTTTATGTGATCAGACGCTCCCGAGAAAGGCTGCCTTTTCTTATTTGGAGGAAGTCGGGAGTGAATTCCTCAACCAACACGGCACTCAAATCGACGCTACGGCCAGGCCGTACCATTTTCTCGAATTTGGTATTTCTTTCCTTTTAATTTATTGGGATCCATTTGTTGCTTCAGACTCTTATATCCAGAATATCAAACGAAAACATTTGGACAGGGGCCGTAACGGTGAGCCTTTCTTTCTCACTTTTTGTTAGTTAAAATTCAAAGGAATTTAACAGCGATGGCAGCGGTTAACAGTGAGCTTCAGGATGTGACACGGATTATGGTCTCGAACATCGAAGACGTCATTCATCGAGGGGAGGCGTTGAACAGTGAGAGCCTTGTTAATAAGTGAAGTGTGGGAGCGGCGGTTAGATAAAAACGAATATTCCTATTTTACACTTTTTAACTTTCTTGGATCAGAATCGCTTTTGCCCTCTCCCACCCTCTTAATTCAATTTGTTTCACTATTTAGTCATTCTAATTAACAAAATTTAGTTTTGGAGTCCAGGGCTTCCGACCTTTCGGATCTGAGTAAAAAGTATCGAGAGGACGCGAGACAGTTGAACCGACGAACGGCCATCTTCAAACTGTTCGTCGGACTTGCAGTTGCTTTCGCCTTGTTCATGGTCTTCCGCTTTGTCTATATGTAAGCAAATGGTCATTCGTTGTCAGTGGTGTCTCACATATCTTCGCTTTTATTTTATTTATTTGTTATTGTGCGGTGTCAAAATTCCCCTTCTTTTTCATTTGTCTAAAAATGAAAATGTAATCATTTTATTTATTGTTGTTTTTCATTAATAAATATATATCTCTTTTATGGATGAAAAAAGAAAAGAAATTGCGTTTTTCTTTCCAAAATTTTTGCTATGATTGAATTATTATTTGTCCTTTTGCTAATTTTTAAATGTTTACTTTGAATCTAAGTCACCGATGAGCACACTTTGCATTGAACTCAATAAAGATGAGTTTTTGGACAGCAAAATTGTACGGGTCGAAAAGGGATGGAATTTGCAATTTGTCCGTGGGATTGGCCTCTTTGGAAAGTCTGTGCGGATCCGAATTAACGAGGCTGAAGTTGAGCACGTATTCGCTGGTGCTGTTACGGTCGATGACTTGGATTCCCGGACCAATTGGGTGTACCGTTGTGATCAGTTCGGAGCATTTCGGTCCTATTTTTTTGACTACGTCTGTAACTTTGCTGCTTCAGCTATGAATTCTTCGATGTTGAGGCGAATGCCCTCTCTGCGGTTGGGAGGGGTTTTTTCTGCGTTGTGCCCGAGTGGCAAATTGCTGGCGTAGGGAAACGACTCACATTGAACGGATTAAGTGTGGTCACGCACTTGGCCAAGTTGATGGGACCGCTCAGAGAGTGGCGGGATCGCCTGAGGGTGGCCAAGGAGTCCGGTTACAATGTCAGAGCGATGCTTTTTCACTAAACATCTCCGCCCCATTTTGAGGTCATTCATTTGACTCCCGTGCAGACATTGGGAATTTCGAACAGCAGGTGGCCATCACTTCCCATGCCATAATAAATTAATTGCCCACGACATTTGCGCCCCAACTAAAATAGGACTCATTTATCGAACTCCTTTACACTGAACTTTATTTAATCTATGTATTAGTCATTCATTTAAAACAGAGCTTGAAAATGCTAGTCAGTCTACCAATCCTTAATCGGCCAATTGATACTGTAGAATTATGCTAATTGTAAAATGTCCTAATAATGTTTTATATTTCCATTCTTCATCTTTACCGTAATTGAAAAATCAGGGTTTGGTCGTTCTGTCCTGTCATTTTCCACATTTTTTCCTTCTTCCGAGGCGCAAATGTCGTGCCACAAATGTCGGGGTTCCATGCCCATTATACATTTTAATACCCTTTCTTAATTACGCTTCCCCCAATTTCCAATTTTAGCTACTCTATCGCCGAATTCGATCAGCTGAATCCGCCGATTGAGGCTAACTTTTCAGATTTAAAGCATTTGGTGGATGGAATTGAGCATGAGTGGCACATGTTGACTATCCAGGACGTGGTGTGGAACCACGCTGCAAAGAATGCCAAGTGGTTGCAGGTGTTTGTCACTTGGCTCATAAAATGCCATTGTTCCCAAAATTTGCGTTCAAGGACCACCCTGAATGTGCCTATAACTGTGCCAATTCGGCCCACCTAAGACCGGCGTATGTGCTGGACCGGGCGTTGAATCAGTTCAGCAGGGAAATTGGGGAGGGGAAATGGACGAGCGAAGGAATTCCGACGGACATTCGACACGACACTCACCTTTCGGTGGGGGGGGGGGGCATTCCCGTGGATTAATCGGAAAGTGCCAATGGGAAGGCTCTTCGGAATGCTCTCGCTTCAAAAGTGTTTCCCTCCATTCGATTGCACGAGTTTTTTCAAGCCGACGTGAAAACAATGGAAAAGCAATTCAAAGCTAAAATTGGATTAAGTTGGTTTGATAATTGAACTAGACAGTTGAGACAAATAAACGGCCAATTAATTAACTTTCCTCAGCAGAAACCCCTGAGAATGGCAACACAGGCGGCGATTCCATCGAATTAATCGCTGACCCAAACTTTCGTCGTTTCGGATGCTCCGTTAATTTGGCCCAGGCCGTGCAACTTTTCGCAACAAAAGAGTGGGACTTCTTTCTTTCTGTTTTTCGTAGGGTTGGTCGGGACCGGGACCAAAACACGGACAACTGAGTACCGAAGTCCCGGTTTTGACCGGGACCTGGAAATTCCCGGTGTTTTTCCCGGTTTTCCCAGCCAAAAAATCCCGGTTTTTCAACCGAAAAAGTCCCGGTTTACCTCAAAATTCCCGGTCCCGACCAACCCTAGTTTTTCGCTGATTCCGTTTTTCCATTGGTCAGTGCTGACATTGGCGAAAGCATTGGCCAATTCGTTGCTCATTTGAATCGGCTGAATGAGGACGCCCGACGGACCGTTGAGGGACACATTTTGAAGGCAATCGAAGCGATCATTGGCCACGTGCACTACGAAGTGGGGGACAGCAGCAGGAGTTTGCTCCGTTCACAACAAATTTCAGAGAGTGGCAGCAAATGGGCCGCGAAAAGAAGCAGTGACACTCAGTGAACCGCTGGTCACAAAGTGATCGGATGCCTTTCCCGTGCCTTTCCCCCAAATGTTTCAGCTATTTTTACCATCCTTCCGAATTCGGTCTCAACGCGTGGGAGGAGGACGAAAAGTTCGCCTTCGATCCTTCGACTTCCGCCCGGCTGATGGCCTGCAACGGTTGGGTGATGAACGCGGACCCAATGTCCAACTTCGCGGAGTGGCCAAGCCAAGTTTACCTTCGTCGCGAGTTGGTCTGCTGGGGCGACAGTGTGAAGCTGAACTACGGCCAACAGCCCGCCGACTGTCCATTCCTTTGGGAATATATGCGCCGCTACACGGAGAAATGTGCGCGGATTTTCCATGGGTTTCGCATTGACAATTGCCACAGTACGCCCATTCACGTGGCGGAGTATTTGCTGCACGCGGCGCGCAAAGTGCGCAAGGACCTTTATGTAGTGGCCGAACTGTTCACCGGCAGCGAACAGTTGGACAATTTGTTCGTAAATCGACTCGGAATTACCTCACTGATCAGAGGTGGTCAAAAAAGCACCCAAAACGGATCAAAATGAAAGTTTAGAGGCTCAGAATGCGCATGACAGTCATGAACAGGTGCGTTCGGCGTGGGTTAATGGGAAATGGCAAAGCGTGCTTCTTCAAGGGGCGCTTTGTTTACCGCTACGGGGGCGACCCGGTCGGTGCCTTTCGCTGTAAGGCAACGCGCCCCGCCCCGTGGGCGGTGGCCCATGCGCTTCTTTACGACCAAACGCACGACAACCCATCCCCGGCACAGGTGCCGTCTTTCGCCCCTAACATCTCTCTTTTCCGGCCTTTTGTAGAAACGGACGCCCTATGATTTTGTGCCGACTGCGGCGATGTGTTCGATCAGCGGAAGTGCGTGTGGGACGGTGCGCGGGTACGACGAATTTGTGGCGCACAATATCGACGTGGTCAACGAGCAGCGAATGTACCGCAAGTGGTCGGAGTTCGGGGAAAAGGCCAAGGGAATGGTGACGGCACGACGCCTTCTCAACGGTCACTCGTTTAACCCTTTGGCACTTTTGGCCATTCCGTCGCTCCTTTGTCCTCAGTTGCCTTTTGCTCTTCAGATTTGCATGTCAAATTGAGCACTGCCGGGTTCACGGAAGTGCGTTCCAATTTGCATTGTCGTCACTTTGACCAACTTTTGCCAATTTGCCAGATTTTCGTGGACCAAGTGAATTCGGACGTCGTCGCCGTCACTCGGCACAACCCCACCACCCACGAGTCCGTCCTGCTGATCGCCCACACGTGCTTCTCCTCTTTCAAATGGATTCCAAATTGTCGACCGATTAAAGTGGCGGACGAAATCTCAGAAATTTTATTTGAAATTAAAACGGTGGAAACCCCGCAGAAGGAGAAAGAAGTGATCGCATTGAATTCGAGTTCAAAAGCAACAATTCCAATTCCAATTACAGCAATCAAATGGCATTTCAAATGACCATGGAATTGTCTGCGGATTGCCCAACTTTCACGTCGAATGTTTTGAGAGTGTCCAACTTGGCAATTCGAATGCCATCGAAATTGTGGACGGCGCCATTCATTTCAAATTGTTCACTTCGGGAAGCGCCGTCGCATTGAAGTGAACACTGCTAACATTTGATCATAATGAAATGTGATTAGGATAATGCCTAAGAAGGAGAGCCAAAAGGCATGTCAGCAAATTGAGGCACTCATTTCTGAAGAAACGGCACGCAATGGTCAGAAAATGATGGCATTTGCCAATTGGGAACTACCAGTTCAGAAGCGCGCACATTGCTTAGGAAGCTGTCTTTTCTCGACTTCAATTATTTACTCTTTCGCTGTGAGTCCGAAGAATGTGCCGAATCGGGCGAACGTGGCGCATACGAAGTGCCGAACTTCGGCAAATTGGTCTTTTGCGGATTGATGGGCATCCGCACCGTTTTGCAGCGAATTCAGCAGGAGAACGACCTCGGCCACCCCTTTTGCGAGAACATTCGGCAGGGCGTTTGGCTGCTTGGTCCGTCTGTTTCTCGTCGCTTTGCTCGGCTTTTGCCCATTCTCTCCTCTTTCCCTTTTCTCCCTTCAGATTATTCCGTTGCTCGGCTCCGTCGTCGCCTTTCCCTCCGTCCTTTTGCTTCTCTTTTGGCCAATGCTTTTTCTCCCCTCGTCGGTGTTCCCCATTTCCTTCGTCCTTCTTACTTCGAATTGCTCTTCACTTATTTCTTTTCGGCTATTGAAGAAATGCTCATCCACAAATTATTGTAATTTTCTTGGCTTTTCCTCCTTTAATTGTTTTTCCGTCCGTTCGTTTCATTGCCTTTGCTTCGGTCCCTCGAATTCGCTTTTCCGAACTTCTCGCCATTTCTTCCGTCGCTTTTTCGGCACAAATTCCGTCCGCCCGACTTCCGCCACTTTCGGATGCCACCGATGTTGCTGAAGTGCCGTCGCTTTCGGCAGGACTTCCCCATTTCGCAGCTGGTGCTTCTTCTCTTTGTTCCTTTCAATTCGTTTTGCAGGAATTTGGCGCAATTGGGGACGCGACACTTTCATTGCTTTGCCCGGTCTTCTTCTCCTCACTGGCCGTACCTTTGAGGCACGCGCAAATATTTTGGCATTTGCCGCCACTCTTCGGCACGGATTAATCCCAAATTTATTGGCGGAAGGAAAAATGCCGCGTTATAATTGTCGAGATGCTGTTTGGTTTTGGTTGGTGGCCATCATTCGCTATACGGAAAAGGTGTGAGAGCAACACAAAAAAAGGGACAGGTGCGTAATTTGGGGACATTCAGGTGAAAGATGGCGAATCAATCCTTGGCGAGTCCGTCCTTCGACTTTACCCAACCGATGAAGTCGAATACGGCGAACAGACAAAAGTGGTAATTGCCGAGACTGTTTGGCACTGTCCGACACGTTCAGACGGAGCCTTTGAGTGCCACAATGTTCGAAGCTCTGAGCCGACACTTTCTCGGCATTGATTTTCGCGAGAGAAATGCCGGACATCGAATTGACGAACACATGCGCGACGAAGGTGGTTGACCAGCAGAGAGGAGGAACGACGAAGTGCCTTTTAGGGTTCAATGTGAAGGCGTACATCGACGGACATTCCGGACTGATCTTTGGGGGCAATCGATGGAATTGCGGCACGTGGATGGACAAAATGGGCAGCTCAGAACGCGCGGGCAATCGCGGAGAGCCGGCGACTCCGCGGGACGGCGCGGCCGTGGAACTGCAGGGGTCTGAACGGAACTTTACCGGAAAAGCCCCCTCCGCCGCATTCATGCGATTTTCTGTTCCGTTCAGACTCGCCCTGTGTGTCGCCCGGGGACTCGACCGCCTCTGTCGCGACGGGGCATTCCCTTACAACGGAATGAAAGGCAATTGTGCCGGGCCGCACCCCCCCCCCCCCCCCCTAAAGGAATAAAAAACAATAAAATAAGTTCCGCAAACATTCTTTTAAAAATTTAAATTTCTCCACGCCTATCAGTGTCGCACGACCATAAATTCCCCCAAAAATTGTTAATTGATCTACTAATTGCCTGCCATTGATTGATCGCTTTCTTGGCAGGAGAATCGTCGTCCTTTTTGTCGTGGTCTGATTGGGCTGCAAAAATCCAACATTCATTCGAACAACACTTTTTCGTCGACCACAATTGCCAATCGGAGTTCGTTCATCGCCGTCCCATCGTCAAAGATTCTTTCGGCGCTTCCCTCGCCTTCGCTGACTTCCAACTTCGTCCCAATTTTTGCATTGCTTTGAATGCCGTCCGTTTTTGTTTTTCATTCAAATTATAAATCTTTCCGCTGGGTTTAGTCCCCGGACATTCTCCCCCCTGAAAAAGCATGGGCCGCTTTGGAAATTGGAGGCGAAGTTTTGGCGAAAAATGCTCCGTACGGAATTTGTACTTTGGACCCAAAGTGAGTGGGCCAAAGGAAGTGAATTCATTGGACATTGGGCCACAGAGATTGGGCTTACAACGGCATTTACGACAACGACGATGATGGGACGAACAGAATCAGTGCCAAGGGATGGAATTACCACCAGGGACCGGTAGGCCAAAGGAAAAGCCTCCCCCCGGTCCAAAGTCATTTCGGCTTAGGAATGGCTTTGGGTTGCCGCGTGTTACATGAGTGCCAAGTTGAAAGTGGCCTCGCTGCTGTTGCACAAGAGTGGTGACTCATCCGCTTGGCTGTCCGCCGTGGGCGAAATTCGACAGCGATTATTCGCCCTCGAGCAATGCTTGAACCGAAGCGACTGGGCCTCGCTTCCCGAGCTGACTAATCGCGCGGGGGCATTCTGCGCCCATTCGTGCCCTGCCCAGGCGTGGTCGGTCGGATGTGTGATGGAAACGCTGGACACTTTGGAAGCAATGGAAAAAGAAGGAATGAATTTGGAAGGACGACAAAGCGATCGAAGGGCAAATGACAAACAGAAGAAGCACTGATCTGACAGATCACTTCACTTTCAACACTTACTTAGGCATTGTTAGCACTGTGAACTTATTGCGAAGCCATTAATCTTCGGCTGTTCATAATAATCATTCCCTTATTGGCTAAAGCAAATAAAGGCTGGGAAAGGGATGAAAGACAAAGGCTTCTTTGATTAGCGACGAATTGAGCAGGACAAAGGGGTGGGGGCGTATTAAGCAAATATCGCACGGCGAAGGATTTCCCTTTTCGCTGGCCTGCTTGAAAGTGGCATTTCTTTCCTTTCGATTGTCGGCCTCAAATGACACTTTGCTTTTGCGCCTTTTTCTCCATTTTCGCTGCTTACGCTTTGACCGGTGCGCTTTGTCAGCAGAGGGATTTGAGTTGGCGTAAGTTAGCACTCATTAGCAAATTAAGTTGGCACTCATTAGCAAATTAAGTTGGCACTCATTAGCAAATTAAGCTGGCACTCATTAGCAATTGCTTTTTCGTGTTCCTTTGTTCTTCCTTTTCTTTTTGCCCCGCCTTTTCTTCCATTTTCTTCAGCGTGTCTGTTCAATTTGTGTCCCGACAAAGTGACCGCGTGCAGCGGCGACTTCGGCTGTCCTCCGCCCCACTGCGACCCCTCCCGGGCGGACGATTCCGTCTGTGAGGGCGCGGGCTGTCGGGGGGAGCCAACGTCGCCCACGGGAGGAATTTGTGGCACTTTTATTAACTTTAACAGAAAAAGTGGGTGTGTCCCTTCTCTGGATCGACTTTATTTTATTAAAATGGCTCAGAAGAAGGCCAAAATTGCGTCAAACATGGCGAATGCCGCGTGATGTTTCTGTGTATTGGCGGACAGTGCCGCGCTTCGAAACGAATCGGCGCGTACAGTGAGAGGGGCGGGGGGGGGGGGGGACAGAACGAAGCGGACTTGGAACTGTTATTCCATTAGCTATTTGCTCAACTGTTTCTCGAACACTCTGCCCAAATGGCGAGGAGTGTTTCACCGGAGGGACTAACGGCGAAGAAGGCGTCTGCTTGAGGACGACTTCCGACCCGGACCAATTTCAACAGGACGCGGCTGCCCCTTTTGGGGCGCAGCGGTGCGACAATGCCATCCCCGGCCGACTCGGCGGACGTACGGCGGACGCGCTAATTTTTGGCCTCCGTCTGATCGCTGCTTAATTTCCTTTTCTTTTAGCCTGCAAATCGTCCGATTTGTCTTGCGATGTGCCTTTTATGTGCGTTGACGGCTGTTGTTCAACGACGGCACACAACAAAAACAGAAAAGGCCAACGCCTTCCACCGCAACCGAACGACGCGAACTGTCGCGACGCGTTGGACTCGGGGGAAACGGACGCGGACAAATCGAAATGTGTGGACAAAAAGAAATTATGCACGCAAAGACTCTACAGAAAACTGATGAGGGAACAATGCCCAAAAACGTAAGGAAATGAGAAGAGAAAGACTGACCGATGAGCACAGGTGCGGCTATTGTGAAGGGCAAAGGACAAGCGAAGACGAAGAAGCGAAAGGCGAAGAGGAGAAGCGATTTGAGGGGGACGGCACGATGCCGGGTTTGTCGGTTGGGAAAGGGCACAAATGCCCTGTGTCCCATTTTAGTGAATCCGTCCTCGGGTTGTTCCGACAGAACAGTGCCAGGCCGCGCCTCGGATTGTCCTCTGTTGCGATATCTTTGCGACGACGACACTTACCGGGAAGTGATGCGGCGACAGTGCCCCAAAACGTGCGGCTTTTGCACCGATCGCTAATTGCTGTAAAAATTCACCCTTTTTATTTTGCCTTATAAAATAAATTGCCAATTTTGTCGTGTTGTGAGACTCATCCGCTGAGATTCTTCAGCAATTGCCATCCATCGGCGGGTCATTCACTCCTCCCTTCCCTTCCTTTCACTTCCCTTCCCCTCCCTTCCCTTCCTTCCCTTCCTTCCCCTCCCTTCCCCTCCCTCCCTTCCCTTCCTTTCACTTCCCTTCCTTTCACTTCCCTTCCTTTCACCTTCCCTTCCCTTCCTTCACTTCCCTTCACTTCCTTCCCTTCCCTTCCCTTCCCTTCCCTTCCCTTCCCTCCCCTCCCCTCCCTTCCCTTCCATTCCCTTCACTTCCCCTCCCTTCCCTTCAGTTCCCCTTCCTCCCTTCCCTTCCCTTCCCCCCCCTTCCGTTCCCTTCCCTTCCCTTCACTTCCCCTACCTTCCCTTCCCTTCACTTCCCTCCCTCCCTTCCCTTCCTTTCACTTCCCTTCCCTTCCCTTCCCTTCCCCTCCCTTCCCTTCCCCTTCCCTTTCCCTCCCTTCCCTTCACTTCCCCTCCCTTCCCTTCCTCCCTTCCCTTCCCTCCCTTCACTTCCCTTCCGTTCCCTTCCCTTCCCTTCACTTCCCCTACCTTCCCTTCCCTTCACTTCCCTCCCTCCCTTCCCTTCCTTCCTTCCCTTCACTTCCCCTCTCTTCCCTTCCTTTCACTTCCCCTCCCTTTCCTTTCCCTTCCCCCCCATCCCCGTGCCAACTTTCCTTCGCTTTTTAATTTTCATTATGCCAATTTCACCTGTTACAACGTCAGACTTATTCATATCTTTTTGTCACTTGCTTTGACGTTTTATGCCTTTTTTGGAAGATGAGGTAACCAACCAAATGAGTTGGGGGGAGGGGAGGGACAGATGACACTGACCAACTAACTAATGAACTGCCGTTTCTTCCAATCTTTGCTTTATCTTCATTCCTTCGATATTACTTTCTGTTTTATGGGATTACTGTATGGGTATGTATTCCGTGTCCACCCCCCGCCCTCCCCCTCTCTCTCTCTCTTCTCTCCCCCTCTCTCTCTCTGTTACTTTCTCTCTCTCTTCTCTCCCCCTCTCTCTCTCTTACTTTCTCTCTCTTCTCTCGCACTTCTCTCTCTCTCCCCCCCCTCCCCCCTCTCTTACTTTCTCTCTCTCTTCTCTCCCCCTCTCTCTCTCTTACTTTCTCTCTCTTCTCTCCCACTTCTCTCCCTCCCCCCCCTCCCCCCTCTCTCTCTCTTACTTTCTCTCTCTCTTCTCTCCCACTTCTCTCTCTTTCTTCGTCTTTTTTGTTTTGTTTTTCTTCCTTCTCTTTAAAACCATTCAAAGTTATTTATTCAAGAAAAGAAAGAAACATTAATCAGCTCAAAAGCTCGCATTGGCATTTAATTCATTTCAAATTGCCTGCCGAAGTGCCAATAGAGACAATGAGTTAACGAACGACGAAGGGAGGAGAGAGAGAAGAGATAAAGTGGGGAGAGAGAGGAGATAAAGTGGGGAGAGAGAGAGAGAGAGAGAGAGAGAGGAGATAAAGTGGGGAGAGAGAGAGAGAGGAGATAAAGTGGGGAGAGAGAGAGAGAGAGAGGAGATAAAGTGGGGAGAGAGAGAGAGAGAGAGGAGATAAAGTGGGGAGAGAGAGAGAGAGAGAGGAGATAAAGTGGGGAGAGAGAGAGAGAGAGAGTTTTGTGTCCTCCTCCGCCCCCTCCGACTTTGCCGCTTCGGTTCGGCAGGTGTTCCGTTTTTGTCCGTTCAAATGCCATTTTTTAATGAAAAGACGTAAAATGGGATAACGCAAATCAAAGGAAAGTTCCCCTGCGCAGGGCAAACTTCGCTCAAAGCCGCACTTTCTAATCCATAAACTTCCGTACAAACAACCAGCAAATGACTCTGATTAAGACCTCCATTCTTCGAAGGCCATTTCTTCCATTCCTTCTTCTCCATTCTTCTCTTCTCTCTCCTCCATTCTTCTCTCTCTCATCTTTCTTCTCTTCCTCTTTTCTCTTCCTCCTCTTCATCATCCTTTTTTCATTTTCCGTTTCCCCTTTAGCTCTTCCCTCTTCCCTCCATTTTCCATGTGTTCTTCTCCACTTCTCTTCTCTTCCTTCCTCCTCTTCCTCCCTCTCACTTCCGCGTTTTATTTTGGTGAGTCATCCTTTCCTTTCCTTTCCCATTTCATTCCCTTCCCCCCCTTCTTTTGCCTTCAGTTTTGACTCGTTATTCGCCCCTCCAATCAGCTTCTTCTCTCGGTAGCGGTGATCGTTTTCTTCCGTCAATTTCGCCCAAAGAAGTGAATCCCTCGGACAGAGAATGGACCGTCGGAATGAGCACTTTGGGGGAGGAGGGGCCAATTGGAGGGGCCGAAAATTGGGCGAAAAAAGGGGGCGGCGGAAAGGGGGCGACGGGGAAGCGAACCGCGGGAAATGCCATCGGTTTGCCGAGTCACGAGAACGTGTGCACAGTGAGTGGGCCAAATGAACACAATGCCAATGAAAGCGGCAAATCCATTCGGTTTTTGAGCAGTCCCTTTCAGACGGTCATTCGCTCCGACCATCGCCCCCAATTTGGCCGCGGTTGGTCCCTTTCCTTTTGGTTGGCCTCCGTTTTTGGCTAATCAGCTGCATTTTAGAACAGAATGGCACGCTAGTGGAGATACAGCAGGATGAAAATCGCCAATTCAGTGCCACTTTTGTGGAGTGTTCAAATACGAAAAAAGGGAATTGCCATGGCATTGACAACGCAATGTGAGCAAAACAATGGCACATTGGGCCATTCTCAGTTCATTTTAAATGGCATCCTCCAATTGCTTCAGCTTTTCCTCCGAATGCGTCACTTTGTATGAGTTTCGTCCGGCGGGCGTTCGTGTGGAGGGAAATTCGGCAGAATTTGTTGAAGGATTTGTCCGCGTGCCGATCACTTGCCAATGCCAACTCCGACGGAAGAAAAAGCATGGAATTTATTCCAACTGAGTGGCCAAATTCTCAGAATGAATAGCCCAACTCAATCAACATTAACCGTTTGATGAACCCATTTTTCCCCTCACGCATTCTTTCCAACCAAATAAATCGATGGAAATGTTTCAAAAGATGGCACTGTGTTCCGCGTTTGGACTTCTGTCCGTTCCGTCCCACGCCCTCAAAAGTGCCACTTCCGCTTGGCCCATTGCCGGGCCCTCATTTCGGCGCATTGCCCCGCCAATGGTCGCCAACCCTCCGCCAAATGCCAAAGCGTTTCCCCCCTCTTCCAACTGAATTAGCTTTGTGTTCATTTCCCTCAATTCATTTTGTTCATTTGACAATGACTTGCCTTGGCAAAGAGATTCATTTCGGCGTGCAAATAGTAATTGGTGTCCTCATAAGAAGGCCGCGGCTGCACTTGGTTAAGCATTGACCAATTCATCACCCAACCGGAGAAGAGACCGCCCGTGACGGCCATCAGAAAAGTCAGTGCCAACCCGGCAAGTTGGAAGAATGCTGCGGAGGGGAGGGGTGCCAATTGACGGGGATTGTGCCGGGTCCCCCTGCCCCCCCCTCCCCTCCCACTTTCTCACCCTGCGTGCGCAAATCGCGGGTGGCACCGGGAGCCGCAGCTCCCTTCCTAAATTGTGAGATATTGGCCTCAATGCATTGGCATTTCCTTGCCATTTGGGGTAAATGGCACTGTACTGCTCCACAAAGTTCTCTCCGTACTCTTCCGGTTCATAGAGAAGTACAAAAAGTGCACTAAGGAACTGAGAATGGGAAGAAGGAAAAGTGGTCAAGAAAAGCGATTGGAGTAAAAAAATTGGCCATTTGGGACGCCGGTGGCATGACAATTCGTACATATCGTAACTCGTATAAGATTTTTAATTAAAAAAACATTTAAAAATGTTATACGAATTGCCATTAATTCTTACCCCGGCGAGAAGCGAAGGAAGGCCATGGAGAGAATGGGCGCCGCAAGTGTCGTTGATGGAGAGGCGCTTTTCCAGGATTTTTGGCTGAATGTTGTTTGTTCTATATGGTCATTTTGCTTCATTGTCTTGCCATTATTAATGACAAAATGACCACCCTGACAGTAATATACCGTACCGTACCGTCACATAAACATGGCCAAGCACAGAAATTAAAGCGGCAGCTGCACCAACGATAATGGCATGGTGCGGGTAAAGGATCACATTGGCAACGGCACCAATTGCTATTCCCCCGGCCAAAGAAGAGCTTTGGATGTGTGCCATATTGAAGCGGCCGAGGTGGTCGGCCAGGGAGGAGAGCAGAAAAGTGGCAGTGGTGCAAGCAGCCTGAAGAAAGTCGGGCAAATGACTGGCCAAATCATTGGGAGACAATCGCATGCCATGGCCAAGTAAGAGTTGAGAAAGGCACGGTGCCGCATTTCGGGCGTGGAGTGAGGGATGGAGCCGGCATTGAAAGAGGGGAAGAAGGACCAAATGAACAGAGTGCCTGAAGGGCAAAAGGGTGGCACGAAGCAGGAGCAGCAGACCGAGCATGGCGAACAGCTCGAAGTTGCCGGAAGTCTCCTCGTCGTCCACCACCATTGTGTTCTTCTTGTGGCAGATTTTCGCTGCAGCGAGGCCAAAATAAGCGCCAAAGCAATGGACGACCAAAGAACGGCCGGCATCGTTTATCTGACAAATGAGGGAAAAAGGCAATGGAAACGAATGGAAGGGACGGAAAGACATAGAGAAGGTTGTAGAGGAGATGCTCAAGCAGAACGGTCAAAGAAGTCTCGAGAAAGGCGAGGACGAGAAACTGAACGGGAGTGAGACGGCCGAGAAGAACGCCCATCGTAATGAGCACGGTAACGCAAGAAAGGTCAGCTTGGACAAGCCTAATGGGGGGGGGGGGGACAGCAAAGATGGGCCTTAATTACTCACTCATCAATGGAAATTGTACAAAGGCCGGTTCGGATGAATTGGGGGGAAAGAAAGCCACGGAGGAGCAAAGCATATTGCATGACGAAGGAGCTGAGGAGAAGGTTAATGGACAAGGCGGAGAAGCCGTACCTTAAGGGGAGGAGGAAAAGGGAGGACAAAAGGGACAGAGGAAACTTTTTCAAGAAGGAAAGGAGGAAGCCAAATCCGATGATGACCTTAAAAGGAAAGGAAAAGCCTTTGAAAGGGGAGGGGTGGGAGGGAAGCAGGGCTTACGCAAAGATTGCTGAAATTGCACGATTTTTTTTTGGGGGGGGGGGGGGTCAATTGCGGATTGCTGAATCTTTCCAGTCTCCTAAATTTTGACTTTTGAGCAGCCCCCTCCTGCTGGCCAACATCACCCGAAATTCTCTTCAAAATTTCCAAATCCGATTGCGTGCAGCCCCGCCGCCGGAGGGAGAGACCATTGTGTGGATGTCCTGGAACATTGGGTAGTTGGCATGGACACGGTTGTGCTTGTCCTCCTCGTGGTTGTGGAACTCGCCGAAAGAGGCGAACAGAACAACGAACAGCGACTGAAACACACACGCCAAAACTGAGAATTGGCGACGCTGAACGAAGAAAAGAAAGGTAAATGGATGAACAGGAAGAGGAAAAGGAGAAGGGGAAGGAAGAGGAAGAAGAAAGGGAGAAAGGAGAGGAAGAGGGAGACAAAGGAGGAAGGAAGAGAAAGTAGAAAAAGAAGAGAGATTAAGAGGGAGACGGAGTAGCAAGATGAAAAGAAGAGAGAGGGCAGGAAGGAAGAGAAAAATAGTAGGCGAAGGAGAGAAAGAGAGTAAGAGGGAGACGGAGGAGGAAGGAAGAGAAAGACGAACAGGAAAAGGGAGAGGAAGAAGAAAAAGATGAAAGGGAACGGGAGAGGGAGGAGGAGGAGGATGAAGCAAGAGAGAAATCAAAAGGAGATATAGAAGAGAGGAGGAAGGAAAGAAGAGAAAAGATGAAGGGGAAAGGGAGAGGGAGGAGGAAGGAAGAGAAAGAAAGATGGAAGGTGGAAAAGTCAAAAAAGAAAACCAAAGCTAGAAAATAAAAGTTAGCAACCTGAAGAGTATTGCTGACAGCATTTTGCACTTTGTAAGCCATTAACGGGAGGACAAGCTGAACTCAATGACGCAGTCAATTGCAATGAATTTATTTCAATTCGAATTGGGCCAGGGTTTTTGGGTGTCTTTTGTCCCCCCCCCCCCCCGCCGCCTCCTTTCATCGACTTTCTCCCCCATCTGTGATTACTTTAGTAACTTTCATCTCTCCCGCTCCACTCTCAATTAACACAATTGAATTAATTAATAATTGATTATTCTAATCAAATCAATGCACTAACGAAAAATGCAATCAAAACATTGACCATAAAATTTATTAAGTGAATGTTATATATGGAATGAGTATGAATCTCCAAAATACAACATTAAAATGATCTGATCAGAGCTGTAATATTAGAAAATAAAGATCGGACCAAGACTGTCCAATTAAATATATACAGCCACCTCCTACCTATATTTACAATTTTTTTTCAAATTTTGCGATTTTAGAGCCCCTTATTCATACTTTAACATATTTTTGCAAAAATTTTGCTAATCAAATCCAACAATGGTATCATTCGATATCCCTAAGTGTCCTCTATTAGCTTGCAAAATTTCGAAAAACTTCAATAAGGTTCAAAAAAATTGTTATGGCCAGAAGAATTCAAATAACTGGTTGTTCGAACATTTTTTTGTCATAACATTTTTGAACTTAATGAAATTTTTCAAAATTTTATAGGCTAGTAGAGAACACTTAAGGCTATCAAATGATACCAAGATTGTTGGATTTGGTTGGCATAAGTTATAACCAAAAATTTGTACTCGTACGAAAAAGGCCTTGTCCAGATTTGAAGCTTCGCGAATGAACTACTTGGCATTATGATTAAATAATTTTTCAAAAAAATTAGGGCATTTTTTCTTAAAAATATAAAATTCGTTGCTTGGGGGCTATACCCCCACCCTGAAACTCAAGAAAAATTTTCTTTTTGATGAAAAATGGGCAGCAACCCTTTTCAATTTTAGCACTTATCGGAACCGCAGATATCTATTTATTTTGTCAAAAAGCAGCAAACAAAATGAAAATAAACTCGTCTCGAGACACTTCCATCCAAAGCCATTGGGTTTCGCTTCTCTCTGCCTTCACCCTTGCTAAAAACTTAAAACCCGTAGCCTATTAATTCACAAATTAATCAAAATATTAAGCATTTCAAATATCAAAATATGTCTACCAATAATTCGACGGTCAAAAAGACTTATGCTCAAGTGGCCGCTTCTCCGCCACAAAACGACGATGGAAATGTATCGGAGGCTGGCGAAAATCACAAGGGGGAAACAATTGGCCAGGGCGAAACCGAACAAAAGACAACGACGACCCATGGAGGCAAGGACATGTTGCAATTTAACAAGAAAAGACTTACAATTCCGAGTCCCGAAATTAAATTCGTCAAAATTCTCTTGGTCGCTGATGTCTCCGAACCCTGAAATTTACACTTTTTTAAATTTCATTTTATTTCCTCCTAAAATTGTTCTGTATTATTTTTTATTGCAAAAATGCGAATTTTTAATTTGGTTAGACCAAATTGGTGCTATAAGTATTCATATTTTAGTGGTTTGGTCAAAGTCGGGCACCCAAAGTGGAAGCACTGTCTCGTCGATAGGGTCCGAACAAGAAATTATCAATGTGACCGAATTGCTTTATATTTTCATTGTAAATTTTAATACAAACACAGGCGTTTCTTGACAACAGCAAATCAGCGGACGATGGGAAACCCTCCGGCGAACAGTGCCCGAAAGTGCCGGTGGACAACGCGGCCGAGGAATTCATCGCACGGAAGAGGACGACCATGTTGACGGAGGAGGAGAAAGGGAAAGCCAAAAAGAGGGGGGAGGAGCAGTCGGACGACGAATTGGAGGCGAGTTGCTTAAGGACAATGAGGGCGAAATCCGAAACCTAACTGCAGGTTTTGAGCGAAGAAGTGGAGAAAAAGCGAATGCGCCGACGAAAGACAGTCGCAATAATTGGCGGAGTGCTCGCCGGATTGGCCATTTTCGGTGCGATTTGGTGGGCGGTGAGGCGCCGGACGAACGGCGGTTGAAAAGCGATGAGAACGACGCCAATGCCAGCGAAATGATTTTGGAAGTTATCTCATGTTCAGTTTAATTAAGGAAAGAGAAGCCAATTCAAATTTTGAAGAAAAAAACGACAGATGGACATTAAAAGAAATTAGAAGTCAAGTAAAAATAGACGAAAAGCCCAAGTTGGGACACAAAATGTTCATTGGTGCCAAATTTTCGAGATTTTCCCAGGCTCCGTCTCCGGTCGTCCAAATCTCTGCCATCCGAGTAAATTGTTTTTTTAAAGTTTATTGATTGTTTTTCTCCGTTTTTACCATTGCTTATTTTGATGTTCGAACGGTAGCCATTCCACCATTTCAAGATGTCATTTATTGAATTCGACATGTTTTGATTTATTCTTTGGACCATTAAATGCATTTCAACACATTCCATCGCCCCCCCCCCCCCAATTTTCCGTCCCCAATTTCATCGTTTCCACTCACGGACATTCCCACCTCATTTTTCGCTTCCATTTCCCGGCAATTTGCCCTAGTTCTTCTGACTTCGTTCTCCGTCTTCGGGATGTCCACCCACTCTTTGCTTCTTCCCGAAAATTGCGCCCGTGGGTGGGGTTGTGCATTCGATGAATTGGGGACAGCCAGCGGAGGGATCGCAAGTGGGCGGGGGGAGGGGCTGAGCCGTCCACCCCCAGCCAGCAGCTTTTCGCCAAATCGGGAATAGAGAAAGGGCAAATTTGGGAGAGAGACGCGATTGAAGGGGAAGCCGAGTGGGAAGATTGGGATCAAAGGGGGGGGGGGAAGATGGATGGGGGGATTGATTCTGATGGAGGACGGCTGGCAGAGAAATTTGGTCACGGAAAGAACGGTGACCCAAAGTCCCTCCCCCCCCGTCCTTCTGCCCGTCGTATAAATTCTCCTGCCAACGAATGGATCATCCAAAGGACTGTTTGGGTCGTGTCCGAAACCATTTCAAATCCTTCCATTCGTTGTTCGGTGGCCCTTCGGTCTGACCCATTTCGTCCCCTTCCCTTCCCCCCCCCCCCGGCGTCTGCCTGGTTGACCCAAATTTGTCGTCCATCGCCATGGGCACAATCTCTTCCCTTGCGATGTGATCATCCCCGCCGTCCATCGTCGCCCCGGCCGTCCCTTTGGGTGCCTTAGGGCGCGACCACCAAAACAATTTGTCGCGCGATTTCCTTCCAATTCTTCGCTCCTCCCGCCGACCACCGAGTTCCGGACTCCTCCCATGAATGAACAGAGGGGCTGTGAGCGGGGGGGGGGGGGGAGCTGATTGATTTGCCCCAAATGTTTGTAAATTATAAATGTCCAACATTTTAAGGGTCAAATAAGAAGAGATTTTGAGTTTGTTTTAGTTTTGTTGCGTTTTCGGTGGACAAAAATGGAATGGGATGGGATGGGATGGCCTTGTCGCCAATTGGGCCATAAAAATGAATTTGCTGCGCATGAGATTGATCTTTATCCTCCTCCCATTCGCTGCCTTTCATATCATAAATGCCCAAATGTCCTTTCTCAACTCAATCCCTCGAGGGGAGGGAAAAAGGCGAAAAGAGTGAAGAGAAAGGAAACGGAACGAATAGAGAAAGGGGGGGGGGGGAGAGATGGCATCATGGACAGTTTGAGACGAGCGGCGAGAGACGCAAGTGAAAGGGATTTGTTACCGAATGGACACATTCAAATGGCCACTGTTACCCCTCCCGCTCCCTTCCTTCCCCTTTCTTACCCCCCCCCCCCTTTCCCTCTTCCCCTTCCCCCTTTTTTCCCCCTCTTTCACCCTTCCCTCCTCATTACCCCCTCTTCTCCTCCCTCTCCCCTCCCTTCCTTCACCTTTCTTCCCTTTTCTTACTCTTCTCTCCCTCTTTCCCCTCTTTTCCTCCTTTCTCTCCCCGCTTCTTTTTCGACCTCCCCTCCTCTCTTCTTGTGCTCTTTTTTATTCTCTAATATGTAAGTTCGTTCTCTCACATCATCCGTTTTGGCCAAATCGTCCATCTCGTCGTCCCATATTTCTCCGATTTTCTTCCCTTACTCTTTTCTTCATTCCCTTCTTTTTAACGAGTTTGACGACGGGGACACGCACCAAATTCGTGGCCTTGGGCCCGGCCCCTCTTCCGAGTTGGGGTGGGGGGGGGGGGCGGGGGTGGCGCGGACTGGGACGGAAGGAAGGGATTGAATTGGTGCACAGCCCCGACTCGACGCTACAACAACTGAAGACAACAGCGTCAAGGCCAAAAATGATCAAGACAGACAAATGAGGGAAGCGAAGAGACAAACGGAAGAAGAGTTCAGCATTGGATGTTGAATCATTGCGATTTAGGGAAAACCAACCAAAGGATGATCAAATGAATGCCGCTGGTCACTGGGGTTGGATGCGTTCGCCCTCCGCCGTTTGTCATGGGTTGGGTTTCGTCACCCCCCCCCCCCCCCCCCTCCCCCGCCCCCTTTCTCTCCGTGGCCTATTTTGGCCTTCGCTTGGGTTGTTGTCATTTTGGAATGGAGAATCGCTGAGCAGAATGAACTGAGCTCTGGGCCCTTTCTCTCAAATCATTCAGCGACTGTGGCCTCTGCGAGTTTTGCCCCGTCCCGCGGGTGGCCATTTACGGGGAGAGAACGCGAAAACATTCCCTCCCCCCCCCCCCTCCCCTCCCCTCCCATTTCTCTCCTTTCTCTTCCGTCAGTTCCCTCCGTTCCCCCCCTCTTTTTACCTCATCATTACGCGCGCTCAGTCTTTGCCAAAAACACCTTTTCACAGCATTCTTTGTTCTCCTTTCGCATTCATCTACCACTTATTTTTCCCTTAACGGCCAACTTAATCCAAATAATTACTTTTAACGATTGGCCAAAATTCTCTTATTTTAGGTCCAATCCTTCCCCCCCCCTCGCCCTCCCCTCCCATCCTTTCAATTCCTTTTCCAAATCGATACATTGCCTACCCGAAAAGTGCCTTTCTCCCCCCCCCCCCCCACTGTGTCCAACAATTTACGACAGTGATGGAGGAATGAGCACTGAAGGTCCCCCTCCGTTGAATGCATGTGCCGGTGGCCTTGATGCCCACCATCCCAGGCCCAGGCATTCATTCATTCGATGAGTGATGGGAGATGGACGGCGACGGGAGAGAAAGGGAAGGGGACGGAGGGGGAGGGGAGGGGAGAGGGAGGCCATTTTACAGGGAAGGACATTCAGTGGGGGGGGGGGTCACCGACAGTCTTTCTTTTGCTCATTTCTCAGGCCATTTCGCTAGTTTCTCCATCTTCATGAACAACTTTGGAGCCATGCCCTTGCATTTGTTCTTCAGCTTTCCTCCCCCTCTCTCCTCTCTCTTTTCCCCTCCCTCTCTCTCTCTCTCTCTTTCTCTCCCTCCCTCCCTCCCTCTCTCTCCTCTCTCTCTCTTTCTCCCCCTCCCTCCCTCTCTCTCCTCTCTCTTTTCCTCTCCCTCTCGCTCCTCTCTTTTCCCCTCCCTCTCTCTCCTCTCTTTTTTCCCTCTTCCCTTTCTTTTCCACTCTCTTTTTCCCTCCCTCTTCCATTTTCTGCCAATCTTTCTTAATCACTTTTTCAATTTGCTTATTCCCTTCCCCAAATTGTTACCTCTCTCTTAAGCAGTATCGGTGTTCAGAATATGTCCAATTCGATTTCCCCCCCCCCCCGCCTCCTTCGCCATTCATTTCAAACTCTCCGAAGCCTTCTTTGGCCTTGAAGGGTCGTTCGGCTGTGTTACTGGCACCGCCGAGTCGGTCCTTCTCTTTCTCTCTCTCTCTCTCTTCAGACGGCCTATTTTATGTTGGTTGAGCGAACTCTCAAGATTCCGTCCGATGATGGACTAGCCGAACCAAACGGTGATGAGGGGGAGGGGGACGACCATTTGGGGCGGGGGGAGGCCATCCCACGCACTCATCCGCACACGCATTTATCAGTGGGACTTTGACATTGGACGCAAATAATGACCAAACAGCCCAAAGGCATCTGAAAAAGGAAGCAAAGCACGTTAAAAAGCTCACTAACATTTAAGCCATCCATCCTTAGTACGGTGAACAAATCAAAACGGACTTTGGGGTTACGTTCAAATCGCACAAAATGGGGACACTTTCCGACGAGAAAAGAACAGGCGATGGGTGAAGCGGCCTTGCGTGTCCGTCCCCCTTTGCTACCCTCCGTCCTCCTCTTCCGTCCCCTTTTGTCACCCTCCGCCACCCCTTTTCTCCAGAAAAGAATTCGTCAAATTGACCAAGGGCCCTCATGCGCTTTCACTATTTCGAGGACGAGGGCATAGCTAATGAGGGTGCGGGGGGTGGGGGGGAGCGCGTCGGCTCTGTCCATGATGACCCCCCCCCCCCCCCTCATCATTCCCTCCTTTTCCAACCAGCCGGCCTCTGCCCCTCCCCTCAATCCGTCCACCCGTGTACTTTTCCACTGCTCCATTTTTTGGCGGACGGATAGGGAAGGAAAAGGGGTGACCCAGTTTGGCGGAGGAGAGCGCGTTCAGCCGGGAGGGGAAATAGGGGAAAAATTCCAGCGGAAGGGAGCCAACGGACGGACTGTTTGTTGGGCTGACTCGGACACGGCGCAGCCCCCGCCCATTGAAAGCCCATGGATTTAGTTGGTCAGATACACTTTTAGAAGAACAGATCTACAACATTTGGGCAGTCATAAGCATTGTTTAGCTTTTAGTAGCACCAATGTTTCTTTAGCCTCCCAGCCTCCCCCTCTCTCCTCACTCTCTCTCCCTCTCTATCTCTCTGTCTCTCTCTGTCTCTCTCTCCTTCATCTCTATCTCTCTCTATCTTTGCCCCCTCTCTCCACCCTCCCGTGCCATTGCCATCACTGTAAATGCAAATCCGTCGCACATTTATATTTTTGGTTGGTACCGTCGATGACCTTTCCATTTGCCTGAAGGCATTTCGTTGATACTGGCTGGGACAGAGGCATTGGCATTCGTCGCACCGTTCACTGTTCAATCGTTCCCACTAACATTCATTGCTCCCCGTCCTCTTCGTCCTCGTCCTTCCTTATCTGCCGACTCTTTCCTTCAGCTTTCTCTATAATCCTCCAATGGCACATTTAACTGTCCATTTTTGCTCATAACAATCTGTTAATACATAATACAATTTTACCTATATGAATTTAATTTTAAAGTTAATCTGCTGCTGTTCCCATTGCCTACTTTTTCTCCTTCTCTGTCCTGCTTTATCCTTTTGCCTTGTCTCCAATGGTCGCAGTTCGGTCCCGTCCCTTCGAAATCCCCCGAGGGGCGTTGACCCAAATCTCTCCCTCCCCCCGCCCTTCGCTTCCTTTGCTTCTCCGGGCGCGATTTAATTGTGCTAGAATGAATGTGGAAAAAGAACAGAGTACTGCCGCAGCAGCCAACTGCGACGTTTGAGCTTTCTGAGCCACTCACTCACTGCCCGCCCGTCACAGCCGACCCTTGTCCAGAGAGGGCATTTTCCGCACGGGACCCTCCCCCCCCCTCCTTCACTCCCCCCCCCCCCCCGCTTCTTCTCGCTTCTCCTCTTTTGCCCCCGCCCTCCTCCGTCTCGCGCTTTGCCCCGGCGCTGCCCTAACATCCCAAATTGGGAAGCGGCGAACTTTGGGCGGGAGAGATCGCCCCAATTCCCCCCCCCCCCCCCCGCAAGGGTCTTCTCCATGCACCCCCCCCCCCCCATTTCACTTGCTCCTTTCTTCCCCAATCGCCCCGCCCCACTGGATATCTCTTCTACTTTATACAGCCCCTTCCGCCCTCTCCGATATCCCCCCCCCCGTCCATTCCTTCTCCGACCTGGCAATTTCGTCTTTCGTTTACCTTCAGCGTCCTTCCCTTCTTTCCTATTCGGGTTTATTTAGGACCTTCTTAAAATTTCAACGAATGAATGGGTAAAGCGGAGACTCTGTTGATAGTGTCACAAAATCAAAAGACATTCCGTTGCACAAAATAAACTTATGGAATGCCTTTACCATTTCTGCTCATTTAGCTTTGTAAGTTAGTTAATGGATGCAGTCACTGCTTCCTCTACCGCGGCCACTTCTGCTTTTGGCATGGACCCGCAAAAGTTCGATTTGGCTGCTCTGCTCAAAAATGTTGCGGCTGCAGCGGCCGCTTCGTCCGCTGCTGCTGTGGCGCCTGTTGCCACAACGGTGACATGTTGCGGCACTTCAACGGCGACTTTGGCAATGCCCTTGACCAGTTCCACGGCGACATCGCCAAATTCGGTTAGAAAGCCCAACAAGAAACGGAAGCGAGGCTTTAATTGTGATTTTGTCAGATTGAAAGTTCGGCAAGCACAAACGGAGCCCATACAGCGAGCCCTTCGCCTCCGCACTCCGCCGCTTCCATCGCCGACATGAAGCCGATCTCTGCCGCTTCGCTTGCTCCGCCCGGCGTCTACCAGCGAAGGCAGCTTCCTTTTACACCGATTAAGCCCAGCTACGCGCCCAGTGGCCATGGCCGACAGATTTTGGTCTACGACTCGCGCTCACACCCCGGACGCAGACGCGAGTTCGCCTACAAGACGCGTTTCACCAACCAATCCGGGCTTACCACCGTTTATTACCGGTGCATGGCGTGCCGTGCCCTCAGACACCGGGTAAATGGGAAAGCGAACTCTTCTCTTACATAATTGCGATTTCAGCTCCAACGTGTGTTTCCGAAGGACAAACTGCCAGCGGTGAGAATTAATCATTTTTATTTCAAAAATTATCAATCAGTCAAAGGAATTCACTCTAAAACATTATTATTGTGGGGAATCAATTGGTATCTTAATTGCGTTTTATCAATAATTAGTCCGACTGCTCAATTGAACACTCTGACCATTTCCGTTCCCCTGTAAAGCTGCAGGTGCCAGTGCATCGCGGTCAAAAACGACCTGCTGATCAATGACCCCGACTTCCCCGACGCGTCCGATCACTTCTGCTCGCCTCTGACCATCGAAGAGTCCAACCAGCGTCTGCAGAACACTTTCGAGCGGGGCCACAAGCGAGCGCGGATGAAGATGGCCTCGACAGCGGTGGAAGAGACAATTCGAAAGGTCGGGCGACTGAACGCAGCGGCGGAAGGCGCGATGAAAGCGGAGGAAGAGAGCGAAGACGGAGGGGGCGAGCGGGAGGAGGAGGACGAGGAGGGCACGGCACTGCGAATTGACCTGTGGACGAAGTCGACCGACGCCACCACGACCAGCTCGGGACTGATGGGACTGAATGGGAACGGGCCGACTTTCGGGGCGCGAGGGATTCCGACGGGGGGCGAAGGCAGCGACTGTTCCAGTGACAGTTTGGTGGTGGACGTGCTTAAGGGTGAGTGCAATTGGCAATGAGCAAACGGCTCAAAATGTGCTCATTTGTCAGAGGAAAGTCCGGACGGGGAAAGTGCCTGCACAGTTAGCGGAGATTTGCCACAACAGCACATTGCATTGCATAAGATAAAGGAGGAGAACTGCGGTGAGTGCCGAAAGCATTGGCAATTCGATAAAATTTGGCCTTTCAGCAAAAGCCGATTCGACCGGAAGCCAACCGCGGACTCTGTTGTCCCCGCTGAATCCGTCAACAGCGACAACTTCAAAGAGCACTGTGATGACCGCATTTGGAAGAAGCCCACGGAAAAAATTGGATTCGTTGCTGAAAATGGCCGAGATGAGAGCGGCGGCATCAGCCAACGGAGGATATCCGAACGGAAAGGAGGAGGGAAAAGCGGAAGCACGAAACGGCGACGGGGAGCAGACACAGCACAACCAGCAGCAGCGGGGGACCACTGCTCTGCTGGGCCAGCACCTCCAAAAGCGGACTGACATGCATCCCTCGTCATCGTCCAACTGCTCCACCTCTTCGTCCTCCTCCAGCACGTGCCGTGGCCATTCCGGCAATGCCATTCACAACTTGGTAAGGTCCGTTCCCGCTTTGTTTTCACTTTTCCCATTCGTTTAGCAACTCAATTCTCTGGGCAGCCTTCTGACCAGCTCCGCCTCCAATCAGCTCCCAAATGCTCTTTCTGCTGCCATAATCAGCCAAAACTACCACCAAATACCTCACAATCAATCGCCATCCAACAACAACCACTTCAACAGCCCTTCCGGCTTAGCCAACGGAGTCACCGACTCCATTCAAAGCATTCAAGCAATTGCGTCGCGTCTTAGTCGTAACGGAACAGCCGCGGGAAATGCTTCTGAACTAAGCAAAGCATTGGATGGAAAAACTCATCAGCACAAAGGGATGGGACATTTGGTGAACGGAAATTGGGAAAGAGCGACTTTGGGGACGACCAATCCGATGATTTTGATGGCAATGGGCACGGCACAGCAGCAAACGAAGGGGACAATGGCCAACGGAACAGGCCAACAGCAGCCGCAACTGTTGGTCGGGGAACTGTTGAAGAAGTACGTGGAGAACAACCCGGACTTGGCTGCTTCAGCGGAAAATGGTAGGTTAACCAAACGCGACAAACACTCACGGAAGGCTAAGAACAAACGCCAAATTCAGTAAGTAGCGGCACTCAGTCGAGAAACGCGGGAGAGTTGGCATGCGCAATGTTCATGGCACAGATGGTGGAGAATGCGGAGTTGCGTCAGGAAGTGCACAAGTTGAAGACGGAGTTGGACTCGCTCAAGGCATTGGTGGCAGCGGCGGCGGTTGTGGGCACGAACAACGGATTTGACAACGGCGCGAACGGACACCACCGGCCGACCCATTGAGCGGCACGGCACTGCCAACGTTCGGCCGATGTTTGACGGGGGGGGGGGGTCCTTTTTTGTTTTATTTGAGTTAATTCCAATTCAAATTAATTTATTTTTATTTGTTTCGACTTTCTTTTGCCTCCTCCGCAATTTGTGATCGTTTGCCCTCCTTCGCCTTCTCTCGGATTCTTTCTCTTTTTCTTGCCTTCCTTCTGCTGTTTCCATTACTTTTTTACGGCAATTCCACCAAAAAGTGCAATTCGCATAATTTATTCCATATTTATTCACTTCATTTTGACAAGATATTAATTAAATTATTTATCAATTTCACAATATTTATTTACCTTATTTTATGTTTTTTTTTCTTTTTCGTGACTTTCTTTTATAAATTTGTCTAATGAATGATTTTTCGACTCAGTCATTTCTATGAGAGAGTCTCCGAACTAACAAATAAGCACAATAATCACTTTACTTAAGCTAATTAGACATGGAAGGAGTGCGCGAGTTGCGACTAAGTGAACTTCTTGGATTTTAGTTTTTTGACTGCAATTCTCGAATAATCTGTTGCACTTAATTACCTAATTTGTGGTTTCGCACCTGTTGACCAAATAAGTGCCATTCTCGGGTCTCGAATCTCAGGGTCACTCAGTCTTAGTCCTCGATAAAACAAAAATGCGTTTGACAATGAATTAGTCCATTTAAAATTCTGGGCATTCACTTTTTCTTTTTTTTTAACTTTGCATTGGACGGAATTGGTATTTTGAAAAGCTGTAAAAGTTTATAAAAAGCTGTGGCCAAAAAAAGTGAAAGAATAAAAAATTTTTGCAGATAAAAGCGAAAGGAAAACTTGGGACTATCGGCGAATGATACAATCATGGTCAAATATGCAGGAACATTTGGGGATTTTTCTCTGTTTGTTAAAATAATTGCTAAATACAGTAGAAAATACTTCAGTTACCGTATTTTGAAAATGTGAAAGATTCTGTAGCATTTTGAAATAGAAATGTTCAAAGTCATATGTATAAGAAGCTGATTCTCTCAAATCATTAACTCATTTTTGAATTACCAAAAACTTTAAAATAAATTAGAAAAATTACCAAAATTCGTAAAACGTAAGCACATGGCCCTATTAGAATTGCATCACATCCCTGATGTGATGATATGATAAATCATATGCATGTTAGAATTATGTCATTTCGTCACATCGCCCATCTGATCGGTCAGATCAGATGTGGGGCGATCATATGATGCCGTGAATATGACGAGCAATCATATGCAACGATCATATGATGGAAAAGCTTTTAGAATTATTTTTGTCTGATATTATCCATCAGCTCGTCATATGATGCTGCAAAATAATGTTTCACCATTAGGGATGCCTTTTTAGGCACAAAAAATCGCGAAATAGGCAATTAAAAAAGAAGAAGAAAAATCGCATAGGCATTAAATAGTCACAAAAATAGGCAAATAGAAAAACACGCGGCCTTTTTCAAGTCTTAATCGAAAGGAAAGTGAATTCTAATTTTTTAAATTATTTTTTAGGAATTCCTGGGGCTTTAAAAAACATCATGGTCATAAGTGTACGGACACTCACTATATAAAATGTAAAATGTTTAAAACCAATGAAAAATGAAAGTGAATTAAAAAGTTTTATCTTGTAATTTTTTAGCGCTTTTATGGGCTATCCAATAGCCGATCCATTATTTTGTAGATGCTTTTTGTATGCCGATACAATTTGGTAAGTCAATATGCCCCCAATTTTTGGTGGTCAAAAGTGTACGGACAGTTAGAATATTTGTAATAAATAAAATCAATTTTTTATGGGCCAAAATTCTGAAAAAATTCCTGCTAAGCTAACTTTTATGCTGATCAAAAAAATCTTTTATACCAACTTGATCAGATCACTCCTTCATGGTGATCTGTAAAGTCAAAAATGGCTTAAAATCGGGAAAATTTTAGAAAAAAAAATTCCTCGGGGTTGTGAAAATTTTTTTTTGGAAAATTTGAGTAAGCCCTTTGGAAAGGGGACAAAATTTGCTACAGTATGCAAAAGACCGCAAGTCTTTACGATTTATACCCGCTGAGGTATGGGCACTTCAGTTTCGGCGTCTACAAAAAGTACTGTATTTCTTAACAAAATAGTGCATTTTACAGTAAAATAGTGAACATATCTCAGCGAGTATAAGTCGTAGACCCAACATTCAAAAGGCAATTCGGTAGAGAATTTTGTACTCCTTATGACAGGCCTACTCAAATTTTCCAAAAAAATTTTCACAACCCCCTAGGAATTGTTTTCTCAAATTTTCCCGATTTTAAGCCATTTTTGACTTTACAGATCACCATGAAGGAGTGATCTGATCAAGTTGGTATAAAAGATTTTTTTGATCAGCATAAAAGTTAGCTTAGCAGGAATTTTTTCAGAATTTTGGCCCATAAAATATTGATTTTATTTATTACAAATATTCTAACTGTCCGTACACTTTTGACCACCAAAAATTGTAAAACTTTTTAATTCACTTTCATTTTTCATTGGTTTTAAACATTTTACATTTTATATAGTGAGTGTCCGTACACTTATGACCATGACTGTATATTAACTAAAAAGTTTTTTTGTTATAATTAGGGTTATAGTAAAACTGCTAAAAACACGGATTTCTCTGAGAACAATCCCTACAGGCTGCCCACACCGCCAACAGTGCACAAATGGCACCCGCCCCTTCCCCCCCCCCCCCCCCTCAACTCAATCCGTAATTTCTGAGCCAAACAGAGAACGTCTTCCATCTTCTCATCGGTTCACAGATCCAACATCTGCTGAATCTCTTGGCTCTGATTTCCTTAATTTATTTAGTTTTTTGGATGAAATAATTTGATTTAATTTTTGCAAAATATTGAAGATTTTTAATTTATTTGCACAAGTTTATTTGAGTAATTATATAATCCAATTTTTAAAATTATTTTAGCTCCCGGTTCGTCCGATTGAAAATCCAGGTCCCGTTTCCGTTCCCGGCTTTGCGGGTCACGGTATGTCCTTCCTATACCGCTTATCTGATTGCCGTTACTTTACAATATCAATCATTATTAATGATTAGCCAATCCGTTGTCAACAGTCGCCGTCGGAAAAATTTTAAAATGTTTTGTCAGAATTTGATCCTAAAATGGCTTTTGAGTGAGATTTTGAAGCTGATAATTTTACTGATTTCGGCCAATGGCGCCAATGACGCGACATGTTAAATGCGCCACGGCATTCTTTGCCGCTGGCCTTTGGAAACGCAACTGTTCGGACTCGGATTGGTGGTGCTGTTGACGGAGTTGTTTGGTCGCGTTTGCCGTGTCCCCAGTTCGGCTGAGTACGGAAACGGAAGCGTTCCCTTTTTCTGCGCAGCCATTCATTATTTTGGCTTATCGAAATTCGATTTCATTTGTATCCCATGACAAATTGGACGCAATTGGCAAACATCGCAAAGGTCATTCATTCCCTCTGACTGATGACCAACAAACATTTAACACTTCCTCCCCCACTTTTGTCGTTGTTTTTGCCACTCGCGGCAATTTTTTACGCTTCCTTTTTGATCCTTCTAAAATGGGATTAATTCTCTAACGAATTGCACCGCTCAATTTCCTTGAGCCTTCTCTTCCTTCTCATCCAATGTTTGTCCCTGCGCATCGGAGCATAGCGCCGGAGGCGAGGCCGGCCAATGGCAGAGGAAAGAGAGGAGGAGAAAATGTGGAGGGGGGAGGGGGGAAAGGAGGGCGGAGGGGGAGGGTGCCCGATTCTCAATCTGCTGAACCTAACACTCGCAATCTGTAAAATAGCCCCCCCCCCCTTTGATTGGGCTTTTCCCTAATCAGTTCCCTTCCTTTTCTCCCCCCCCCCCCTCCCTCTCTCTTCCTTCTCCCACTTTTTCCTCTCATTTTTTTGTCTCACTTCACCATTCATTCATTCATTCATTGGCTGCACCTGTTGCACAATAATTTTGTCGGACATAGCCTAATATTGCAAGTGAGCAAAGCAAGTGGGAATGAAGAAGAAGCGGACAAAATGCAGAAAAGGCGCGGAGAGAAGCAAAAGCAAATTACTCTCTCCTCTCTCTCTCTCTCTTTCTCTCTTTCTTTGTGGCCTTTTGTACAAAAAATAAATAAAAAGGAGGCGACTGAATTTGAATGAATGAATGAAAGGCCGACCAATCGCAGCAGAACATTGGCCATTGCCATTGTTAATGAAGGACATTTACCACTTTTTGATCTTTTCACTGATTTTCGCAGTTGATCATTTAATTTTTCTTTATTTGAGCTCATAAGAGTAGAAAAATATGCATTACAAAATGACTATTAATTTTCGAGATTCATCAAAACATTCGGTGATCATTCCCAAAGAGACAATCGCTGACGGCAAATGCATCGCTTTCCCTCTGTTCCCATTTCCCCCCCCCCCCACCGCCTCTCCCACTCAGTCCACACAATTCACTCCAATCCAAACAGAATTGAACGCCTCATAAACCCCCCCCCCCCATCGGATGGCCCTCCATCGCCCCATTCCCTTTACGGTCATTGTTGCCGGTGTTGCTGTGTGTGTGGTTGGTTCATTCTCAAATGCCCACCCACCGCAAAGGATCGCTCGCTGCACCAATTGGAATAATTAATTGGCCCTTTCTCGGCTCTCTCCGCCTCTTTTCCTGAATTCATTTCCTCGATACAAAAGGAAATGAGTAGGAATTTCGGGGAGATTGTCCATAAATCGTGCCATTTGTTTGTTTGTCCTAGCTAATCCTTCTCCGTTTTCTTACAGACCAATCAAATTCGATTCTTCCCAACATCGGCCATTTCGCCATTGTCTCTTCGATCGGTGCGTCCCTCGTGCCGTTCCTCGCCTTCCTCGGCTTCGTCCGTGTCCCCTCTTTTTTCTCAGCCGCCATTATTCACCGGACATTCGTCGATTTGAACAATCCCAACAATGGTCAGTTTTCGGTTTCTTTCCTCCGATTTCAATTTGGGCACCAACCGATAGAATTTGTTTCTTATTTAGGAAGGTCGCGCTTCTCTCTTTCCCCGCCATTAACAGCAAATCCCCGTTCAATGCCTCCGGCACTGCTCCAAACGGTGACTAAAAGTTGGAGGACAATCACTTCGTTTACGACCGAAACAGAGACAGAAAATGCTGAAATAGCGGGAGAGGAAACGACGAGTGAATTGGGCACAAATTGGTAATTAGTGAATGACAATACAGCCAAGAGTTGATAAGATTAATCAGTCTGATTAGGACATTGGCCCCCAACGCTTTGCCCTGCCCTTCGCACTTTGATAAGGTCAGTTGGTCCTTCTTCTGCAAAATGATTTATGCGAGTCTTTTGCCGTAGAATTACTGCTTCAATGGTGGCGGCTGTTATCTGTTGACGGGGGGCAGTGACCACGTGCCAATGTGTCGGTGTGTTATCATTTATTTATCATTTATCAATCTTTTGAAAAAACAGGCGAAGACGGAGTGGGGTTATGCTAATTGTCCGCTCATTTAGCTGTTCTTCCGGCTTTCATGGCCACCGTTGTGAGTATTCATTCTCTGCCGATTTGTTTGGGATGGACGGAACGCAAAATGACCAATCGACAGCTACCGGAGAGAATGGCAACCCAACCCATTTGACCACCGCCAATAAAATGCCTCCGCCGTCATCGTTTTCGTCACTTCATCCGTTTCTTTTGCCAGCCCTCGGAATGTCTGTGCTGCTGCTGGTCCTTCTCCTCCTCCTCATTCCTTTCGCACTTCGGCAGCGATGTTCCAACGACGGAAGCAAACGATGAGCAAATTCACTTTGACGGGATGCGATCACTGATAAAACGTCACCCCCCTTCAGAAGAAGAACAGAGACTGACCTCTCATTTCTCATAATTTAAATGAAATTAATAACAATTTAAAGCCAAATTGTGCCGTTATAAACATTTTCAATTTCACAATTTATACTCTGCCGAGGAGTTTCCTTTCCCTTTGATTTTCTTTTTCTTTCTCAATTTTGGTATTCTTTGGACGGTATACGGTACAGTCTGACACCGGCGGACGACGCCCAACTTGTTTTTTTTAATTTTTTTATTCTAACATCCTTTAACTTTACTTGATGATCGTTTCACTGTTTCAGAATCCATGGATTCATTCTCTTTTCGTTATTTTTTGTGTATTATCCTGTTTTTGTCTGTTATAATAAGTGGTTCCGGAGCTGCTGATGAGACGGAGGAGGAAGAGGAAAATGAATTGGATTTAACTGTTTTCGGACGTAATTTGGAAACGATCGAAAAGTCAGAAAGAAATGCAGATTCAAAATGAAATGCTTTCTTTTTAGTGAGCTGAAGCGTATGAAACAGCAGCCACAAGTCGCGCGTTCTCTGCTCTCAAAACTCGGGAAAATTGCACTTTATTTTCGTCTCTATCGCTCTTCGATCACTTCCCCAATGACTGGTAATGCCAAAGTTTTCATGGCATTGTAACAGCAAATTCCCTTTCTGAAACACAAAATGCCTGTTTTGTCAGGTCATCATGGCTTCGATTCCTTCTTCCCCCAACCAACCGTGGAATTCCACCGTTATTTATATGAAAAGTGTTCGGGTTCGAAAATCAAAGTTCGTTTTTTGTTTGTAGTGATTTCGTCGCCTACTTAGTGTTTTAGGATTGCGTAGATGAGATTTTTGCCAGCATTCAGCCGAGGGCTAAGTTCATGTTTCCTCTGAAGGACCAACCGGTCACTGATTTGCTTCGTCTTGAGTGATACATTCTCTCCTAACTGTCATTTCATTTTTCATTTAGTGTCGATGATTTTGCCCGTCGTGTCTCAAATTCCAAATTCAGGTCCATCTTTCTGTCTGTAATGTTTCGATTCCCCCCCCCCCCTTAGCTTCGATATGTCCGTCTCTTACTTGTTTTGTTTCTTCACCAAAAATAAACTCAGTGTGTTGGAATACCTCCCTTTTTGTTCTTACGGCATCGAACCAGAACAGGTCAAAATGGTTAGTCAATTTTCCAACTTTTTTTTCTGTCTTTCATTATTAAATCTATTTTAGTGGCCTGCTGGTCCGTTCCGTCAATTTGTCGATTCTTCCGAACTTTCGAATAATCGTTCTCATCGTTTTCCGTTGGACCCCATCGACACCTTTCTCAACCAAACTTCATTTGAATGTGCCGATGTCAGGTTGGCATTCCGTCATCAATTGACACTCATATGTAGGGCATCAAAATTTCTAGGCCGTATTACATATGCATATTTGTGCATATTTCGCGATTTATGTGCATATTTGCATATTTTGACACTTTCCCAAAAAACCTTTATTAGAACGGCCCCCATCAGCCAAATTGGCTTTTTTACCCCTAAAGAATGAAATTTTTTCTGAAAAAAAACTTTTCAGCAAAAATTCCTCGAGAATATTGAATAATTTAAATTTTTAAAAAAATTGGTAAATTATGTCAAAAACAAGCGCAACTTTCATTTTTGGGTTGATTTTTCTCTAAAAATTATTAAATTTTAGCTTAATCGTTTTATTTTCTTCTAAAATGATTTTTATACCATAATTAGACAATTTTGACTGTTTTGGCTTATATTTAGCGAATTTGAAGAAAATTTGAGAAATTATACCCTCAATTTGGAAAAATTTATGTGCATATTTTTCAATTTTTTGTGCATATTCGCGATTTTTGGTGCATATTTTACGATTTTATGTGCATGTAATTGGATGCCCTACTCATATTTACTAAACAAAATTAGTCCCGTCCCCACAGCTTCTGTCCTGATCCATGTTGTGGTCGGAAAAGTCTTCGTTTTTTCCGAGGCGGTGACAATTCTAAGTCAGCAAAAAACCAAGGCTCTTTTGGCTTTTGCGCCCACTCCGCTTGTGCCATGGTCTTTTTTTGAGATTTGACGCTGTATTTTGAACTTTCAGAATGTAAAAAATCTCAACGAGAAAATGGCAGCGCGGCACTTCAAAAAGAAAACACCGAAAGAGGAATTGCCTAAGGGGGCGGCGGAAGGCGACGGGGAGGGGACGACGGAACGTATGCCATCGACGACGGAAGAGGCGGAGGACTTGGAGGAAGACGAAGAGGAAAGGCACAACGCCACCGAAGCAGGAAACGGCGTTGTCAACACGCACTACTGCTGTGAGTGGGGGGGGGGGGAAGCGAAGCACCAACCGACCCCAGCAATGCTTTTAATCCGAAGTTCCCTTTCCGCGAAAAACATGCATTTTTAGATTTGGAGAGTCCTTTTAACGATGATTTGTTTGCGATTATGGTAATCGAAAGCTACTGTCCTCGCATTGTCTACTCAAATTTCAGCAGAACCGCTGGAATTTGAGCTGCGCTTGTGCCTCTGCCGATGGGAGCATTGACAATTCAAAGGTCCATTTGGAAGGGGCAGATTTATTGTTAGAAACCTTTTTCAGATTTATCGTTTTGATGTTCTCCAATGCGTGGATTTAGACGAATGTCTCTACGAAGAATGCCCCAAAGGTTCTCTTTTTTTGTTCTTTTTTTCACTTTGGACAATTATCATCGTTTTTCAAGGTCAACAGTGTCTTAACATGAACAAAGGAAAAATCTGCGCTTGTCCCGTGGGCTCTTATAAATCTAAAGACGGAAGAAACTGCAGTAAAGTTCCGGTTTCCGGGAATTTAAAAGAACTTCTTGAAGCTCCATTTTATTAGTTTACACTCGGTTATTTGTTGCATTTGAAATACCTAAATAATATTTGTACACACGGCTCATTACATGAATAAATTTAAAAAAATGCCCGTTTATCTTTATAATTCATTACCAAACCTAAAAAGGAAAACATTATAAGTTATAAATTCGTAGATTTTAAAAAATACAAAGTTACAGTCGAACCCGACCAAATACAAATTTTGTTATGGCTTCGAAAAAATTCAAACGTAGGTTATTATAAATTTATACTTCTAAGAATTCAGAAAGCACATTGTAATCATCAACATCCAAACCGAGAGCTTGATGTAAAAGAGGAGACTGAATTAAATCCACGGGCTTTGCACCCAATTGCACGACATGTCGGCCCAATCCCTGCACTATTTCTTCAGCCAATTGTATTTCACTTTCATCCGGCTTAATTGCTTCAGAAAGTGTCGGTTGGATAGGTTTGCTGAGCCGATTGTGCTGCAGAGAAGCCAAATCCTAAAAAGACCCCTTTCATATATCCAAAAAAAAATTTCAAGTTTTGCCATTATGGGTCAAATTTTCAATAAGTAATGGCACAGTGTCCCCCTCTTCCTCTCCTGGGTACGGGCCTGGTTTATACCTCAATCATTTTGCCTGTTTTATGCAGGGCTTTGTCAGGCGCCTAAAAAGATTAAAAAAAAAAATCAAAAAAGAGCGTAATTAAACCTCGCCAACACTCGTGTTTCCTAACAACGCAATAGTTCTTGAGTGTTCATTGTCAGTGAGGTCCTAAAAATTCTTATATGAATTTATTGTGGGTAAAATTTACAGCTCTAGTGCACTTTATGAGTCCAATCGACTTTTATGAGTGCATGACAATACCTGGTTTTTAAACAATAACTTTGTTCATGTTCAAATAAACTATCTTTTTTGGCATCATTCGAAGGCACAAAGTCTGAATAATGTAATAATACGAGAAAACAAGAGAATTTTAACATTTCAAGAAAGTTACAAACCAAAAAAATCAGCAATTATTTAATTCCTCAGATCTTTTTTCGTAATTGCCTAAACGTTGTGTTTTAGCTTCGTTAGACTTTGTGCTTTCGAATGATGCCAAAAAGTTAGGGTTTGTTCAAACATGAACAAAGTTATTGTATAAACACCAGGTATTGTCAATTGATTGGACTCATAAAGTGCACTAGAGCCAAATTTACATTTAACATGGACTCGACCAAATCTGAAGTTGGTGTTCCCGAATTTGAGACCATTTGTCGGAGTGCAGTCGCATCAGTTACATTATCTTTGAAAAGACAATGGAATGAATACAAATAAAGTCATACATTAAATGGGGGGGGGGGGGGGTCGACCTCCCCTGACTTCGTTCGTATAAAACCGAAAAAAGGGGTGAGTTCGTATTTGTTGGGATAAAATGTGAAAAAAAATGTGGGGAAAGGTCGGAGACGAAGGGATAAGAGAGAAGCGACTTCGTTAAGGCGAAGAAATTTAAATAGTTTAACAAATTCCTTTAAAATTTAATCAACTTCGTACAAAAATTCAAAAATTTAAGAAAATGAGTAATATTTGATAGTTTTTTACATTATTTCGTTTTTTATATTATTTCGTTTTTAAATTACCAATTAGGACTTTGTACAATTATGAAAAATTTCTTAATAATTTTACAAAAACTTCTATTTTTTCTCAAAATTGGCTCAAAATCGCAAAATTTGGACATTTTTTGGTGTAAATCTGTTAACAAATTGAACTCAAATTTTCACGGCGGCGCCTATCGGTACCGCCGGACTTTCTTCCCCCCCCCCCCCCCGGTTCCGCAAAAGTTTTTTGAAAAATGCGGTCTAGAAAAGCAAAAAAATGTTGATTTACATGACTGGAGGAGTTCGTAAATTTTGGTCTCCGACCCCGGGTGCACCCCAAAATCTCGCCGGGACAAAATCTCGCCGCAAAAATGTCAAAAAAATTTCAAACATAAATTTTTCAAGGAAAAAATTCTTAGAAATTTTTTTTATAATGTTTTTATGAAAAAAACAATTTTTGTTAAGTTTTTCTTAAAATTTTTTGAAATTATCATAAATTTTCAAAAAAAAAAAATACTGAAAATTCTCAAAAAAAATTTTCTTTAAATTTTCTTATAAATTAATTTTCTAAGATTTTTTTCTTGAAAAATTACTAAGTTTGAATTTTTTTTTTAAATTTCTGCGGCAAGATTTTGTCCCGTCCCCTCCGACCGCCCCTGGACTTCGTTCGTATGGAGTCGGACTGACCCCCTCCCCACTACTATTTAATTAATGAATAAAGTGGCATTGTTAGCGACTGACCTCTGTCACCGTAGCAAGAAAGGAGCAAGTCGCTGTCACGCTTTGACATTGTCGCCCAAGTCAAATCAAAGTGGGGAGCGAACGATGCAAAAGGACCGGGGTTTGTGTAGGAGACCAAATAATCCGAGCAAATCCGAGGCTCAAATGGCGCACAAATTCCGGGGTTGCCTTTGCCCAATGGCTTAACGTGGTCGCCAAGTGTCAGTTTGGTCGTTGCAGTTTCAGTTAGAACGTTGAGGGCAAACGCTCCCTCTCTGTTGTCCAAGTAAGCAATTTGACATGGTCGTCGTCCCGTCAGTCGATCCTGGACAAATTGTTTGAAGGAAATATTAAAAAAATGACTCCGCAAATAAAACGAAAAGCCCCGAAAAAACCTTTATTTTGACTGGAGCTGTATTTAGTATTTCCTCAGTTTTTTGACTGTCACTAAAATAAGTTTCATTATTTTCATCCTTATAAAGGCCAGGCTTTGCCTCAAAAAGGGCAACAGCCTTTCCCTGCCACTTTTCTCTTTGAGTTGTCTCGGCGTTTGCTCCTCTTTCCTCCGTAAGCGTATTCCAAGTTGCTCCTCGGTTAAGGCTTTTCCAAAGGGCAACGAATAGACGAGGAACAAAAGATACTTCTCGGAAAAATAATATTTTGCCAAAACTTTCAGTTTTTGCGCTGCCAAAAAATAAACACTTCCGGTGTTATTGTAAAGCATTGCGTTGTCAGAAACCAGACAAATGTCAGATTTGAATTGGTCCAAATTCAAGTACATATTATTCTCTATTTTGTCATGGATTGTTGAAAATGACATCGGATAATCAACGATTGAATGATATCCAGGCGCTTCCAACCTGAAGTTAAGGCTTATATGAGTTAAGATCAGGTAAAAGTACACAAAAAATACAATAATAATAACGCACAAACTATTTCGTTTTTTTGAATAATTAGAAAAGGATAAAGGTAGGGGAAGGGGAGGGAGAATAGGCCTTACGGCACTTTTGAAGTTTAGGTGCCTCGGTGAAAAAAACACAAGGGGAGGGGGATTTAGGGTCGCAGACCAAGAAAACGTTGTTTATTTTGGGCTATTAAGAATTTTAAAGGAAAAAATTTGCAAGCCCTCCCTGGTTTTTCATCGTCTACCTCAATTATAAAAGTGCCAAAAATTCACTTACTCTGTCACTGGCTGCGCAAAGTAATTCTCGGGGTCTTTGGCCATGAATTTCCGTATCAAATTGTCACAAAGTAATTGAAAAGGCGTGAAAAAGTGAGGAGAAGGCTTCACTTTATTTGGTGGGTTTTGTCCGAGTTCATTTTCCATTTCAAGTAAAGGAGGCGACATTTTGGATAACTGACAATGAGTTTCGGTTGGATTGGTCTCTTCTTGCACCTAAAAGTTACAATTTGGTGCTTAATGTTAGTTTGTTTCGGCACTTCATTCTTCTTCTCCGCCATCAGTTTTTCCCTTCGTTCGGCCTTTTTCTTTGCCTTCGGTCCAATTTCTGTGAGTCGAATTCGTCGCTTTCGTCTCTTTTGCTGCCTTTTCCCCGTTGTCCCATTTTCCTCTTCTTCGTCGCGTTGTGATGGCCTCAATTCTCCTTCAGTTTCATCCGCTGTTTTTGCTGCTTCGCTTTCTTCGCCGCTGCATTCCGTGCCAAGTGACGCTTCATGACTGCAGTCCAATTTTACGAATGACTTCGCTATAAATGTTCAGTTTATTTGTCCTCATAAAATAAGATGAATCAAAATTTGCTTACTTATAACATCACGTGACAGAGATGGAGGTGCGCCCAACAATCGACGAACATTGGAACTTGTTCCAGATAGGTAAGGATCATAGCTCATTGTCTGTTGCTTAGCACAGGAAAAAAGTATTCAAATTTTTCAATTTTTATTATCTTAAATTAAGGTATTATTGGTGCAAAATTTTAAATAAATCGCACAAAAAATCCAATTTTTTCATGACGGTGATCACTGATCATGTTTAGACTAGCTATATTTCCGTTTAGCTGCACCTTAATTCAACATAGGGGATGGAACGGCTTAATCATTGACTAAATTGGATACCGAAGAGCGAACCCTTGGAAATTTGGCCGATTTTAATAAGTTCAATTTTTTCAAATTCGGACCCGGGGTTCGGAATTGGGGAAATCCAAGTTCAGATTCGTAATCAGCGCCCTCGAAAACTCCAGAAACTAATTGTGAGCACAAAAAATGTAAATTAGAAACCCCCATTCTTCATGATTGCCAATTTTACAACACAAAGGGGAGGAGAGGCGACAAGTGTACAACAAATATGTGGCGCCGGGGTTCCCCCCGAGACAGCGACGATTGGGTGTTTAACAAATGAGACGAACCTATCCATTGGTGTTAAATAAAGTGTTAAAAGGGCAATTAAATGCCAATGGAAATTTGAAAAAATATTTGTGGCCACCCAAAGAAAGACACCAAAGAAACACTTTGGACTAAGGCAAAAGTGTACATACACAACAACAATTCTGAGACAAATAAATATCTGCCAGGAAAAAAGCATCGATTCAAACAAGCTTTTTAGCCTCGAAAAAACAAATGCCGCACTCGCAATTGAAGCTCATTCAATTTGTCTTTGGCTGACACCTAAAAAAATTGTAACCGATTATTAAGTGGCTCGAAAAATCAAAGTAAAAAAAAACAAAATGAGACTTTTTGGGTCCTTTAAAATTGTGGCCACAAAGATAAAGTTAAAAGTATTATATTCGAATTCGAACCCGAAGAAACAAAATTGCTATTTCCAACCAAAATTCGTTCAAATTTACTGGCAACCATTTTCCCACCGATCTCGATGTCGACTTGCGCGAAGCCTTTTTCTCGTCAGCGGTGGTCGATTGTGATATAATTGAAGTCATTTGTTAATTATTTACAAAATCTGGGCGGTAATTTGCATTTCGTGTAATTTAGACGGTCAGAAAATGGATCTAAGAAATTCTGCAGAAAATGCTTTGTACAAATAATTTCTTAGACAACGAACGGGAATTTTTGATTTTGCGAAAAATGACATGGTAAAAACATCAAAAAATAAAATTTTCTAAGAAATGCAAATTCCGAACGTAAACTCTACTATACGCTATGTGAAAACTAAGCCAAAAAGGGGGCTGACTGGTGGAAAATGACTTATATAGGGCATTTAGTTGCGCGGGTGGTAAAAATAAATTTTTTGCTTGAAAAAAGGCCTTTTTGTTGCTATAAAAATGGTAGAATTACGGCACTTCGTACATATCATCACAACAATTATCAAATATTGTACGACACACACAATTCCTGCTTCGCAATATTATGGAGCTAATCACATTATTGCCCATCCCTTTTGTCTTTGTGTGTTCAGTTTTCTTAATTATTATCTCTCAGTGTTGCGGCGGTGGAAAGGGAAAGAAGAAGAAAACGCCGACAAAAGAAGAGAAAAGCCGACAAAAGAGGAGAAAACGCCGACAAAAGAGGAGAAAACGCCGACAAAAGAGGAGAAAACGCCGACAAGAATTGAAGGGGCGGAAAGCGGCCAGCAAAAAGCAGCTCAAAGCGGAGCGACCATTATTGCAGCCGGCGCCACAGCAACCGGAGGAGTCAATTTGACTTTCAACTTTGCTTCGAAGCCGACCGCCGGAGGAGGTTCATCGAAGACTTCAAAGGCCGGAGCTGCCTCGCCAAAAAAACCGACTGGAGGAAGTTCAACGAAGACTTCAAAGGCCGGAGCTGCCTCGCCAAAAAAACCGACCGCTGGAGAAAGTTCAACGAAGACTTCAAAGGCCGGAGTTGCCTCGTCAAAAAAACCGACTGGAGGAAGTTCAACGAAGACTTCAAAGGCCGGAGTTGCCTCGCCAAAAAAACCGACCGTTGGAGGAAATTCGGCGAAGACTTCAAAGGCCGGAGCTGCCTCGTCAAAAAAACCGACCGCCGGAGGAAGTTCGGCGAAGACTTCAAAGGCCGGAGCTGCCGCGCCAAAAAAGCCAAAAGCCGCAGGAAGCGTGCATCACAAATGGATTGCCGGAGGTGGCTCTGATCCGGAGAAGGAGACGAAGATGACGGCCGGAAGAGGCACAGATGCTGGGAAAGGGGAGATGACGGCCGGAGGTGGCATTGATCAGGAAAAGGGGACGAAGTTGGCGGCCGAAAGTGGCATTGATCCGGAGAAGGCGAAGAAGATGACGGCCGGAGGAGGCACAGAGGCTGGGAAAGGGGAGATGACGGCCGGAGGTGGCACTGATCAGGAGAAGGAGACGAAGTTGGCGGCCGGAGGTAGCACTGATGCGGAGAAGGAGACGAAGTTGGCGGCCGGAGGTGGCTCTGATCCGGAGAAGGAGACGAAGTTGGCGGCCGGAAGTGGCACAGATGCGGAGAAGGAGACGAAGTTGGCGGCCGGAAGTGGCACAGATGCGGAGAAGGAGACGAAGTTGGCGGCCGGAAGTGGCACAGATGCGGAGAAGGCGACTAAACCTGAAGGCAAAGAAACAGTGGCCCAGAAGCCAGCCGTTGGAGGAAATGAAACGTCGCTTTATACTACAAAATATTGAAGGAGCCGACTTATGAAACAAAATAATTGTTCCCCCGATTCCTAATGTGTGTATATAATTGCCAATGTATTGTATGTAATTGCCAATGTATTGTATGTATTGTTCCCCCGATTAGTAATGTGTGTATGTATGTATATATAATTGCCTATGTATTGTTCCCCCGATTAGTAATGTGTGTATGTATGTATATATAATTGCCAATGTATTGTATGTATTGTTCCCCCGATTCCCAATGTGTTGTATAAAAAATCTTTCAATTGATTTATTTTTACTAGAAATAACCAAGCTCGAAGAAATTTAGAAAAATTTTTTAGTTAACAAGGGAACATTCCGAACTGTGACTGCTCAGATCACTTTAAAACCACTTTTATCGTGTAGAGCATCTTTAAAGAAATTAAAATAACTGAATAAAAATATGCTAGGTCGAATAATATTTTGAAAAAAATTCAAAAAAATTCATCATCTGTCGAGCGGGTCCGAACCCGTGCAAATGGTAATTAATGTGTAAGAGGAAAAAATGAATCCAAATATCAATTTTTTGCTGGGTTTTTCATTTGATCGACTTTTTCTGATCATTTTTGGAGTCAGGGCCAAAAAAGCCGAAAACTGGCAATAGCAAATCGACTATGCTACACGATAAAAGTGGTTTTAACGTGATCTGAGCAGTCACAGTTCGGAATGTTCCCTTGTAAGACTTGGGGAAGGGGGGGGGCAACATATTACACCTATTTTTCATCCGTGTCACATTAAGACCGGCGAACCTTTCCAACGGCAGACCAAAGGAACGGTGGCTCATTGTCAGTGGTTAAATTGCTGTTTTAGAGTCAAAAGTTTGCTTTCACTATTAATTTGCATTGGTGGGTTCCAATTTGAATTGATTTGTCATTAAAAGCAATTTTTGCCTAATTTCACGAAATGCACCAACACCAAAAAAGACGTTAGTCCCCTCTGTTCATTTTCACAACTTAATAACTGACCAAATAAAGCCATGCGGTGCTGGACACAAACACAAGGGCGGAGCTCATTGTCAGGCGGTCAGCAAAGTACAACATTGGGACAACAATGCCCATTGTTTGGAGGACGACGAACAGCGAGTCGTCCCATTGACTGAAAATTGAAGGGGGGGGGGGGTGGAAATTTTGCTTTTTATGGGAAAATAGGTAATTTTTCATATGAATAGCAGGGACGGTCCCAGGATTTCGGTTTGGGGGGGGGGGTACCACCCCCCCGGGCGACGACCTTTTTTTTTTTTTTTTTTGCTTTTCACTCCGCTTTTTTTTTGCGGCGGTTTTTCCAGAAAACTTTTGGGGAACAAGGGGTCCGGCGGTGCCGATAGGTGCCGCCGGGAAAACATTTGCATTTTTTAATGCGATTTGTTAACAAATTTTGTCCAAAAAAGTTACGAATTTTGCGATTTTGAGCCATTTTTAGGAGATTTTAGTCAAAAAATGTCGATTTTTTGGAAAATTTGGGTAAGAGGCTAAGTCTGGGGGGGGGGGGGGGGGGTACCACCAAGGAAAATCTAAAATTTTCAGCAAAAGTACTAATTTTTCCTTAAAAATTTCGGGTGCGGAGGGGCCTTGGGGGGGGGGTACGTACCCCGCGTACCCCCCCCCCCCCCCCTGGGACCGTCCCTGATGAATAGATTGGCATGAGCAACAGGATGGTTCTTGGGAGGCTTGCCAGATTATCATCTACGGAATTTGGTTCCCCCTTGGTACGGCCCAATTCTTTAGATGGTGAAAATGCACTTCGTCCACCCCCGAGTTTTAAAAAAATGTCTATTTTAAAAGTAAGTTTTTAAAATTAAATTTTTTTTAGGATTTTCTTGTAAAATTTTTGCATTTATTAAAATTTTCTTTGTAACAAACCCAAAAACGAAACCCTTCTCATAGCTATAGGCAGCCACAGCATCGAAAAAAAGATGTGAGATGGTTAGTTTTTTATCAGGTTTTTAGTACCTATCCAATTGAAGGGCCCCACAAAATTAGGGAAGGGAGTCAAGAAATTTTTGCCGTTTTTCGAAAAAAAAAAACACAGTCCATGATACTTCCAGCTCCAAGATTGGGCAATTGTGTAGAGTTGTGTTTTAAAAATCAATACTTGATGAAAAAATCAGACAAAATCATGATTTTGGAAAACCTGAGTTCATGTTCGTAATCAGCTCATTTTCACCCCAGGAAAAATTAAAATAAAATTTTTAAATTTATTTTTCGTCGGGACCACAATTCTACACAATTGCACAACATTTGAATCCCCGTGAATTTTTGGAAAAAATCAAGCAAAAAATGACATTTTTTCAGTTTCGTTTCGATTTTTCTTACAGTCCCCTTTGTCCACGAGCCGGACTCTACTTGAAACTAATTTAAAACTATTAATATAGTCTTTTTATGTTTAAAAAGTTTATTTCATGTTACATATTTAATGGCATTAACAAAACTTTGCTCAATTTTTTGTTCACTTTTTCTTCTTCACACTTTTTGTTTTGTTTTACCTGTTCACATTTCAATGCCAAGAAAGCCCCGATCGTCCACCAACAGTTAGTTGTTCATTTTGAGCACTTTGAATGACACGTACAGCTCTCATCTGTCCGGCAACATAGAATTAGCAGCAGCCAATTCGGGATTAGGCTTGGGCTGGGAGTTCCTCCCCCTTTCTTTGTGTCAACCTGGACCTGCACCAGGGATGTGCCGAATCGGAATCGTAATCGGAATCGCAATTAATCGGATTTTGGGCCATAATCGGAATCGGATAATCGTAATCGGATTTTGCCTTGAAATCCGATTATTACACCCCTAAGAATTGACCTTTTGAAGGAATTTTTTTAGCGAGAATACCAATGAATTTTGAAAAAAATGTTTTCTGAAACGAATGTTTTAATCTTATTTTAACATAATGACTAGAGACCGGAAATTTCAAATTTGCGGATCCTGTTGCAGGATTGGAATTCAAAATTTTTTGCAGGACCGGATCCGGCCGGATTAATCCTGCAAATCCTGCATTCAAAATTTGCCGGATCCTGCGCAGGATTGCGGATTTTTGGAAATTTTGAAAAAATTTCAATTAAATTTCAAAAATTTTCCAAAAAAGAAAAAATGCCTGATAATTTGAAAAAGAAATTTTTAGGGGTTGGCTGGGATGCATTAAAAGGGGCGACTAAGATTTTTCAAATGGGTCAGACGGTAAAAAGAGATCGGGAATCAAATCTGTTAATGGTCGATAAATTTGACTATTTTTTGCTTTTCAAAAATGCTTTTTTTCGGCGCAATTTTTTCAAAAACTAGGAACAAAGGGGTCCGGCTGTGCCGATAGGCGCCGTCTGAAAATTTTTTTGGAAAATTTTGTCAATTTCTTAACTGATTTTGTCCAAATGACCAAATGTCGCACATTTTGACTCATTTCTACAGGATTAATAAGTAAAAGCCGATCCGCCTGCGGTGCCGATAGGCGCCGCCGGGAAATTTTTTTTGCAAATTCTAGGTAAAATTGAGATGAAAATTGGGTCTAATTTGTTGAATTTATTATAAATTTATTCAAAAATTTTGGCATTCTGTTCTTCAAAATTTTCAAAAAATCAATGAAATCCTGCCGGATCCTGCACAAAAATCAAATTTGCGGATCCTGTTGCAGGATTGGAATTCAAAATCTTTTGCCGGACCGGATCCGGCCGGATTAATCCTGCAAATCCTGCAATCCTGCAAATCCTGCATTTTCCAAAAAATGCAGGATTGCGGATTGGGATCCTGCAAAATCCTGCGCAGGATCCGGTCCTGCTCCGGTCTCTAATAATGACTAGGGTTGTAAATTATATGGATTAACATATTTTTTCTGCGCATATGCTATGAAGAAAGGGGCTCAAAAATAGCATTTCTGCATTAAAATTTTGTGATTTGGTGAAGTTTTTAGTCCATGTAAATCCATATTTTGGGGGTTTTTGGGAATAAATCCATATTTCTCCATTTTTGTGTTTTTAGTCCATATTTCGACCATTTTTGGCAAATTTTCACTATAAAAATGCAAAAAAAAAGCGAAAAATACACCCCTAAAGATGGACTTTTTGGAAATTTTTAAAAATTACAGCCCAAAAAATCCGAAAAATTTGACTTCTCGTCGTCATTTTTAATAAATATTTTTGCCATTTTTGTGAACCTTTCATTTTTTTAAATGAGAATTTTTTGAAATTTTGACAAACTTGGAAATATTTTTTTACGATGGACGACAATAAAAAAATTTGCATTTTTATGTTTTAAATCCATTTTTTGGTTGTTTATTGTATTTTTTAAGTGTATTAGAGCAAATATTGAATACATACACCTTTTTGGAATTTTTGAGGATTTAAAACACATATTTTGGTAGTTTTTAGTCCATATTTTGGTCCATATTTGGCCATTTTTGAGCTTTTTAGTCCATATTTCGGGCTTTTTTAGTCCATATTTTATGTCCATATTTGCCTTTTTATAGTCCATATAATTTACAACCCTAATAATGACTGAAATTAAATTTTTCTCACAAAGCAGTGCCGGATTAATTCTCCCCGATATAATCAAGTTTTTTGTTATTTAGCAAAAATTTTTGATTATGAATAAAATTTTGGTAAAAAATTATTAAAAAAAAATCGGAATCGTAATCGGAATCGCAATTAATCGGATTTTGGGCCATAATCGTAATCGGTTTTAAAACCGTATCGGATTTTTGGCCATAATCGGAATCGGCGATTTAATCGGAATCGGATTTTGTCTGGCTCGGCACATCCCTGACCTGCACGGAAGGAATTTCGGTGCGGAAGAAGAGGCGACCCCTGTGGAAAAAACTGCGCCACGTCTCCTTTCTGTCCTCCATTTTCTGTCATGGTCCAAATCGGTCACCACCGCCAATTCGATTCGATTCGACCGTCGGGCAAAATCTGACAAAAAAAAATTGGAGTTTTGCACTGGAAATGCCCCGTTCATAGATGGAAAAGGGGGGGGGGGTGGGTCAACCAAAATTTTTGCGAAGGGGTTTGGGGGAGGTCGACGGGAGGGTCAGTGGCCAATGCCAATTTTGCGAAGGAGTCCGGCCATGTAAATTTATTTTAAAAAAACGTTTTTTTGCGGCGCGCTTTTCAAAAAAATCTTTCGCGGGACAGGGGTCCGGCGTCGCCTTTTCATAAATTTCCCTCTTTTCATCTTCGCCGGCGACCCTCCCCCACACCTGCATCCCAAAACGTTGTCGGGACAATACGTCATGCCAAAAAGCGCCGAAAAATTTACTAACTTAGAAATTTTTCAAAAAAAAATCTAGAAAATTTAAGAAAATTCTAAGAAAAAAAAATAGAAAATTTTTTGAAAAATCTTAATAATTTACCATAAAAATTTTTAATTTTTTTGAAAAATTTCTAAGTTAATAAATTTTCGGCGCTTTTTTGGCATGATGACGTTGTATCCAGACGACGTTTCGGCCGACGACATTTTTGGCTAACGACATTTTGTCCTTCTCCTCCTAAAGGGTCCTCCATTTTGGGGCCCTTTGCGGGCGAAGGAGGGGGGGGGGGGCGTGCTGCGACATTTGAGGATTTGACATTTGAGGACCCGACATTTGAGGACCCGACATTTGAGGATCCCGACTTTTGAGGACCCGACATTTGAGGATTCCGACATTTGAGGACACGACTTTTGAGGACCCGACATTTGAGGATATCCCCGACATTTGAGGACCAGACTTTTGAGGACCCGACATTTGAGGACCAGACTTTTGAGGACCCGACATTTGAGGACATAGACATTTTTAAAAAATTAAATGGAAATTTTATTTTATATCATTATAAAAAGAAGAAAATGCCTTTCCCAAAGGCAAACGGGAGCAAATGTGGCAAAAATTCTTCTAGCACAGCCGAATAATTCCAATCTTTCTTCTCCACGTACAGAGTATAGGATCAGGATGCCAATATCTGCTTTTTGAAATTTTCCTTTTGGTTATAAGATAATCCCAGTTTCCAAAATCATTGCGCATAAGTCATACATTTCTGGTCACTCCCCTTTGGTCTCGGATCTTTTCTCCGCAAATTCCTTCCTGATATTTCCCAGGTCATTATATTTTTCATTCTTTTCCCATTTCGATCATTCACATTTTCTCTCATTTTCTACGATCCTGGGAATGGCCAGCCCGTTTATGTATGAATTTCAGGAGATTTTAGTTTCATTACGATTCTCAATCGTATCACGCTTCAACCAAATTCCGTATAGCCAAATCAATTGTCTCTGTATGTTGTTTTCCGTTCTCGAATTCTTATCCCCTGACTTGGGTCCAACTTATACTGCCGCAGTTTATCGACTGCAAACGTTCTTCTTTAGAACAGTGATGAGTCCGATAATTGAAAAGTATAACTTGATTAATTCATTTTCATTCGATAATAGGGGTTGTACACTGGATATTTGCATTTTTAAAGCCAAATAGAACCCTTCTTGGGCGTTGTTTGTGCTCCCCAGGTCTTGAAAAACGCTTTCGTGATGATTCCATCTGTTAATCGAAAACTTCCAGCATTTAGTTGGAGCTTTTACAAGATTTTTTTCCCTTTGAACTTCGTGTTAGACAACGTGTTGGACAATTATGAAAAATCAAAGGCAGATATTGGCATCCTGATCCTATACTCTGTACGTGGAGAAGAAAGATTGGAATTATTCGGCTGTGCTAGAAGAATTTTTGCCACATTTGCTCCCGTTTGCCTTTGGGAAAGGCATTTTCTTCTTTTTATAATGATATAAAATAAAATTTCCATTTAATTTTTTAAAAATGTCTATGTCCTCAAATGTCGGGTCCTCAAAAGTCTGGTCCTCAAATGTCGGGGATATCCTCAAATGTCGGGTCCTCAAAAGTCTGGTCCTCAAATGTCGGGGATATCCTCAAATGTCGGGTCCTCAAAAGTCGTGTCCTCAAATGTCGAGTCCTCAAAAGTCGTGTCCTCAAATGTCGGGATCCTCAAATGTCGGGTCCTCAAAAGTCGGGATCCTCAAATGTCGGGTCCTCAAATGTCAGGTCCTCAAATGTCAAATCCTCAAATGTCGGGTAGCCGGGGGGGGGGGGGGAGGGGGTCGATCCTCGCCCCTTTTCCTTGTATAGCCCGTTTCTAACTCTTTCCGGCCCATCCAATTATCCTTGGGATTCCCAAAACTGCTGTCGTTGTACGCTCTTTGGGCGCCAGCAGTCGCCCAAATTCAGCAGCCGATCAAAGCCAGGAGGAAACGGCTTTTGACAAATAGTATTGCAGAAAGGCAAAACCGGCGAAGAACAGGAAACTCAGTGACCAAATGTCGAAGGTGGAGCCGATAAAAGCGTGGGAATGGCGTGATGGAAACTGTGGCAAATGGGGAAATGTCGAAGCAAAGGCAAAACGAGAGAACTCAAACATTAATATGTTACGTTCAATATCTGGCACTTTTCATTTTTTCAAATGATTCCCGACTGACCGAGTCTCCGCTTCCCTTGCGCTTCCTCCTCCTCATTTTGGCGGTCACTGCTGTTCGAGCTCATTAGAAAGCTAAAATTAATTATAAATGTAAATTGTTTAATGGAAAATATAAAGAGACACGTGTCCCGACATTTGCGGCGCCCAGCCAACAATAACATTTGTTGTCCAACTTTTTCGACCCCAACCAAAATAGGGCTCATTTATTGAAAACCTTTTCAAATGTACTCGAAGTTTATTCAATCTAGTAATTCTTTTTCAAAGTTGGTATGTTCAAAACCCCATCAGAGCTTGAAAGCTTGCACAGGTCAGTTGATACTGTTGAGAGGAGATTTCCTAATAATGTTATACTTTTTCTTTTTTACCCGATCTAATATTTTCCACAATTTTTTTCTATTTTCAGTTCGATACTTGTTGAATCCAGTTCAAATGGGTTGACTTGTTTCGCTGATATTCTTTTTCTCCCTTCCGTTACTTCCAGGGGAGAGGGATCATTAGAAAGCATAAAAATTCGCTTAAATCGGATGGAAAATAATTTTTTTTTTTTTGGTTGGGGTCAAAAAAGGGTACTTGTGGGTTTTGCTACCCCCCCCCCCCCCCCTCCCCCCAGGGACGGTCCCAGGATTTCGGTTTGGGGGGGGGGGGGTACCACCCCCCCGGGCGACTACCTTTTTTTTTTTTTTTGCTTTTCACTCCGCTTTTTTTTGCGGCGGTTTTTCCAGAAAACTTTTGGGGAACAAGGGGTCCGGCGGTGCCGATAGGCGCCGCCGGGAAAAATTTTGCATTTTTTAATGCGATTTGTTAACAAATTTTGTCCAAAAAAGTGACGAATTTTGCGATTTTGAGCCATTTTTAGGTGCTTTTAGTCAAAAAATGTCGATTTTTTGAAAAATTTGGGTAAGAGGCTAAGTCTGGGTGGGGGGGGGGGGGGGTACCACCAAAGAAAATCTAAAATTTTCAGCAAAAGTACTAATTTTTCCTTAAAAATTTCGGGTGCGGAAGGGCCTTGGGGGGGGGGGGTACGTACCCCGCGTACCCCGCCCCTGGGACCGTCCCTGCCCCCCCCCCCATAAAAATGTCATAATCCCGACAAAGGAAAGCACTTTTCTAGGGTAATTTTGGGCGCTGATCAAGAATCTGACGTCGAAACTGCAAAAATCTATTATTTTGTCAATGATTTTTCGAAAAAGCCAAAGAATGTCTCTTTTTTTGAAAAACCTAGAAGCAGCCCCATCCCAGTACAAAATTTGTTGGGCTATAACTTTTATAGAGACATCGTAGAATCCTGAAAAAAATACCATTCGATCCTCTCCACTTTAGGAATCGATTGATATATGATAAGAATCTTAATTCTTTTTTTAAATCATTGACAAAATCACTGGATGAAAATCATTGAGTAAATCATAGATTTTTTGCAGTTTCGACGTCAGATTCTTGATCAGCGCCCAAAACTACACTAGAAAAATTCTTTCCTTTGTCGGATTATAACATTTTTATGGGCGGGGGGGGGGCGGTAGCTAAACCACTAAAATCATTCAATTCGGACAACTATGAAAAGTTATGTTCCAAAAACTGGGCTGGCGCCCAGTTGTTTGGCGTCAGTCGTACCGGTCCGCCCACCTTGGGCTGTCAACTGTTGTATCACAGCCATTTGTTGTGAATGGTCCGGAGAGAGTGCTTCTGAATGAATGAATGGGTTGAAAATATTACGCTGCAATTTTAAATCTCAGAAAAGTGGACGAGGGAAGACAAACGGCAGCGAACAGTTCAGCAAAACCGGACAAAGACAGCTGATTAGAACAAGAGTAACCGAGCATCTACTCAAGTTGGAGCTGGTCAGTAAGAAACATGGACAACGGTTGCTGCTGATTATGAGACGACGGAGGCGGACTGAAATGGGATAATTCAAAATGCAGCTGCTTGCGTCCTTGCGTGTCAGTTTTCCTACCTGCGCTCCACCGTACGTCTTGCTCTGCTGTTGTTGTTGTTGTGCCCCTCCCGTGCCTAATTAGTGCTGTGCCGTCATTTGTCCGTGCGCTTAAGTCCCTACGCCGTTTGGCACACTTGTGCCGTTCACCAACTGTGCCATCAGTTGGCTGACCAAAATTCCCCCGCTAATGACGTTGTGCTTCCTCCGCTCATTTGCTGTTGATTGCCTCCACCTCCCCGCGCTACCGTTGTCGCCACCTCCAGGAACGGTTCCATCAGTCTCTGATGAGTCGGCGGAAGACAGCGACAAATCGGTGCCGTACATTCCGCCAGAGGTTCCGGTGGCGGCGCACGGCTATCCACCCGCTGCGGAGGAAGTGGACGAAGCCGAACTCGTGGTGGTGGTGCTTGTGACCGAGTCGGACGGGGGAGCAGCTCGTTTCCCCCCCCCCCCACCTCGTTCCCCCCCCCCACCTCGTTTCCCCCCCCCCCACCTCGTTTCCCCCCCCCCACCTCGTTTCCCCCCCCCCTGCTTCGTTTCCCCCCCCCCCCCCCCCGCTTCGTTTCCCCCCACCTCGTGTCCCCCCCGAGAAATTTCTTTTAAAAAAATTTACTTAGAAATTTTTCAACAGAAAAAATCTTAAAAGGTTTTTTTACAAGAAAATTCTAAGAAAAAAATTTTTTGAGAAAATCAGCGGACTATGAAAAGAGCTGGAAGGGATTGACAACACCGGCTGAAGAGGGCGAAATGCAAGAATTACGTTATTTTATAAATAAAAATGCGGTACATAGCTTTTCGTTCTAGATCCTTAAAATATGCATCGTTTCTATTCGTGGAAAATATAAATCTGAGCTCCCAAATTCAAAAACACCCAAAACCATCTCGCCCCCACTACTTGCTCCGTCTTCGCATGCTCCCTTTTGCGAAAGTTAGCTTGTCAAATTATTTTTGTTCATCCTTTATTTCTTTGGTATTGGAGTGTCACTTTTCACTGGGACTCAGTCGTCCAGGTGCTCGGATGGCGTCAGTTTGGCTTTATTCTTGGATTTTTAAATTTAACTCGTCAAGAGCTGTCGAGTGATACCAAATTTGCATGGGTTTGACCCTTTTAAAAAGTCAGGAGGCCTCCTTTTTCCTCAAATTTTCGAGTTATAAACTGGTTCAAAAACTGGTTTAAAGTTGAAGCGCGTCAAAATTTTTGATTGTCCTATCGTTTTCAGCGCATAAGAAAACTTATAAAAGTGGTTTTGGGTGTTTTTGAGTTTGGGAGCTCAGATTCATATTTACCCTATTCGTTTTTGAAAACCATCCACATCAAAAAGCGCGCCGCAAAAAAGTGGTTTAAAAAAAGGTCGTCGCCGGAGAAAATTGGGGACCTTCGTACGAAAAATTTGGTCCTGGAGCACCCTCCCCCCCCCCCCGCCCCCTGCGCCAATCGTCCGTCGTATGGCCCTCGCAATAGCGCACCCCTTGTTCACGTATGATAGCTTTACCGGTAGGGGTCAGTTCCGTCTGGCCAGTTCCGTCTGAGCCGAGCTTAAAGCATTATAACTTTTTTCTGTAGGCCAAATTTTATAAATTTGGTATCATTCGAAAGCTATGCATGTTTAGAAGTTTTTGATAAGCTAATGCTAAGCGATTGAACAACTTATAAAAAAAGTTGCAACATGAATACTACCAAAAAGTCAGAATTTTTGTATGTTTTAATTTATATTTGGTATCATTCGAAAGCTATGCATGTTTAGAAGTTTTTGATAAGCTAATGCTAAGCGATTGAACAACTTATAAAAAAAGTTGCAACATGAATACTACCAAAAAGTCAGAATTTTTGTATGTTTTAATTTATATCTTTTTTACAAGTCGATACATCTTTGTGAAATTTTGGGAAGCCGATAGAGCTTGTTAAGAGCTTTCGAATGATACCAACTTTGTTGGATTTGGTCAACAAAGAAAAAAGTTATGATTGTCTAAACTTGGCTCAGGACCGTGCTGGGCTTTCCCCTGTTGTTCAATGATGTCCCCAGCAGAGACTGAGGCACTCGTTATAAAACGTAGTGCATGCACCTTTGGAAAGCATTTGAAAGATGGCGGAGGTGGTCAGATTCTACACGGACATTGATTACTTTTGAACACTAATGAACGACTATAACGATGCTGATGTGATAAATAGATAAAATGGGCTCTCGAAAGTGATAGATGCAACAAACAGACAAATTGAACGAAGAAAAATAGTTTGGGGAGGGGGGCTGGTGACATACATGGACAAAGGTGGGAGTCCGAAATTGTCTTTACGAAATACCCCCCCCCCCCCCCCCCCCTCACAGGCCCAAATTTTACGAAGCACAAAAATTTTTCTGATGACATTCCTTTTTGCCTTTCAAACCACTTTTTTGCCGCGTGTTTTTTTCTAAAAACTTGGGGAACGGGGCGGCGGGGGAGGGGGAGGGGGAGGGGGGGGGTCCTGCGGTGCCGATAAGCGCCGCCGTGAAAATTTTTTGCCCTAGGAGAGGCTTAAGAGGAGCGCGGGGATATTGGTCAGCTCATTCAAATTGCCAGCAACCCACTCCGATTGGATTTTGTACGGGATGGCAGGGATTCATTCATTTTCAAATTCGCTTTTTATTGATTGATTTATTTCCTTTCTTTCCGTAACTGTCCCCTTTCGGGCCGTACTCCATCTTTTCACCGTATCCCCCACCGTATCCGTAAGTTGCGCCTCCTTTCAGTTGCTTTTCGCTGTTTGTCACAACTGAAATTAAAATAAAGTCATAAAATGGGAGACAAATAAAAAGGATCCAAAAACAAACACCAAAATGGAAGGTCAAGGTCACAAACGTAATCTGCCAAATAATGAACAATTAATTAATTACGCCGGAGGGGGAATAATCGGTGCCAAAAGTTTGAAAAATTTAATTTAATTATAAAAATTCATTTTCATAAATAATTGATTTTTTATTTTACCTGCTTTGCACCAGTGATGCCAACCCGAACCCGAAACCCGAGACCCGAAACCCGAGGTTTTTCTCGACCCGAAACCCGAACCCGAAATTTTTCGAGTGCCCGACCCGAAACCCGAACCCGAAATTTTTCTCAACCCGCGGCATAGGCAAAAAAATATGCACCGGTAAGAATGGGGATCTGGGTGAGAAAAGACAAGGAAATTGTTGGAGAAGGAAATTTTTGAGAAAAAATAATTCATTTATTTCTTTTACAGCATGTGTTCAAATTCAAATGTGGTGTAATGGCTATACCTTTAGCCTTTCTTTATTTTTCGCTCGGGTTCAATTCCCCACTGGTATAGAATATTTTTTACATTTTCTTTACATTATTTCAATTGAAATTAAATTAATAAAAATATTTAATTCAATAAACATACATTTCAATTTTTTTGGAAAGTTTCCACAGCACCAGTGAACAATTAATAGCAAGATTTGTTCTCGAAAGTTAACGGGCATTTGCGCAAGCACTTTCTAAACGTTTGAATAATGGACACATAATATTTACGGCTAAAAGGTACCAAAAAGTGCTTACTGGGTCTCATAAATGATGATTCGAATTTCCAACACCCATGAGCTCCAGTGATGTACCGTTGCTTATTATAATATGCAGATATTCCGCAATCAATTCCTTCAATAAACATACATGTCAATTTTTTTGGAAAGTTTCCACAGCACCAGTGAACAATTAATAGCAAGATTTGTTCCTCGAAAGTTAACGGGCATTTGCGCAAGCACTTTCTAAACGTTTGAATAATGGACACATAATATTTACGGCTAAAAGGTACCAAAAAGTGCGTACTGGGTCTCATAAATGATGATTCGAATTTCCAACACCCATGAGCTCCAGTGATGTACCGTTGCTTATTATAATATGCAGATATTCCGCAATCAATTCCTTCAATAAACATACATTTCAATTTTTTTGGAAAGTTTCCACAGCACCAGTGAACAATTAATAGCAAGATTTGTTCTCGAAAGTTAACGGGCATTTGCGCAAGCACTTTCTAAACGTTTGAATAATGGACACATAATATTTACGGCTAAAAGGTACCAAAAAGTGCTTACTGGGTCTCATAAATGATGATTCGAATTTCCAACACCCATGAGCTCCAGTGATGTACCGTTGCTTATTATAATATGCAGATATTCCGCAATCAATTCCTTCAATAAACATACATGTCAATTTTTTTGGAAAGTTTCCACAGCACCAGTGAACAATTAATAGCAAGATTTGTTCTCGAAAGTTAACGGGCATTTGCGCAAGCACTTTCTAAACGTTTGAATAATGGACACATAATATTTACGGCTAAAAGGTACCAAAAAGTGCGTACTAGGTCTCATAAATGATGATTCGAATTTCCAACACCCATGAGCTCCAGTGATGTACCGTTGCTTATTATAATATGCAGATATTCCGCAATCAATTCCTTCAATAAACATACATGTCAATTTTTTTGGAAAGTTTCCACAGCACCAGTGAACAATTAATAGCAAGATTTGTTCTTGAAAGTTAACGGGCCTTTATAAACGTTTGAATAATGGACACATAATATTTACGGCTAAAAGGTACCAAAAAGTGCGTACTAGGTCTCATAAATGATGATTCGAATTCCAACACCCATGAGCTCCAGTGATGTACCGTTGCTTATTATAATATGCAGATATTCCGCAATCAATTCCTTCAATAAACATACATTTCAATTTTTTTGGAAAGCTTCCACAGCACCAGTGAACAATTAATAGCAAGATTTGTTCTCGAAAGTTAACGGGCATTTGCGCAAGCACTTTCTAAACGCTTGAATAATGGACACATAATATTTACGGCTAAAAGGTACCAAAAAGTGCGTACTAGGTCTCATAAATGATGATTCGAATTTCCAACACCCATGAGCTCCAGTGATGTACCGTTGCTTATTATAATATGCAGATATTCCGCAATCAATTCCTTCAATAAACATACATGTCAATTTTTTTGGAAAGTTTCCACAGCACCAGTGAACAATTAATAGCAAGATTTGTTCTCGAAAGTTAACGGGCATTTGCGCAAGCACTTTCTAAACGTTTGAATAATGGACACATAATATTTACGGCTAAAAGGTACCAAAAAGTGCGTACTAGGTCTCATAAATGATGATTCGAATTTCCAACACCCATGAGCTCCAGTGATGTACCGTTGCTTATTATAATATGCAGATATTCCGCAATCAATTCATTCAATAAACATACATTTCAATTTTTTGGAAAGTTTCCACAGCACCAGTGAACAATTAATAGCAAGATTTGTTCTTGAAAGTTAACGGGGTTTGCGCAAGCACTTTCTAAACGTTTGAATAATGGACACATAATATTTACGGCTAAAAGGTACCAAAAAGTGCGTACTAGGTCTCATAAATGATGATTCGAATTCCAACACCCATGAGCTCCAGTGATGTACCGTTGCTTATTATAATATGCAGATATTCCGCAATCAATTCCTTCAATAAACATACATTTCAATTTTTTTGGAAAGTTTCCACAGCACCAGTGAACAATTAATAGCAAGATTTGTTCTTGAAAGTTAACGGGCGTTTGCGCAAGCACTTTCTAAACGTTTGAATAATGGACACATAATATTTACGGCTAAAAGGTACCAAAAAGTGCGTACTAGGTCTCATAAATGATGATTCGAATTTCCAACACCCATGAGCTCCAGTGATGTACCGTTGCTTATTATAATATGCAGATATTCCGCAATCAATTCCTTCAATAAACATACATGTCAATTTTTTTGGAAAGTTTCCACAGCACCAGTGAACAATTAATAGCAAGATTTGTTCTCGAAAGTTAACGGGCATTTGCGCAAGCACTTTCTAAACGTTTGAATAATGGACACATAATATTTACGGCTAAAAGGTACCAAAAAGTGCGTACTGGGTCTCATAAATGATGATTCGAATTTCCAACACCCATGAGCTCCAGTGATGTACCGTTGCTTATTATAATATGCAGATATTCCGCAATCAATTCCTTCAATAAACATACATGTCAATTTTTTTGGAAAGTTTCCACAGCACCAGTGAACAATTAATAGCAAGATTTGTTCTCGAAAGTTAACGGGCATTTGCGCAAGCACTTTCTAAACGTTTGAATAATGGACACATAATATTTACGGCTAAAAGGTACCAAAAAGTGCGTACTAGGTCTCATAAATGATGATTCGAATTTCCAACACCCATGAGCTCCAGTGATGTACCGTTGCTTATTATAATATGCAGATATTCCGCAATCAATTCCTTCAATAAACATACATGTCAATTTTTTTGGAAAGTTTCCACAGCACCAGTGAACAATTAATAGCAAGATTTGTTCTCGAAAGTTAACGGGCATTTGCGCAAGCACTTTCTAAACGTTTGAATAATGGACACATAATATTTACGGCTAAAAGGTACCAAAAAGTGCGTACTAGGTCTCATAAATGATGATTCGAATTTCCAACACCCATGAGCTCCAGTGATGTACCGTTGCTTATTATAATATGCAGATATTCCGCAATCAATTCCTTCAATAAACATACATGTCAATTTTTTGGAAAGTTTCCACAGCACCAGTGAACAATTAATAGCAAGATTTGTTCTTGAAAGTTAACGGGCCTTTATAAACGTTTGAATAATGGACACATAATATTTACGGCTAAAAGGTACCAAAAAGTGCGTACTAGGTCTCATAAATGATGATTCGAATTCCAACACCCATGAGCTCCAGTGATGTACCGTTGCTTATTATAATATGCAGATATTCCGCAATCAATTCCTTCAATAAACATACATGTCAATTTTTTTGGAAAGTTTCCACAGCACCAGTGAACAATTAATAGCAAGATTTGTTCTCGAAAGTTAACGGGCATTTGCGCAAGCACTTTCTAAACGTTTGAATAATGGACACATAATATTTACGGCTAAAAGGTACCAAAAAGTGCTTACTGGGTCTCATAAATGATGATTCGAATTTCCAACACCCATGAGCTCCAGTGATGTACCGTTGCTTATTATAATATGCAGATATTCCGCAATCAATTCCTTCAATAAACATACATGTCAATTTTTTTGGAAAGTTTCCACAGCACCAGTGAACAATTAATAGCAAGATTTGTTCTCGAAAGTTAACGGGCATTTGCGCAAGCACTTTCTAAACGTTTGAATAATGGACACATAATATTTACGGCTAAAAGGTACCAAAAAGTGCGTACTGGGTCTCATAAATGATGATTCGAATTTCCAACACCCATGAGCTCCAGTGATGTACCGTTGCTTATTATAATATGCAGATATTCCGCAATCAATTCCTTCAATAAACATACATGTCAATTTTTTTGGAAAGTTTCCACAGCACCAGTGAACAATTAATAGCAAGATTTGTTCTCGAAAGTTAACGGGCATTTGCGCAAGCACTTTCTAAACGTTTGAATAATGGACACATAATATTTACGGCTAAAAGGTACCAAAAAGTGCGTACTGGGTCTCATAAATGATGATTCGAATTTCCAACACCCATGAGCTCCAGTGATGTACCGTTGCTTATTATAATATGCAGATATTCCGCAATCAATTCCTTCAATAAACATACATGTCAATTTTTTTGGAAAGTTTCCACAGCACCAGTGAACAATTAATAGCAAGATTTGTTCTCGAAAGTTAACGGGCATTTGCGCAAGCACTTTCTAAACGTTTGAATAATGGACACATAATATTTACGGCTAAAAGGTACCAAAAAGTGCGTACTGGGTCTCATAAATGATGATTCGAATTTCCAACACCCATGAGCTCCAGTGTTGTACCGTTGCTTATTATAATATACAGATTGCTTATTATAATATGCAGATATTCCGCAATCAATTCCTTCAATAAACATACATGTCAATTTTTTTCCACAGCACCAGTGAACAATTAATAGCAAGATTTGTTCTCGAAAACTTTAAACAAAAAAAATATGGTAATACTACCGATGGTAGGACCCCTTTTTGAAAAAATCATTTTAACTTTGTAGAAGTCACTAAAAGTTACGTTTCTAAGGGTTTTCGGGGTCGCTGAACTCGAATCTGACATTCATTTTGACCAATTTCGAATCCCGGACCCGAATTCGAACAAAAGGTCGAAAATCTAAAATTTCAAAATTTTCAATTTCGTTAGGTCCTGCATAGAATGAATTATTTTAATTGTTAGAATAGTTTTAGACTAAATTTTGCATGTTTTATTCATTTATGAACAAAATTGAAATTTTTGAAAATTTAGATTTTCGACTTTTTGTTCGAATTCGGGTCCGGGATTCGAAATTTGTCAAAATGAATGTCAGATTCGTGTTCAGCGACCCCGAAAACCCTTAGAAAAATATTTTCAGTGACTTTTCGTAAGTTAAATATTTTTTCAAAAAAGGGGTCCTACCATCGGTAGTATTACCAAAAATATTTGTCGCGTACCAACTGCACTAGTACCTGCATAAGTACCAAATCCTCACTCTAGGTCATTCATTTGCTTTTCTCATTTTTTAGATTTGCGTATAAAGTTAATGGATCAAAATTCTTCAACGGATAAAAACGTTAAGTCCGATCCCATCGCTCTGTTGCGGTTAGTCAATTTTGCTTTAGTTTATTACACCAAAATTTCAGCTTAACCAAACATCTTATCAAGGACTTATCAAAGGAACATTCTAATATTACCGACGTTGAGGAAATACTTTTAAAAGGAAATATTACTGACTTGCGACAAAAGTGAGTAATTCGCTCGTCACTTAATTCTAATTTCGTGAACGCGCGGTTCAGTGAGATTTTTCGCTGGTCAGCTTTTCGGATATTCCTTTTTGGATCGGGGGCCACGCATTCACATTTTTTAAAAAAGCCAATAAAGAGCGCGTTGAAAACCGCATAAATTATCATATTAAATTTATACCAAATTGCGCATAAATTTTCTGGTGGCCACTCTTTTATTGCTCTTTCATTCCCCATTCTACCTATCAAAAATGGCCACAAATTTTATTTCCATACCAAAATACTTCCTATGAAATGCTAAATTGTTGCTGTTCACATGTTTTTGTTAGTTTTTTTGAATATTCAGGCGTTCTTTGTTGATTTAAAAAAAAATAAATGTGTGGCCCTCAAACAGAAAGGTACTTTTTTGGTTAAGCATACCTTAAATAGGGGGGGGGGGGAGTCGGCCCCCCTGTCTTCGTTCGTATGAGGGGTCAAAAGAGGGGGGGGGGGGACTTCGTATTGGTTGGGACAAAAATGTAGGGAACGGTCGGAGACGAAGTGGATAAGAAGAGTGACTTCGTTAAGGCGAAGAGAATTTAACATTTTTTAAAATTTAGTCAATTCGTTCAAATATTCAAAAAAAAAAACGAAATTGAGTAACATTTCGTATTTACAAAAACCTAAATTTTCCCCAAAAAAGACTCAAAATCGCAAAATTTGCTAATTTTTTGGTGTAAATCTGTTAACAAATCGCACTCAAATTTTCAAAAAATTTCCCGGCGGCGCCTATCGCACCGCCGGACTCCCCCCCCCCCCCCCTCCCCTTCCCCCCTGGACTTCGTTCGTATGGAGTCGGGTCGACGCCCCCCTCCCCTACTATTTAAGGTATGTGGTTAAGTGAACTCTAAAACTTCGTTGAAGTATCTTTTCATGGCTCTAGTGCACTTTATGAGTCCAATTCACTTTTATGAGTCCAATCAATTGACAATACCTGGTTTTTATACAGTAACTTTGTTCATGTTTGAACAAACCCTATCTTTTTGGTATCACTCGAAAGCACAAAGTCTAACGAAGCTAAAATATATAAAATCTCAACGTTTAGGCAATTACGAAAAAAGTTTCTGGTTAATTAAGTAATTGTTGATTATTTTGGTTTGTAACTTTCTTGAAATGTTAAAATTCTCTTGTTTTCTCGTATTACTACATTATTCAGACTTTGTGCTTTCGAATGCTACCAAAAAGATGTTAAAACATAAACAAAGTTATTGTATAAAAACCAGGTATTGTCAATTGATTGGACTCATAAATGTGAATTGGACTCATAAAACTCGATTGGACTCATAAAGTGCACTAGAGCCCTTTTCATTTATGTCTTAAAAATTGGGAGCAACCATTTTTATCCTTTTTCTGCATTTGTGCAGTGTCAAAAGTGTGATTAATTGGCCCATTTACAATGCATTTACTTTAGAATTCGTGATGCTTGTCTGAACCTCCTTCAACACGATAAATTTCGACGCGAATCCATCGACATAATGTGGACCAATTGTTTTTATGAACCCATTCGTTTGTACAAATCTGTCGGTGACTTGGATGAAGAGGACCGTTTGCATATTAAGCAGTTTATATCAGCGAGCATTTCGTCGATTTCTTTGCTTCTCGACCAATTCGTGGACATTCGCCCGACTCTTTTCACCCATTTGGGAGACCTGCACAGATATTCCTATACAACTGTTGAGCAAAATATACAACATTTAACAGCAGCTGCCGAATGTTACAAAAAAGCGCTGAGATTGGACCCCAAAAACGGACATCCGTTCAATCAGTTGGCATTGCTGTTGAAGGAACACAATTTGGAGCATTCGCTTTTGCTGTTTCTTCGTGCTTGCATTGTGCCAAAGCCTTTCTCTCATGCTTTAAAGAATTTGCGTGCACTTAAGAAAAATAAATTTGAGCACAATTCGTCTCTTTCTCTGTTTAATCTTGTTGACATTCTGATCTACGATTTTGGGCAAGTTTAATTTGTTTTTTTATGTTTAAGTATTTTGATAATTTTAGACGAGTTTCGTTCGAAGATGAGCGAAAACGTTTTGATGGACTTTTTGAGGAACTTTTAAAGCAATCCCACCATCTTTCTGCTGTTAGACTCATTCATTCGTTCGCATTGGCTTCAATTTACACTTTATTGAACGAAGGTGTGCACTCAATTAATTTGTTTTAACTTTTAAACAAAAATTAAGAGGACGACGAGAAATTCCGATGTTCCATTTCTTTTCTTTTTCGCAAATGGGCTTTATTATTGGTTGAAGTTGAGAAGCACTTAGAAGAGCACACTTTAAAAGAAGATGAACAGCAACTCGCAAAAAAACGTCGCCAGAAGAGAAAGTCTTCGTCTTCCAGTGAATCGTCCGAGGAAAATATGGAATTCAAAAACGGAACTGCGGGGGAAGAGTCACAAATTGGCGCCGATTTTGCCTGGGTGTTACTCTCTTCAATTTTTGAATTTTTGAACTTCACGGATGGACGATTTACTGGCAGAAAACTGTCTGTTTCTCTCAAATTTGTGAGTTTTAAAAATGATTTTTCTAATCAAACAAATTTTTTTAGCAATTCCAAAATTTGCTCAAAACTTTAGTCGATATACTCAATGAATTGTTGCCAAAATTGAGCGCAAAAATGCAAAAAAATGATGACAATGAAATGGAAACGATGGAACAAATTGCCGAATGGTCCATAAATGGGCCATTTACTGAAGGCAATGAAGAAGAACAGTGCGAAATTGCTGCCAGTTTTATTCGCCATGTCTTCAAAAAACAAAAATTCCCTATCGTTTTTGACAAATTCTTTCAAATGAGCAGCAATTTGATGGAAGAAAAAGAGCTCAAACCGATAGAGGCGTTTTCAAAGATGCACCTTCAACACGTGACAAATGAGGTGATGGAAAGGGGTCGAACTTACATCCTTTTCAAAAGGCCATTTTGGAAACATTTTGGGAAAGTCCCTCCACCCCTCAGGGCGTCTCATCGAAAAATTTCTTCCCATCCCTTTTTTAATTATCATCTTCTAAAATTTAACCAAAAAACAATAAATAATTCACCGAACTAATTTCAGAATGAGAAGACAAGCAAAGTTCCCGTTTATGTCGCGCCCGATTCGTCCGTTTTCCTCCACAAATTGGACCTCGTTAAACATTTGCTTCTGTCGATGAACCAAACGGTTATAATTGCGCGCAGTGTTTTGAGCCGATTGGACAAAGTCAAAAGGGAAAATAATAATGCGAGGGAGGCGATAAGGCAAAAAGCACACGAACAACAACCAATGGGCCACTTCTGGGCTTCCCCTTCATTTAGGTGGATTCAGAATCGCATTCCCGAGGGCCGAGTTCGAATGCTTCCACACACAGGCGAAAAATTCATCAATGAGTGCCTCCAATTTGTGCGCGAAAAGGGACTATTGGACAAGAAAACATTGTTCTGTTCAATTTTGACAACTGAAGAAGCTTCCGGGGAATATGAACGGCAGAAGGAGGAAATGCGCCAATACAATTGTCAGTTTAAATTAAACAATTTTCATTTTTGGTGTTAAGCTGTGTCAGTGGAAGACATCGGAGATTTTATCACAAGAATTGGCAGAATCAAGGCAAACACTTAAATTTGGGGAACATAACGAATCGCTGTTTGGAATGATGCTTTATCGTCCGGTATTAGGCCTTTCATTTATAAATCCTAATAAATTTACTTAAAATTAGTGTCGAAGTTAGCGGACCGTCATTGGGCTGCCCTACGGAAGTCAAATGAAATTTCCATAAATGCGATTTTGTTTTTCGAGACTCATTGTCAGAATGATTATTCCGAAGAATAAATTTGTTTTTCTTTTTTCGTTTAATTTGTCCTTAAAATAGCAAATTGCTTCATTAAATATCTTAAAGCATAATTCTTTTTTATTTTTTAATGAATTGTTTGATATTCTGTCATCCGTTCAAATGGCACAAGTTGACGACGATTATGAAGCGAACAAAAGGGTGGCGGAGAGTTTGAGGGAGTATATGGGCAGGGTATGTTCATGTTTTCGTGTTTTTTCTTGTCTGCGTTATCTCCAAATCCATTCAGAGGCTAAATGTTGCGAATGCCTTCGAAACGCCCATTTTGGAAGGGCTAATGGCTGCTGTGAAAGTGGAGCCGCTGCAACGCATTGGCACTGTGTTGGACGGTGAGTCATTCGTTCGTCGGATGTTTCATTTTTAAGCATTGAAACGGCACTTTTCAGCCAGCGCCAGATGCTATGCATTCCGTGTGGACAACACTTACAGTGCGTAGCCTTTGCTTTTGAAAATGGACCCTTTGTTAATTGTCAGCATATAAAATATCATACTGAAACTGAGTTGGATTAGTGATGAGTTGTATTGGCTCATTGTCATACTTAAAATCGAATGAATCGTAAAATTCATTGGAGTATTATTTTCCTTTTTCAACATTTATTTGTTAGGTGCCTGCTACAAAGTTCTTTCAGCGGCTTCAGGAGGAGGTACAATTGAACCAACCTTAAATACAATTTACGTTGTATTTAGAGAGAATTGCCCCATTTCAAAACGACGATTGGCCGAACGATCGGGATGAGGTCGAGACGGTCAATTCGAACGACGAGGGAGGGGACAAAAGCGGAACAATTGCGAGCGACGAAGATGGAGAAGGGAGCGGCGAAGGAAACAAACAGGACAAAAACAAACTGTCGAAGTCATTGGACTCGTCGAGAAAAGCAAAGCTTTTGACGCGAGAGGCTCACCAATTGGCTGAGGGACTTTGGAAGCGATTTGCTTCCGCTCAGCACTTTGGGGACACGGAAGATGATTTGCATGCATTGTTCGACCAATTATCAACTGATGTTACTGGGACGGTACTGAAACGACGTCTTGGAGCAGTACATGGGTCGTTGGACCGAAAGGACAACCAATTTTCGATTGAGGATGCCATCTACAGGTGTTTCTGAATGCACACTACTCAATGTTCTCCGCCATGTTAATTTTTTTGTAAATTTCAGAAAGATTTCAAAGGATTTCGAAGAAGGGTCCGCTCGAAGTTTCGTCAGCAATCAAATTCTGATGAACGACCATGGTTAGTGGTACCAAAAGGTATCTCCTTCTCATTCATTATGCGCTTACTTTTAGGCAATTTTCTGATTTTGCACACAAATTGGCCGGGGGACGAACCGTCCAATCCGTTGCCTTCGTTGGTCAATCATCTCTCAGCCGCATCGGCACAATGCCAAACAAAAGCACTTGACCAAATGACTTCTGCTGTGAAACGTGCCCAGTCCAAACGGCCCTCCGAATTCGCTCTTCTCACTCAAATTTGTGCGGACGATGGGCAGAATTTGCCAACAATCGATTTCCAAGAGGAAAATAGCTACGAACAGCGAATTGATTGTGGTGTCGATGATTTTGAGAACGACGGCGTTGATGAGGTGGGGTGGCAAGAAGCACCAAGCCCAAAAAAATTTCGGAAGGGGAACCAGGACTTTTTACTCTGTGAGACCAAAAAAAATGTTTCCAGTGTTTTCACCGCATAAGCGAAAAAGCAGGAATTTGTAGCGGTGCCGATTGGCGTTGCCGGGAAATTTTTTTTTGGCAATTTAATGAAATATGATAAGAAAATAATACACTAAAAATATATAATTTTTCATTTCGGGCCCCTTCCCCCAAGTTACTCTTCCGTCCTTTGTTGCTTTTTTATTTTCAAAATTGGGCCACAAAAATATTTTGATGCTAATTAATTTATAGAACTTTTTACTTTTAAGCATGCCTCGACATTGGAAAGTGGTGATGGTGCGCCTTTGCATTCGTGTCGAATGGCTGTCGATGAAACCATTGCTAATTCGCCTTTTGCTGACTCGGCCATTACTCCTCTCACAAATGGCATAAATGTGCCCCATGGAAATCTCGAAGATGGTTTAATTGTTGAAACGTTCGGCCAAAACATTGATGAAGGAACTGACAATGAGTCAAAAGCAACCACAGATTACTTAGGGAGAGATGGGGAGGCATTCGGCACAGAAGTGGTGAGTTTGGCACGGTATTCCTCCCCCATTTAACTTGGCACTCAAAAGGCTGAACGTGAAAAGCAATTGGCTGGAGGCGACGAGGACATTGGCGATGAACAAATCTGCCGACTAATTGACGAAAACCTTTTGCCGCTCACTCAAACGGACAATGAAAATTTTGTGCCATTAAAAAATACACTCGTTGAAGATGATTCCCATTGGATGGTTGTTTTTTGGGTTTCTTTTTTAGCATTTTAAAGTTTGTTCTTTAGGGGGATCAAAATGTTGACCATGGCTTAGCGCCAACTGATGAAATTCGACCCAAAAAAGGGGAAAACGAAGCGCCCGATTCACGAGGCCGGCAGCGCAAAAGGTATTTTTATTTATTTTTTTATTTTATGGTATTGGAAACATTCGCAGTTTAATTAACTTCAGCAAAACGTCGTCTGCAAAAGGGAAATGATTTCGAGGAAATAAGCGGAATTGCGGACGATATGTGTTGGATTCCAAAAAGAGTTGTCAGCTCATTCGTGAAGAGAGCAATAGCGGACATTCAGCGGACATCGCTGGCCAAGCGAAGGTTGGAGATGGACGCCGACTTCAGCGACGACACTCCGTTGCCCTTTTTGAACAAGAGACTGACGAGGGACAGGGCCAAACAGCTCGAGTCAATGGCATACGACTCGACCAATCTCCTCAGGGCCCGCATTTTCTACAAGGTGGAGAGCAGGATGGTGGGATCCGGCACGGCCTATGCCGAAAAGTGCCGTCGGGGAAATTAGGGTTTGCGGCCCAATGATTTTTTCATTTTCTCCTTCTTGTCCATCTGATTGTTGTTTTTGCGTTAATTTTTGTTTGTCGGTTAAGAGCCACCTCGGAGTTTGGTCTTTCTTTCCCTTTGATGACTCTCTGAAAAGTGTCCGTCTGATCAGTCGGCCCCATTTGCTGCCGCCATTTTCACTGCCTCTCCCTCGCGACGAACAACACAACGAATTTATCAAATTTTACCTCGAATTGATGGATGGTCAGGGTACGGCGGATACGGAAGCAGCAGATGTCATTTCCCTGGATAATGGGGAGGAAAATTGGCAAATGGACGACCAGAACGGCACACTTGGAGACGAAGTTCCCATAGACGCTGAATTTGTTGCTTCTCCGCACATGGCATCAGACGATGGAAGTCCCAAACGAAGAAGATGGGGCAGTGACTGCACTGATGAAGAGGACGACGACCAATTGGACACTGGCTTTGGTTTCCTGAACAACATAACTCTGAGGTATTCTTACAATCAGTCGTTGGGAAACCAACATTGTTTTTCAGTGAAATAAAGCAAATTTACTATCAAACGAATTTGAATGTGGCAAAAGTGAAGAAGGCGATGCTAAGGGTCATTTCCTCCCATAAGAAGGTATTTGCATGGTAAATGACTAATTTAATTTAATTGCATGGTAAATGACTAATTTAATTCAATTGCACTAATTTAATTTAATTGCATGGTAAATGATTAATTTGGTTTCTATCGGTGATCGTTTAAGTGTGCTCCTCCGGCAGTTGATTTTGTGATGGGTTTGGACGACGAAGCTGATGCAGAAGACCATCTGTCATCTTGTCCATCAGAGGACAATGCTTCGGAACAGATTGAAAGCGATGCTGAAAGTTTGGCTGCCATTTCGGACGATGGGACGCCAACTGCGGAGGGAATTCAGGTGGGCACCGCCGAGTCATTAGTTAAGGCACTTTGGACAGCACTTTCAGAACACCGCAGCGAAAGCCCGGGGGATCAACAGCAGAGAGTTATTCGCCAATGTCCCGCGTTTTTTGAATGGAATGACAAAGCGAAATTTGACTGTCACAAATTCATTCGCTGTTCTGCTGCACCTCTGCAACGATAAGGTGAGAAAAGGAAGAAAGAAAACACCGACGGATTGGCTATGAAGAAAATTAACCACGCAAATTTAGCAATTCACTTTGGCACAAATGGAAGGAGAGAATAAATTAGTCGAAGGGCATTCTATGGCTGAGTTCTTCGTGAAATTTCCAAATTGATTCCGAGGACTTTGTATCTCACAAATCCGAAACCGATCTCCAGACAAATTGTATTGTATAGTTTATTATTGTTTCTACATTCTTTTGCTGAATACGAATGTGGTAAACAAAGAATATCAAATGGAATGACTGGTTATACTGTATGTGATAATAAATCAGCTTTCATTTCGCCAGTTCTTCTTCCCCTCCGTGTTCAAATGAAGTCCCTTTCCTCCCCAGCAAAGATCGTCTCCAAATTGAGCACTCCGCTGTTGGGAACGGATGCACACATTTCGTTTCTCTTTTCCCACTTACACTTCAAAAGTTCGTCTGGCCAACCCTCCGTTTGTGATGTATTGGCTGGGGATGCGCAGTTTCACTTTGCGTTGTCCTGCAATGCTTCTTCCCCTTTGGGTTATCCTCCATAATCCCCCCCCCCTCACCTGGCATGATCCCATCGTCACAGTCGTGATCTGTTTTGTTTGTTTGTTTTTTGCCATTATAAATCCCCGCCCCCCGACGACTGACAAATCTTCAGCACGGGGTCAATGTTTGTCAGTTCGCGTGTCGACCCTCCCATTTGGAAGGAGCCGGAAGAGTCGGTAAACGCCTCGTCAAGCCTAAAGAAAGGATGTTTGGCAAGTGTCACTGGTGGGAAAGAACCGACACGTCGTCGGGGTCGGGCCCGTCGTCCTCGTCCCACAACTGAACGTACGTTCTCCGCAAGTGTCTCCTCCCCTCTTCCCCCCCCCCTTGGGCCCACCTTCACTTTGACCCCCGAGGCGGGTCTGTTCCCACAACGGAGTTGGCCACGTACGGCCACCGCCTGCTGCCGCATCGCTTGTCCACAATTGGCCATTATCATAATGAGGCCCAAAACAATTAAGAGGGAATGGCGAGTGCCAGCGATGCAATTGTGCACGAGGGGCATTTGGTGGAAGTCAAAGGGAAAGGGACGGACGGAATTGGAGTCACAAAAAGAGAGAATGAGAATGGAGAGACGAAGCGAACAGTGCCATCCATATAAACACGTCGTTATCAGCAAAATTGTTGTTTACCCATTCGAGTGATATTAATGGCAAAGAAACGGAAAAGGGCCCAAAAATGAAAAACCAAAACAAAGGAGGACCTTTGGCAGTGACAAATGGCCGATCACTTTATCATTCCATCGTATTTTCATGATACGGTCGAAAGAACAGACAAAGAAATAAATAAATGTCAAATGAGTAATGCACGTACAATAAAAATCCCCATTTGTCGTCTCACATTTGGGAACTCGTTGTCGGTTTCTGGGATTGGCCAGCTTTCTGCTGATTGTTGGGACGCTTCTCCAACTCAAACAAATACATCACGTCATCCTTGCTCAAATTGCCCAACTTTTTAGCGGCACTAAAAGAATTTCTGAATATTACCCCAAAGAACTGACTGAATTCACCCTTCTAAAACTGAGGTGGCCATGGCCTTTTTCTTCTCCTGCAATTGGAGTACGCGCTGTTCAATGGTCGAGGCACACACAAATCTGAAGCAATTCGATAGGTAAGCAGCAGAGGGCACGTCCACCACTCACTTGTGGACGAACACATTCTTCTTCTGGCCCAAACGGTGGATTCTGTCGGACGCCTGCAACTCCAACGCGGGGTTCCAATGCAAATCAATCATAAACAAATGATTTCCCCCAATCAGATTCTAAAATTAATAATAGTATTGGTCACATTTAAACCCAAAAGCAAATACCAATCCAACGCCGCCGGCGGTCAATGACAAAAGCATCACTTTGGGCCCCGTGTTGGTTCTGTTGAAAGCATCCACCCTTGACTGACTGAAGCAAAACAGAAAATTCACGCCTTTTCGACCGAAAAACAAACCGTTCTTCCGTGCGCACTTCTCCCGTTATGCTAGTAAAAGAGATGGCCTTTTGTCGCAAGTGAAATTCAATGATAGCCAACATCGAAGTCCATTGGCTTACGATAACGCTAAAAATGAGAGGGCGATGAAAGCAAAAGTTTTATTCCGAAAAGGTTTTATTTCAGTTTCTGGTACCCGTTTTACCATTTGTCACCGTTCTGAACGACTCCATCCAAACGGTTCATCAAAGCGTTCACCTTAAAACAAAAAGAAAAATGGACGAGACTCTTGAATACTTTGGTGCTTTGGTGTTCCTTCTCAAAAAGGAGTTCGATTTGCTGCCCTTCGTCCTTTTCCGGCTCCTCATTTCTCTCGAGGGCTTCTTCTTCGAGACTCATTTGAGCCATTGACATTTCGAGGGCTTTCGCAACTAAATTCTCCGCATCGCTGTCCGTCTCGCCCTCGTCTTGTTTAAATGCGTCAATGTCAATTGCCTAAAAAATCAGAGTCAATTAACGTTTGCTCACTGCTTTATATACTGAAATTGTGTAAAGAGTACTCACATTCCTGGTCAGAGACAGGTGAACACACGCCTGACGAAGTCGGAGCAGCAGTGAGAGAATGCAGGAGTAAGCTTTGAAATTGGCATCGACGGCCATCCGAGCACCGCCCCCTTAAAAGAAGCACCGATTTTGCACCCAAAACCGCGACAAATAACCGACCAATGAATGGGTTTTTGATTTTCGCCCCGGGCTTAAACCGCCGAAGAGTGCCACAGCCACCAAATGCACCGTCTCGAAGCAACTCGCGCACCTTCTGCCTATATTGGGTAGTCTCAGAAATTTGTTACCCTCCCTTAATCTCGCCCCCTATTTTAGTACGGTACGTCTTAACTTAATGAATCCAAACAAGAATTAGAAAAGGATTACTTGGATGCCTCGAACAAAATTGAATAACAATGCTGTTCAAGTTTTTGGAGTTCCAGGGTGACCAGCTCGTACTTCTTTGGTTGCAGGTCAACCTGACAATGAGTAATTTATTGTTCGACTGTCTCAATTTGACCTGTCCAAACTCACAATCGGTCGGTTCGTTTCCGTACAAATTTGATTTTTGGTACGACGGAGCAGAATACTCTTCACAATCACATTCAACCTTTGAGCACTTGTTCCTTAATCATTTAATTAAAACAACTTTTGTGGGAAAGGTATAAAACCTGACGAAGTCATAATGAATTCCTTCCACATTTTCTCTTCGGAAAAGGGAGAAATTCTCAAAAAGCTTAAAAAGGAAACCCGTTGGCTTTTTGTTCCAATTTCAGCTTTTTGAGAAACTCACCGTATGAGTGAGAAAAGGTCCCAAAGTTTGTTGTGAATGGGCGTCCCCGTGAGGCACCACCGATGGACGGCCTCCAAAGCGCAGCAACAATGGAACTTCTGCGAATTCTTGTTCCGAATTTCATGGGCTTCGTCGAGAATAATGCGCTCCCATGCAATTTTCGCCAGCACAGAGGAAGGAGCCCTGGGAAACTTAAACAAGGCAATGAATTTAATTAGGTGACAAGTCGTCGGTCGCCAACTTTTCTGCTCATTCTCTTCCCGTGGAATTTCCCCGCTGCGCTCTCTCCGCTGTCATCCGCCCCAATCAAATTCATCCGTTGGTTCTTCAGTTCACTGGCCAAGGTATCGTAAGTGGTGATGACCAAGTCGTATTTGATGAGTCTAATCGAAAATTGAGATTTATTTCGCAGAGGGTATAATTTTAATTTTGTAAAAATTCAGTGGGTTTTGTGAGAAAGAAAAAAATATTCCTCCTCTTTGATGAATTGGGTGGGGGGGGGGGGCAAACATGGACAAGGGGAGGTGGGGGGGGGGGGGGGGGTTGTGACGCACCCCCTGGGATATATGGTCTAAATCTGATTGGTTGACAAAATTTGAACCGTTTCTAAATTAACAGAGAGAAACGATTCGGTATTATTAGGTTGTCTCATTTACATCCTTTATTGGCACAACTTTTGTTCTCATGCTTTTTTTTTTTGACAAAGGGGTAAATTATTATGAGATGACCCAATATAAAATGCGTCTTCCATTTGGAATAGAATTGTTTTGCCCACCTCTCCACTGAAATGTCACGTTTCTGCTTCGGCCCATGGAAAATGTGCACTTTCAAGTCGCCCTTCACCCGATCACGGACTTCCTTCTCCCATTGGAAAATGAGTGAGGCCGGCGCGACGACCAAAGTCGAATTGGCGGGAATTAATGAGGCACCTGCGAGTCCCTTTCTCTTAACATGGAATAAACCGGGAGAAAGGACCTTCGATGTATCGTCGTCTGAGTTTTGTGTCCATTCGAAGCATTTCGGCAGCATTTGTTTTCCGTTCATTCTTTTTGTACAAAATCAGTGAAATCATCGCCAACGTTTTGCCAAGTCCCATATCATCCGCCAAAATTCCACTGGGCGGTATTTGCTGTTCACGCCAAAGTAGCCAAGTGAGCCCCGTCTTCTGATGGGGCAGCAAATCCACGCGAAGTCCATTCGGCGAATCTGTCGCCACATTTTCGGGCAGAGTTGAAAGAGAACTGAACGAGTGAATGCTTTATCACTTGGGGGGGGGGGGGAACACAAACCTATGCATGGCATTGATGACGTCATTGGACACTGATGAGATTTTCATGAATCTTTCATCAGTCATTTTTCCACCAAAAAGGCGACCAGGTTGGACAGCTAAAAATCAGTTTCTGTTAGGTCAAAAGTTCTAACTTACGCATTGCATTGTAAATTTCGGCACGATTTTGATCAGAAACTATGGTTGGTTGGGAAAGTAAGATGGTTCGTGGCACATTGCCTAAAATCCTTTGTAAGTGGTGAATTGTAAAGTCTGAGGCACTCGCCGGGGATATTCTTGCGGCCTTCAATTCTGTTCGGTAAAGCTCCAACTTTATCAGCCGCTTCTTCGTCTTCATCAATCAGCACACTTTCCCCCTCACTTTGGCTGTCCCCGACTGTTTCGATGTCTTCCTCCGTCTCTTCTTCGGCTGTTGTCTCACTCGAATTGTGCTCGACTTGGGCCTCCTCTTCGCTGCTCCTCTCACTTTCCTCTTCACTTTGAACTTGAAGCTGTCGTCCTTCGTCGGTTCCACTTGAATCAGATAACACTCTCTTGCGATTTTGGTCTTCTTCAGCTGCCAAAATCGAATTTTGTTCATTTTGTAGGTTTTCGTTTCCATTTGGCGAACTTGACACAATGCTGTCCTCGACATCCGAAGAGATAATTTTCTTCGCTTTATATTTGTGATCGTTTTTCACGTGAATTGGAGAAAGCGAACATTCGATAATTTCCTTTTCTGCGATGAGTTTGAGCACGAAGTTACTTCTGACACTGAAGACAACACTTTTTTCTGCCGATTTTCTTGCCCTTCTTCCTCAAATGAAAATCCGTCCGAACTTTTCTTGTCGTAAAAGAAAAGGTCCGGCATTGTCTCATTTGACAACGATTCTTCAGCAGAAATTGGTGTTTTCTTACTGGCAGGAGAAGCTGAGATCGTATTGTTCTGAAAAGGGTCAAATTTTTAACTAATGTACGAACACTGACTTTTTCTTTGAGTAAAGGTCTTTTTTTCAGATATTGGCACGTGGATGTGGGCATTGGAGTAGAAGTTGCAGAAAAATGTTGGAAGCTAAAATCATTAACTGTCCGATCCATTGTAAATCTGAAAAGCGTTGTTCTTATAATCCCCTCTCCAAGACCTCTCTCACATAATTTCCAAAAAAAATCGCTATTTTTTCCAAAAATCCTCAAAAAATAGGCTCAAAATCGAAGTTTGATCATTTTTGGATAAAATCTGTTCACAAATTGTATTTAAATTTTCAAAAAAATTTTCCAGCGGCACCTATCGGCACCGCCCGACTCCTCCTATCCTTCCTCCCCCCAAGCCGAAATCCTGGGACTGTCCTTGGATCAGATTCTCAGTATTAATAAACAAAATACACAGAGCGAGCCAATTTTGAACTCAAATTCAAATTTAAAAATAATTTTACATAATCGGAACGCCAAATTATTAAATCTAATTTGAAGTTTTCCTTTTAAAAAAATGTTAGATCTATATAGTGTCTACTTTTTATTGTCTTTCTTAGTACACATAGTACATAGAAGTAGCACTCGAACCTAGGATCTTTGATTTTTTTTCCATCGTAAATTTATTTAAATTTTTTAAATAATAAAAACCGTCATTTTATTAAATAAAATTTGGTTTTTGGTACTAAGAAAGGCAAAATTTGCCAAATATTCCTGTTAACAAACTACTCTATTTTACCCGGCGACGCCTATCGACACTACACCTTCCCTAAAATTTTTTGGGAGTGTACCAAAAATTTAACGATTTTTTGACTAATTTTTTATTATTTTGTCTTTTAGAGAAAGAATTAAAATTTAAATACCTATTAGGTAAATATATTTCTATTATTTAATAAATTATTAAATTGCTCCCGCTCTCACTGGGACTCCCGTTAAAAATAGACGGGATTTTTACGAGAATCCCGCTCCCGATAATTTTGGACTCCTGCATTTTTCACCGGGCTCTAGTTTTCCCATGGTTGAATATATTAAAATTCCGCATTTTCATCAAAAAATATTGACTCGGCCTGAAAAGCTTCGGAATCGGAATTCAGTCCCTCCCATTATGTATGTGTTCGTGAGTTTATGACTTTCCTTTCAAGTCCAGTCCAACACCCCCCCCCCCCCCCCCCCCCCCCCCCCCCTTCTCCCACTTGTCGCGACCGCTCTCAACTCTCTCTTGCCCCACTTTACATAGCTTTCAATCAGAGTAGACGATGAAAAGTAACGAATGACACAACAAATAAAAAATTTAAAAACGAACGAGTGGATAGAAAGAAGAGAGCTTCGGATGGAGCTTGAAAAATGATCAGAAAAGAAAACCGTCCATTACTCACACACATAAAAATCGATGCTCAAAATTCAACGCTCACATTTAAAAAAAATAACTCAAATATTATAGAATAATAAACCAATCTACGGTATATAATTCAACATGTCGTCTGGTGTAATGGTAAATTCCGAATGTCAAAACGCTTTCCAACAACTTTCGGAAGGGAAACGCTATCGTTACATCATCTACAAAATAGTGGACAAGGAAGTGATTGTTGAGGTGGCAGTTTCTTCGGAAGACGTAATAAGAGAATAGGAATTAATTTGACCATCTGACAGCAAAATATTTTCAGATTGGCTCCACTGGAACTGAAAGTTATGATGACAATTCAAAGGCCGCGTATGAAACATTCGTGAAAGACCTCAAGGAGCGAACTGAGGGTTTTGTGGACTGTCGCTACGCAGTGTTCGACTTCAAATTCCAGACACAGCGCCCCGGCGCAGGCACTTCCAAGATGGATAAGATTGTCTTCATTCAGGTTTTACCAAATTTGTTTTTTCGGTATTCACTGTTTTAGCTTTGCCCGGACGGTGCGTCAATCAAAAAGAAAATGCTTTATGCTTCATCTGCGTCGGCCATCAAGGCGTCTCTCGGAACCGCTAAAATTCTGCAATTTCAGGTGAATAGAAGCCGGAAATAAACTGTGAAAGACTAGGGATGTTAATTTGCATTTTCGTAATAATATCTGGTAGTCCCCCCCTCCCCTCTTTCTAACACAAAATTTTTGTCCGTAAAAACTCATAAAATGTTTTCATGGGGTTTTCGAGATCCCTCCATACGAAAATTACATCTATTTTCGAATCAATCGCTTTGAATTTTGGTCCGAAAATGGACTCGTGATCATTGAAAGTTATTTTCTTTATATTCATGCTAATCTTCAAGGATTTTCTTAGGGCAATTGTTTTATTTTTATTTTCATTATCTTTTTTTAATAATTGAGGTGTCTGATGAGTCGGAAATTGCCCACAAGGAATTGCTGAGCAAGCTGAACGACAAATACCGCGACAATTGAATGATTGGTTGGGATATGATGTCCTGCACATTCCTCTCAATTTTTGTCATTTATACCCAAATTTAATGACGCTTTTATGTTAAAATCAAATCATGTCACTTGATCGCCACAATATGTTTATTTTAATATCGGGTGGATAAATAAGACAGTAATTCATTCATATTCGAGAAAATCTTTGTTTTCATAATTCCGTTTATTTACTATTTCAAAAAAGAATTATCATAATTAAATGAATTTGTGTTGTTAAACATAGAAATGCAACATAAAACAATCCATTTCGGCAAAACGATACAGTAATGTGCTAAAGTTATGGTAATTTGCAAAACCATACCGTAGTTACACAGAAAGACGGTGGATGAGAAAAACTAAGCATAAAAGAAGGAAAAATGAGGGAAAGGCGAAATAAAACAAATTTTTAGCAGGATTGAGGATTTCGATATATTAAAACACTATTTAGTTATTGAAGCTATCGGTAATTAAACTATTGCTAATTTTTAACCTCTCTAAACTATAAAAACCCAATATGGATTTGGCTGCTAATTGTAAGAAAGAAATAACTTCAAAAAAGGGCACCGATATTCTCTTGTCCCTTTTTATAGTGATTAATTTTATCTGAAAAGTCGGCAGAAAAAAAGACATTTTCTGCTTTCGGTCCAAATACGAATAATGAGTGTCGGTTTGTCCTCAATTGTCGATGATTCTCACCAGCGACAAAGTCACTTTTGGGCTGAGATTCTCCCGCCCGGCGTTGGTCACATCAACGACATTTCGGGAGACGCCATTTGGACACTTTCGAGCTGTAAGGAGGGCCTTGGGGTGCATCAGTTGTTGAACGACCGCGAAGACACTTATTGGTAAGGGGGGGGGGGCACTTTAGACGTATTTAGTTATAAGGGGAGACACTTTAGACACTTATTAGTGGTAAGGGGGGAGGGCACACTAGACATTTAGTGGTAAGGGAGGGGTGGGAAGGGAAGCGAAACTTTTTGGCGATTGTTCCGTCAATTCCTTCCCTTCAGGCAAAGTGATGGTCTTCAGCCGCACTCAATCACCATAGAATTCCAACGGAAAACGGAAGTTGACTTTCTGCTGATGTTTTTGGACTACAAACTCGACGAGTCCTATACTCCCTCCAAGTGAACTTTGAATTTTGTTGCTTTTGCTTTTACCTTTGTTTTTTCAGAATTCAAGTTCAGACCGGCGCTTCGGTGTTGGATTTGGACGAGCCCAAGTCCCTTTCCTTCACAGAGCCTTCGGGGTGGCAAATGATCGACCTTCGCCATGCCGGGACGAAGCGACCGGCGAATGTCTTTGTCATCGTTGTTCAGATTATCCAAAATCATCAGAACGGACGGGACACACACATTCGGTAATGGCAGAACAGAGAACAGACGCAAAAAAAAAACTAATTGGGATATGGGAACAGAAAAGGTACTTTTCTGTTTTGAGACCCCCCCTGAAATTTTCAAAAATTTTGGGGTCGCTGATCACGAATCCGACATCCATTTCGACCAATTCCGGACCCGATTTCGAACAAAAAGTCGAAAATTCAAATTTTTCGAATTTCAGTTTTGTTCATTTGTGACTTTTAAAAACAAAAAAATTTCTTCAAAAAAGGGCGGCTACCATCGTGACTATTACCAATGCCGGGATCACCAAACCCACAAATATACCCGGAAAAATTGTTATAGTATATATTTGTTATCAATTTTTTTTAGTGGACTGAAAGTACTCGGACCAAGCAATCCAAATGCAAATATGAATCGGAGAGCACTGGCAAGGAATGATGAATTGGCCCATTATCTATCGGACCAATATTTCTTCGAAATGACATTCTCAGATTCAATTCGATAAAGCAAGAATCCTTCCCATATTTTTTAAATGCATTTAATTTTTGAAGTGCGTTTTGTTTTTACTGCCTAATAAATCCAATAAAAACAAGCACATTACATTAGGCCAACCACAAATATCTCGCGGATCGCTTCGGTTTTTCTTCCTTTTCCTTGACAACAAAATTCGTTTCTGCATTTGCTGCGAAGTAATTGGGCTTCTCCAATTCCTTCTCCATTCTGTCAATGTGTTCTGCCAATTTTGTCCATCGTTCGCTCATTGCCCACACCAAATTTCGCAGTTCCGAATTTTCCGCATTCTCTCCCCAACCGATGAAATGACGACGTGCACTAAATCCAAAATATATTTTTTACATTTCTTTCCCCATGGCACTAAATTTGGCAACTGAGAGGAGTTCAATGTGTTCACTCGCTTGTGAAACTTTTTGCTCACCTCACAAAGGATCCGTTTCGCACTTCTTCGCTCTCAATCGCATAGAGAAGCGGGAAAATGGCGTAGTGAAGCGACCGTCGATTTCCGATGAGATAGCCAATTCCGTTGGCGCACCAACGCGTTAGGAAAAACTTCTGTGATGGTTCGTCCTTGTTCAGATTGGTCTTCGCACCGCCCGGGTCGGCCACCACCGCTCGGATTTTATTATTACCTTAATAAATCAGTTTTAAACTGAATAGGAACGGAATAAGCTATTTGGAATGAAGCGAATAAACAAACCGAGAATCCATTAGTCTTATCCATGGCGGCGCCTTTTGGCACCACCAGCCCCGAAATCCACCTAAAATGTTCAAAATACCGACCCCCCCCCCTTTTTAAACGTATGTAACCACCTTCAAGACGTTCGGCCAATTCACGTGCGAATACAAGTTGCGTTAGTTTTGAAAATTTGTATGCTCCATGCATGTCGTATTTGCCTTTTTCGATGTCCAATTTTTCGGTGGAACGGAGAAATTTATTTGTGTATTTGGCAGTATTCAATTTGTCAAGCTCCAATTTTAGACTAAAGAAACCAATGAAATATTGAGTTTTTTCTTTAAAAATGAACCTATTTTTCGTCGCTATGTCCGTCCCGACAAAAACAATGCGCGATTGTCCGTCCTGGCCGAGCAGCTTCTGAAGCAAAAGGCCAACGAGAAGGAAGGAGCCCAAGTGATTGGTGGCCAAGTTCGTCTCCACCCCGTCTTTGTTGGTGCTGTACTTTTTGCTTTTGGTGGCCGCGTTCAAAATAACTCCATCAATTTTTTTGAAGTCGTATTTTCCTGTGCTTTTATTCGTCACTCATTTTTCGCTAATCTTTGGGTAAACCTTTGGTCATTTTCCGCACAAATTCGTGCACACTTTCCATGTCTGACAATTGAGGGACCGATTTTTTCTTCTTTTTTTTATTTTAAAATCACCTGACAAATCGCACATTCGACAAAAGACCTTTTTGTTCCTTAAATTCCCTATGCAAATGTTCTATTTTCCGTCTTATTTCACCTCGTATTCAGCACAATGTCACGACGCACTTCCAAACATTTGTTTCTGTTTCTGCATGCCATCACAACTTCGGCGTTTTTCATTGCCAATTCCGTCGCTATCGTCTTACCAATTCCCGACGTCGCTCCCGTAACAATGTACGTTTTGCCGGTTTGGTCACCGATTTCATATCTGTGGCCGGCTTGGATTTTCCTGAATAATTAGATGAGATGGGACAAGAAAACAAATTATAATTACATAATGTAAGTGTACAACAAATATGTGGCGCCGGTTCCCCCCGAGACAGCGACGATTGGGTGTTTAACAAATGAGACGAACCTATCCATTGGTGCTAACAATAAACAGTGCTAAAAGGGCAATTAAATGGCGATTGAAATAAAAAAAAATATTTGTGGCCATCCAAAGAAAGACATCAAAAGAAACACTTTGGACCAATGCAAAAAAGAGTACATACACAACAACAATTTTGAGATAAATAAATATCTGCCAGGGAAAAAGCATCGTTCAGACAAGCTTTTTGGCCTCGAAAAAGCCCTTCAAGTGGCGCATTTGCCAAGCACCGGTCAAAAGGAGGACAATCGTTTGTCCGATGGACCACCAAAGCACGCGACTCTGAAACCGAAAAAGGCAATTTAAAGCGCGAAGGCAGGAAAATAGCAAATGTTAAATATTTTGGCAATCCGTTCACTTTCTTTTCCCCGTTCTTACGTTGGTACTTTCGCTGGTTTGTCGGAAACGCTCTTCGCGATAGCGCTGGTAATTCTGCTCTTTGGTGATTTGTTCCACTTGGTCCAACAATTGCCGCACACGCAATTGAAGTTCGTTCAATTTGTCTTTGGCTGCCACCTCAAATTTTTTTTTTGAAAGGGATTATTAAGTGACTCGAAAAATCAAAGTAAAAAAAACAAAATGAGCTTTTTTGGGCCCTTTATAATTGTAGCCCCAACAGATAATATTAAAAATATTATATTCGAATTCGAACCCGAAGAAAAGTCAAAAATTGCAATTTCCACAAAAAAATCAATTGACAAAATTGATTTTCGTCCATAAATATAGGCCCAGGCTTTCCCAAAATATCAAAACTGAAGAGAAGAGTCAGTCACCTGCTCGTAGTCCTGGGCATGTTCTCCGACTTGGATATCCAAATGAACGCGCAATTGGGCGCCACTGAACCAAGCGGACGAATTTGAATAGAGACAAATGAGATGTTCGCCGGGGGAATGGGAAGTGAACGTAAACATCCCTTCGCTCGTGTACAATTTGCTCAAAATAACCTAAGAAAGCCCAACTTAATTAGCAAAACCATTCGTCATTCTTTGTCAGCGAATGGTGCCGACCTTTTCTTCCGGGTCCTTAGCTTCGACATGCATTCCGATTGTTGGATAGTCCCCATATGCCTTCGTGTTCGGGTCGTACAGTTGCACTTTGTACCGCCCCATCACCATTGTCTCGTCCGGAATTTCCTCAATGAAACATTTTTTCTCAGTCTCAGCGATGTGAAAATAGAGAGCTCGTGAAGTCTCGGGAATAAAGAGAAGCAGAAACAGCGGACAGAATAAGGAAAGAATTCGAAAAGAATTGGACATTTTGTACCTCAAAAAACATTTTTTTAAAATTGAGACAAATTGCAAGAATAAAATTAAAAAAGAGTATTTGGTGGAGAACATAGAAAAAGTAAACGTTGATTTTCGTTGGATTGAAAGGGGAGGGAAAGCTTACGAATAAAACATACACAATGCAAATGTTAATTGTACATATATAATTCATTTAAAATTCAAATTTAAATGCTTAATAAATAAATAAAAGTGTTTGTCTGCTCATTTGTTATGCCGTCATGCACAATTGACAAGAACTGAACACAAAAGTGCCAAAATAAAACAAATGATCAAGCCAATTCCAAAGCAAAGGGTGAACGACCACCGAACAGAATGCGGATTGGCCGTCGTGGCATTGTCGGAATGGGTGCCCTTTCGACATCAAATTGTTGTACCACACCTGACAAAGTAAAAGCACTGATTGCCCTTTCTTTCCCTTTGGTTCCTTCACCTCCGTTCCATAATGGTAATAATCGATGCGAACGCTTCTCGCAATTTGTGGCACGATGTCCCAATGGTTAATTACCCGGAATGAGTCGGGCACCGCCCGTTTCAATTCGAGTGCCCACCGACGGTCTCCGCAGTGCACCGCACCGAATGTGTAGAGCCGAATTCGTCGATTGAATTGGGCTCCACTGGCGATGAGTTTATGGTGGGCAATGAAAGAGGCGGCCAATGCTGCCAATGCGCCACCCATTGAGTGGCCGGTGATTCTGAGTTCAAAATTCGGATGACGGCGAGTAAAGCGCAAAAGTTTGACGGCGAGGCCTCCCTCCCAAAGGCGAAGGAAGGCATTCCAATAGTAAAGGGAGACACGGCCGCCACCGTTGGCCATGGGCAATTGGACCAAAAAGTTGAAAGATTCTTTAAAAGGGGGCGGGGGGGGACAAAGAAAGTGAACGGACACTTTGAAACGAATGCAAAAGGCACCGAATTCGTGCTTTAACTGCTGCAGCGAAGTCGTCCCTCTGAACGGAAGGGAAGTGAACAAAGCCAAGCAATCGCAAATCGACCCTTTCCTTTTGAGTCCTTTTTGTGGCAAAGAAAGGAAAATCCGAAAAGTGCCAATCCCCGCGGGTGCGCCAAAATACTCACTGAAAAACAACATAAACCGCCTTCTCGCGCAACGCACTGAACACTGTGCACGCGGTCTCTTCGAAGGCGCAATTCTCCGCCCAACCGCCGCAACATTTGCCCAAATTCGCACGCGCGGAAACGCGTCCTCCGAACTGAAAAACACACAAAGTGATTGGACAGGACCAAAGTCTGGAAATTACCTCGTATTCGGAACCGAAACAAGAAGCTAAGCATTTATGAGGATTCAGATCAGTCGGAAGCGAAACGAAAGGGAACATTTTGTGACGGGCAAAGCAATCGGAATAATAGGGCAATTGGGGGAAGGAAAGCGCGGGAAGGTTAAACGGAAGAAGAAGGAGGAGGAGGAATGGCACAGGCATAAAGGAAACGGGGGATTCGTTAGGGAGATGAAGCAAAAGCACGTGGGGACAGGGAAGGGAAAGTGAATGGTTTCAGAGGGGGGGGGGGGGGGAAAGTGTGAAAACGGAGCGGAGAGGGGGGAACGGAATGGGGGAAAATAAGCCGGGGAGGGGGGAGAGAGAACTCGTTTGAAAGCGGTACAAAAGCTGACAATGGAAGGGACGGATTAATCGGTTCATTTCAGCCACATTTACAGATGACATCCCTTCCCTCACTTCTTCTTTACTTTTACATCCGTCCCATTCTTTTATTCTGAATCAAATTCTTTTTGACATTAAAAACAAACAATTAAATTAAACATTTTGCATTTCCTTTGCTCCGTTTTTTGTTCATTTGTCCCCCTTTTTTCGTCCATTTGTCCCCCCCCCCCGTCGGTCATTCCTCCCTCAGCAATTCGATCACACTTTGCAGAATGTGCGGTCCCCGTCTGCTTCCGGTGCCCACTTGCTTCTTTCCTTCCTCCTTCCGCTTCACTGGGACTAATGTCCATCTTTCTTTGCCGCTCCCTTTCGCCCCTTTTTTGGCTTTTCCCTCCGTCGTTTCTTGCCGTGCCATTGCCTTCTTCGGCTTCTCCTCCGTCCTCCTTTTCGCCGTCGTCGTCCTCGGCACTGTCACTGTGCTCGTCATTGTCGCTCTTTTCGCCGACATTTGCGCCGGTGACCTCCGCCGTTCGCTCGCATTTCGTTTCTCCGTTCCGTCCCTATTGCGTCCGTTGTTCTTCTGCTGTTGTTGCTGATCCTGCTTCGATTGCTCTTATTTGGCCTCCTTTTCGGTATGTCTTACTGCGTTTGCTCCTTTGCCACTGCCGTTGGTTTGGCTTTGTTTTTGAGGGGGCGGCCGCGTGAAAACGACAACACTTGAAGAGCGAAGATTGGCACTTTTGTTTGAAATCCAAGAACGAACGCAGGCATCCGGCACTGAAATTCATATTTACTAGCATAATCTTAAGTGTTATCCAAACTAAGAGACTTTATTGATCAGTTGGTATTTGTCTTTTCCGAGGAAATAATAGTCTGGTCATTGTCTAAATGATCAGCAGGAAATTCCGATCATTCCCAATTTGTTTGATCAAGTAAACATAGTCTGATCATGGCCATTTGCCTGATCATTAAATCCTTCCCTTGCCGTAATTGGGACAGTTTTCCCCCTTCCCTCTCTCTTACACTTGGAGCATTGCTGTTTCATTTCGTCATTCTCCACACAAATTTCCCTTTCCTCGTCGCATTTGATCTCGCACAAATCCAACACCGGCACCCATTGAGCATCCGAAAAAGGACTCCCACCTTTGAAAATGGCAAAGGATAAAATGCCAATAAAAGAGGAAGAATTACAAATTTGCTGGTGTTGGAAGAGAAATTCGACCAAATCTTCGCTGGGATTCGCTGCAAAAAGCGCAGAAAAAAGGAAAAGCAAAGGGATAAAATGGACAAAGAGAAGCGAAAAGAACGGACGAAAAAACGGACGAAATTGGCAAAGCATTGGGACAAATGGCGAAATTTGCTACTTTTGTTGTGAGTGGCCGTTGCACACAAAGCCAAAAATTGTGATAATTGGTGACGCAGTCACCGATCATTGTTATTGCCCCCCCCCCTCCCCCCCGTCGTCCGTCGATCATTCGTCTCTTTTCGTGGCTAATCACTCCCAATCCATTAACAACCAACAGGTTCTAATCGCAATAGCCAATTCATCCGTTATACATATGTACATATACCTATCCAAACATCTCATCTCCCTTTTGATAAAAATGTCCGAAATACGAAATTTATCATTTATTCCCTTTTTCTTTTTTTCTTTCCCTTCCTTCCTTTTCCCCTCTTCTCTCTCCTCTCTCTCTCTCTCTCCTTTGTCTCTCTATCTCTCTTTCCTCTTCTCTCTCCCCTGTCTCTCTCTCTCCTCTATCTCTCTCCTCTTTGTCTCTCTCCTCTTTGTTTCTCCCCTTTTCCTTTCCTCTGTCTCTTTTCTCTTCTCTCTCCCCTGTCTCTCTCTCCTTTGTCTCTCTCTCTCTCTCTCTCTCTTTTCTCTCCTCTTTATCATTCATCTAAATATTTTCTTCTCTACCATAATAAAGTGATTCACAAATTGACCCTTTGGTCGCTGGTCAGCCAAAGATGTTATAATTTGGCATTAAAATGATAAAAAATAATCATAAAAATGGTCGTCGCCATCGATGCCGTCGCGGAAAGTGCGGAATTGCATAAGTTTTCCTTGCAAAAGCACAGTGATGGGCTGCCTTGTCTGCAGTGCACATTCTGCGGAATGCCCACGTCCGTTTTGTACACGCGCGACTTACAGCCGCGGATGACGAACTCCAAGCCTAAACGGACGGACGAACGGTGGACGGACGAAAGGGCCGCTGCCCCCCGCCAAACCGTCGTTTTCTGCGCGAACTTTCACGCATTGGTCGTTGGGAGTCGAACATTGGACGGTGGTAATGGTTTTGAACTGAAACTAATCAAAAAGTCACACCAAACCACGGCCAGCAGTCTCTGCTGATCGACCTCAACATCCTGCTCCATGTTGCAGAAACGGTGGACTAATTGGGGAGGGTCAAAGTGAGAAAAGGGGCAGGGAAATACCCGGGGGCAATTCGTAGACGGAATTGAGGAACAAACGCAGCGCAACTTGGGCGTTCTCGTCAATGTTGGCAGACAGAGTGGTGGTGCAACTGTAGCAGATCAGAGAAACGGCAGGACGAGCAAAGTGCAGGAGAAATAGCACGGGAAAAAGGGAGCGCATTTGAGGAGAAGACAAATTTGGAACGAATGGCAATGACAAACGAAACGGCGGATTAGGGGGGGGGGAATGGCATTGGCACCAAGGAGGAGGGGAAAAGAGACCGACGGCACTTAACGGCGACGTATTCCCAACAAAAAGCCATTGGACGCTGAGCAACCCACGGGTGGCCGAGGGTTGTCCACACCTAATGGACAGCACTTGCGGTTACCAAGGAACCGAAGCAAGACGGAATTTAAGTGAGGACAGCCATTAGGGAAAAAGCACGAGAAAGGGGAAGGTTTGTGGCAAAATAAGATAAAATGCCCAAAAATGTTAAAAAATGGGCAAAATTTGAAAATGCCAAATAATTTAACAACGAAAAACAACAAATGTAAGAAATCGTTCTTCATCCATTCTCTGCTCATTCATTCCCTTTTGAGCAGTGTTGCGTAAGTTCCGTTCCAAAGTCTCTCCGTTTCCTTCTCCGTCAGCCTTTGTTTTGTCCCCTTTCGTATGCTTTGTATCACCAAATCATTTATTGCATCTGATCCTATAAATTAAGTTAAAAAAATTTATTAAGAAAATCTGTGAAGCGGGGAAAGTCCCCCGGGGGGGGGGGGGGAGAGAATACGAACCCAGCCCAGAGAATCGAAATTCTTAAAGATATAATGACTTTCACTTCAAAAAAGAATGGCCTTTCTCACCTTCGGGCTTTTCGTTGACGAGCCAAAGATGGGGCCAAATGAGCAAAGAGAAGTCAAAGAAATCGGACGGATAATCTGAAGGATTGTGCAAAACGGCGACCACAAAACGCCGAATTGGAAGATGAAGCCGAACACAAAAAGCCGGGCTTTGGCAAGACGCTGAGAAAAGGTAAAAAGAATAAGAAAAGACAAATTGAAATGCTCACAGAAAAGTGAATGATGGCCGGCGGAGGGCAAACCAGTGAGAATACTTTTGTAGAAAATGAGCAATTCACGGAGAAGTTGGAGCTGTTGTTGTGAAACTGTTCCAAAATCTGCGGGAACGGACGCCAAAAGCGAAGAGGCGACGCGGCCGACCAAATCCATGACGGAGAAGCGGAAAAGGGGAAGCGGACGAAGCCGCGCCAAGCAGCGGAGAAGTGCAGGAAGACGGCACGAGTCGGTGCCAAAGTTGGCGAGAACGGCGAAAACGGACGACAGATGGTCAGAAGTGGGCGGGAGAGAGAGCAAAAGCTGAAGGCACAGCGATGGAAAGTCGGGAAACAACGATTTCATACCGCGGAAATGAGTTGCAAATACTGCTCGAAAAGCTCGGTACAATTCGCTGAAGCTTGCTCAGTTTTCGTAACAACCAAAGGCAACAATTTTTTGGCATTTTCTTCTACGAAATGCGAATGCCTTTTGGCATTTACCCAAAGGAGAAGCCACTCGCTGAGAGTTTGAAGTTCATTTGGGTCAACGGAACTTTCAAATCGTTTCTAAAAAAGGAAGAAAAAACTTTATGGAAAATTTCAGTTGGTAATTCACACGTTTAATTTGGCGACAATTCCCGTTGTTGAAACGACATGGTTTTTATCGGAAATAATTTTTCGAAAGACATCGCTGAGAAATGTAATGGAAAAGCGCCTTAGTTCGGACTCAGTTGGCATTTCGAAGATTGGGACGACAAATGCATCGATCAGCTAAAAGTGAGTGCAAAGGAAAGGATTCTCCTTTCTCCACCACTTCACCCACTTCCTCCAATTTCGCCTCATTTTCTTCAACTCCCAAAAAAGCGTCGAAGAAAAACAGCGAAAGTCCGTCGCGCAAATGGCCACAATCAGAAAAACATTTGACGAGAAGAAATTTGGCCAATTTGTGGGGGAAGGGCGATTTTAGAAAAACAAAGGAAAAAGTTCGGGCGGAGATAAAACGGAGGCGCCCATCAGAAGGAAAAGCAAAGAGCGGTAAAAGACGGCTAAAAGGGAGGGAGGGGAAGGTAATTAGGGAACTAATTGACCGTAAAAGCCATGCCTAAACAATTGTTTTAGCCGCGCTGAAACGAATCGAAAATTAATTCGCACAATTTGTTCCATCGCGCGAAATGCGCACTCCAATTCGTTGTCACTGCATTTCTCTTTACCCTTCGATGCCAAAACCAAATTTGAAATTGCATCAAAAATCTGCCAAAAATGCGTGTGAAAATCGTCACGCAAATCCGTCGCAATAGCCGAACAAAAATCGCAAAAAGCGGGCAAAGAGAGAGACCGATCGGCCAAGTGACGGAGGAGAGATTGGATAATGATATCCTGAAAAATGATAAATGGTGAACGGAGGCAAAAATTGAGACAAACAGATAGAGCTGGAAGAAGAGTGAAAGGGGAACAAGAGAGAAGGGGGAGAAAAGAGAGAGAGAGAGAGAGAGAGAGAGAAAGGAGGAGATAGAGAGAAAATGAGGAGAGAGAGAAAAGAGGAAAGAAAGTGAGACAAACAGATAGAGCTGGAAGAAGAGTGAAAGGGGAACAAGAGAGAAGGGGGAGAAAAGAGAGAGAGAGGAAAGAGGGGAGAAAAAGAGTGAGAAAGAAAACGATAGAGTGAAAAGAAAGCAAAAAAAAACAAAGAATTCCTTAATTTTGTTTTGCGTTATATTCTCACTTTATGATGGATTAACTGCGCGTAACTTGCCAATTCGGAGTAACAAATCTCTTCCAAAAAATTTCCTTAATTTGCAAATTCATTGCCCAATAAATCGAGAAACACCCACTGAGATCTTCTCCAAAGTCGCGGTCGGCCCATCTTTCAACCGAATCGAAGAAAGTTGGACGAACAATTGAGGCGGAAGGTTCAATCATTGCCAAAAAGAAGCCAACAAAATTAATCTTTCCGCAATAAAAGGCCCAATAACTCCGATGATAAACAATTGTCTTTTTAGTCCAAAAGGCCAAAGTTGACTCAAATTATCTGTTTAATTGATCACCGATCAAGAATCATATTATACAGTCATGTGGTCACATAATAATGGAAAATATTGATGAAAATGAATGGCTTCTGACTCGTCCCCGCTTTTCCCCGGCAATTCGTTCAATTCAAATGGAATCCCTTTTCTGCTGTTGCCGCCAAAAGACGATCTCTGAGTATTCCGGCACTGCTGTACTCGGGCAGTTTCAAGTAATGCACACACGTGTTGACGGACTGAATGTGAAATGTACACTGACTATGAGAGCGAAAATCGTACCGGATAAGACCCATCTCCAGAACCGACTTTGCGTACGACAGTTAGACTGAAAAACAGAATTGTTTCCGCATTTACAAAGGGAAGTGAAATGACCGACCGAGGGTGGAGGTTGGCGAGGCCACCGGGAGGCAAAGAAGAGCATCTAAAAACACGCAAAATGCGAAAAAAGGAAAGAGAAAAAGACCCGGTCGTAAACTGAAGGAAGGCCTTACGCTCCGCCGAATTGAAACCCATGAGCACTTCGACGAAGTTCAGAAAACCGACTGAGTCGCGAGTGTAACTGTTGAAGAATGGTTTATTATTGGAATCGTGTGACCGTGGTCAGTTCTCACCCAAGTTTTGGTTCCGAATACCGTAACAAATCTTCTCGTGTCCATCTTGGACTCTGTTCTCCCGAGATCAAAGTCTAAATGTAAGAGCAAAAGATGAATTACTACTGTTGCTGGGAAATTTGACACCTGAAGTTCGCTGGTCGAGTAGCAAGTCAAAGATGAAAGAGGAAAAACCAAGTCGAAGCCGAAGCGGAACATGAAAAGCTAAAAAAGGAAAAGCCAAGTCCAGAAAAGCAAATGCTAAATGAACCTGCTCACGGATTCCTTCATTCAAATGAAAGTCGACAAGCCTTTTCACGTACAATTCGACATTGGAACCATTCACCTCAACCGAAGCGCCGTTTGGAATTAATTCAACGCATTCGTAGGGGAAACATCGAGCGGGAGCATTAACCGCGAAAGTTAGGAACAAATCTAACGGATGAGCAGAAGAATTGATAAGATAATTAATGTGGGGGATGGATTCCACCTTCAACTGTTATTTTGGCTTCACCCATTTCAACGCGCAATTCGTCGAACTGTTTTTCCCTTTCGGCAGAGTCAAAGTGTTCGTCCGATTGGATGGATTTCCTTTGCTCAATGAATTTTAGCAGAGCAGTTACTAATCGCATCTAAAATAGGCAGTGTTTAAATAGTAAATTTGTTGTATAAACGACCTTTTCGGGGTGAATCAGTGCGAAATCGGAAAAGTCCAAAATGGATTCAATTGATGGCCCATCGCCTGAGGCAAGCTGCAAAATGGGTATAAAGAAATACACAAACAAAACAAGAAAACCTTAGGCGAAGTGATCAGTTTGAGGAAGGTTTTCGAAAGGGGCAAGTCGACAAGACGATTGTCCTGAAATTTGGGGCCATGAAAAGCAAGAAAAAGAAGCTCACCTGAATTGCTTTTGCAATGAATATTCCAAAAATTTGGAAGAGATTTAAAACTCGTTCATTAGAGCCTGGCGGCCAAAAGGCTGGGAAAAGACCGACATTTGAGTGCACGTAATAGCCGGTAGGTTTCGACCCAATGAATCCTCCGCCTTTCTGATCGTTCGCCTCGTTTTCCAAAACACTGTCCTCACAGTGCCACATGCAAAGGTCCCGTCGTTGGAACTCAGCAGCAACCTCAAAAATCATATGTTTGTTTTGAATTTTAATGCCGGTAAACCAAAGAAAAGAATTCGAGCGTTGGGCCGAGGCCAGTGCCCTCTTCGCCGAAATATTCAATCTCCAAAATGGCCTTTCGCAACGCATGAAATTTTAGCACTTTGACGGCATTTTCCAGGAAGAGTTCTGTCGACCGATGCACTTTTATCCGTTCATGTTTAACTCGTCCTATTCTGTACTCAGGGTAATGGTCCTCTCTTCGAAGGCCTGCCATGTTGGAAGCGGCTGAAGAAGTAGCAGAACGATTTTGGTCAAGTAAGTGATCGCGTCGACTTTGTAAATAAGCAATTGCCCGTGAGGTCCCAAAAGCTAAATTTTTTGTTTAAAGATAGAAAAAATATATTTTTAAACCTGTCGTGTTCAAAAAACTTGTACGTATGTCCATCGAAAAAAGACATGGGAAATTGTGTACTAAAAAATTATATTCGAATATTTATAATTCAAAGATTTATGTTTAAATAACTCACCCAAATAGTTGCACCAATTAGGCAACGCCTCTGCAGAAACCACTAATGGATCAGTCAGTTCTTGGCAAAGTTTTTGCGACAATTTTGTACTATGAAATGATTCTTCAGGAAGAGTCGGAAAAGCGACTTCAACACCAATAATTTGGTCGAAGTTGCTAATTGAGCGAGAAAGTTCGTGTAATATTTTGATCAAGTTCAATGCCTTAATATTGAAAATTGAGAAATTGTAAAATAGCGAAGTGTTCCATAAGACGACGTTAAGCTAATCCATCAACCTGAAACATCCCTTCACATAAGGGGGAGAACACTCCGAACCCTTTACACATAGAAACTTCCCTCTCCCTGGAGATACGCTTCCCCGCCCACCTGTTCAACCAAAGGATTTGTCTCGTCCAAATTGTTAGTCATAGCCTTCTCCGTGTCCTCCGTTGGACATTCTGCCGCCTCATTCTCATTAACCGAATAAATCAGCGTAAAAGTGTTTTCCCAAATCAGAGAATTCGCATCAGCACTAAACACATTCGGCGATTGTCCGCATTTCTGACTCGTCACCAGCAAGTCTTGCACTTAAGTGCATTATTTTTAATAAGAGTAAACTTAGGAACAATTGGGAATCACCATAACGGAACAGTGATGAGTCATCGTCTTTCAGTTCCACCAATTCTTCCTCCTCATTTTTCACTTGGTCTTTGCCAGTCATTTTGATAAACAATCGAATCGGGGACTTTTCTTTGGCAGTGGAAGAAGTTCCCCCTCCTTTAGGCTCCTCTCTAATCAACGACCCTTTGCGTCTGTATGTACAGAAATGAATACTGTCCGGCAGTTTAACATCTTGTGTCTGAAGCAGTGTTTTATACGGTGAAATGGGAACGTTTGGTTAGACCTGATTGACATTGGTTCGACCGGGGCGAGGGTCGAAGGCTGGGATGAGTGCCCCGAACTGACGACGAAGCACAAAATCGTCATTCCAACCACCGGGTTGTATCGCCGTTTTATTTGCCATTGTTCGAGCCGCTCGTCCACAATTTCCTTCTTCGTTGCTTCGCTGTCGTCCATCGCTTTGACTGCCCATTGAAGGCGGAATAAAAGCATTGAATTCGTCCAGTAGGGCTTGTCGCCATCGGTGATTTCGCCCTTCATTGACAGGAGATGATCCGATGATCACATCGATTGGTAACGAAGGGATTATGTTTTCACTTCGCTCAATGGCGGCACGGATGGCTGCAAAAGCATCGGCACGAGAGGCTCCCGTGTTGGGAATTATTGTTTGGTTGGCGGAAGTGGAAGAGGTGGAAAACTGACGACGAAAAGCAGAGGCAACGGACGAAAAAGACTCAATTTGGGATTGAAGTGCCGTTGTGGCATCGCTGAACATCGATGACGCAGCGTTAGCTCCGCCACCGCTTGCGCCCAGTGGCCCCGTGGAGACCGAAGTGCTTCCGAGATTTTGAACATGCTCTGCAAAACGATCAGCAATTGAGGAGGAGTCGGAAGAGATGCTGATCCCTCCTCCATGATCACTTCCGGGATGTTCACAATCGCTAAATCGAATCAAATTAGCAGAAGAAAAAATGGATGAAATGCCATCGCACTCGATAAAATGCAACTCGTCCTCGTAAATGTCGTTGTCGAATTCGTCCACGTCGTAAATGTCGGAATTTTCACCGGACTCCAACACCTAAATTTTTATTTGATTTTATGTTTATTTTTGTTATTTTTTACTTGCTGCATCATATTGCGGAAAACTTCGGCGTAATTTCCCAGTTTAACGCGTAAATTTGAACCAATGTTTTGAATTTGCGAAGATGAGTTGTGGCTGGATCCAGGCACATTTTGACGAGTTCCAGCTGAAAAATTTTGGTTGATCGTGAGACATTTGTGCGAGGGTTTGACCATCAGACAACGAATAGACCAACTTTTGTAATTTTTCAAATTTTTTGAGATTGGCATTATTTTCAGGTTAAAAGAGCTTGTTAGAATCCTTTGCGGAATTTTTTCTGTTCCTTGTTCGTCTTACGGAGGGGGGGGGGGGGGACCGGGTGCTCGACCATTGTTCATCGAGTACCACAATGATTAGGATGCTTTTCCATTATAAAGCATACTTTGCGAATTTGAAGACTCCCCTCTGTTCGAGCAGTGTTCTCCATATTTGTGCGATGTCTTTTTCGGCATGGTCGTCCCACTCAAAAGTTCATTACTTTTTGTGTCACCACATTCCGACAATTCGATTTTGCCTTCCTCCGGCGAGGCAAAAAGATTAAGAAAGTCAGCAGTTTCTTTTAAACCGGAAAGGATTTCAGCCTCATCAAACTCTTCTTCTTCGTCCTGTTGTCCTTGATTGACTTAAAATGAATAATTACAGATTTAATTATTTCCTCTCGGAAGTGCAATTACCAAATGGTGTAAGTTGTGCTTCAAATGCGTTGTTTGACTTTTGCACCATCTGAGGACTTGCAAATGCATTCTCCGTCCTTTTGCTGACTTCTGTCAATGCATTTTTCCTAAGTTATAAGACAATTCAAAGACTCCAAACCATTTATGGTTTCGATTGAGGATTCATTTTGGTTCGGAGCCAATCGTTCCGAGGAGGACAATTGTTGCCGTTCACGAGCAAAGCAAGAAGAGTTCAGAACGGGCTGCGAGCCACCAGCAAATGAGCTGAATTTCACGGGTCAAATGCTCCTCCCAGGGGATTCCAACCTGGCACCAATTGACAGTCCGTGCATTTCCTCACTTCCCTTTCTTTTGTCAAACCGATTTTCAAAATTTGCATGATTTCCAAATGCTGGCAGATTCTTTGGCTCAGGGCTTCCGGAATTAGGCGAACCCAATGATTCCTCCGGAATGCTGCAATCATGAAGACGAGCCTTGGACAACAAATTCTCTAGGGATGGCGTTTGGTGCTGGAGAGACTCGGCACTTGCCGCCTGATTAAACACTGAAGAACTTCGGCTCTTTCGCTGGTCAGCCTAAAGGAAATGAGAAATGACTAATATAAAATATGGAACAAACATCAAATAAATTAGTTGTTGACATTGACTTTTGTTGTTGCTGAGAAATTACATTAATTGTGTCGAGTGAGTTTTTCTAAAATAATTTTATTTTTTAAAATTGAATTTCATGCTTTGATTTTTCAATTGACATTGGCTCACTTCATTTAATGTCGACTGTTCCCGTCCGTTTGCATTTCGCTGTCCTTTCGACGGCGCTTCGCCTGAACTCTTCGGTAAATTTGCTCCTCCTTTCTTCGTTGTCGTATTTTTCGTCGCTTTCCCGGACCCAAATGATTTTTTCACTTTGATGGTCCCGCCGACTTTCTCTAAACAGCCAGCAGCGACGTAAGCGGAACGAGCGGACAAAAGATCACCGCCGGACGTGACACTGTGTTTATGTCCAGTGACGGAAGAAACGCCGGCGCTTTTATCTGCCGCTGTTTTAGGGAGTTTGCGCGCCATTCTCAAAGAAGCAGCGGTGGGAGGTCGACCAAAGCTGAGATTCGAGAGAGCATTGGACACATTCGGCTGGTGAAGCGGGTCATCGCTTGGAGTGACTAAACGGCAAAAACGAAAAACTAGGCAAAATAAGAATATAATGTGCCTCCTGATAAGCTGCTTGGTGACTTGGTGGAATTCGTGAGTTGTTGATACAAATATGACTTCAATGAAGCAACTGACACAAGCGGTTCACTCTTCAAAAAACGATTTGTTCTGAAATTTGACAAGTAAAATTTCAAGCCGAATTTCATTACATATTCGCAAATTGATTCGAAGCTTTGATGCCTTTTCCCTGATTTTCCAATTCAAAACGAAAGCGCAAACGTCGCGTGAGCAACTAAAATCGAGTTGTAGCTTCGAAAATGAGCAAGTGGATCACTTGAAAGCCAAAAGGGGAACCGCCGGGGACATCGTAGAGATATTGGGGCAATTTCTCAACAAATTCCAATACGAGAACAATTTTACGGACCAACAGAGAAAGTTTTTTTGCATCAGAGAAAATCTAAAGTTTGGGAATACTATTATTAATAAATAAGTCGAAGACCTCTGCGAAAGATTTGGCGAGAATTCCACTTCGGTTGAGATGAACCTGCTCAATAAAGCCCAGGAAAGAGGGCACCAATCCTGACACTGATATTTCAAATACGGACAGAAGACGCTCGTCAATTAAAATGTCACGGATTTTGGCAAGAATTGTTCGCAGCTAAAATAAAAGTTGAGAAATTAATGAAAATGAGAGGAAAAAACAAAGACAAAAGAAAAACAAAAGGGAAGCCAATCCCCACTTAAATCCGATTTATTACAATTAGTGATTCGGTCCAGTGGGTTATTTAACATTTACAAACCATTACTTCTTCAGTTGAACTTACTTCTTCTGTTGAATTGGCACAAGAATCTTTCTCTTCCGCTTTCGCAATTGATTTCGTCAATTTGCAAAGCAAATTCGAAAGTTTCTGAACTTCCAAGACCAATTCTCTGGGCTCATCCCGAGCTTTTTTCAGGTAAGCGTCCCAAATCTCTTGCGCCAATTCGTACACTTTCTGTTTTTGAACCTCCAGTTTAAAGTAGCGAAGGCGTCTTCCGCCACCCCGCGCGGCCCAACCCGTCACAAAATCATGTCCTACATTATTATTGAATAATTCTGAATTCCGTGTTGATTAAAAGTATATACCCAAAGTTGAATCGGCTGAAAACAGATGTTTTTGATGTTGCGTCGTTTCAAAAATGAACCCTGGAAGGTCTTCTTTCACGACCATTTTCTGTTGAGTGCCTTCTCGATTTGTCAATAACAGTGTGCCGACTTCGGATGATGCCAAATTCCAATTTCCCGATTGAATTGCCAATGTCACAGAGCGTGGCACGGAAAGGACCGATTTGGTCTGCGACCCAGCTGGCACTGTTGCCCGAGCTTTAAGTAACTTTTCGACGAATTCGGTGCGGTTTTCGGCATTGTCCGCCCCATATTCAGGGGTACCGCTGCTGTACAAAGTGCTCAGCCTGCCATTCATCAGAAAGCGCAGCCATCCGTTCGAGCCATCACTATCGAACAAAATAATTGGATGATAAACAAAATCAAACCACCTCAACTCCAATGCGACAGCGTCGCACCACAAAAACAGAGAATCTTTGGAGCGGATCAGCCTCCAGTCCTTCCAGCGATAGAACACTTTCTCCTCCACCGTCCACACATCTTCCGAGCCGTCCTTGGCTGTGTTCTGAGGTTGCCTCTGTTGTTGCTGGTTGAGTTCACATGATGATTCAGAAACGTCTTGCACTATTTGCACTCCAAGAACATTGGCAATGGTGGTGGCTGCCTCCACCAATTCATTATCAAATTGTGGAGAGTTGGCCCCGTCTCCGTGATTTGAAGGTGAGAGTTCTTCCTCAGTATTTGGTGCATTATGTCTGTGTAATATTTCAACGGTCGGCGATGGTGTTGAACTATCAGCATGAACAGCGATTTCTTCATTCTGTAATTTTGAAATGAGTTATGTTCAAAAGCCATTTGGGCAATGGTCAAGAATTGGTGTCCCGACGAAAAAAAATGTTAAAAATTTCGCAGCTATTTTTTCTAGGCTTTAAAAAATGCGCTGATCACGAATCTGAACTCAGATTTCGAAAACATTGATTTGTACCTATGATTTTTCAATAAATTTGAAAAAACAATAAATGAAACATCAAGTAGTTGATGAAAAATCATAGATAAAAACCAATGTTTTCAAAATCTGAGTTCAGATTCGTGATCAGCGCATTTTTTAAGCTTAGAAAAAATAGCTGCGAAATTTTTAACATTTTTTTTCGTCGGGACACCAACTCTTGACCATTGCCGCCATTTGGGCAAGTGGGTCGAAGTTTGAGCTAAAAAGAAACAAATTTCATGGATAATTACCGAGTAATGTGAAGCATCGTTTGATGGCGCGGCTGACTCGGAACGGAGACTCACAGAAGGGGACGATGGACTTAAAGCAAAGACCAATGCTCGCAGATTTGTTACCATTATTGTAATAATGATATCACCTGTCTGTCATACTATTCGTTGCGATTTCTTTTCTGAGAGAAGTACAATCAGTCGAAATGGTCCTTCTTTGGGTCAATTGCTTTTCAGAAGCGGACAATTCGGGGAAATTCGGCCCAACATTCGCCGCACTGAGGGAAGATGAAGAAGCATTGTTTGTCGCTGCATCCACCGCCTCCATGGCCAACTGCTCAATTTTCTCAGACAATCCAAGTCGGACAAGCTGTTCAGTCCAAAAATCGGGGCTTTTAACCAACACAGATTTAATTGTCTAAATCGTTTTATTGGAAAAAAGCAACAGTTCTAGGACCAACCATCAGTGCTTGTTGCTTTGCATCCAAATTGTTTTCTTTACTTTCAAAGACGCCCATTAGAACTCCAACCAAAGACTCCACAAAGTTTCCATTTTCTTCTCCATTTGTGTTCATTTTCGCTTCGGTAATTTCGAAAAATGCTTTTGCCGAAGTATAAAACACACATTTGCGAATCAAAGTCAACGTTGTTCGCCGTACACCAACAGTCAACGAATTCTGAATGTAAAACCATAAAACAAAGACAAGAAATAAGAAAATACCCTAAATATTGTACAAAAGAGGGGCAACAATTGTTGGATGAATTTCTCTCCCAATTCAGAGTCAATTTTGTCATGGTCCGGTGCCACTTTTGCGTCCACTTGGCCTTGTGCATCGGAATGTTTGTGCATTTGTGCGCTCGTTGGTATTACGCTGATGTAAGCACCGGGGTTTTGGAGAATCTCGCACACTTGCTGATGACCTTCGTCGCTTCGTTCTCGGGCCTTGTCGAGCGCAGTCCGTCCCTCTTCCTTAATTGTTTTTTAGATTATTGGCCAATGAATGCCATTGGGCAGCACATCTTGCAGGTCGGGGTTCGCTCCGTAGCGAAGAAGGATCTTTACAATCTTGAAGTATAATTGGTTATTACAGCAAATAATGAATCCAAATGCAGCTCACTTCGACTCGTCCAAAACACGCGGCGTAATGAAGCGAAGAAGAACGCTGCCCTTTGTTGGGGTCCGCTCCTTTGTCACAAAGGTAAATGACCATGTCGGAGGTGCCGAAAGCAGAACACCAATTGAGCAGAGTTTGGCCAACGTCGTCGACAAAGTTCGGGTCAACCTGAAACAATGAGTCTTTGAGAATTACGGTTTTTAGCAACCGTTCCATTTTCGACGGCATCAATTAACGCGTCCGTGTCACGCAATCGAATTGCGTCAATTAAATTGCGATGCGTTTTGTCAAAAGCGGGAGGAGCAACTTAAAAGAATTTGGATAAAAAAAGAAAGGGAGGGAGGGAGAGGAGTTTATGTGTACCCGAATCGTTTAATAAAACTCGGTTTTTGGAAATTGCAGACCGTCCTTCACAGAGTAAGACAATTAGAAGGTCAATGAAACGCAACGAATCCTGAAACAAAGTACCAAAATAAAAAAGAAGAAGTGTTGACAAACTTACGTTGATACAACGTTCATCCTTTCCATTGAGAACCATTTTCAAAGCAGGAACCAATTTGGACGAGCTAAGAGAATTAAAAATGGAAGAAAAATAAATTGGAAACTCACGAAAGAATTTCTTCAGTGAGGGCGAAAGAACTTTTACACAGATTGACAAAGAGTGAGAAAACCATAGAGATGAAAGCGGAACTTCTCTTCCGAATTCCGCAGTTTTCCCCATTCGAAGATAATTCAGTGGGAGCATTTTCGTGCGCTGTCGAAGATGAACCAATAAGGTCGAAGAGATGCGCCACCAATCTGCTGGGAGAGGCCAACGCCATTGGGTCCATTTGACGTCGCACGAAACGGTCGGTCATTGCGGCAAAACATCGCAGTGCACACTCTGCCACTCTCTCATCGTCATGTTCAAGCAAATCACCAAGGTTTCTGCTGCACTCGCCAATATTGGCGTCGGTCGGCTCAATTTTGCTGCATAGTTTGGTGACAACGGCCATGGCGGAATGCATTGTGTCTTTGTGCAGATGAACATGGTGCCTACCGGAGAAGCAGAAAATTGCAAACGGTACCGTAAGATTCACTTTATCAAGTGCAGCATGGCCTGCAGTCCCCCCGCGTCATGCACTGCACTGGTCTCCCGTTGGCAAATATGTTCCAGCAGTTTAACGCATTGTTCCGCTAAATCAAAAGAAATATTTGCTACTTTTGTTTATGACTAAAAAAACAGCACCCAAATCTTTGCTTGTTCTGTCCGTCAGTTCAACAATGACCAACCGGTGGCAAATTGCCTTTATAGCACCATCGACTTGCGTGATCCGACGGGTACACTCATTGGACACATCCAAATAATAAGTGATGGCACGAGCCGTGACCTTTTCGAATGATAGAAATTAACCAAGGAACAAATGACTTGGAAACATTGAAAAAAAAGCAGTTAATTATTAAATTTTTAATTAATTTCTCGAACCCTGAATTTAAATTGGCTTTTTTTTTGCTCAGATATGCATCAACTTTATTCTCGAGTAAAATGCACACAAAATTGGACGAAAATGGATGTCATATTCATGTTTCAGCAGACCAATAAAAATGCAACTTTCTCTTTTTTATGGGACCAGTAGAACAATTACCGAAAAATAGGGGGGGGGGGGGGGGGACCAGCCTTGCTATTACCAAAATTAAACTGTAAAAAAGTCTATTTGAGCTCAATCCTTCTTACAACTGTTACTGTTACTCACCTCCAATATGTTTTCAGGAGCTGACTCGTCAAGGAAAATCCGTCCGAGTGCTGGCAAAAAAGTTCTTGGAGGACAAATCTCAAAACATCGGTCGATGTTATCACTCATTAAAAGAGTCTAAAGAATTAGAACTTAAGCTAAAAGCTTTAAACATGAGAATTAAGCATAACCATGCAAAGTTGTTCCAATGCCATCAGTTGCAAATCACGCTGGTCGCCGACACCCATTTGGAGCCATTCAAGCAAAGTGTCAGGGTCAACCCCTTCCATGTTCATTCATATATTTCGAAATGCTAATTAAATTAAAAAGAAATAATTTGCAAAAAAAAAAAAAGGAACAGTCAAGCAAAGTTCATCATCTCAGCAACAGCGGACGGCTGCTGATGTCATTTCATTTCTCATTCGAATGAATGGGGGGGGGGGGGGGCAAACTCTTTCCAATGTCCCGCCGCTTCGCTCTCTCCCGTCACTCAATTCGAATTTCGTATTCTTTGCGATTTTCACTCCAAAGACTCTCTCTTTTCGCTGTGTTCCTCTCTCACTTACAGTCAGCAGGTATTTCGTCTTTTTACCTCCTTTCACGTGCTTTTCGTTTAGTAAAGAAGTAAACACGTGAAGAAATGGAAAATAGAGAGAGGGATAGACAAAGAAAGAGAGAGAGCGGAGAGAGAGAGAAAGAGAGATGAAAAGGATAATGGGAGATGGGGAGAGGCGAGGTAGAGAGAGAGATGAGAGATGGGTAGAGAAAGATAAAAGAGATGGACTAGGGAAAGAGGCATGAAATAGATGGGCAGAGGCAGAGAGAAAGATAAAAAAAATGAGAATGAGAGAAAGCGAGAGGGAAGGTGGTAGAGAAAAAGAGAAGGAGAGAAAGATATATAGTAAAAGACATAGAGAAAAAAGATGTATAAAAGAGATAGAGGTTTTACAATGATGGAAAAAAGTCTTGAATCAAAGTGATAAAATTTGTAAATAAAATTTTGCTTGTTTAAGTCGACTTATTATTTTTCTTTTTCACCCTCAATATATGACTCGTTCACACACAACAAGAAAATTTATTTGACTTACTCATTCCCGAGATTGATTCACTTGATCAGACTTGACTCAAAAAAAGGGCGGAAAAAAGTCTTGACTCAAACATGAAAAAAAAAGCAGCAAAATCATTGGCGTAAAAAAATGCCAATATATTCAAAAACAATACAAAGTATCTTTATGTTGATCAAATTCCTAATCGAAGGTCAAAGCCTCCCAATGCACTTCAAAACCACTTAAATAGAATGCCTTATTTGCGTTGTTTATTTTGATCACAACTTTAATTCGCTTCATATTTTTTTTTTACTCATTTTTCGAATTTTCTCGTTTTTGATCAATTGGAATACGTTGAAATCAAATATTGTTTGCATGTCGACAGTTTTGGCTTAAGCTTTATATTTCTTTTTTCAAAGATTTTATTTTAGTAAATCTTTTTAATAAAAGTAAAATAAAAAAAATGAAAATAAATGGTCCATAAAATGATGAGAAGAGGGAAGGGGGGGGGGGGGGGAAGAAGGTGATAAAGAAGGTGATAAATGAAAGAGACAGCTGTTATTCGGTGGGGGGTGGCCCACAAGCGATTAAAGAAAGGGGCGGCCGGGCCGACCGACTCCCCCCCCCCCCCCCCTCTTCCTCCTCTCCCGCCCCTCCTCCCCCAAATTTTGTTGTTTCTTCCCTTTGTTTTTCCATTCTTTACTGATCGGTGATCGCAGTCAGTCTTTTTCCTCCTCCTCCTTCTGCTCATTTCTCCAAATTCTTCTCAAACGTCAAAATGCTTTCTGAAATTGTATGTGTTAAATAATTGTTGAATTAAATTTAAATTTAATATTTGGCATTGCCTCCTAACCAATGCTTTTTTCTTTACGATGGTTTTTCTTTTTCAGCCGCTTCCCCACCAAAAAGAAATCGTCGACCCTCGTCTTCCCTGCAAAATTCAAATTGTCGGCCGTGCCAATGACGTCGCGAAACGTTTCGAAGTTAATCTTTTGTCACAGACAGGCGAACACCTTCTCCATTTCAACCCGCGCTTCGATGTTCGTAAAATCCAAAGGTCGACCGAAGAAGTCCCTTCAGGAACATTGCGTGGTGCGAAGCAGCACAAAAGACGGCCAATGGCAAGCGGAAGAAAGGGGAGGGGCCAATCCCTTCGTGGCCGGGCAGCCTTTCTCGCTCGATCTGCTGGTTGAGCAAGGCCTAATTGTGGTGGGTGCCGGCCGTTTCGGCCCCCAAATTCGCCCGTGGCTTCAGTGTTCTGTGAATGGCTTCCAATTCTGTGAATTTGCCGCGCGGGATGACTTCTCCCAATTGGGCGCTGTTTCCGTTGGCGGTGACATTCAGCTGAACTCTTTGGAAGTGTCCACCGCCGAGGGTCCCGCGATTGCCCATGAAGGCGGCGATAAGGGGCCGCGCGAAGCCGACGAGGAAAATGCGCAAGAACAGCCGCCCATTGTGACGCCGGCCCATCCCGAACCGCAACCGGTGCCAGCCGAACCGACTCCCCAGCAGCCGCAGCCTCCACCGGCCCAGGGGCCGCTGGTCAGTCACACAATTAATCCATTTAGGTATGCTGTGGACGAGGGTATATTCGAATCATTCGCAGTCGGTGCCTTACCAAGCTCCGCTCCATGCGTTGCTTCAGACTAACCGAATGCGCGTCGTCGGTGTCCCCCGCCCGGGGGCACAGCGCTTCACAGTGAATTTCAAAACGCACGACGGAGAGACACTTTTCCATTTCAATGCTCGTTTTGATGTTAGAGACAATACTCTTAAGAAACGGTATGGTCAATTTAGCAAAACTGTGTGGTGCGCAACGCCAGCGTGAACAGACAATACGCGCCGGAGGGGGAGGAGCGCGAAGGGGCGGGCTGCCCATTTAAAGTGGGCACATCAAACGACGCCCACTCATTCATCCCTTTCTTTCAATTAGCCTGGGGTTACTTTTGCATTGGATTTTCTCATCCACGGCAACGTCATTCGAGTTAACAAAATGCATGAATGCATTTGCCTTCTTTTTTTTTTTTTGCTTTTCAGTGTTTTGTCGATGGCATCGAATTTTGTCGATTTCAATTGCGAGGAAATCTTAACGAAGCAAGTCGTGTCGACCCATTCAAAATGCTTGTTTCTGCTCAGGTGGCCGTGTTGGACATCCACGGCGACTTGGCATTGAATCAAGTGCTTATTGCCTGAGGCACAAAAAGCGAAGAGAACAAATAATGGCATTGTCATAAGAGATGATGTTTGGGTTTTCATGCTTTGATCAGTTTGCCCCTTCGGTTGCCATTCATTCGCCCCTTCCTTCAAATGGTCCGTCTTTCGGTTATCCATCCCGTTTTGCCAATTCCAATTTGTGCACCATTCTAACCCTGAGAAGACCCCATCCCTTCACATTATGCAGAATGAACAGCGGGACTGAGTCGGTCGACTGACTTGGAGGGAAAGCATTCACAAATCCCATGAAAATTAGTGACTTTTTAATTGCAAATGAATGAAATGGTTTTTGCTGCCAATCACAAAGAGCTAAACAAATCGAAGGTGCAAATGGGAATGTGACATTGGCACTCGTTTTGCCACGGAATGCGTTGCCAGGGTTTTCTTTGCGTCGTGCGATTGTTTTCGATTCATTGGTACGCCCCGTCGGCTGTCCCTGCGCCTCCTCCGTACTGAACGTCGACCAACAAATCGCTAAATCGTCAGTTGCTGTTCATCCTTTAGTTGATCTTTCATCCCCAATAAACTGACATTATGCGGGCTTTCGCGTACTCTTTGAGCCGTTCGTCCCCAATACGGCACAGTTTCCGGTAGACGATCTTGCAGAACAGTTCGTCCTCGTCCCTGTCGTCCTGTTGCCATTTCGTTTCCGCCGTCCCTCCCGCGCCCCCTTCGCTTTCTTCGGCATTTCTTTTCGGTTCCTTTGCCAAATGGGTTCGCTGATGGTGCGCATGCGTAAGGGAGGCACAAGGGAATGGACGCAGCAGAGAAGTGGTCACAATAGCCGTACCGCTGCCGCCGCCAAGGGAAGAGGCGGACGAAGCGGAAGAGGACGAGCCGACCATGTCGGACGAGGAGGAAGAAGCTTCTTGGCCCGGCAGCCCTTCCGAAATTGCGCATTGGCGACCGTCCGAGGAAGGCATTTCGTCGGTTGGCGGCGGCGAAAGTTTTGTGACGGCACTCATTGCCAAATCCTGCAGTAACAATCAAATAAGCCCCATAGTTCAAATCAATGTAGAACATTATTCTTTCAATTTTTTCCCACCAAAATGGCGGCGGTGCACGAATTAATTGGTGGCGGATGCAGCAAATTTCCGTTGTTCGTCCGTCGCTTCTGTTCCCGCTCGCCATGCCAAAGCGTCGTCCCCCTGTCGGTACCGTTGTCCGTCGGCCCCTCCGCCCTCCTCGCGCCGTTTTTCGAACGAATTCCGACACTTCCATTTGAGACTGTTGTTCCGACTTCGGTAGAATCGCTATAAAAGCGGCGATTTGGCATTTTTCGCCCTTCTCATCGACTCACTCTTTGTCCCTAATAAACGGCAACAGATAAAGCATTTTGTCATAATGTTGCCAAATCGGACCCTCCACACATTGGTGCTGTCTTCGCACCTCTTTTTTGAAACGGTCTCTCAACGTTTTCCATCGCGTACGAACAAATTCCACTACAAACGGATAAAAGTTAATTCGCTGGCTGATTATCCCCATTTGGCTAATTATCCCCTTTGCCCCCCCCCCAATTCCCACCACTTTGCTGCATTTCTTCCGCCACTTCTGCCCAATGTCTGTTGCGTGCCTCGGTCGATTTGTACTCGTCCCTTGTGAAGTCGAACAGTGCCGGGTGTCTGCTGACCTCCTCCAATATGTGCCCATTATTCCCATTCTGTTCTCCCCCTCCCGCTCGTCCCACCTCCACCAGCGATGAATTAAAATTTCGCGTGTCTTTCGCGTCGAATTTGCCGTGACAGTCATTTGTCGAGTGAAATGTCTCTTCCTCGGCATTCCCCCGACGCTGCGACGGCCTTTTCTTTTTTATTGCGGTGCGCAACGGATGAGTGCCGAAAAGATTGGAAATCATTGCGGGAAAGGCCGAGTCCAATTCGTTCGCTTCGCTTCTTCCATTTTCAGCGCCATTCTGAAAATGTTTAGTAAGGGATATTTCGCGACCAATAAAACTTCCTCATCACTTCCCCCCCCCCTCCATTTGTCCCCCCCCTTTTGACTCACTTCCGCTGCTCCCTCCTCTTCCTCCTCCTCCTCCCTCTCTTCTTCCTCTTTCTCTTCATTGGTCACTTTCTCCTCTTCCTTCTCTTCCGGCGCTTCCTCCATCTTTGGCACCTTTTCAAACGGTTCCTCCTCCTCCATTGTCATTCCGTCATCAATTTCTTCCACCAATTTTCCCTTTTTAACAATTTTTTCGTTGATAAATCGGCGCTTCATTAATTTTTGCCCAATTAAAAGTCTAAAAAGGAAGAAATGGAATAAATTTGTAAAATAAGTTTCTGTTTCATGATGATTATTATTGTAAGAATTGGCCCCATTTCGCCTCCATAAGTTGTGGATGGGTGGGGGGGGGGGCGGGTGACGTTCAGTCGGCGTTCTGCTGCTGTTACCAATGGTTGGGAGCACAACCGAAGACGACGAGGCGGTGGGGCGGGCGGACGGCCCTTCCCTCGCCTCTCCGCCCGACTCGCCAAGCAGCAGAAAACACAAAACGAGTATTGGCGGCGGCGCGTCCGCTGGCGGGCGCGTCGCCTTTCCTCGACGAGTGCTGCTGATGAATGAATGCTTTGTTGGGCGGGCGGGTGACGGACGGCGGCGAATGGGCGAGGGGGGGGGGGCGACGCGGCAACGGCGGACTGACGGGGGCCGAGGTCGCCCCTCCCCGCAAAAGAACGCGATCGATTGGCCTGCCGCCCGCCCGCCCCGCCACATCCGCAAAGCCCACTCCGCCCAATGCCCCTCCCTTCCGTAGTCATTGGGCGTCTTTTTTTTTTTTGCTTGGGGCACTCTTCCGGTAATCCCAATTTTAATCAGTTTTTTGGAGAATTTTATTCGAATGAATTTGAATTATGACAATTAAATGCAAAATGTGTCTCGGTTGGTATTGGCACTTCTCTCTTTCTCTCTCCCCCACTCTCTCAACCCCTTTTCTCCCTCCCCCGCCCTCTCTCTCTCTCTCCTCTTTCTCTTTTATTGCTGCTCCGTTGCGTTTCCGCGTCCATTTCCAATTTGAACTGTTCCGGCACTTCGCTTCGTCTTCTCTGTTCCGTTTATATGTGCCTCTGTTGCCAATGCGCTTCTTTTCGTCATCGTTGTGCCATTTGCGGTTTCATTTGCCGGCGCTTCCGCGTTTCTTTTCCCCACCGTCCCGGGACCTCCCGGACCCGGGGGCGGTGGGTTAAAGTTGTAACCAGGGGCATATACATAATAGGCCCCGGGTGCTGTGTATTGCTAAAAGGAATTTTGGAAAATATTTGTTTTTTGGAATGCTTAATTACCGCTTCATTCAGTCGAATAAGTGCAAAAATGGAAAGAAATAGCATAAGCAACCTAAAAATTTCCCAAATAAGCAATTAATTGATGGATTGAAGAAGTCAACCAACCAACCCTTTGCTCAAACATCCGAACATTGTCAGGTTGTTGTTGTGAAGCCAAAGAATGGTGGAAAACAATTTTGGTTGTCCTTTTATAAGGCCAAGTTGTTGCTTAACCTCTTCATCCATCCTTTAGAAAATGGGAGGAAAATGGGGGGAGGGGGGGGGAGGGGACGACTTTCCCTTTTGTTTGTATTATAACTCAACGGTTGGGAAGGGACCGGTCATCCGAACAAAAAAAACAAAACAAAGCGCATCCAAAGTAATCCATTCATTCACTTTCATGTTTATTCAGTTATTTGACATGGACAGATCAGCAGCAGAAGAGAATGAGCACTCATTCTTCATTCATTCTGTTTATCCAGTCTTTTTTTGTTTGTTACCGGGTCAATTCGTAATTTTCTCCCACTTTCTGCAAGTGAATGCCCCTCCCTCTTTTTGATCAGTCACTGTCTCTTTCTCTCCCTTTGTGATCAGGCAAAGTCTCTCTCTCTCCCTCATTATCTTCCCCTATTTGATCAGTCATTGTCTCTCCCTCTCCAACCCTATTTGATCAGTAATGTTTCTCTCTCTCCCCTCTCCACCTTTTTGATCAGTCACTCTCTCTCTCTCTTCCCTTTTTTGATCACTTTGTCATCATTTGCTTCCTTTCTGCCCCTCCCTTGTCTCTTCTCAAATTGCTGCTGTTGTTGATCCGCTTTTCCCTTCTGCCGGAATTGTTCGCTTAACCGCTGCGTTTGGCAAATGCGTGAGCTAAAGCGAAAAAAATATGGACGACATAAAAAAGGACAAACAGAACCACGCCGTTGTCCCACTTGATCAGAACACAATTTGGACCGATCACCTCAAAAAAGAAAATTTTACCCAAAAATTGGCTATTTTTGATGGAAATCCGTTAAAAGATCGTCTCCACATTTTCCCCCATCGACGTCTATTGGGAAAACTCCTTAATTTTCTTTGAAAAAAAATAGAGTCAGAAGTTCGAAGTTGCAATCCATGCAAGAAAGTTGTTTCTCTCTTTGTCTCACCCTCTCTCTTTTCTCTCTCCCTTTTTATCTCTCTTCTCTCTCAACTCACTTTCTCCACCCTGCCACACATTTGGTGCATGTGATGCCCCAAGGCTGACCATTCGTCAACGTTAACACTGTACACATTGGAGCATTTTGAGTCGAAGTCCGTTTCGCATGCGATACATTTTGCATAGAAAAAGCTTGAATTTGAGAAGAATGCATTTAAAGCGTATATTAATGCTGACATTGAGTTTAAAGCATTGGGTATATTAAGGAATTTGAATGCCGTAATTAGCAATTGTCAGAATCGTTTAAGCTCATCTCTGCTAATTTAACACCTGTTTCTCTCGTAAGTGAATGGAATGTGCAGCGATTTGTCGATGATGCATTTCAGAAAAAGGCGCCAATAATGCTGGAATTGGGGAGTTGGTCTTTGGTTGGCTTAGTTTTTCCGACCGGAATGGCATCCTTTCGCCATCGGACGGCTTCGTTGTGCCGCAAAGGTTCTCTCATGGCACGGCAAAGATTTGCCATTTCGGAAATTCCGTAGAACTGAAGGCAAAGAACGAGCGCATTTAGCCCTCCGTTTGGCCATTTGCCTGCGCTTCCTTTTCCAGCACATCGAACAGTTCATCTCCGTCGTCGTCCACATGCAAAATGTATCCATTCCGCAAGAAGTTCAGCACGTACTCGAACCTCAACAAGTGCCCCTTTTTCTCATAAATGCGGCACCATTCTCCTCCCTCCGCTCACTTTGTGCCGTCTCTGTCGATAAATATTTCTGTTCCTTCGTTTTGTTCATTTTCATCCAAAAGATGAGTCAGCCTTAACAAAAGTTCGTTTCTCAATGTCCTGAGATTTTCTGATTTTTTAAACTTGTCTTTTTATTGTTTTGAATAAATAATTATTTATAAAAAGATTATGTGACAATAAAAAATGAAAAATTATTAATTTGGTTCAAAGTCTGGCAAAAAATTCTCTTAAACTTCAATAACTTTCTTCGTGCGGATCCTTTTATATAAAACTGGAAAACATAGCATTTTTAGAGACGCCTCCGCTTTTCCCCTAACGTGGACCACCGTTCCCTCCCTCAGTTTGGAGATACAAGTTAAAATCTTAAAAGTCAATTTTTCCTAATTATGGATGAAATTATTAGAGTCGACATTTTGAAACAAAGTCTGGTCTTGCACCTGGATTTCCCGGACAAATTTCCAGGTAAAATTGGATTGCCTAAAAATGGCCTAGAAAATTGTTATTTTTGTTTCGGTTTTCGTGTTTTGTTTACGTACAACAACCAACTTCGTTTTTTCGTTATAAATATTTTAGTTTCATTTAAATTATCTTTTTGGTTTTCTTCCCCTCCCCCCCCCCCCCCCTCTCCCACCTCGTCCCCTGAATGCGTCTGATTGTTTGTCGGCTCGTCTCGAATTTGCAGCCCCCCACATTGAACACCACCCGAGACGGTGCCAGCGCTGAAACTCCGCTACAATTTGCCATTTTCCGTTTCGTTTGGTCGGTTATTCCTTTGTCATTATTATTTTGTTGATCTTTTAATTCTGTTTTTTTTTTGAATCAGAAAACCCAAAGAATTACTTTTTTTAATGTTTTTCAAACAAAAATATTAGCGGATTATGTACAGAATTTTCTCAAAATCCATATCCAAAATGGGTACTGTATGTTTTAGAAAAAAAGCAATTGGACAGCAGAGGGAACTCTGTTCCAAACTAATCATATATGTAGAACAACCAATTACAAATTGCACTATAAAAAGTTGAAAAATAACCATTTTCGATATCAAAAAGCACTCAAATTGACAAAATTAAATGAAAATTGAGTTCGATCATTAATTAATGAAAAATTGTTTTTTAAATTGCCACCCGACCACGCCCCATTAAGCAACACTTAGAAAAGAGACCGCAAATTCCCATTGCCCTCGCCTTTGGCGCACGTTCCCATAGTGACTGAATAATGTGATGAAATTTGAGCATTCCTTTAAATTGTAACTGCCAATTCGATACCCACGCTTTTCGCACTTTTTAAATTTAAGAAAGTGAATGCCTTTGGTTCGTATGGCTTTGTTAATCACCAATCAAAATTTATCGCAATTCAATTACAATGAAAAAAGGAGGATAAAATAACAGCAGAAAGTATCAATTAAGGCTAATTGGAGATCAAAAAATGGGGAAGGAAAATGGGAGAACGGAAAAAGCATAAAGACTTAAAAGTAAGCAAGACAAAGAATACCCTTAGTTTTTGAACAATTTCTCAAATTCAATGGGACGGACGTGCACTATTTTCCACCAGGATTTCGTCGGGCTCCAATCCATCGGCACGTGTTCCAACACCGCCCACCGTCGTGTGCCAAGAAAACGCTGTCCGTAAAGGCCATGTTCGTCCTCAACGTATCGAATGAACGGCGTGGGAGAAGAGCTCCGACTGACCAAATGATTTTGCGGACAGTCCCACGTTGTTCTGATCTCATCGCCTTGCTTATTTGGGAAAATGATTTCGCATTCGACCTAAACGAAGAATTAAAAGGCCAAAAACGGTGCACACGTACAACGACTCTTCCCAGGAAGGACAAAGTCCTAAACATCGGCGGATGTGCACAATATTCCCCGTCGTTGAGGCTTCCGAAAGGAGACCAACTGACAAAGCGTTTATAATAGGGGGAGGGGTCAATGAGTGGACGACCTTTTGCGGAAACTGATCCACTGGCCAGTCTGGAGACATCGTCTCGTCCACAGTCGCAATATTCCCGGGTAACGTTCCCCCGAACATAGCGGAAAAACACTGAAGAGAATTGTGTCCATTTGCTCATTCGGTGGCATCTCAACTCGTTCCACCACAATGCCAACATTCAGATTTTGCCAGTCGAAAGAATGAGTCGTATCGTAATGACTCCATTTATATTCTTCCTCGAGTTTTTCGTTTTTTTCGTCCTTCCTTTTCCTTTGAAGCGACGAATTCATCACCATCAACGCATTCGTTCGTAGCATCAAAGTCTGGGTCGACGTCAATTTCATCATCAACACATTCGCCCCAACTGTCGGAAAGCGATGACTAAACAAAAGGCAATAGAGGGACGAAAATGAGGGAAATGTTCGGTTGGAAAAAGATTTCTAAAATTCACGGAATCCTATGAAATCCTCCGACATACTCACAGCATCTGAGCAGATGTTCGCCTTTTTACCGTTCGCTTCTTTTGTGCCATTTGTCTCTGTGTTTTGACTGTGCCAACGTTTAAATCTGCCATCACTTCGCTGCTCAAAGCCACTTTCATAATTATCGGCGTCATTTCGCTTCGGTTCGCAACTGTTCTTTGCTTTGTTGTTTGGTTTGAAACCCCGCCAAACAGAAGCACTTTTGTCGTTGGTTGGCGTGGCAATTCCTTTTGCTGTGGTTTCATCCCTTCCACCAAATCCGTCCCTTTCTTCCGCCACTTTCCTTTCGTCGGTGTTTCTGATGACAACTTCTGCCAACATCGGGTCTTTCCACCACGCGACCGTTTGCAGACTGCACCAAATCAGCAACTGATTTGGCCCACCGCCCTGCGACTTTCTGAGCACAATATTACCGAGTGAGCTTTTGTAGGTGTACTGATCAGTGTAGGGATTCGCATTTGAGCAGACAAAGGGCACGCACAACTGAAAATGGCAAGAAATAAGCCAATGAAACGCATAAATATTCTTTTCCTTTTGTTTTTTTTTTCTCTGACCTGCACGACGGCATCAATAACTCTCGTCTCAAACGGCGGTTTCTCCACCAGCACCGACACATCCAAAACGTTGATCCGTGTCTCGCACTTGACATAATGCTGGTATTTGATGGAAAACCATGTGCCCAAACTGAGCACCCGAAAACTAAAACGATCGCTGTGCAAATGTATCGATGGAATGTCCGATTGGGACTGACTTCTTTCGGTTGGCCTGACAATACTCATCGAAGCGACATTCTCCAGGCAGAAATGTCAAAAGGACCAAATCACTGCCATTATAAGCCCACAACAAAGCAATCGATCGCCTCACCAAAGGATCAAGCTGCGCCTTTTTCTTCGTTGCCGGCATAAAGCGCCAAAAAACCAAATTTAAAGGTTAAAATAATCAAAAAAAATAAATAAATAAAGGACTATTAAACTTTAAAAGAGAGAAAAGTTTGCTTTGCCCACCATTCCTTCAATATAAAATATTTTTATTCACAATTACATTAAAATATTAATTAAACAATTGCATAGAAAGTATGTAAAAATGAAAAGAAAAGAGATTAAAGCAATAAAGGAGAAAAAAAATGATAAAATAAGGCAAGAAAATTCAAATGTTGTGAAATTCTAAATTAAATTAAAAAAAGAAAAGTATGGCAAATAGGTAAGTAAGTTAACAATAAGAATGGAAAGTCGATGGCAGATTAGTTATAGAAACACTGGGTGATAAATTCAAAAAAATGCGAACTTCACATGGATAAGTAGCGTACGGTCCACAATTGATTAGGGTCTCGTAAATCACATGAAAAAGTTTGTAGAACAAATTGAAAGCCGTTTCCCCCGTGGGTTTCGGAGGCACTGCCGAGACATTTTAAACCAATTTGGACAAGACCATTTGCCTCGTGCTGATTCTGTCCTTGCAACGGAATTGGAAGACGCCAATTGACCGAATCGACCTAAAATCATTGGATATTAATCTCAAGGCATTTGATAATTTCACAAACCTTACAATCCCCATTGAACGGGACGCCCGAAGAAGCATTGACCGTGAGACAAAATTTGAAGGCGTTGTGTCTGAGTTTTCCACTTAATGGACTGTACATCCATTCTTGATTGCCTCCGTCACATAAACAAGAGAGCTTCGTCCCATATTTATTATCAAAAACCATACCATGACATTGGTAGAGCCCTGGCGACTGATTCCATTTGAACTTTCCCAAAGTGTCCAAACACATTCCTTGTTGAATGATTTGTACACGACGCTCCCCGGATTTTTTAAGCGGTTTGAGTTCCGGGTAAACTTCTTTCAAATACCATGAAAAGTTTTTGCAATTTAATCTTTCCTTAATGCGTAGGCGCTCGGAAATGCTAAAAAAAAATCAAAAATTCGGAGATAAATTTTCATTGGTTTAAACGCACTCTCCGAAGTTTACGTATCTGGCAGAAGGAACAGTTTGGAAATAAAACTCCTTGTAATCATCCAACCAAACTTCAGCAGCTCTTCGCGTATTTCTGAAAAAATAAAAAAGCGAAAATTAAAAGTTAAAACACAACAACTTTTGGAAAATACGGCCGCTTCCCCCGGGGAACGTGTAAGGGTGCTGCTTGCGAAAGACATGGCCAACCCTAAAATAGGTAAACCGGAATTAATGAAAAAAAATCGGATGAGAATTAAAGAAAGTGAGTGAAAAGAACAATATTTTACAATAAGAGAAAAATTTAACAATTTGGTCTTTAATTGAACCTTTCAATTTCTGGGTGTGCGCTTCGTTTCCCCCCCCCCCTCTTTGATTTTTTAAAACAAATTTTCAAACATAGAAATTTTGAAGAAATCCTAGAAATATTTTTTATAAGAAAATTCAAAAAAAAAAAAATAATTTTTGAAAATTTTCCACGATTTTCAGGAAAAATTATTTATGGGCTTTTTAATCTTAAAAAATTATTATTTTGACATAAAAATCGGCATTTGTCGTTTGCAGTCGAAATGATTAAATTGGCGATTTCACTTATTGGTTACAATGAAAAATAGCAATTAAAGATTATATTGCTCAAAACAATAAATTTAAATTGGTGCCCCCCCCCATTTGAAGATTGCCAACCTGCTGCATGGATGAATTTCAAGGCTTCCTCCACATTGCCAAATGCGAAAAGACATTTCTTAAATTAGGTAGTAAATGAATGCAAACTTTTAAATAAACCACCAAGGTTTTCTCCACCCCAAACATCCATTTTCTAAATTGAAATGCTTAATAATTATTTTTATTTTGTGTGTCTCACAGTATCGTAACGTCCTAAGGCATCGAACCATTTTTTGTTAATTGAGAATAATCCCCCAGCCATAACAGGAGTCCTGAATAACGGAGAACAATTTTCACTTTACGGAATGCGTTAATCAGTTACTTTATTGGTTTTGTCGGTTTTTTTCGCCGGAATAATTTTTCTTCTCTTCCCAATGCCTCCCATCTGAACACCAAATTCCAACCAAATCCTCCGCGTAAATCTGAGCTGGCCGAGACATAATTGAAGTTGTCCATGTCTAAAATAACTCAAATCGTTAACCAAGCAATTTCTGATCACTTATAACGTCAATCACAGGTGCAACGACAGCTTTATCATTCTGTAAAAAAGGAAATCAAAAGCCGGGTAGGTAACAGTACTTCGACAAGACGATGCAGCAACGGTTCCAACCATCCGATGTTACACTCACAATGACTGTCTAAATGGGAATTAATAATGTGTGAAAGAAAAAACAAACCCAAAAAAGTGAGGACAGGAGCACTGGCGATAATCGCACCATTAACTCGAGAACGAATAAGCCCTTAACGGACAGAATTAACAAAGCCAAAAAGGAGCACAAAACCCACCCTCTCGCTTTCTGTTTCGGATAATTCGCATTTTGTCAATACCAAATAAATCTCTGCCAACAGTTGCTAAAATGCTTACTCATATGTTGATTTTTTCGTTCCAAATGCAAACCATCGAAGGAGTAATCATCGACAAGAATAATTTCTTCAAGTAAATGCGATGGAGTGCGAATGAAAATGGACCAAATTGTACGCAACAATGTGGACCTTGCCTCGTTGTGGAAAGTTATTATAATCGATGTGGGTGGAAGAACATGGGAAAACTGAGCATAGTTTGAGTCTGATTTGCAACTTAATAATGTACAAATAAGAATGTTCCTTTTGCACAGCAAAACACCTTTGGATTTCTTACCTTCGTTCGCGAGTGTCTGGCAAATGCCTAGAAAAGATTCATAAATATGACGAATTATCGACGGATGAAAGAAAGTTGACTTTCTTTCTTTCATACAATTTATTGAAACTTGATAAATACCGTTGCATCGGAATTGCATCTGATGCTGCTTGGTTGAATTTATTCGCTGCATATTTATCATCTCCAACTTTTAACTTTCCTTTGACCAAGTATGCTTCAGTATCAAAATCTTCCCAGAAAATTTTCATGCTGTTATTTTCTTTGGCTTCGTAAACCAAAAAGTTTCCATTTTCTGCAGGCAAATCAATAATATCATTTTCATTCCAACTACGAGCCAGTATAATTCGTGAGATCTGTTTCGGTTAACAAAATTTTAAAATGGGGAAATGATAATATGATAAAAAGCAATCTCGCATTCGTACTAAGCCAAAAAATTCGTCATATGTCTTGTCAAATTATCTAAACATTCTTCGTATCATTCGATAGCCCTTAAGCTTCTCAATTTCCTTGTAAAATTCAAAAATTTTGATCATACATATTTGAAAAAATTGTTGATGAAAAATTGTTTTTACAATTTTGGCCATCTTTTTTGAAACATGATATAAAATTTTCTTGAATTTTGCATAGAAAATAGAAAACCTTAAGGATTATCGAATGATACCAAGAATGTTTAATTTGGTCGACTTTGATCTAGACATAAACATACCTCCTTGAATTTGTTATATTCCAAATTTCCAATAGGATAAGTGTAAAAATAAAAGCAAATAAAGAAGAACCACGTTGAAATGACTAGAAATATGAATGTTTTCAATCGAACTCGAACAAATGAGATCATTAGGTACTTAAAAAAATGTTATTATGATTACAGACCCAAAGTATAATAAAACACAAAAAATTCAATTAGGATAGAACGTTTTCTGAATAAAGTTTAATTAAATTTTAAATTTTAAAATCGTTTTATTTCTGTTTAAAACAGCATGAGGTTATCTGCTTGGGACCTAAACAATCCTCATCATTATTGCTTAGGTATACCGGGTTGTAAAACGCCGGCTTGGGTGTCGCAAGTTAGGCACAAAAACTCCAAAATAGACAAAGTTAGGCATTATAAAAGGGTATTGTTATTATTATGTACATATTCTTTTTTAGATTATTTACAAAGATGCAAATGGATTATAAATTTGATTTAAAGGATTTTAAATCAAATAATTGTTACAACCCTTCGAACTTAAATTTTGTTGAGCTTGAGTCCGAGTTATTTCGTTTGACATGCCATTTCGACAGGCGAATTCGAACTTTTGCTATAAGCGCGTTGGAGCAAATGTGCGAAGATGCTTCAATGAAAATGTTGGAGAAGGAATGCTTGAGCTTGGAGTATTACCCTCATTTGGCAAACTTATGCAAAAACAGTGAGCAGAATGTTCGTGTCGTTGCGCTTCGTATTTTGACAAAATTTGCCCTTGTCTACCCTGAAGAGTATGTAATAGAGAATGGAAAAAATTCATGTCATTATAATGTGCCCGAATAATATTTTATGCCTTCTATCATAATTAAAATATTTTGAGTCGCATAATACCGACAAAAACAAAAAATCCATTTCTATTTAAAAAAAATCCATTTCTATTTATTTAGGAAAGTCATGGCATCGAAGGGTTTCAAAATTCGTCTTCATGACGATGCTTTCTCAATCGTTTGCGATGCAATGAATGATTTGGAAGTAAAAGTTCGCGCTCAAGCTGCCAATCTCTTGGGATTTTTTGAAAACGTCACTGAGTCGTTCCTCGACCAAACATTGGACAAGAAATTGATGCGGAATATGACTGTAAGGTACAGTCATTTATAAATAGTTACTTTCCAATCACAGATGTTGAACACTAATGTCAGAAATACGAAAAATGCGTTATCTGCTGGTGTTAGTTATATCGGAGGATGGAGCACTGGTAAAAAAATGGGTGAAGACATGCCGATCGAAAAGCTGGAGGACGAAAGCCAATCTTTGATCCCTACCGGCTCTTGTGGCGCCTTCGTTACCGCACTCGAAGACGAATTTATGGGTATTTAGTAACTGAAAAGATACCTGTCCATGCTACCAAATGTCCTTTAGCGGTTCGTCAGGCAGCTGTTTACTCACTGGGAAAACTTGCTAGGAACAGACCTGTTTTTGCGAGTGCGTGCATCGATCATTTGGCCGATATGTTCAACGATGAAATCCAACAGGTGAAATTTTTTCTGGATGGTTAATTTTGGTTTTATAATGTTAGAATTTAAGTGTTCGATAATACGATTGGGACTTTTTTTTTTTACTTAGTAGGCCCGGTTCGAACCCTGAACCCAAGCCTGAACAAAAATCAAAATAACTAATTTTCATTCACATTTATGCAACAAAAAGTTTAAATATTTATTGTAAATGCTCGAAATAAGTTCGGAAATAAATAATCATGGATAAAATATGCATTCGATTTTATACCAATTAAGTATAAAAATGAACATTTTTCTTTGCAAATTATCGGGTAAAGGAATTTAGATCCGTCTCGACGCCATTCGCGCTCTGACTCCGCTCGTTTCCCATGGCCTTCTCTACCGCGATCAATTGGACACTATTCTGACCGTTCTCGATGTAACAGAATTTATTTTCTTTTTTGCAAGATCCCTTTGCTTTCATCTTTTGCATTTTTAGGATGCAACTGCTGACAATCGAATGGCACTTCACACTTTGTTGGCAAAGTCCAATTTGGCAGATTCCAACTGTGTATCCCAATGTCTTAAGAAATTGCTACATTCTCTGCGTCGTTTTCCCATGGACAAATTTTCTATTTTTGGGTTAATTGGCAGGCACTAATTATGCCAAAAATGAAAAATGTTTAAGTTGTCTCAGTGGTATCGGGCAGAACCATTCTTCATTAGTTCAGCCTTTGGTGAATGATTTGTTGGATGTTCATCCCATTTTTGACACCCCTGAACAAAGTATCGACGATGACTTTTGTAAGGATTGTAAATTAAAGAACGATTCCCTATCATTTTTATGCATTGGAGTGCCATTGTCATTTCAGCCTTCTCTCGTCCGTGCCATTTGCTTTTGCCATTATTAAATCAACTTAAGATTTGGCCCGACTCATCCTCGTCCTTAACGCTGCTTCCCATCGGTCGGTGCTCTGTTCGCTTATTCCCTCTTATGCACTGAAACATTACCGTTATTTGCGTCGTTCTTGGCCTGAGATTGTTCCCAAAATTCTCGTAAGAGCTCTTGATATTTTTCGAGTATATTTTTTTAAAGGAATTTGATCATGAAAAGTTACACCAATGCGATTCCTCGCCGTTTTTATGCCCTTTTTTGGCTGTTGGGCCGGAGGATAAAACAATTGAGAAGGAAAACGATGCTAAAACTGCTAGAGTATTTCCTATTCATTGTGAATTAGCAACATTAAACCTTTTAAGGTACTCGAGCCTAGCAGAGAATTTAGAAACAATGAAACCATTCGATTCGTTGCTGGCTTACCAACGGGGATATTTATCCGAATTTTGCTTTGCAATGTAACGGACGAGGAGTTAAATCGGTTCCGAATTCAGGTCCCTTAAAATATTCGAAGCTATTCCCATTTAGACTGGTTATACTAACATAGGTAAAACAAGAATCAGATTCAAAAAAACCACTGCGAAACCCACACAAAAAAAAAACTGACAAGAGGAACACAAAATTTTACAATTAGCGTTAAAAAGGGAAAGATAAAAATACTTACTTAAAACACTCAAAAGTTTCTTTTTGTTTTATATAATTTGAACAAAATTAAGGATTCTTTCAATCAATAAAATTTTAATAAATCGAGGTTTTGATGGGTTTTTTTTAATACATAACGCCCTTTTTGGTGCCTTTTATATAACGACATAGCACCAATTCTCTTTTTTTTAGATTGAATATCCCGACCAGACTTTCGACCTTCATCGACCAAGGCGCGGGGACTTTCTAAGACTGGACAGTGCAACAGTTCATTTGCAGACTAATGTTGTCGTTTCGGCTCAAAGATGGGCGACTTCGGCATCAGTCATTTTCACTCCTGGCATTCTTTCAACGAAAAGTGATGAAAGTGTGGCACAAAGAATCGTTGGAAAGGGACCAAAGGATTCTTTAAACCAACACATAATGCCTTTTGCAAGCGCAGAAAATATCGCGAGAAAATGCAGAATCTCCTTCAACATTCATCCGATGCAGCAAGCCTAATCCCCCCCCCCCCCAAAAGGCGTACATTGTTTCTTATTCATTTTAATTCTCATAAAAAAGAATAGCGTTAAAAATTCGTATAATTAATTCTCCAAAAGCTTCCTACAATTAAACTCAAATTTTGGGGGATATTTCTTTTGAAAATTTGCAAAGATTTTTTAGCGACTTGAATTCCCAGTCATATTGTTTAATATTATGAAGCTTTTTAGTCTAATGTTGTAACGAAACACTAATAAAATACGCGCTGATTATCAGCGATGGCAACTCGGCATGCAATGAAAAAAAACTTTGACTCAGACCAAGTGTTGATGCCATGTAATTCAACACATACTCAAAAAAATAAATAAATTTAACAAATTTATTAAGTTCAACTAAATGTTGAATTTCGGGTTAGGGTTCGGAAATTCGTCAAATAGAGTTCAAATTCATGATTCAGCGGCCCCGAAAACCCCTGGAAACACGTTTTTTATCAATAAAACTAAATTTTTTTATGTGGGTCAAACTGTATAAGTACCGGAAATTATTAGTCATTTTTACTTGGAAAAAATTTTTTAAATGAAATCTTTGAGGATTTGGCCTAAAAAATAACAAAGCCTCACCCAAAAAATCACAGGTCTCAAAGCCAGATTTTGAAAATTTGGCTTCATCGGACTCTCAAAAATCTTTGGGGGCCTAAAGCCGCACACTTGCAAACCCTGGATATTACAAAAGCACTGTATTATTACTAGAGACCAGATTCAAATTTACGGATCCCGCTGCGGGATTGGGACTCAATATTTTTTGGTGGGACGAGATCCCGCGGGATTAATCCCAAAATCACGTTTTCCAAAAAATGCGGACTGGGATCCCGCAAATCCCGCGCGTGATCCCGTTCCGCGTCGTCTAATTATTACCGAAAATATACTTTATATGAAAAATTTGAATGTGATGAAACAACAAATGAAAAAGACAAAAATAGATCAAGTATTTTGAATGTATTGTAACAAAAAGAATAGCGTAACATTCTTTGAACATGGCAATGAGCGGCAATCAAATGAAGGAGCGATTGGACTACACAACGCTTTGAAAGGAGGGAAATGCACGCAACAAATAAAATGTTTTAAAAAACGGGTCAGTATGTTTCATTGGACCAATTAGTAAACTAAGGCTCTTACCGGACCAGCTCCCGTATCAGCGAACTGATCCGGCCGATGAGAAAATCATTTTCAAAAATCCGCTGTTTTTAAAACTTAAATGGTTAAATTTTTAAAGTTTAAGAGCAGACTGAACTAAGGACTGAATGTCAAAAATGTTATGAAATAAGAAAGGTAGTAGCAAATTTTTCAAGAACCATTACTTAATTTTTGGGAAAATCTTTGCAAACCAAACCAAAGAAACTGAAACATACAGACTCCGAATTTATATAAACGATTTAAAGGTAATGAAAAATTCCTACTCAAAAATATTTCATAACAATGATAAAATGCTTTGGAATACAATTAAAATCTTAGACTGGAAATTTTTAAATTGAAAACAAACAATTCTATATTTGATAAAATATACTAGTAATAGGTTGGTTCATAAGTATTGACCCTGATAGAAAAATAATTTATTTTGGATTTTCTGTTAAATTTATCTTCTCCCATATATAACTAATTATTGTTTTCTTTTTTTAAATCAAAAATCTCTCAATAAGTCAATAATATTTAAACCAACCTATAAAAATGTGTAAATTTAAATGACGAATTATGTTGCTTTTTGAAAAAAATTTGCTATAGTACAACTATAAAGAATTGCAGTTAGGTTAGTTAGTATTGGGATGGACAATAAGTCTGTTTTCATCATTTATTAATTTGTTTGATTTCTGACCTAAAAGCCAATTTTTTGGTCATTTAATACGCTCAATTCTAAGGCATTCTTTGATTTTTGGTATGTGTTAAAACAAGAGATAAAGAAATTAACCGACTTATTAACCATCCCAATAATTTATGGAAAACAACAAAGTTTACAGAAACTTTAGTAACTTACAATTAGTTAGATTTAAAACCAAAATGATTTTAGTCTCTCTTACTCACTTGCAATCCAATTTTTCAAAATGTTTCCTCGCGCTTTGAATGTTCCTTAAAACAAATTATAACGAATTCACTCCCTCGCCCTTTTGTTGTAAAAGCTTTTAGGGAAAGGCGCTGTCGGGGAAAATTTCTTTTTTAATTTTATGAAATTCGTAAATAAATATTTTTCAGAATTGCAATTATTTTCCTTTTCACCCCTTTTGCCGGGGACCCCCCCCCCCCCCTATTTTTTTGTGTATGAGAACGACCCTTGGACATGACTCACAAGTCAATGGGTTAAAACTTGCATTTTTATGGCAGCCGACGAAATGTTTCCATCCGACAGAACCAACATAACATAAGTGTTGTAAGTGAAGCCTAGCAATGAATAGCAATAAATATTACTTATAATTAATTATTTACTAAAATCACTTTCAATGAATGCAGCAAAAGTGCTGTTGCGAATTTCGATGCTTTCAAACTGTGAACCCATGCGACTTTAAAAACTTTGTGTGGTAAAAGAAAGCAAATTTTAAATACCTGCAGGAAAGTTTGAACTGTTTGATAATATTGGACACTTTTTCAAAGCGATGGATGTCCTCGTGCTTTGCCCTCTGCGCTTGAGCAATCACAAGAAAAGTGGCCTTTTCAAAGAGTAAAATCTGAAGGGGAAGGGCGCGTCATGGCGACTTTTCCAACCACCTCATCCGCGTCCATTATGTCGGCGAATTTCTTTAATTTGTGCTCCATTGAGCTCACATTTGGAACCAATTGATAAACAATTGCTGACCACGCATTGTAAAGAGTTTCGTCCCAAATCGATGAGCGAAAGCATTGAATTATCGGATTGGCGTGTTGACGGAGAGCGGTGGCTTCCGAAAGTTGGTTGATGTCCCTCTCCTTGTCAAAAAATATCTAAAACAAAAATATATCTTCAAAAAAGCAGATTTTCTGACTTTATCCCTCATTTCCTCTTGGATGAGATCCATTTTGTGGACCAAACAAAACACTTTAGCCATTGGCGAATTTTGCATAAGCGCCTCCAGGCAAGACTGATAATTCCGATAGTCCTTTTGCACCTCTCTGCTTTCCACATCAAAAACATAGATGAGAACCTAAAAAGAATTTGGTAATAAAAATACACAGGGTGTCAAGTTTTTCTGAGATGAAATTTTGCGGATCTAAATTTTTATTCATGCTTTTTTGCTTGAGACACTAAAATGCTAAAGCACTAAAAATCTAAAATAAAATCACCTGAACATTTTTAAAAATTTGGTCTCTTTGTGCAGTCATATAATTTTCCATGAATGTTTCTTGGCCACCACAATCCCACAGATGAAGGACCATATTACCCAAAAATCTGTAAATTGCTTCTTCTGGTTATTCAAGAATGCGTTGCAGTTACTTGACGTGCGCATGTTCCACTTCCATTGTAGGGCCAAGACGGCTTGTGTCTCTCGCAATGTAATTTGCAAAGATGATTGAACGCATGCTTGTTTTGCCCGCTCCACTCTTTCCCATAAGCAAAACTTTCCGTTTGGACATTTTTCAAAAAACAAAATACAGCTATTATTGTATTTATATCTTGAAAAACGGATGATTGATTGTGATAAAACACTGACTCAATTATAATTCAAATGGCCTAAGGTTCCTGGATTTATCCAGGAAATCCAGGTCCAGATCAAATGTGAAAAAAAAAATCCAAGTCAGGCTTTTTTCAAAATTCCGAGCTCTAATTAGTAAACTGGAAACTTTTCATATGAAATAATATTTGTGGCGAAATGTAAACATAAAAAACAGAAATTCCACGTCGAATGGCTCTCTCTTTCTTTGAGTTTACAATCGTTTTTGGCTATTTTCGTAAAAATCTCTAGGAATTATTCTTTTTATTTGCTTTTTTTTCTTCATTCACTTAATTTGTATATCATAATGGCTACCTGGGATGAATATCTCCAAAATCAACTCAATTGTGATGGTCTACAAATGGCTTGGAATGTTTTACCACACTCGCGATTGGATGCTCAGAAATTGGTTATTCCTGTGTCAACGTTCTTCACACCTTTAAAGGTAATCCTCCAAAACAGGAATATTTGATTTAATGAATTTTAATTTTTGAGGAAAAACCAACGGATCAACCAAAACAACCTCCACTTGAATATGATCCAATTTTCTGTCAAAAATCGTCATGTAAAGCTGTTCTGAATGCATTATGGTATGTTTATTAATATATTCGACTATTTTATTAGGTTGAAAACTTTCGCAAGACGTCGAACTATCTCATTTTTTCCGCCCACCCATGCCCGGAACGGTCCAGGCTACGTTTTCTTTTTCCCGTCGGCGCATGTCGGTAACCGCCGACATCCCCACCTAACCTAAAACCCTCCCCGGTTATTTGTTTTTCGACCGCTATTATTCATACATGGAAAGAGAAAGGGGCTAAATTCCAAAAACTGACTCGGCTTATTTATTAATTTTATTGACCAATATAAATAGCCAAATTTTTCTGATCCGCCTAAAGCGTTTACGCTTCAGCACCATTATAAAAAAATTGCCTATCAGTAGTATTTTAAAGGATTTTTCCTCAATTTTAATGAAATGTCTATTTTTAATTTACAATTCCTTAATGAAATCCAAAGTTAGCCTTTATTCTAAATCATTCTCATTGTCAGCATGGTCGACTACCGGACAAAAGTGTGGGTGTGCCCGTTCTGCAACCAGCGAAACCCTTTCCCGCCGCATTACGCCGCCATTTCGGAGGAAAATCGACCGCCAGAACTCCACCCTCTTTTTACGACAATTGAGTACACGTTGAAGGTGAACGCGCAATACAATACTTGTGGATTTCTTTTTCATTTGTCAGTTCACTAATTCAGAAGGCGACCACTTTGCCCCCAATTTTTCTGTTTGTCATCGACACGTGCATCGCCTCGGAAGAGCTCAAAGCATTGAAGGAATCGCTGCAAAAGGCCATTTCGTATTTGCCGGCCGACGCACTCATTGGACTGATTACTTTTGGGAGAATGGTGGAAATTCACGAGCTCAACGTGAAAGGCATGGCACGGTCTTACGTGTTCAAGGTGACTTTACACAGAAAACATTTTCAAAATCAAATTACCCCCAAATGCCTTGGGTAATGAAAGGTGTGATCTCTGCGCTTGCTTCGGTCCGTTCGGTCATCACTTCTTTTTCTTCCCCATCATTATGTTCCCTCCAATTCTGTTGAAGCGTTTTCGGACAATGGCATTTCTTCTTCCCGCCTATTTTAGAAGATTAATTATTCTTTAATGGATGATTCATTGTAGCGTTTTTTGTGCTTCCGCTTTTGCTTACCAGCACATAAGCTGCGTCGAGAATGGAGAGCTGTTTTGAGTTGGCACCCAAAATGCCATGCCCTCGTTGTCCATTTTGTTGTTCCGTTGTGTATCTCATAAACGGGGCTGTGTCGGAAGGGTCGTCTCCAATTTGGCCATTCACTTCGGTTTCACTGCTGCGCCTCAAAAGATCGCCAAGGATTGAGCGGTATTCGTCCGCATCCAAGTTGACCACTGTTGTTTTGGGTGGGTGGAAAATGCCGAATTTAATGAACGGATTGATGCTCGAAACTGCCGAAATGCAATTTCCTGTTGTCAAAGTTAGGACCAATGCAATGAATGGAATGGGAATCAAAGTGAACAGCACCATTTTCTTCACTCTTTTTAGTCTCTGACAAAAGGAAGGAACTGCTCTGGGTTTCGTTCTTTGTTTTTTGAATTAAATAAACGCAATTTATTTGAATGGAGTGGACAATTAGCTAATGGCCCTTTAATTGCTCGTCCGCTAATTCGACGTCAACATTTTCCTAAAATAGCATTTCCACTTGCTTTATAGAATTGCTCCTTTGAAAAATTGTTTGAATTATTCCTCCTTCGAATAAAGAAATGGCATGACGAATGTTAATGTTATTTCACTAATAACACGACAATAACTTTTCTCCAACTTCCGACAAATAATTAAGATGACGCTTCTTCTTTAGAACGAAGTTCACATTAATTTGGCCTCATGGGAAATTTTAATTTATGGCGCTTTTTTGTAAGGTTTTGTCTTGCAAAGGATGAGAATAAATTTCGAAATAAATACGGCAAAAAGGCTCTGTGATTAAAATTTAATTTTAAACCTTCTTCCTCGTGTGATTTTCTTTCTTTCTTTGCCCATTATGTAAATTAATGCTGGCTTTTAGGGGTAATTAAATTGTTGCTCATTTAATTCACTACTCTTTACGTCATCATGAAATACACCCCTCGTTAATTGCATTTCTTCTCAAAATGTGTTTGAAAATGGTTTTTCGGTTTTTTAGATAAAAAATTCATTAGTATGCAACGAGATAAATATGCAGTTTAATCACTTCCCTTTTTTCTGTTTAGGGAACAAAAGAAGCAAACCCCAAGCAGTTGCGTGATATCATTGCCTTGCAAATTGGCCTTCCGTCTGCGACTGTCCGTCGTCAATCGGCTGCTTCTACGCCCGTTCCTCACCACCCAATCCAACAGCCATTGATAAATGGAGTCCACCCCGGAGTTGCGCCTCTCGGTGGACCGCCATTTGCCGGAGGGCCACAAATCCAAAGAGGGGGGCCGCAATTCCCCGCTGCGGCCCATCTGCCCCAGGCACCACAAACGGCGCTTCCAAACCCTCTCATCGGCGGTGCTTCAGCAGCGCAAAATGTTTCCAATAAATTCCTCCAAGTAAATTTAACAATCAGCTGACGGCTCAAAGGGCAACTGATCAAAACTTTAGCCCATTTCGGAATGTGAACTTTCCATTGGAGAACTCATCGAGAAGATTCAAACTGACCGATGGCCCGTGCCCCAGGGGCAACGTCCGCTCCGTGCCATCGGCGCAGCCCTTTCTGTCGCCATTACTTTGCTCGAGGTCGTTTTTTGTCAGTCGTTCAAATTTCTTGAATCAAGCGACCTATTAAGGTGAGCTTTCCGAACACAGGCGCAAGGATAATGTCTTTCATTGGAGGGCCCAGCACTCACGGGCCCGGGATGGTGGTCAACGAAGAATTGAAAGACCCGATACGATCCTGGCATGACATCAAAGAAGACAACGTCCCATTTATGCGCAAGGTCGACGGGTTTAACACCATACGTATACAGGCGGTGTCTCGAGACACCCCCTCGTTGTAAGAGGCTTCGGACACTCCCCACCCCCTTTCTCTCTCCCATCGTTCGTCGTAAGGGGCGGGGGCCGTGGAGGGGGGGGGGGATTTAAATTTTGAACAAATACACCTGTGTATATAACCATTCACCGTTCCATTTGTTTTGGCCGGGTCAATTGAGCTGTATTTGACATATTCAACCTAATATTTGGCGCTACAATGGTGAGGGAAACAAACGCTCATTGAGAACTTTTAGGCTTTCAAATTTTACGACGCATTGGCTGAACGGTCCGTGAAAAATGGGCATGCCATTGACATTTTCTCGTGCGCCCTTGACCAAACCGGGCTTTACGAAATGAAGTCGCTTTACAACAGTACAAATGGGCTCGTGGTGATGGCCGATTCCTTCGATTCGACTCTTTTCAAACAGACATTCCAAAAAGTGTTTGAAAAGGACGCTGATGGAAATTTGAAAATGACTTTTAACGCCACTTTAGAGGTGACGTTATTATTTTTATTTTATTAAAAATGATTGTTCGGGTTACAGGTCAAAGTTAGCAATGGACTCAAAGTCGAGGGGATTCTCGGCTGTTGTTCTTCGATCAATGCCAAAAATTCGATGGTTTCAGACACTGAAGTTGGCATTGGTGGCACAACACAATGGAAATTTTGCTCCCTTACCCCTCGGAATACAATTGCCGTGGCGTTCGAAGTGTCTGGACAGGTTCGAAATTATCACAGAAAAACGAGTTACTCCGCATAATGAAAAGTTAAATTATCAATAAATAAAAAAAATATTACCCCTGGCGGGAGTCGAACCCGCGTCGCCGGTTTAGGAGACCGACGCCTTAGTCCACTAGGCCACAGGGGCTCCGGTTGAAACAATTTTATTTTTTCCTAAATCAATCTTTTTTTTTCTTCCTCTTTTAGCACGGCACTGGCATTCCTCAAGGTGCACGTGCGATGCTGCAATTTATCACCCAATACCAACATTCGGATGGACATCGGCGAGTCCGAGTGACCACCACTTGTCGTTCATGGGCCGATATGGAAGCGAATAAACAGTCGATTGGGTATAGCTTTGATCAGGACGCCGGCACTGTTTTTATGGCTCGGTTGGCTTCTTGGAGAGCGGCTAATGAGAATGATTCGCCTGACACATTACGATGGTTGGACAGAAGTCTCATTCGATTGGTAAGCAAATTTTGATTTGACTTTTTATTCCGGGAAATGTCCAGAAAAGAGAAAGGCAAAAGAATATAAGCTTTGGGTTTTGCTGGTGACTTATTTCACTATCAAGCCCCGGGCATTTCTCTACTTCCATTGTGAATTCCAATCTTAAACATTTATTGTTAAGGTACAAAGATTTGGAGATTACCACAAAGAAGACCCTGCTTCACTGAAACTTACCGACAAATTTTCTCTGTTCCCTCAATTTATGTTTCATTTGCGCCGTTCCCAATTTCTGCAAGTGTTTAACAATTCTCCTGATGAAACTGTATACTACCGGTTTGTGTTTTAGTTTTATTTATTTATTTTATATATCTTTTTCAGCCATATTTTGATGGGTGAAAATGTTTTTGAAAGTACGACGATGATACAGCCTCAGCTGTTCTCCTATTCTTTCAATGGACCTCCGGAACCCGTCCTTTTGGACTCGTCGAGTATTTTGCCTGACCGCATTTTGCTAATGGACGATTTCTTCCATGTCTTAATTTACCATGGACAGGTCCTTTCTTCTTTTGCAAGTGATTCCAATGAGTAAAACACCTTTTTTAAGACAATTGCTGCTTGGCGAAAAGCCAATTACCAAAATGACCCCCAATATGCTTCGTTCAAGCAGCTGCTCGACGCCCCCGTGCAGGATGCCACGGCCATCATCCAAGACCGTTTTCCAGTGCCTCGATACATTGTGACGGAATATGAAGGCTCACAGGTTTTCAGAAGCGGAAACAGCTGCATCCATCTTCATCCAATCTTCCTTTTAGGCTCGCTTTTTGCTTTCCAAAGTGAACCCGTCGTTGACCCACAACAACCCGTATTCTCAGGTGAATGAATGAATAATATTCAGCCCATTTGAGGAAATTATAATTTCAGGAGGGCGGTGCCCCCGTGTTCACGGACGACGTTTCCATGCAAGTGTTCATGGAACACCTGCGAAAGTTGGCAGTTTCCGCTTCGTCATGAGTGTTGCATTGTGCGTGGCAAATTTATGCGTAAAGCATTGTTTTGTTACCATAATTATGACCATGGCTGACTGAATGTTTCCCTTCGTGACACATTGTTTCGTTGTTTTTTTCCATCATTTCGATTGATTCCATGTGATTTTGTTATTGTAATAATTATATTTTAACGGGATTTGAATGGTCGAAAATAGTAATCAAAAGACAGTTATTTGTTTAGTATTTTTTATCCTCAAATTTAATTTATTAAACCTCTAATTGTAAGACGTTTAAAATGCACGGCCAATCGAATAATGCAATAGAGAGATTTTTGAGGACAGTGGAAGTAATGCTGGACGTCCTTAAATTCATGGATTATTACCAGAACTGCAAAATGGAACTGACATCGATTGGTTTCCGATCGGTAATCGACCGCTACAGAAACGAATTGGCATTGTGCCAATTCTTCCAAATTCAACTCGTGAGTCGCAAAGAATTTTCTAAACTTAAATTTCATGGCCGTACTTTCGCATTTGAATGCCGTTTTGTGATTTTTTCATAAAAAGGCAACTCGTACACAGACTTAGGCCTTAGCTTTAGGTCAAGGCCTAAGCTTCTATTGTACGACTTGCGTGTGTAAGAGTTGGCATTGACCCGCGCTCACGGCTCTATTGCACTTTGAGTCCTATCAATTGACAATACCTGGTTTTTACACAATAACTTTGTTCATGTTCTAACAAACCCTATATTTTTCATTCGAAAGCGCAAAGTCTGAATAATGTAATAATACGAGAAAACAACAGAATTCTAACATTTAAACAAAGTTATAAACGAAAATACCTAATCAACAAAGACTCATAAAATACCTTTGGACTCATAAAAGTCGATTGGACTCATAAAGTGCAATAGAACAGCACCTCCTCTGCTAAAATGTTTTGTTGTTCACTGTGAATCTTTGTTTTGAAACCTGAACTTCCTCAGATTCCCGAACCCGCCGTTACGCTTACCGTATACCGTCGTGCCATCGAAATCACTGAACATTTCTACGGTATAAATCCATCGGAAGAATCAGCCGCAATTGAAGAAGAGATGGGAAATGAAGTGCCATTTGCAAGTTTACTGGCGACTGACTGCTCGCTCTTTTGTTCAGAAATGGGTCCGACTTCTCGCGCAAAAACCGCCACTTTTCGCATTTCCCGATATTTCCTTTGGCTCGCAAATCCAACATGACGGAATTGACAGTTTTTTGTTGTTCATCGCAAAGAATGGTGAGATGTTAAAACCATCCATACACAGAGAGAGAGAGAGGAAGAGGGGGAGGAACAGGAAAAGAGTGTGGAAGAGAGAGAGGGACATTAAAAAAAACAGAGAAAGCGAGAGAGAGAGGGGGGGGGGGATTAGAAAAAGAGAGGGAGGGGGGATAGGAAAAGAGTGTGAAAGAGAGAGAGGGACATTAAAAAAAACAGAGAAAGCGAGAGAGAGAGAGCGGGGGGATTAGAAAAAGAGAGGAAGCGGGAATAGGAAAAGAGAGGGAGGGGAAGAGGAAGAGAGTGGACGAGAGAGACAGACACCCAGGCGAGAATGTTCAGAAGACGATGAACAGGCGAAGCTGTGTTTGGAGCTCCCTCTGTACCCTGAGACCTCCGATGACCTCGCCCTGGTCCGCTTTTGGCTTCTTCAGCTTTCCCGAGCCCACTTTCGCTGGATGGACTTCGGTTTGTCCCTCCCATTGCGTCGCCACTCTCTCCCTAAGGTCGCTTCTTCTTCAACCCTGATCTGATCAGTGCTTTCCTGCCTTCCCCAAATGGCCCCCCCTCGTCTCTTCGTCCTTCGTCTTTGCTTTTCCACTGTCATCATTTGTCCCTCAAAATGGGCGTTCCCGATGAGCAACACAACGAACGCTTTTTGCGATTTGCTTTCGCTTTTCCGGTGGCCCATTGTCTGACTCTTCGCTGTGGCCTTTATTTCGAAGGGATTCTCGAACTGCTTCTGAAGGTGCATCCGATGCTTATCCCTCCCACCCGACAACATTCAGTGTGGCCATCGCATTGCCTCCGTCGTTATGCCCGTGGGCCCTGTCCATTCGACGGTGGAGTTGCAAAATCTGCTCATTCATGTAAATGCCACCAAAAAACCAAAAACTCAAAGCATTCTTTCCAGGGATAGAGTTACGAAGTCATAAAAAAAATTAAAATTTCGGTTCCAATCCAAAAAAAGTCGAAATTCCGCGCCATTTCTGATTCTTTTTTTTTCAAGTGAGAAGGAAATGGGACTAAAGAAAGTTGAAATTCAAATTTGTGTGCTTTAGCACGCTGAGAATGCGCTGAACCCCTTGGCTATGGTTGGGCTCATTGACTTCCGAAATGTTGACGACTTCCCATGGCCCGATTTGCGTTCTTCGAAATCTCTCGGGAGGACCGTGGAGAACGACCTCACACATTCGAAATATTCCTTGTCCAATTTGCACTTTATCAACGTGTACTTCACTATAACAATTGGCCATTTGCACGGCAGCAACGAATTCAAACGCTTTTCCATCCAACGGACTGTCAATGGACCAAAAAAGGCCATTTGAACAAACGAAATGAAATGGCGACGATCTCCAATGGATTTACTGCAAAATTGCCGGACTTTTAAATTGCTATTCATTTGCTCGTTCTTCTGCTGTTTTGCTGTCGTCCCTCCTCTCTAATCCTCAACTCATCCATCTCAGAATGTGTTCTGTTCTGTCTGTCTCTTTTTTGGATCGTTTTATTTATTCCACCAAATCATTTTGGGTATACTATTGTCAACCCCCCCCCCCCAGAAAAAATGTCACAAATGATATACCAATCGTTAAAAACTCAATGAGAGAATTCGGCACTTTAACATTTTTAAATGATCAAAACCTTGACAAATTTGGTATCATTTGAAAGCTCTTTTTTTCTCAATTAAATAAAATTGCGATTTTTTGTGTTCCAATTGGTCTTTTCCTTCACTTCCCATCCCTTTTAAGTTAAGCTTTCCTCACAATTTGCTTGTTTTCCCTTTTCTGCACTTTTCCTTTCTTTGGTCCCTTTAAGAAATTTATGGCGAATTGAGGCGGAAATTGCCTTCCTTTGCGCATCGCTTTGAATTATGCGCCCCAGCAAAGAGAAGGATCATTAGCATTTATGTGTTTGTTGTTATTTATGTGTGCGCCAGTGGTCAATTGTTCCGCCCGCTCTTTGCTTTTCCCCCCCCCCCCCCCCCCCTCAAAAAAAAGGTTGAATTTTTGGGACAAATGATTGTCTGATGGGTGATCACTGATCACCCGTCGATTTCTTTTGACCCTTCAAATCCCTTAAACGGCGGCGGTATTGTGCCGTTACACAAAGGCCAAAAAGGGGGGGGGGAGGGAATGAGTGCCCAAAAGGGAAAGGCGATCCGATTTCTTTTCATCTCGTCATAATATCCTTTCTTGGTTTGTGCAATAAAAATAAACTGTGAAGGAGGATGGTTTATGCTTTGCCACCGTATCAATTTCTTTGTTTGAACATTGGCATTTCTTCTATGACCCTTCCGCCGGGGGAGGGCTTTTGCTAACTCATTGAAGCGCAACAAATTGGGAATGCATAAAGGGGCTTGGTGAACTGCTTGACTTTTTGTGTTTGCCGCATTTGACTCGTAATGACACCAAATGACCCCCCCCCCCCTCCTAAATTGCCCAAAAGTCACCCTCCTTTCTCTTCCTTTCCATACCCCTCAATTTTTTCGCCTTTGGCCATCATTCCTTCTCTCCCCTTCACTCTCCTCCCTCTCTCTCTTCTCCTCTCTTTCGTTCTCTCTCCCTCGCCTCTCTCTCTCTTTTTTTGGCTTTCCATTGCTTTGGGCAAAGTCCGTTTAACTGATACTTCGCCATTCTCTCTTTTCAACGGGTCATTTCTTCGTTTTGGGAATGCATATTCGGCATTTTCATTTTGCTTTTCTTTCAAATATTTTGACAGTGCCTTTCATTTTATTCCGTCACTCAATATTTTTCACATAATTCGAAAATTTTGTCCGAAAATGGGCCATTTTTTGTTTGTGTTTGAAGATTCAGGTGGTACCAATAGGCGCCTCTAAGTACTTTTTATGGATTTAGTTTATTTCTAAGACTCAACCCCTCCAAATAAGCACAATTCAGAACTCTTTTTTCATTAATTTTCAACGACATTTGCCCAATTCTTTCCTTGGATTTTCAATCCCCCCCCCCTCCCCCCGCTGTCTTCGCGCATTCTCTTCCCCCCCCCCCAACTGAGCGATTATCCTTTGCATGAGAATGCCTTTTTTGGATGGATTGGCCATTCATTCATTCGTCCCCTCATTTCTTTTCACTTTCATTGTTCTTCAGCCTAATACAATTATTTACGAAACCTACTCTTTTCTTCCTTTTCTTCCTTTTTGTCGTTTTTGAATTATTTGAATTAATTTACTTTCTCGAAAATCTCTCCATTGCCGCAAAATTTTCATAAGAATTTTAGTTTGGTTCGGCATCAATGTTTTTAAACTTAGAGATTAAGCAAATTGGAAGTGACGGCCCTTCCCATGGCGGCGGTGGGGGGATATTTTCGCCAAAACCCCCCTCTAATCCCTCCCTTCACCGGCCTCTTCCACCATCTTTCCCAGAACGAAGAGATGGCGTGCCAAGATAAAGCTGGGAGAGGTTGCAGGAACAGCGATGAGCAACTCATCCCCGACCTTCCTCACTCCATTTTGAGTATATTTGGGAGGAACAGAAACTCCCCCCCCCCCCCCGCTTAAACCCTCGGAATCCGCGCAAAGGCCGACCACGAATCACTCGCTGATCAGGTCACATCAAAACACAGGTCGAGTTTTCGAATGCTTAAACGAGAGTGGGGATTCTTTCTCTCTCTCTCCTCGTGTTTTTTTCGTCGCTCTGTACTTCCACAATTGCTTCTCCTTTCTCTTTGGTTCGTCTGCTGCTGATCCCTCCCCCTGCTGTTCTCCCCTCCCTCCCTCCTTTCTTACCTCAGGGCCATTACACTGCCCAGGGCCACAGAAGCGAGTGCCCAGTTGCCCCTTCTATTCTCCCGATTCCCTGAGGCTTTTTCTTTCGAAAAGCTTTTGTTTTCCCAAATCCGTTTCATCTTTACAAAGAGAGAGAATTTTGTTGGCAATGGATACGACGGGTCATCGGGGAGAAGGAGGGGAGGGGAGGCGGGGGGGGGGGGGGGGGGGGGGGGAGGGCAAAGTGAGGGGGGGGGGGGGGTGGGAGGGTGCAGGCAGTTGGTGTGGCTGTTTGGGTGTTGTGCCGTTTGCTTGGAGATTACTGTAGGCCGTCGTCCGAGGCCAGAAGATTGCTTGCTGCTGATTTGATCCCTTCCCCTCCCCTTTCCTTCTACGCAATCACAATGGTTGGTGCCTTTCTCCTCCCCTTTTCCCTCCCCAAATCTCAACAAACCACAAATTCCCCTCAATATGCGCTTCGTCATCAGTTCCTTCAATCCTCCTTCTCCATCACAATTTTCCACTTTGACCTGCTGTCATCTGCTGTTCCTTCCTTCGAAATCAAAGCTTTCTTTCTCCTTTCTCTCCCCCTTTTTTCCTCCCTTTTGTTTTGTGTCCAAAAAGTAAGGTAATCATCACCAAATCCAATAATTTTGAGGATTGCCAAATTCAGTCATTATTCCGTTTTCCCATTCTCTGCCATCCATCGCAATGCTCCCCCCCCCCCCCCTCTCCCACACATCCATTCTTTCATTCATAATGCCCCAATCGTTTCCTCTGCCGGCGTTCCCTCCGTTTGTTTTTCTTTGCCGCTTTTCACTTATTGCTCCTCCTTAGCCCATCAAATGATGCCAATCATCCTCACATAACTTTTCCATCAATTTTCATCAACTCTCAGGCGCGATTAATAACCCTTCCCCCCTCCCCCGGTCGATTGCAACTCACTCACTCCATCACTTTGAGTTCCCCCCCCCCCCCTTTCGCACATGCATTTGTCCGTGTGTCATCAATCCGAGCAGTCCGTTCCCCGGACTGATTGATTTATGGACGAACGCAAAACGGCGAATGGACATTTTACAAGGCAATAATTCTCTTTATCGGCATGAATTGCTGCACAAATTGGTGGCGAAGATGAATGAATGTTGCGAATTTATTGGCATTGATTTACAAAGTTTAATTTGTTCTTAATTTCCCGCGATAATTCATAAAAAAGCGCAAAAAGACAAATGACCAAAGTGTTTGTTCTCTCTTTTGTGGCACTTTCTTAACGCCAATTTTGGCATTTTTCTTTTGCTTTTTTGGTTCGTTTATTTTCCTATTTCAATTCTAAGATAATTTTATTAATTTTTAAAGATTTTTCAAAGTTTAAGAAAGGAATTTCACGCGTTCAATTTTAGTAATAGTTATGGACCGGTCCATAACTACTTTTAATGCTTTTCTAAATTTCTTTTTTATTTTACTTTCAATGAATCCGTCCATTTTTTGCCTATAATGCAAAGCTTTGAAAAAATTCTTTTTAGCGCATTTTGCTTTCCCATTTACTTTTTTTTGATCATGGGTCAAAGTCTAAAAACTTTTTTTTTTCTCAAAAATTTCCCAATAGTCTAACAATAAGAAGTTTTAGTTTTATAAGCATCGATCGGTGGCAATGGTCCAAAATATCCGTTTTTCGATTTTCTTTTTTAAAAAATCAGCATTTGTTATTTTTATAGAAAATCAGGGAAATGTAAATGCTCTGCTGAAGTGCCGTAGTTTGGGGGTCAATCCGTCCCGTCAATCCGAAATGCCACCATTCATTAGCCTTTGAATTATTAAAGTATTAACCACAAAGCACGTCGCTCATTTTCTTCGGTTGTTTTGCAGGTTTTGTCCCACTTTAATAAAGCAATGGCGGGACTTCCCCCGCCCCATTCGTTGTGCCATTTGTTAGCCGCCGCTTCTTACGACCAATCGCATTGGACTACTCACCCCTATCAATTCGGCGCTTTCGTGGCCCCATGCGATTCGGCCAATTGTGCGTCGTCGGAGGGCGCAACACAACGCACGCAACAATCGCCTTTTTATGCGCAACCAATCAAAAACGAATCGGTAAAAAAGGTGGGGGGAGGGATTAAAATTGAGTGAAAATTAATTGTTTCATAAAGAGGGGTGGGGAGAGAAATTTCATACGGAAAAACACCAAATTAGGTACAAAGCAATGGGATGAGAGCGAGGGTAAGCCGAGCTGCTGAAACGGCTTATTTGGTTGTTTGGGATGACGCGACGAAGAGAAAGGAATGGCATACGGTAGCGGGGGGGGGGGGGGGGGGGAGAGGCGGCGGCTGTCTCAACGCGCTGCTGGGCACCCCCCCCCCCCCCTCTCTCTCCCCCCCCCCCCTCCCCTTTTCTTTTTCCTCTGCTCCAGGCGCCTTTTCCACCCACCTCTTTCTTTCTCTTCTTTACTAAGAGCACAGATGGGGGGGGGGGTGGAGGGGAGGCCCGGATGATTGATGGCACTACGATTGGAAGGGACAGCGAAGGAAGGAAACGCGACCGACCGGTCGTTGTCGGGGAATGGCAACGAAACGGCGGAGGGGGGGGGGGGGAGGGGGGGGGGGGGGGGGGGGGGGGGGGGGGGAATGGGTGGGTAAAAAGATGAAAAAGTAGAGAAAATCGAGAGAGAGAGAGAGTGGAAAAAAGTAGAGGGTGGGGAGAGGGAGAGATAATGGGGAGGGGCAAAGAGTGGGGGAGAGGGCTCGGATAGGAATGGGTGCGGGGTAAATATTAATCTGAGGTCCCAAAATTCAAAACCCTTTATGCTTTAAACCAATCTAAATGGCCGAAAACGTGGTTAAGAATACAAATCAAGGACGGCTTGCCATTTTCATTGGGGAAAAAAGAAAGCGCGCCTCTAATCCATATTTTTAAGCAGACTAATATTTTCCGGGAGGGCGAGAGAGAGGGAAACAGAAAGTGCGGAAGAGAGAGAGGGAAGGAGACAAAAACGAGAGAGACGGAGAGGAAGGATGGGAGGAGAGAGATTTTCTTTAATTCTTTTGTAATGAGCGACAATATTTTTGTGTTTTATTGACGCCACCGTATTTTATTCCTCCGGTCATTTTGTTTTTTTAACTCCTGTCGTTAATCAGCTTAATGCTTCTGTAGCACTTAAGTAGACTGGGGAGGAAGGATTACGGCGAAAATGGGATAATCCCATTTCGCGCCAGTGCGATGGAGTGGCGGTCGGGAGATCCGTCGTTGTAGGGGGGGGGGGGGGGTTGGGATATCACACGAGGGGATAGTGTTGGGTAGGGTGGGGATATCAATTAGCTGACTTGGGGATATCGGGGGGGGGGGGGAGGTGAGTCAGCTGTTCCTTCTGTGTTTTGTTGTGTTGGCCTTCGTTTCGTTCGTTCGTTCGTTCTTTGCTTTTCTGCTGCTGGTGGACAATTGTTTTTCTGTTTGGCTGATTAATGCTTTGGATGGGTAAAAGAGTGCTTTGGTTAAACCAATTTGGTGTGATGAGTCGCATTGAAAGTGGCGTTTATCGTGAAATTGGACACTTTTGGCGCTGATTGCGTCTTTCTTGGCAGGGACGAGGCTAATTGCCGCATTTGCCATAATTAGTGAAGAATTAGACAATTTAAAATGGGTTTTCCATTAAATAGTCAAATTCTCGACAATGTAGTAATGATCGTTCGTTGGCTATTCGTTTTTGTCGCCGTCGCAGCATTTGTTGGGGCGTCCAATAATATTCCTTTGCCCGTCTTTCGCCCACAGTTGCCCCGAGGGGCGGGGCATTGGCGAAGGGTTGGCGGGGGGGGGGGAATGGAGGGGGAGGGGAGGGGCGGGCATCACTTTTACGTGACTTCGAACCACCGCCACTCAAGCGGAGTGTCAATCAAACGAGACGGGCGAAGAGAGGAGCACTCAACTGCAATTAATTTCACGGAAATATTTATTCTCTGCCACTCATCCATCGTCCGCCCCCCCCCCCCCCGCTAACAATGAGTGACTGACTGATTCGAGTTGATACATGGCGATGCTTTCTTGCTGGCCGCTGGACAATGAATGATCGCCCTGTTTTGTTATGGATGGGTCCGCGTCCTTCTGCTCTTTGACTTTTCCTTACGGCGCGCGAACCGTTGGGCAGGCGAAGGCCCATCCGTCAAAATGAAAACACAATCTGTCCCGCTCGCCCTTTCCGATCGGATTGATCCTTCCGCTGATTATCTATCTTGACACCCGATCACTCTCTTTAGCCGTCTTTAATTTGACCGATTCATTACCGACGGTTTTTAATCGCAACTTCGACTGACTCTACGGCCTTGGCACCAGTCTGAGGACAGACTGACTGACAGCAACACGGACCAGCTCATCATCATCAGCAGCGGAGATTTATTGCACGTCATAACTCACTCAGTCCGTTGCCCGACCGACGGGCGATTTTATCTGCTCGACTGATCGCCGCCGCCACAGCCAACCCATCGACTCAGCCGAATTGGCTGCGATTACCGACTTAATCGGATTATTGACACATCCATCAGCACAGAAAGACTGACGCGTCCCAAGCGATAAAAAATGTCGCAAAGGGTAAGCAATGGCACAGAAGGAAAACAAAGCGAATGGGCGAACAAATAATAATGCATTTGAAAATTAAGCAAAGCAATGACTCCAATAAATAAACGAATTATTTGACGGGGAGAGAGAGAGCATTTGCAAATGAAAAAGCATTCCCTCAGTTGAAATTGCAATCAAATAAAACAAAGTGGCGGTGGAGGGAGGACGAATTTGTGATGGGTGGGGGGGGGGCGCAATTGAATTGACAGACGGCACTGCCGGGGGCGATGGCACACTGTCCGACATTTGCCAATTGTACGACTTTCCTACCCCATAAAATGATGCCCGCCCCTCCGTTCTTTCCCCCCCCCCCCCCCGTTCTCCCCAAAATATTTATTGCCATTCATCAATCTTTTCTCGCTTATCTCCCCACTCGCAACTCTTCCCAATTATTTTTTGCTGCCAAACTAATAAATTCGAGCTGTTTAACTGCCCCCCCCCAATATTAATAGTGCCGGCGATCCGCCGTTTGCTGACCTTCGTCCTCCCATTATCCGCCCGTCCATCTCCCCCTCCCCCCCCCCCCCCACCCGTCCCATCCCGCCCTTTTGCTTGTCTCCCTTTCTCGCCTTCGCTCCCGTCTCGACCAACCCAAATTCGGCGGCAATTCCTTTCACAAAAAGTGCTGTCCGACAATCCCTCCCCCCCCTTTCCTTTCTTACGCTTTCTTCGCTGAGTGAGTGATCTTTACTCCCCCCCCCCCCCAACTGTTCTGATTATTATGACTCTTTTGTAAAATCGTTTAACTTTGGTTATTTCATTGATAATAACATTCATTCTCTGTTTGTTTTTTGCTTGGATAAGTGCAAAAGAATCGTTGCAACTGATTTTTATTCAAACTAAAAGTGTTGTGATATGGCCAAGATGGGGCGAAGGAGAAAAAGAGACGCAATTGCGATAAGGGACAGACGGATAGAGTTTTGAGAGTTTTGGAGACCAAAAGGTCTCCTACTATTTTGGCATTTCTTTACCGAATTTGACTCTTTCGTCAAATTGGTCCTTCCCATTAATCTTTCAGTCCTTCGATTTTCTAACAGCGAAAAGCGAGTGGGCAGCAGCAGCTGCTTAAGCCAATTAACTGTTGGAGGGGGGGGGGGATGAGTTTAAAGAGTTTAAATGCTTTGGGACCGATGAGTTTGGGGATTTACTGAGTTGGCTGTTGCTAGAAGAGAATAAATCCCTCTAAAATTAATTGTTTTGATGCTTCTTCATTGGCCATTGTCCACTTCAGCAGTATGGCGACCCGTCCTGCTACAGCATCACGCCGCTGGGCACCGCTTCTGCCGAAGGCACTTCCGCCGCGGTGGACAATTCGCAGCTGTACACCTCAAGCAGTTCGCTCGACCATCACCAACAGCAGCACCACCAATACTCCTCCGCCCTCAATCTGTTCGCCTCAGGTGCCTATCCCGCTACTCCCGCTGCTCTGATGCATTCGGCGATGGGCCCTTTGCTGGGCGGTGGGGGCACGTTGGGCGTGTTGAGCGGAAATGAGGAGTCGGAGCAGATGAAGCGGGACAAGGACCTCATCTACAGGCAGGCTGACCCCCCGGGGGCCATTCAAATGGGCAATTTCAGTCACCCGCTTTTCCCACTGCTCACCGTCCTCTTCCAAAAGTGCGAATTGGCCACTTGCACTCCCCGGGAGCCTTTCCGCGAAGGCGACCAAGTGGACACTTCCCACGTGTGCTCGGCCTCTTCATTCGACGAGGATTTGGCCGAGTTCGCAAAGACCGTTCAGGTCAACAAGCCTTACTATGTGCCGAACGCCGAATTGGACTCACTGGTGGGAAATGGGAGGGGAGGAAGAAGGGCATTTCAAATTCAGATGCTGAATTCCATCCAAGTGCTGCGCTACCATTTGTTGGAGTTGGAAAAAGTGAGTGCCGGCGGGGGCGTCTCTTTCATTTGCTTTATCATTTTGCCTAATCTTTCCCCCACAACGTTTCTCGCCAATGCCCTCCCCCCCCCCCCCCACTTTCTCGTCCAAATTCACTCTTTAACCTTTTCCTTTTTTCGCGGGAAATGCGAAACGGCTTTGACCCATTTGATGTTTTATCTGTGGGAGTCTGTCTCCCTCATTGGTGCAAATTCGGGGGAATTGCGGTTGGACCGACGGGTGCCCCCCCCCCATTCAGCAGCGGCGGGTCTTTTTTGAATGTGCGCAAATGGGCAGCGGTGGAGAGGGGGGGGGGGGTATCCTGCAGAGAGAGAGAACGAATGAAATTGATGAGGGAAGGGGGGGAGGGGAGAATGCAAATGGCAAATGTAATGGGAAGAGAGGAGGGGGGGGGGGGGAGACGAAAAGAGAGAGAGAAATGGACAGAGAAAAGACAAAAATATTTCCAAAATCCCAAATTTGCGGCAAAATTAAGTGACGAGGTGGGGGGGGGGGGCTTTATTATTTGTTATTTTGGAATTGAAAAAAATGAACAACTGTAAGAATTTTGGATGATTACTGTATTTGATTTCGTTTTACTGTTCTGTTTGTGCCAAAAGGTGCACGAACTGTGCGACAATTTCTGCACGAAATACGTGAACAAAATCAAAGAACGTACTCAAATGGACATCAACGCGGGTGAACAGGCGCCGCCACCGCCGCACCCGCAAAATTTGGACCACCAAATCACGCAACACCGACAAATGCACCACCAAATGGCACCCCAATCGGCGAACGCATCGACCACGACGATGGAGCAGCAGCAGCAGCAACAGATGCGGACGCCTCACTTTACGACGGGGACTCAATTCGGCGACGGAGGAGGGGTCGAACAAATGGGAGCACACATTGAGGTGGCACGGCCGAAGGGGTGGTCGGGTGGCATTTGCAGGGATTGTCCTCAATCATCCCCCCCCCCCCTCCAATGGCTTCGCTATGTTCAGTCCCTGCATCAGCAGCCGTGCTCCTCCGCCCCCATGCAAATGAGCGGCTTCTTGGACCTCAGCAGCAGTGCCACGCCGTCCTCCGCCGTGCACAGCAATGCGTCTGCGGTGGGAACGCCGGCTGGGGTTGAATTTGACCAGACGGCACATTTCTACGTGCAGCAGCCGCAGCACCATTTTGTAAGGACAGCGGCGATGAGTGGCGGCGGAGGGACGGGCGACCATTTCGAGGGGAAAAGGTGGTGAGGGGGAGGGGGTTGGGAGAACAACGACCGGGGACATTTGCAAACCTTGCAGAAAGTCGCATAAGAAAGCCAAGGTTTGCGAGCAGCACAACGACTTATCCGCCGCGGGCCAGCCGAGTCCTGACACGACGGCACGGACCGACGCGCAATCGACGGGTTATGGTGGGACGGGATCACGGAGCAGTACAGCAACGGCAATGGGAAGCGGTGAAGAGCAACTGCACCAATTGATCAACGGGGACACCATGAACCAAATCCATCAACAGAATAACGCAAACGATGGCGGATTGGCGGAGGAAAACGGTAAGGGCAACGGAATGAATTGGCCAATCGGTCGATTGATTAATTGGCCAAAGGTCAATTAACGAATTGGCCAATGGATCAATTGACGAATTGTCCATTGGGCTGATTTGACCCCTTTTTTTCTTTTACATTTTCTGTCTGTTCTCTTTCATTTATTGCCCTTTTTGGCCTTCTTTCTTTTACAACTCATCAGTCCCTCTGTTTTGCTCACAAGAAAATGAGGACAAAAACTTGGAAAGGCAAAGGCCATAAATCGTGTAATTTCCTCACATTTTTGACACCATTTGCCAATTTGAAATAATAATTTTTACGGGGGGAGAAAATGGGGGACCAATTTAAAGGGAAGAAAAAAGGGAACGAAACGAAAGGAAAAGGAGCGAATCAAAGCGATTTGTCAGAAACACTCATTGCTTTTTTCTCCCTCAAAATGCCATCCATTTCTTATTTTCTTTCTCATTTTCCTTCCCCCAAATTTTCCGCTTCGCCGCTTTTTAATTTATCCCAGCATTTGCTTAACTCGCATGATTAACACTGAATTAATTCGCTTCGCAGCTTATGTTTGTCAATTCATTTTTGGGGCGAAGGCGTCCAATCCGTGCCCTTCCCACTCCCTTCCCCCCCCTTTCCCCCCTCGATCCGTGCCCTCCCCCCCCCCCCCCTCGATCCGTGCCCTTCCCCCCCCCCCGTTTCCCGCCTTCGATCCGTGCCCTCCCCCCCCCCCCTCGATCCGTGCCCTTCCCCCCCGTTTTCCGCCTTCGATCCGTGCCCTCCCCCCCCCCCCCCCTCGATCCGTGCCCTTCCCCCCACTCCGTTCCCCCCCTTTCCCCCCGCCCTTCGCTTGTTCGCTTTTTGTCCTTCTCCTTACGTTTGTTTTTCGGTCTTTCAGAAGAGCTTTGTTCAGAAATGAACACCTCCTACGGCCCCTCGTCCTTCTTCGTCCCCTCCGCTTCCAATTCAGCTTTAATTGAATTCGATGATTCAATGCGAAAAAAAGGGGAGGGCGCGACTATTTTTGAGGAGCAAAGAAAAGGAGGGAAGGGCCAAAGTGCGGGAGGGAAAGGCGCGGAAGGGTCGCCGCCGCTTTCGCTTGGCCCGTCGCTTCTGCCGACGAATTCCGCGGCCGAGGAGTTCGAGCTGGTCGCCCCTCAGCAGCCCAACTGTTGCTGGGCCCCTTCTTCTCTGTACGTCCATTCGCATCTGTGGCTATCTGAAACGGCCCCGGCCCAAGAGCAGTCCCATTTCTGCGACTTATTCCCCGACACTTTTGAAAGCGTTGAGCAAATTGCGCTTTGCCGCGACTGCTCCCCGCCTTTGACAACGGACCCAAATTTCAATGGGGTCGGCTCAGTGAGCAAAAAACGCGGCTGCTTCCCGAAGAACGCGACAAACAAATTGAAGCATTGGCTCTTCCTCAACGTAACGGTGTGTACTGAAAAATGAATGTGAAGTGACTGCTCAATGTTTCTTTTGTGTTTCGCTTTGTGATGCTTTTGTTTGGTTTGTAAGCGTCCGTTTGTTCTCCTTTTTGTGCCCCCCCCCGCCCATTTCCCTTCCTTTTTGCCCTATCCCTTTCCTCCGTTGCCTCTTTTTTCCTTTTCCTTCCTTTCTCTCTTTTCCTCACTCCTTTTTCCTTCTTTTTTTCTCTTCCTCCTTCCCTTTTGTCCCCTCTCTTTATTTCCCCCTTTTTTTCTTTTTTCCGTTTTCACAAATTTTCCCTCCGTCCTTTGCCAGGCGATGACTTCTTTTCTAATTGTGGTGATTCGATGGGGGAAGAGCGCGATTCGGCGGGTAGCGAAGGCGAGCAAAAGCCATTTGTGGGCGGTGGTCAGAAAAGAAGTGCCGAAGAGAGCGGCGCTGAGGGGCACAGGAAAAAAGTGCCAAAAGTGTTTTCCAAAGAGGCCATAAGCAAATTCAGGGCGTGGCTGTTCAACAATATTACGGTAGCGCAATTACAGTTTTTGTGACGTCATTTGTCGTTGAATATTTATTTTTGTGGCAAAATGGGAAAGCATAAATTGTTGTTTTTCAGCACCCGTACCCAACGGAAGAACAGAAGAAGCAGCTGGCAACTGAGACGGGGCTGACCATTCTGCAGGTGAACAATTGGTGGGTTTTCTTTTCCTTTTTAAACACTTTCCGTTAATCGACCGACTAAAAGGTGTAATTTGTGCCATTCCCCTCAATTGTTCCGTTTGTCCGCGTAATTATCGGTTGTCTCTCCAAAATGAAAGATCGTTTTTTCTTTCGATCACCGTCAGCTCTCTCCTCGTCTTTCAATGTCAGCCAAATCATTCTTTAGTCACAAATCGTTGCCCCCCCCCCCCCCCCTCTTTCCCGAGGGGGCGGGGGGGGGGCGGGGAGGAGGCGAACCCCCGGGGACAGAATGAATGATGGATTGCCGTCCCATCCCCCCCCCCCCTCCCCTTTTTGCCGTCCCTTCCCTCGTGCGCTGTGCCCTCCGGCCGATGGAATGGATTTCGCGGCCTTCAATTTTCTTTGCCATCTCCACCATCATCTTTCTTTTTTCTACAGACCAGCCCATGGGAGGGGGGGGGGGGGGGCGAGTGAATGAATGATGAATGAGTTGGGGAGAAAGGCGGGGGGTGAGGGGGGCGAACAGTTGTCGATGGGCTGATGGGATGGCAATTGCTGGGCGGGGGAGGGAGGGAGGCGGATGGGTCGGCTTGGAAGGGCAAATGTTCGGATGAGTGAGTGACGGGGGAGGGGGGGAGGGGGGGGGGGATTTGCATATTAAACACTCTCGAAAATCATTCCCGTCACATAAAACGGGGCAAATAACAAAAGAAAAATCTGAATGGTCAAATGAAACATAAGTTGAAGCGAAGGCATTTTTAATTTCTTTTTTCATTTTTTGTGTCTGTCTTTTTTAAGTTTTAATTTTATTTATTTACCGTATTTATTATAATATAGCGCCCGGGGGCTCTATTTTTCAACCCCCCTCAAAAGGGGGGCTTTATTTCAGAAGGGGGCTCTAATTCAGGGGGGGGGGCTATAATTCAATAAATACGGTAATTTATTAATAAATGAAAAATGAGTTTGTTTTCATCGTTTAAATTTTATTATTTTTCTTTCATTTCGTTGTTTTTCATTTCGTCATTTTTCCTTCCATTTTTTTGACTCTCGACTTATTTATTAACTTCCAACAGTCAAATATCTCTTCTCCGTCGCAATAAATCTAAATGAATGAATAAGCAATAAAATGGGGAAACGGCGCCCGTAAATTCATTTGGAAAAACGGACGGACGGAGGGAATGTTTAATCACTAAGTGACGCAACAATGGCACTTTTTACCGTTTCAATTCACATAAAAAGACGAAAAAGGGCACTTCGAGAATGAAAAGTTTCGTTTTAAGGTTTATAAACGCGCGCCGTCGCATTGTTCAACCGATGATCGACTCGAATAATCGCGCGGGTCGGTCGGTCCAAGTGTTCAAGAACAGACGACGGAAGAGCAGCGGCGGAGTCGGCACTCCGCCGAGCCCGGCACCTGAGGGCCATTCCCCCGAATTGTTGCTCAATGGGGGCGGCACGGCAAGCAGAAATGGCGCCACTTTTGGCGGAAGTCCGGAAGACCCTTCGACGGCGGTCTCTGCCAGCAACGGCGGCTCCTCTTCCGTCAGCAACTGTTCCGCGTCGTCCCTCCGCTCGCTCCACGCTTCCGCCCCACCCGGCCCTTCCGCTCAGCAGTCGTCCCCGCTGCTCGCCTCCGCTGCTGCGGGCATTGTTGTGCCATTGTCATCGCCTGCAACTGCTTCGGTGATGCCTTCCTACCAGGCGAATGCTGCGGCGGCAGCGGCAGTCGCGGCGGTGACTAATCCGTACGCCAATTTCGGCGGAGCAACCGCGTGAGTGAAAGGACGCATTTCCATCAGAGGAACCGGCATTGGCACCTCATTCATACATTTTTTTAAAGGGAGGTCGACCCCCCCCCCCCCCTCGCAAAGGGGGCCAGCGAGAGGGGGCTTCGCAACGAAGGGGGGGCCGGTGTAAAAGAGGTGGGGGAGGAGGTTCGCAGCGAGGGGGGGGGGTCGCAATATCGGTACCGCCGGCCCCCCTATTCCCGAAAATTTTTTTGGAAAAAGCGCGCCGAAAAAAACGGTTTTTGAAAAGCAAAAAAAAAAAAGGCCATCGGGCGGCCGACCCCCCTTCGCAAAAATTGTTTCCGACCCACCCCCCTTTTTAATGTATGACCCCATTTACCCCCTTATTTCTCTCCTTCAGAGGCTTTCCTTTTGCTGGAATTGGCGGAGTGTCCTCAATGATCGCCCCGTACGCGCTGAATTCGATGGCCGGCGGATGGGCAGGGATCGACCTGAATTCGACACACCAGGGGAATTTGGACGGATGACCAACCGTTGGGGGAAGGGAAATGTCGGAAAAAGCGAAGCACAAAAGGACGACGTATCCCTCGTCATTCTCACAAAACAACTCATTCATTCTGCCGAATACGTGTATCATCTGTCCCCCCCCCCCCTCCCTTTTTTGACTTTTACATTTGTCGCTTTGTCTTTTTTTTTCGTTTTTTAATTTTGACTTTTCCGCTTTTTGTTTTCCTTACTTTTCGCCCATTTTTCAGCTTTGCATTTCTCGAATTCGTTCGCAAATTTTGTTTTTCACCAATCTTTGCATGCATTTTCTGTCAATCTCTTGCCGGAAGCAAATAAATAATAAAATTTGTCGATAAATATTTGAAAACCAACTCATTAGCCGTCCTTTTGATAATGAGTTAAGTATATGATTAGTAATGAGTCGAATTTAACGAACTCAAAAACAATGATTTTCCAAACAAATGCTATTTAAGGCCAATTCCGGAATTTGTTCTTTTTTCATCGCTTATTTTTGGTCCCTTTCTTGGGAATGGCATTTTTTGTTAATTTTCTCTTGCTGAAAATTCCCCTCTTTGCCTCCCTTTTTTGGCATTTCGTTGCCCGTGGAAACGGAGGGGAAAAGAGAGAGAAAAGAGAGAGCAATGACTTTCCAGCTAAAAGTCAGCCGTCACAAAAGTTGTTGCTTTTCCGAGCTAATAAAAGGGATCAGCAGACGCGCAAAGCGGTCAAAAAGTAATGGCCGAAGTGCCAAAGTGAGGGTAAAAGGGGCAATGGCAGATTGGCACAATTTGCCATTGGCCGCTTCCACTCCATGGCAGGGCACTTTCCCCATTCAGTCATTCCGTGTGGTCATTCCCCGCCATTTGGGCTTTTTTCTTTCCATTTTAAATGATAAAAGCAATGGACCGCTTCAAGGCGAAAGTGAAAAAGCTTTAAAATAAGCAAAAGCATTTATTTGTTAAGGAATTTTTGTGAAAATTCCCAAATAAATGGTCGCTTTAAATTCAAAAGGCAATGCCGGCGAATTGCTTTTCGCGGCGTTGGACAGCGGCGACATGGAAAAGACCAATGAAATAATGGACAAACACCCGGAGAGTGTGGACGTCAGGGATGAGGAAAAGCGGGTAAGGAGGGAAAGTGATCAGAAAATGCCAAAAGAGGACGGGAGGGAAAAGAAGACCAAACAGAAATGACAAGGATAAATCATGTGAAGGGACAAATGATCAAAAACACGGACAAATGATCATTAAAGAAGGGACAATCAAAAACATGGATAAATAATGACGAATGAAAACAGACAAATTATGATTGAACATGAAAAAGACCAAAAAAGATGGACGAATTAAAAAGCGGACAATGACCAAAAACCTGAAAATGACCAATGAAAAGGGAAATGATCAAAAAGACTGACAAATGATGGGCGAAGAATAAACAAATTTTGGGATTGGTCCAATAAGTGCCTGTGAGTTCACTCTTTCTTTAGGTGCCTCTTCATTATGCGGCCGATTGCGCTGATTTGGAAACCTTTGAACGAATTTTGAGTTGGTTTCAGAAAAAAGCAAAAACCATTTAAATAGGTTTGAATCGCTTACTGATGGACGCACAAGACGAATTTGGCTTCACTCCTTTGCTTGTCTCTGTAATGGCAGGCAATTTTGAAGTGATGGAATATCTGATGGAACAGGTTTTGGTCGGGGGATGGGCTGAGAATGCTTTTGCTGCTGAAGGGTGCCCACCTTGGCCATTTGGACTGTGACGGACACTCCGCGGCGCATTGGGCCGTCGTTTGTGGCCAAGTCCGTTGGTCTTTCTTTGGGCATGTCATCCTGTCGGCACGTGCCACTTCACTTTAGTTGGACCTTCTGATCGCTCTCCATCGCTATGGCGCGCCCATTGATTTGGCGGATGTCCACGGGGCATATCCGCTGCATTACGCCACGGTCAGTTCATCGACGGCAGTGGAGGAGGAAGTGCCGTTGGGCCGGGCCGAGGCCATTCTTCACACACTGCTCCGAAAAGGAGTCCCTTTGGAATGTGCCGATGTCGACGGACGGACGCCGCTGCTGTGGGCAGCGAGCGACGGCAGTGTCTTTAGCAATTCGAAGATCAAAGCCGTGTTTTGACACTCGAAACCCTTTAGGCAATTTGTCGGCTTTTTGCACTTTAATCCAAGCGGGTGCCAATCGATTTGCAACGGACCGCGACGGACTCGGCGTTGTCCATTGTGCTGCAAGCCATGGACATGCGCACATTCTGCGTGAAATGTTTTCACTTTTGGTTGGACGGAACGCAGCAATTGCCGTAGACGCAAAGGCATTGGAGAAAAATGGAAAGGCAAAAAATGAAAATAATCTTTTGAAAGGACCGAAACTCAGACACGCCTTTGTTCTATGCGGCAACCTTCGGACATTGGCAATGTGCCAAACTTTTGTTGGAAAAGGGTGCCAATGCTAACCATAAGGTGGGTGGGGGGAATGGCTTAAAGAATGTCAAAAAGGATAAGCGAAATCGGACGGCGGCTCATTGCGCAGCGGCGAAGGGACAACTGAGGGTGCTGAAGTTGTTGAGACAAGTAATTAATGCAAATGAGGGAAGACAAAAGACAGACAAGGCAAAACGGAAAGGGACAAATGACCAAAAGGGAAAAGAGACAAATGATCTAAAGGGCAAAATGCACAAGAAACGGATAATCGAAGGAAAGGACGACATGATAAAATGGTGCATTAAGTTTGGTGCCAATTTGAATTTACAAAATTACCGCGGCGATTTGCCTTTTCACGAGGCCGTTCAAACGGGGATTAAAGGTAACAGTACAAATTAATAGTGAATTGTAAAAAAAAAGCACACTAAAAAATTAAGAAGTTGTCGAATGGTTTCTCGACATTGACCCCAATTTCGTTTCGGCACCAAATTTTTGCGGTCGAATTTCGCTGCATTTGGCGGCTTCCAAGGGGAGCAAAGAATTGGTGGATTTGTTGTGCATTCGCGGCGCACCAACCAATAATTTGATGATGAACAAGGTCAGAGAAAATGAAACTGAGTGACTGATCAGAAAAGGGGCGAATGGCCAAACAAAAATTAACTCGGAAGTGATCTGAACACAGGGTCAATTGCTTACTCCGTTGGATGTCGCAAAACGGCGCGGGCACAAACTGATCATTGAATATTTGATCGGAACTTGCGGTGCATTATCTGCTGACGATGTACCGTCGGAGGACAGAAACATTCAACGGAAAAGCATTGAGCAGCAAATGGAAAAGGGTGCCGTGGGTGGGGGGGGGGCGGAGATTGGCCGACCAAATCACTGAGACGGATTCAGCCAAAGTGCGCAAAACGCGAATTGAACTGACGGAAGACGAAGAGATGGCAGGCGATGAAGCGCTTTCACTGCTGCGGAGGGGCAATTCGTTTTGGGAGAAGGGCACCGCCGGTAGGGAAATGGTCGACGCGAGCACGACGATGTCGGTGAGCGCTGGAAGGAAACAACAGCAGTCACAAAACCGTTCAGCGTCGCTCCTCCTCCGCCTCGGGGTCGTTTTACTTCAAGAAAAAAGTGCCGAGAGCAACGAGCACGACAGATTTGGCACAAATGGCAACAACGAACACTCAGAAAATGGCAAAGACATTCAATCAGCAGCAGGAGGAAGGACAGAAAAGAGAAGAGGCACAGGACAAAGCCGGAAGAGCGGAGATGGAGCAAACGATACAACGCATCGTTAAGGAAGAACTGCGAAAAGTGAAGGAAGTTGGGGAAGAGAGACAAGGGGAAAGTTGGAGAGGAGGGCAGCGACACGCAGACAGTGCAGAGAATGGAGAGAGTACGAGAGAGAAAGAGGACGAAGAAGCGGAGGAAGAGGACAGAGAACACCAGCAGAACATTATGCCAAAACAACACAATGTGACAGCCAAGTTTCATGCCAAACATTCGGCGAGGGAAAGGACGGCACAAACGGACGATCAAACGAACGGAGAGAACGGCAAGAAAAGTCAGTGCCCGTCCAATCACTCAACTTTTTCCATTGAGCAGACAGTGAAAAAGAGCTTGTGAAAAAAGTGCAGCACAAAATTGGGGAGGGCGGCACAGAAGGAAAGCGAATTCGGAGAATGACGCCGAGGGGGACAGAAAGAGCGGAAGAGAGAGAAGAAGAAGCGGGAGTGACCGAACTGCACATTCTCGAGCAGGGACTGTACCCACCGATGCCGCATAATCAGCAGCCCATCGGAAGGATGGCCGAATTCGGTGGGTCGGAACACTTGGAGAAGTCGAGTCCACCTCCCGGACCGACCGGGCACTCCTTCCCGTTAAGCCGAGCCCTCCCCCACCGAGCAACACGCGCCGCGTTCTTCGATCGCCCGCCGATACATTCACGAGAAAGCCATCTTTGACGAATTGACCCATTTGAAACGGATGCAATTGCAGTACAGACGCGTAAGCGAAGATGTACTCGTCCGGTCGTTGGTCCAAAACTTTTGCCGAATGCATTCGATTCATCCCGCACATTTCCGCCGTGTGCACACATTTCACCACTGGGAAAAATTCCTATACGGTGAGAAAAAGCGAGGGACAGATGAGAAGTCAAAGAAACTGATCAATCTTAGACCAGCTGAAACTGATCAATCTTAGACCAGCTGAAACTGAATCAATCTTAGACCAGCTGAAACTGATCAATCTTAGACCAGCTGAAACTGATCAATCTTAGACCAGCTGAAACTGATCAATCTTAGACCAGCTGAAACTGATCAATCTTAGACCAGCGGAAACTGATCAATCTTAGACCAGCGGAAACTGATCAATCTTAGACCAGCTGAAACTGATCAATCTTAGACCAGCTGAAACTGAATCAATCTTAGACCAGCTGAAACTGAATCAATCTTAGACCAGCTGAAACTGATCAATCTTAGACCAGCTGAAACTGATCAATCTTAGACCAGCTGAAACTGAATCAATCTTAGACCAGCTGAAACTGAATCAATCTTAGACCAGCTGAAACTGATCAATCTTAGACCAGCTGAAACTGATCAATCTTAGACCAGCTGAAACTGATCAATCTTAGACCAGCTGAAACTGATCAATCTTAGACCAGCTGAAACTGATCAATCTTAGACCAGCTGAAACTGATCAATCTTAGACCAGCTGAAACTGATCAATCTTAGACCAGCTGAAACTGATCAATCTTAGACCAGCTGAAACTGATCAATCTTAGACCAGCTGAAACTGATCAATCTTAGACCAGCTGAAACTGATCAATCTTAGACCAGCTGAAACTGATCAATCTTAGACCAGCTGAAACTGATCAATCTTAGACCAGCTGAAGCTGATCAATCTTAGACCAGCTGAAACTGATCAATCTTAGACCAGCCGAAACTGATCAATCTTAGACCTGCTCTCAGACCAGCTGAAACTGATCTACCTGGAGGAACGTGATCGAATAAGTGCAGCCGCCGCCGCTGCCTCTCAAAAATCTGCCGCCGCCGCTGGCGGTGTTGGGGCGCATCCGATGGCATTGTACTCGGCCCAGCAGAGAGTTTTCTCTGCTTCCGCATTAACGGGAGGAGCAGCACCGACAAACGCATTCATTCAGCGGAGGTTCGACGCACGCATTCTCCCGCGCACGGACCCATTAGAGGAACGGATGAATGAGCTGAGTCGCATTTATGGGAGCGGAAGGTTCGACCATTTGCATATCGGTTGACGGACAATTCAGCCAATTGACAGAATTTTCCGTAGAGACAAAAGGATTATGGACAATTAATCGTGTAAATTCACCCATTTTATGATTTTTAGTCCGGTCCAAAGTCACATTAGAATCAAAGAATCTTATCTTGAAACTATTCAATGACTTTTTAGGCACATAATTAAGCATTTTTCTAATAGTTTTTTTTTTAATTTCATAAAAAATTAAATACCAAATTCCCTTATCGGTATTTTTAATTACATTGGTGGCAAAAGTTTGGCTCAAGATAAAAAAAAAGGAGTGATATTTTCAAGTTTGTGTAGAAGACTATCAATCTCGGGAATGAACTACTTAAACAAGCAAAAAGGGTTAGTTAAAAAAGAATAACTTTATGCGAAAACTTTGTAAAAAAAGCATCCCTTAGTCAAATTGACCCGTCGGCTGAGTTGTCCAACTGGACAAAAGAAGGAAAGTTGTCCTTTTATAGTTCTAGCCAAAATTCGGGCATGCAAATGTTGGAAGAAGAACATCAACAGAAAGGGACGAGAAATGGAAAAGAAAACGGAATGAGAAAGAGAGTAACGAAAGAAAAGGGCGAGGAGAGAGTACGGCGGAGAGGGAAAGAAACGGAGGAGGGAGAGAGTCATTTGTGAAAAGAGAAGAGAGGAAGGGAAGCAAAGAAATGCTCTCACGCTTACAGTCAGGTGCAAAAGTACGGAAGCAAAAAAATTTTTTTTTTATAAAAACGGTTTTCAAAGAGATGAGTATTTGAATGAATTCTTACCCCTGCCAGAATAATCCCTCAACATTATTCTACTAAAAAGAGAAAAAGGGTCCCGATTAGTCAAGCCATCAAAAAGTTATGGTGCCGCAACCAAAGTGACCCAATTTTTGGCGGTGCAAAAGTATGGAAGCAAAAAGTTTAATTTACCAAAACTCAGTTTTATGCAGAGAAAAAATTCTGAAAAATTTCTGCTATGCTAACTTTTGATTCTGATCAAAAAAGTCTTTTACACCAACTTTGTCAGATCACTCCTTCATGGTGATCTGTATAGCCAAAAATGGCTTGAAATCGGGAAAATTTTCGAAAAATATTCCTAGCGGGTCTGGAAAATTTTTTTGGAAAATTTGAGTAGGCCTAACAGAAAGAGGACAAAATTCTCTACCGAATTGCCTTTGGGATGGTGAGTCTACGACGAATACTCGCAGAGCAACAGTTCGTGAAACATTGGGCAAATCAAAAATGACTGATTTCTACCGTATTTCAAGGGAAAATGGTAGAAAAGATCATTTTTATGGTAGTCAATTTTGGTCACCTCTCTTGCTCTGCGGGTATTCGTCGTAGACTCACCATCCCAAAGGCAATTCGGTAGAAAATTTTGTCCTCTTTCTGATTGGCCTACTCAATTTTTCCAGAAAAATTTTCAAAACCCCCTAGGAATTTTTTTCGAAAATTTTCCCGATTTCAAGCCATTTTTGGCTATACAGATCATCATGAAGGATTGATCTGACAAAGTTGGTGTAAAAGACTTTTTTGATCAGAATCAAAAGTTAGCTTAGCAGAAATTTTTTCAGAATTTTTTCTCTGCATAAAACTGAGTTTTGGTAAATTAAACTTTTTGCTTCCATACTTTTGCACCGCCAAAAATTGGGTCACTTTGGTTGCGGCACCATAACTTTTGAGTGGCTTGACTAATCGGGATACTTTTTTCTTTTTTTAATACACAAATATTAGGGGTTTGTTTTGGCAAAGGGGAGAATTTCATTCAAACACTCATCTTTTGGAGAACCGGTTTTAAAGTTAAAAAAATTTTTGCTTCCATACTTTTGCACCTGACTGTATTTAAAAACATCGCTTTTACTTTTAAGAGATACATATGTAAAAATGATTCTTATTTGTTAGCCAATTTTTTTTGTTACATATAAATGTTCGATAAATATTCTTGGTACGATCCAAACCCTGAGCTAGTATTATTGTGTGTGTTTCAATTGTTACCGACAATGTTATTGGTCCGTTTCATTCAATAATTCGCCTGGATTTCTTTAAACATTAAATTATACGCAAAAAGAAAAAATGATAATTTTCCTTGGCAACATATTTGTGTTAGCCTTTCTGTTAAAAAACAATAATGTGGGGAGTTTTATTTAGAGAACGGACCGGACCGGATCCGGTACCGGATTTTTCTGGATCCGGCAATCCGGTCCGGCGATTTTGGGAAAAATCTGGATTGACCGGATTATGAGAGACCGGATCCGGAATCCGGTCATTTTTGAAAATGCCAATCCGGTCCGGCGAATTTTTGACCGGATCCGGTCCGACTCGGTCTCAACCAAAAAACCTTCACTTTTGTTCATTTTTCTTTGAAAAATATCTCTTTGGCATAATGTCTTTAACTTTAAATGGTCAAAATTTCAAATTTTTTCATACGTTTGGTATGGAAATGAACCAAATACGTGGGTAGGGAAACGGTGGTAAGGAAATAACACCAACCCCCCGGCGGAGCCTGTCGGCACCGCCGAGCCTCCAAAATTTTTTTCTTTTTAAAAAATTGGCCCAAAAAAAGCAAAAAAAAAAAAAAATGTTCATTTTTGGTGAAAATCTGTTAACAAATTGCCTCAAATTTTCAAAATTTTCCCCGGCGGCGCCTACCGGCACCGCCGGCCCCACTCCCAAAGTTTTTTTTGTAATAAGGGCGCCACAAAAAAATATATTTTTTTTCATTAAACACAGGTTTTCAAAAATAAAACTTTAAAATTTTTTAATTTTTCTTCTAAAATTGAAACTTTATTTTTTTCGGCGCATTGACTTTTCTATGGGGACATTTTCTGGTGCACCTAATTTCTACATATAATAGATGAAATTTCCCCCAAATTAACCTGGAAAATTTAAATTTTTACCAATCCGGAATCCGGTTCCGGATCCGGCAATTTGAAAATCTGGATTGACCGGATTGACCGGATTATGAGAGACCGGATCCGGAATCCGGTCATTTTTGAAAATACTAGTCCGGTCCGGTCCGGCACTTTTGAGTATTCCGGTCTCTAGTTTTATTTGTCTGTTTTAGTGCCTATTCGAGGGTTTTTGGGTAATAGTGTAGTTTGTCCCCCCCTTTTTGAAAAAAAAATTTTCAAAAATTTTAATGTCATAAAAACAAGTTTCCCGGGCTTTTCGAGGTCGCTGATTACTATAGATGGTGGGCCCCCTTTTTGGGAAAATTTTTTTTTTGTTCTAACAACTCGTGAAAACATGTTTTTGGTGGTTTTCGGGGTCGGAGAACCCGAATCCAACATTAATTTTGAGCAATTTCGAATCCCGGACCCGAACTCGAACAAAAAGGTTGAAATTCAAAATTTTCAAAATTCTCACTTTTGTTTGACCAAAACAAGCTAAATCCAGTCAAAAACCATTGAAACATCGAAAAATAATTATTCTGTACAGATATGAACGCAAAAGTGAATTTTGAAATTTTTGAAATTTTTGATTTTTTGTTCGAATTTGGGTCCGGGATTCGAAATTGGTAAAAAAGAATGTTGGATTCGGGTTCTCCGACCCCGAAAACCACCATAAACATGTTTTCACGACTTTTTAGAATAAAAAAAATTTTCTTCCAAAAAGGGGGCCCACCATCTATAGTATTACCGAATCCGGCATCCATTTCGGCAAATTCGAAATCCCTGACCCGAATTAGAGCAAAAAGTCGAAAATCCTAATTTTCGAATTTTGCTTTTTTCGTCTAAAAATGTTGTAAACACATGGAAACATTCTGAAAACCACGAACCTTGCAATAAAAGATCATTTAAATCAATTTTGGACCAAAAATGCAAAATTCTAAAATTTGGATTTTCGACTTTTTGTTCGAATTCGGGTCCGGGATTTCGAATTTGCCAAAACGGGCCCGGGGGCCCGGCAGGCTTTTATTGGGCGGCCCGGTCGCGGTCAATTGTCTAAGCCCGGTCCCGGTACTTTCAAAATTCCGGGCTCTATTTTTTTTAGCAAACTTTCATAGGTATACTGATAGAGACACTTTTGAAAGATATGTACCGTCAAATCTCTACCAAATCTTAAAAATTTTAGAAAAATTACTTTACAATGTCCGTTCCTATTGTTCTCCTTTGTGAAGGCACACAATCTAAGCAGGGACGTGACCAAATTTTAAGCAACATCAACGCGTGTTGCGCTGTCGCGGACAACATTCGCACAACACTTGGACCACGAGGGTTGGACAAATTGTTAGTGGACAGAAAGGGTAACTAAAGACATTTTCTCCAAGGCGCGGCTTTCAGCGTTCACTTTCATTTTCCCTGATATATTTAAATATAATTTAGGGCAAACAACGATATCTAACGATGGAGCTACAATTTTGAAAAAACTTGACATTGTTTTCCCTGCTGCTGTCATGATTTGTGACATTGCAAAAAGCCAAGATGCCGAAGTCGGCGATGGCACGACCAGTGGTATGCAAGTCTATTTATTCTTGACAATGCTTTGCGTTTTTCCTTTTCCTGAGTTTTATAACCGGTTTATATTTTTTTGTTTAATTTTGCAAATATTTAATTATCACCACATCAATTCTCTTACAAAAACAAATAATTCTTAATTGAAAATGCATTATTTTTAGTTGTGATATTGGCAGCTGAACTGCTTAAATCCGCTAAGCCTTTTATTGAGGAGGGTGTGAGTCCGCAATTAATCATCAAAGCATTTAACGCAGCCTCACGAGAAGTTTGAGGGTGGACCGAGGCGGGAAAAGGGGTTTTATTTGTTTAAGGCAATTAGCAAATTGCGCGAGTTGTCAGTGAAAGTGACCGGCACCGAAGAGAGTCGCGAGATGCTAATCCGTTGTGCAGCTACAACACTTAGCAGCAAATTGGTAGTGCAACAAAAGAAACAGCGAGTTAATATTTACTTCAGCTCAAACAAGAACGTCATCACTTTGCGAGTATGGTGGTCAATGCGGTGGATTATTTAGACGTTGATTTGCCACTGAATATGATCGGAGTCAAAAAAGTCAGCGGTGGCTCAATAAAGGTGAATTCAGTATTACACATCGCCAAACTTGACAATCATCGTTCAGGATTCGCGACTTGTTAAGGGAGTTGCATTCAAAAAGGCGTTCAGTTATGCTGGTTTCGAAATGCAACCGAAGCATTACAAAGAACCTCTGATCGCCATTCTTAACATCGAGTTGGAACTGAAGGCCGAACGCGACAACGCCGAATTGCGAATTGGCAATGTTGCGGATTATCAGGAAGTCCGAAATGAAACCCATACATAAACAAAACCCGCCGAAGTATAGCCAACCCCCGTAAAAATGGCACAATTGGTATACTAACCGATTCGTCTCGACAAGCACGTAAAATAGATTTCAAGATACGGAAATTGGTTTAGACCGATTTAAATTAAAAAATTACTTATCACAACTTTAAACTCTGACTAGTTCGTATCATTCAACAAAATTTCAATTTTCGTTCATTTCATTAATTTTCTTCGGGTTTTGAACCGGCTCAAAAACCTCATTGTCAGAAGAGTTGTGTATTTCATCCTCTGATTTTTCTACCTAACTTATCAACAGCTTTGGGATGATACTTAGTCGGGGTTTGAGCGTCTTGAAAAGTTAGAAGTGCGTGATTTTCTTCATTTTGGTTTTTTAAAAACCCATATATAAATCTTGTGGGTGGTTGGCTATATTACATCCAAAACCCATTAAAATTGTGGCTCTTCTTTTGCTTAGGTGGTTAATGCGGAATGGACTATTCTTTACCAAAAATTGGAGAAAATACATGAAAGTGGTGCCAAAATTGTTCTGTCTAAATTGCCGATTGGGGATGTTGCGACCCAATGGTTTGCGGATCGGTAATAGCATTTAGCCAAAGTTACAAATGATTTATTCTCTCAAACCTAGCGATATGTTTTGTGCTGGACGGATTCAGGAAGACGATCTCGGTGTGTTATTTTTGTGATTGCTATTTTATGTTCCTTTTTGTTTTAGGTCGTATAATGGCTGCTTGTGGTGGCTCAACACTGACTACGGTCTCTCAGATTGACAAAATTGTTTTGGGAAAATGCGCTGAATTCTATGAGCAACAAGTTGGGAGTGAACGGTAATAAAAAAATACAAAGGCTCGATATTTTAAAAATACACTTTAGCTACAATTTTTTCATTGATGGGTCTAAACACAAATCGTGTACTTTGCTTTTGCGAGGAGGCGCCGAGCAATTCATTGCGGAGACTGAGCGATCCCTCCACGACGCGATTATGATCGTGAGACGTGCCAAGAAAAACGACTCAATCGTTGCCGGTTGGTGGATCTTTGGATTAGTATTTTGAATTCCCTGTCAAATATAATTGATTTAGGTGGAGGGGCAATTGAAATGGAATTGGCAAAACATTTGCTTGGGTTGGCAAACACTCGTGAAATGAAGGACCAATTCTTTTGGAAGGCTTTTGCTAAATCATTTGAGGTTTATTTTTTCTGGTTTTCTTCATTTCGATCCATGTTTTTGCTTTTTCCCCATTTTCAGATGATCCCACAACAACTTTGTCAGAATGCTGGTTTGGACTCCATTTCTATGCTTGGCGAACTTCGCGCTGCCCATCAACGGGGCGAAAAGTGGGCGGGTGTCGACATTCAGCGGGAATGCGTCGCAGATAACATGGAGGGATGTGTTTGGGAACCCGCACTTGTCAAAGAGGTGCAAATAATAAAAGTGTATTATGGTCAATTCATGGGGGAGGGGGGTCAATCGCCTTTTTCCCACAAAAACCAAAGCAATTTAAAAAAAAACTATCAATGAAGAAAGGATTTAATTGAATGAGAAAACAGGTATCAAAACTGCCACACCACAAACCTTGAATCGAAATTTTTGCAAAAAAAAATATGATAGGGGAGGGGAAATTATTCACAAAACCGTACTCATTTAATTCCTTCAGAATGCAATTGTATCGGCAACCGAAGCAGCTTGTCTTGTTCTGAGCATTGACCAAACCATCAAAAATCCAAAGAACAAGAATGAAATGCCGGGATTGCCTGGTCAGTGAATCGACGAAAAATTGATAGAGATGGAGTTGTTCTTTTTTCCTTTTGTTACGCTTTAAGATGCATCTTGCTATTTTAAGCCAATAAACAGACAATGCTGGCAAATGAAAAATCAAAAAAGAATTAATAAAATTTTCAAACCAATAAACGGTAATACTGGAGAATCTGGGCTCCGCCCAAAAATTTTTTTTTCTGTTATGAAAAGACCACCCGGGGGTTTTCGGGACTTCTGATCACGAATATGATATCAGATTTGCAGAATCATTGATTTTGAAAATCAGATTTTTGAAATTTTGTCGATATGGTCAAATGTTGTACCCTTTTTCGAATGAAGCAACCATATATGAGCAGCACTTTTTACTAGCCAATGAGATGATCATAGGAAAATCACACAAAACATTAACAAAACACTTACTACCCTGCCAATAATCAATTTATGAACATTTGGCGGCAAAGGTGTAGAATTGTGGTCCCGATGGGAAAAAATAGTAAAATTTTAAAAAGCATTTTTTCTGGGGTAGAAAAATACGCTGATAACGAAGCTGAAATATTGGATATTTTCCAAGGGCTTTCTGGGTAATTGATCATGAATAGATATCCATTTCATTTCGACCCATTTTGAACCAGGGAAGGAAAGTCATCAATGCTTCAATAAAAGGGTTTTAAACTATTTTTAGTCGAAAAATTTGGTTTCAACTTTTTGTTTGAATCATGGTAGGAATTGGTTGAAATCGGTGCTTTACAATGCATTTTTTGGGTTTTTAGGGCATAATTGAAGGATTCTAGTTGTAATTTTACCAAAAATAACTAAAAGAACATCGATTTTTATGCAGCGATAATATGCGAATCTTTTGGAAAAATTGGAAATCAAAAAAATTTCTGACAACGCGAATTATTTTGTGAAAACTACTTCGATTGAAACGTGAGTTCATTTATAAAGCAATTTGACCATGCAACGCCAGCACCGGCTCTTAAATATACAAATTAACATGAAAATACACTACCGGATAAATCACTACCGTCGTTGGTTAATTGGCGCAACATCTGTCCAATTTTGGCTCAAGGGATCGAATGCTTCGACCGTGTTCAAGTAGCTCTTGCTGTCGTGGCCTCCAATTGCGAAAATCCGCGCGCCCATCGCCGCAACGCCAACTCCGCCTTACAATTAGAAGGGACATCTTTTAACGGAAAGTCGTAAAGATACCGCGTGCGCAGGAAAGCGGCGGAATTTCTGTCCATGAGTCATCTGCAAAATTATAACGCTCGCAAGTGCTTAATGGGCTGTCGTCGTCGAAGCCGCCAATTACGTACAAATAAGAGCCAATTACGGCCACGCCAGCTCCAGCCCTAAGAGACAAGCTCGACCAGTGAATAATGGACCCATTTGCACCTTCGGTTTTTCATCGGCGCAATTTGAGTCCATTTGTTGAGAAAGGGGTCGTAACGTTCGCAAGTATCCAACGAACAAGTCCCGCTGTTCCCCCCGACGGCATATAGCGAATTCTCTGTTTTTTCGAATTCAAGTGAATAGTGATTAACAAAGGCAAGGCACCACACCGTAAGCAGCCACCGCGACGCCCCCTCGTGGAGTGTTCATCTCCTGGACATGAGTCCATTCGTTCCGCTCAATATCATAGCGTTCAACTGTTTTGTAGCAATTCTGATCATCAAGACCTCCAATGGCATAAATCGCTCCGCCGAGTGTTCCGACCGCCATCCCACGCCGACGCACATTCAACGGCGCCACCTCGCTCCACGACTCGTCTCCCAAATCCAAACACTCAACGGAACTCAAATGTTCCGTCCCGTCGTGACCACCAATCGCAAAAATGCGAGGGCCGGCACAAACGACGCCGACGTGCCTTCGTCCGATGCGCAACTCGCCAATTTGTCTCCATTTGTTGTGCAGCCAATCATAAACTTCGACCGAACGAAATGGATCCAGTCGTGGTCCCCGTCCTCCAACGCAAAATATAACACCCGCACTGGCCTTCCTTGGACGAGTTAAGAGTTTCAAATCTTCTACAAGGAATAAGTGCTAAAGAAAGCAATAAATGTTCTTCTAACCATTCTTTTTAAACAAAACATTTAATTGTTGCTGGTCCAAACAGCTTGAAGCTGTGAGTGACGACTCTCTGTTGGAAGGTTGACTTTTGCTCGGAAATGAACGGCTGGAAATGTGCAAGTCGGAGCCAGAAAGCGTGCTTTTGTGGCCGCCAACAAAACTCTGTTGGAGACATTGGTCGGTCAACGAATGAGAAGCCGAACAAACTAAAAGCAGAAAACTAAAGAGCCCTTTAATAGAGGCCGAGACAGGCAAACGGCCAAACGATTTGGAAAACTCTGTTTGACAAGGTCTAACGTTTATGGGAGGCCGGGTTCATGAACAGTGGCCTTATTCCGTCTCCCGGATAAGTTAGCCGCAGTTAACGCCTTAACCTTGGTTTATTTAACCATGTTTTATATTTTACCAAAATTTGTATTTTCGTCTTTAGCGTCTCTTAACCATGGTTTATTTAACCGCTGTTATTTTTAACAAAAATTTGTATTCTCGTTTTTAACCATGTTAAGCAAACTGCGGTTAAATAAACGAATGAGAAGCAGAACCCATGAACTTGATATTTTTGAAAAAAGATATTACAAAATAAATACCAGAAGCAGAAATTGCCTCCAAAAAAGCTTCGGATTGAGACTGAACAAATGCCAATGCTTCAGACGATTGGGAAATCAAAGGGAGTTGCTTGATGTTCACAAAATAGTCGAAGGGAAGTTGAAAAAAACGGACAAAGCGAAGGAGGCGAGTCAGCGAATTTAACCTCAACCTGAACATGCCAATTATCAAACATTCTTATTGTTAGTCCGGCGGTTTGTAACCCGGTTTTGTCCATCTCAACCCATTTGACGAGGAATTCGAACAAAAACCGTTCGTCTGTTATGTTTAAATCGTCACTTTTCGCCAGTCGCTCTAATGTTGTCACCGAATCCAATGCCATAAATTCTTCTTTGTGGCAAATTTCCTTTGAATGAAGAAAATTCAACTCATATACATATGTTTTCTTTTTACCATAAAATGTTCAAGCATAAATGCCTCAATTGCGGCAAGAAGTTGTTGGCAACTGTGCTGATCAGAGAGTTCTCGCAATCCGAGACAGTTTTCAATTGTCATCAATTTTATCAGAAAATGCTCACAGCCATCCTTCACAAAAGTTACCTGGAATGAAATAAAAAATGAATGTATTCATTTAATATTTTAATTTCAAAAATTACTCCGAGATAATTTGCTGCGTGTAACAATTCTTTGACGTTTTCCTCGTTGATTTTCACCTCGTAAGTGTAAGCGAAGTCAATGATTTGACTTAGTCCTCTGAATGACACTTCCTAAGAAAACTTTGAAGTGATGTAATTGTTAAGCCTTTTTGGCAATCCTGAAGAATGGGTGTCCCTAATTTAACTTTTTATTTTGGGCTCAAAACAGTTTTAGGAGTTTTCGAGGGTGCTGATTACGAATCTGAACTTGGATTCGCCTAATTCCGAACCTCGGACCCGAATTCGAACAAAAAGTTGAAACTTTTTAAAAAAAATATAATAAAACCTGTCAAATTTTTGGCGCAAATTGTGCCTTTTATCAAATTAACAATTAAAACCTTGTTTTATAGCAAAATAAATAGTTGTTATATGAATTAGAAACTTTTACCCCAAAAAATCCATTACTGAAAAAAAGATTCAACTTTTTGTTCGAATTAGGGTCCGGGGTTCGGAATTGGGCAAACCCGAGTTCAAATTCCCAAAACTCCTAAAAACTGGTTTTGAGCCCAAAATTAAAAAGTAAAAATTAAGGACACCCATTCTTCAGGACTGCCGCATTTTGACAAACTTTGATTTCAATTTTGTCCGCCTGCGCGTCGACCATTCCAAAATTATATAAACCGCGAAAATAATCAATTGTCGCGGCCAAAACAACTTTATGTACCAAAAGCGATTTTCCCTGGCACTAAATGTGCTGTATTATATTTTAATGCAAAATTGCTCTGTTAGAACCTCAATTTCGACGTCGCACAATTGCCTGTTAACGCGTAAAGAGTTGAAATTCTCAAGCATGACCTTAAAATTCTTCTGATCACCACATGCACTGAGTTTGTTTTCAAATTTTCTTGATTGCCGATTAAGCATTTCGTTACATTCATCATCATAATGCGTGGTTTTATAAAACGAAGAATCAATCATTTTACCTTTGGGATAAGAGAGAAAATAATACCGAAAATTAGGGGTTAGGGGCGAAAAAATCGCGAAATAAGGGCGAAAATGGCAAAAATGGGCGAAAATTTTGAAAAATCTGTTTTTTTCAAGGAAATAAACAAGTGGTTTTAATTAAAAAAGAATTAGGTAGGTTAATTTTTAAAGAGAATTTTTAATTGTTTTGTTAAAAATCTTAAAAATTTGTTACTTTTTCCAAATTTATATATGGGTTGGGGTCAGTTCCATACTGCCGTTTCCATACCGCCATTTCCATACCGCCGTTTCCATACCGGCCGTTTCCATACCGGCCGTTTCCATGCCATAGGCCATTTCCAAACCAAAAAATTTTTCGAAGATTTTCGGCAAAATTTCAAAAATAGAAGGTGATTTTCAACATTTTGATGTTTCTCATGCATTGTAAGACAATAAATTTTATGTTTAATGATGTAGAGAAAAAATGGAAATACTTCTAACAAAAAAAAAAACCGCACAAAGCTTCAAAACAACGACCATTAATACTTTTTCACAAGTCTAAATAAAAAATTTTAAAATGGAGTTTTGTCTATTTTACCAGCTTTATCCGGTCTCCGGATTCCTAAATTGGATCGAAAATTTTTTCCCCGAATTCTCAATCGATTCCAAATCGCTTTGTAGGGCTTCCAGGGCCCGAAAATTAGGAATTAAGGCCCGGTTTTGCTTCCATTTTCCAATCTATAACGTTGAAAAGAGAATCCATTGAATTTATAATTCATATTAAGCATCAAACAGTTGAAAAACCCCTATCTATTTATTAAATTTTACCTGAAAATTTTCGAAAAAAAATTTTTGGTATGGAAATGGCCTAAATACCTTAGTATGGAAATGGCGGTATGGAAATGGCTGGTATGGAAATGGCTGGTATGGAAACGGCGGTATGGAAATGCCTGGTATGGAAACGGCGGTATGGAAATGGCGGTATGGAAACGGCAGTATGGAAATGGGTCGATCCCTTTATATATACATACATTTTTTAGGGTCGAACATCCAAAATAGGGATTCCTAGGAACCGATAGGGGGTTATGAAAATTTCGCACTAAAACTGTTTTTCCTGTTTTTTCATTGAATTAAAGCCATAAAAAATAAGTAAAAACCTAAGCATCCTCTCCCTATTCATGATTAAGTTCCAACTTTGGGGATCAACTATTTTTAATCATTTTTTTATCTATTTTAACTAATTTTCTATCATTTTAGAATGTTTTTGCTATTGTCAATGTCAGGGCGCTACCCTATGCTTTTGGTTCGCACCTTTAAAATACGTCAATTTTTCAGTTCCTACGGGTTTTCTAGCAAGGAAATACGGAAAAGTTTTTTTGACTTTTTTGTTTCAAAGGAACATTCACTTGTTCCTTCGGCTTCAGTGGTTCCAACGCGCGGTATGAATGTTGATTTTATTTACGCAGGCATTCAACAGGTAAAATTTGTTTTTTTTAATGCATGACCAATTAATAAAGGTGAAAGAACGAACAAATAACTCATATTTTTCTGGTATAAATAAATTTAGGTTTTATAAATGCTTTTTAGTTTACAGACATCGTAAAGAATGAGAAGAAACCATTCGCTCCGAGAGTCGTAAATTCTCAAAAATGTCTCCGTCTCGGTGGAAGTCACATCAAAGACATTGAATTGGTCGGGAAGGACGCGTACCACCATTCCTTTTTTGAAATGCTTGGGAATTGGTCATTCGGAGACTATTTCAAAGTAAGTTAATTAACTACTTCAATTGGTGCAATTTTGTTCTGATTTTGAAAGGCAGAAGCTTGCGCATGGGCCTGGGAGTTTCTCGTACACAAATTGAATATTCCACCCGAATGTCTCTATGTCTCATATTTTGGTGGCAATTCCGCAAATGGATTGGCTTCGGACGAAGAAAGCCGGTAGAGCATTTTGGAAAAATAACAATAGATAATTGATTATTTCCTTTAAGTAAAAATTGGTTAGACATTGGCGTTCCTGCCGAGCGTATCCTCCCATTTGGAATGAAAGACAATTTTTGGGAAATGGGCGGTACGGGGCCGTGTGGGCCTTGTTCTGAGATTCATTATGACCGAGTCGGTGGAAGAAATGCCGCTCATTTGGTGAACACTGGCGACCCAATGGTGGTAGAAATTTGGAATTTAGTCTTTATTCAGTACTACAGGTAAACTGATTCTTCTTCTTTTTTGAATATCATAATTATCAAATTATTTAGGGAAGAAAATGCGAAGTTAAGGCCACTGTCCAGCAAATACGTCGATTGTGGAATGGGACTCGAACGATTGGTGTCAGTGGTGCAGCAAAAAGTATCCAACTATGACACTGATTTGTTTGTTCCAATATTTGATGTCATTCAAAAGGTTCTTTAAACAAAGATACAATAAATTTAAATGTTTATTCATTGCCATTGCGAAAGCTAATTTATAAAATTTAGTTTTTTGGTTAAGTGTACTGCTCAAAAACACAAATACCAAGGGCGATTTGGGGACTCTGACAAAGAAAGTATAGACGTTGCTTATCGAATCGTTTCCGATCATATGCGAGCTGTGACCGTTGCATTGGCAGATGGAATTGGTTTTACTAATCAACAACAGAAAAAGAGCTCGTGAGGAAATCATTCCAATCAGTCATTTTTTAAATTTTCAGGCGTAAAATTAAGGAATTGTTTAAACGCGCCACGATTTATGGTTCTCAAGTGCTCGGAATGGAACGGATGAGCATGCATTTGATGGTGCCGGTCATTGTTGAACAATTGGTAATTAAAAATGCAGAAACTCATAAAAAATGTTTATAGGGTGAAACGTTTCCTGAAATGGCGCAGAACAAGCACAAAATCGCTGATGCTGTCAGAATAGAAGAAGAACGACTTTGGAAGCAGAGAGACGATGGAATGCGTCATTTGGAAGAATTGTTTCGTAACCATCCGCCGACGAGCAAAGTTTTTCCGGGTGAGCTAACCGAAAGTTAATTATTTCATCGTTAATAACATTGTGTTCTGAAGGCAAATTTGCATTTATCATTGTGCAAAATTATCGGATTGAATTGGAATTGGTCAAGCGAAAGGCTGCGCAGAGAGGTTTAACTGTTGATGAGGCGGAATACCACCGATTGCACGCCCAAAAAACGATGGGAAGCGGACTAAAGATAAAGGAACAGAAATTGAAATACGGAGACATAATTCAATGAGAAGAATTTTCATTTTTGCATTTCAATGTTGGTAAAAGGTCGAATGATCCCTTTTCTTATGTTTACTTTTTAAATCTAACACTAATTTAAAGTCAATTATGCTTTATTCTAAATTTGGTAATTTATTGTGGCCAAGAGTAAGAGGGTGTTGCTGCATCCATTTCAAGTGAGTTGAACGTTTTTTTTTTTTTGCAAGATTAGCTTCGTGAGTGTTTTGGCTGGCATGCGTCTGTGTTTTAAGGAAATGCAGTCATTTTCATATAATCTCATTCATTCTCATCCTAAGCTCGTCCCGTCATTCTCATTCTTAAGTGCTTTTTCTGCGGGTGTTCCCGATTCACAATTTGCTTCCATTCATTCTCCCACTGGCAAAGTGCTTCCTCCTTCCGTGCCTTTTGAACTCGATGGTCTCAGCATTTCCCCGGATCTCGACCTGTTTAATGTCTCCGACGGGGTCAAATCTTTGTTGAGTCGTCGGCTGCTCCGTGAGAATGGAAATCCTTTGGAACTTTTGAAGCGGCGAATCATCGCCTTTTTTGACACTAATTACCGGTGGGATTAATTGAGGTTGGCCATTATTACCTTTGTTTTTGAGGAAGCCCCGTGGGAGTTCTCCACTTTTCACCGTTTGTGAGGATGAGCCTCGGCTGGTGAGCATTTTTGACAATTTCGACTCTCTGCTAATCCCTTCCGACCATCCGAGTCGACGTGCCTCCGACACTTATTATGTCAACCGCGACTATTGTTTACGTGCGCACACTTCGGCACACCAATTTGGACTTTTGAAGCAAGGGCTGGACAATTTCTTGGTTGTTGGAGATGTGTACAGACGCGACGAAATCGACAGGACGCATTTTCCTTGTTTTCATCAGATTGAAGGTAAACACTTCGGGAACGGTTTCTATTTGGGGAATGGGTCCCGAGGTAATGTTGAAGATAGAAGAAGATAAACTAAGTACTATCTTTCTCAATAATTTGAATATTCGGAAAAAATCCATTGAAAGCCCCCCCCCCCCCTCCCTGCTTCAATGGACATGGCCTCGCCTTAGCGCACCCTTTGGGCATGTATTAATGTGAAATGAAACAACAATTTTTGTGCCTTTTGCCAATATTCGGATGTTTTAGGCGTGCGTCTTTATGCACTCCATGAACTGTTCGCTGAACAACGTCCCGGGATGTCGAGAATGTTCTCTCTCTTCGAGGAAGCAGAGAGAAATGAGCTGAGGCAACAGAGACATTCCATGGACACGGCCAAATGTTTGGAGGTCCAACTCAAAATGACGTTGGAGTCGCTGTGCCAATCGCTTTTCGGTCCGAATGTGCCGATGCGGTGGACTTCTTGCTACTTCCCCTTCACCCACCCATCCTACGAATTGGAAGTCTTTTTCAATGACAATTGGCTGGAAGTGCTTGGCTGTGGCATCATCGAACAGAAACTGCTCGATTCTGCGGGTGCTGGCAGCAAAGTCGGATGGGCTTTCGGAATCGGTATTTGTACATTTTTGGTGCCGGTTTTATTAGGCCAATTTCATTTTCCAGGACTCGAACGACTGGCGATGGTCCTTTATGGAATCCCAGACATTCGCTTATTCTGGTCCAAAGATAGCGGCTTTCTTTCCCAATTTACTGGTCTTAGAATGGACGAAGTGATAAAATACAAAACTATCAGCAAACAGCCACAACTGACGATGGATCTGTCCTTTTGGTTGCCCGATTTGGTAAAACAAAACGGCGTGGATTCACTGAAGGCTGATGTTTACGATGTGATCAGAAGTTTGGGAGGTGACATTGTGGAACAGGTGAGTAATTAGGAGTTAATGAGGCGGACTGGGGAAGTGAATTTTTGATTTTTCTATTATGAGCTCAATGATTATTTTAAGCGATTTAAAAGATGACACCTTAGACCTTAAGAAACTAATCTTTCTTGATTCTTTCCCATTTAGGTCAATTTCTTCGACCAATTTGAAAACAAAAAGACGGGAAAGACGAGTCAAACGTACCGAATTATTTACCGAAGTATGGAACGGCCATTGAGCAAAGAAGAAGCGAATGCCATTCACAAGGCAATCGAAAAGGAACTCACGCAAAAATTTGGGATTGAAATGCGTTGAACCATTATTCATTTGTTTTGGGAGTTTACAATTAGATACATTTTAAAAACTTTTTTTGTCATTTAATTTGTTTGTTATGGTCAATCAAAGCCCATGTTCAATTTCGACACGATTCTCTAATCATTTTTATTATAAATATTTTTTAATTGATAAATAAGAAATGATGGACGAGCCGATCCTCGCGGTGATTTCGCTGACAATGTTTATCGGCTCTTATTTGGCTGGATTTATTCCGTTATTCTTTTCGCTTAATGAGGTGCTTTTTGGTGAAGAATTATCATGAATAATTCATTTCTAGAGGAAAGTTCGGATAGCGAGCATTTTCGGCGCTGGTCTTCTCGTTGGCACTGCTTTTTGCGTTATAATCCCTGAGGGCATTTCTTCACTTGCCGCTGCATCCTTTGTCCAAACGAATGACCGTGAAATTGGGAAAATGTCTCCGGAAAAAACGGAAGACGCAGCCTCAAATTTGGTAGTGGACGAAAAGAAAATTAAAACGGAAGGGTTTTTTCATTACAGGAAAAAGAAAGGAAAACGAATGAAAAAATGCATCGGAGAAATATCAGGCAAAATTGGGATGAGAATGAGCAGAGAAAAGGGGCAATTGGACAAGGGAAAACGGCGAGAGACCGGCGGAAGAAAGACGCAAAGGCAGAAAAAGTGCCAACGGCAGACGAACCGCACAATGGGGGCGAAGAGGGGGGACAAAGGCACGAGGAAGGGACACGGCGGACCGATTTCGAAAGGTTGAACGGACCGATCGGCGTCTCTCTGCTGGTCGGCTTTCTGTTTATGCACGTCATTGACCAACTCTCCAAACTGTCCCACAGCCGTCAGAAGGGAATGCCCACCCTCGGCCTTGTCATACACGCTTTTGGTGCGTTTCTACCAAAATGAGTGTTCTTAAATAGGTGTCCACTTTTGTTTTTTCCAAGTGCAGCCGACGGAATTGCCATGGGAAGTGCGTCGAGTGCCGGTTCTCAACTCGAACTTCAAATTCCTCGTCTTTGTGGCCATAATGTTGCACAAGGTCAGTTAGTCTGTCCCCTCCAATCAATCTCTACAAATGCGGTGTTTCTTTAGGCGCCCACTGCTTTTGCTCTGATTAGCATTTTGCTGGCCAGCGGAATGGACAAAACGCGAGTCCGTCGCCATTTACTCATTTTTTCGCTTTCTTCCCCAATTGGCACTGTACTCACTTTCATCTTTCTGCACACGGTCTGTGCTGGTGGTACCAAAAAAGAAAGAAAGAACAATTGGTTCTTTTCCTTTCAGATACAATCGTCTTCTTCGGATGACTCTTTGAGCGGCGTCCACGAAGAGACGACGCCCTCCCAATTCACCGGAATTGTTTTGCTTTTCTCTGCAGGAACATTTCTTTACATCGCAACTGTGCATGTTCTACCCGAACTTGTGGTGAGCAAATGGAATCAATACATTCGTTTGAAGTGGACATTTATTAGGAAGCGAAGTGTGGCGGAGCATTCGCTGGGGGAGGGATGAGCGGAAGCCGCGAAATGCTTCTCGGCGGAGGGGAGAAGGCGGCACCCCCCGCGTCTCCCCGCTTTTCCTTGATCGAACTTTGTCTGTTTTGTGCATCGGCCATTATTCCCTCTTTTATATCATCGGCAACCCATAATGGACACAAACACTGACAATATTACTTACTATTGTAATTTGGTCGAACAAATTCCGGCTACATAAATAATAAAAGTCTGATGGGGGACACACCTATTTAGTGTTAATTGGATTTTTGGGCTCTAATGCAGTTTACACGACCCTAAAAAGACACGAACATTAAAAATTTGACAACTTTAATGCACTAACTATTTATAGAAACATCCAAATTAAACATTCTTGGTATTATTCGATAGCCCTAAGAGTTCTAATTATCCTGCAAAATTTCAAAGAATTTGTTATGTTTCAAAAAAAATATGACCAGAAAAATTCAAAAATACTTTTTTAATTGGATGCTTCTAGAAAATTATTAATTTTGGTCGTGTAAACTGCAATAGAGCCTATTTTTTGTTTTGAATATGATTCTGGAAACCCTTATATTTTTTTCATTTTTGCCAATATAATTCATGTGCAAACATTATTGGGAATTCTTTAACTTTTAATGCAAACTTCATTAATTATTAATGTTTGGATGCCGAACATGGCACAATTTAAATGGAATTCTCAAAGAGAAGGATGTGATCACATGATAAAATACTCTCGCGGGGCTTATTGTTAGGTCAGACAAAAATTGACCGTGTAAAATACATTTTGTTAGTTCTTCCGACTTTCGCTCCAATTTTTGGCTTTTTCCATGCAGCGGATGACCTCTTCGTCGCTGGTTTGATCGAAGCGTTGGTAATGGAGTCCAACTGCACTGAAATTCGGCGGTGTCTCCAGACAGAGCACTTCGTTTCCTTCAGCGCGTAGTTCGGCTGAAAAGAAATTTGTCGGACTTTTGAGAGATTAAATTATAAACTTTTTTCTGGGGGTGCAAATGTTCAAGGTGTAAATGACACTAATTGTAAGCGAAGAAAGAAGAATAACACCAATTGCACTCCCTCCTTACCCAAAGTGTCGGAAGGTGCCACCGGAGAGGCCAAAATTGCACGACTGACATTTTTTTGACGCAAAGCTTTGAGCGCAACTCGAGCAGTGCCACCCGTTGCGATTCCGTCGTCCACGACAATGGCAATTCGCCCTTCCAGCGACACCGGCGGTTTGTCGCCCAAATATGTCTGATGAAGGAAATATTTTTTTTTTTATGAAAGCCTGAGAGTTGCTGGAAACAAAATTTGCTGACTTTCAGGAACAAAAAATTGAATTTGTCTTATTTCCTAGAATTTCCTTGTAAATTTTTTCAAATTAGGCTGGGTAACTAAATTATTAGTAATTTTCGGTAAAATCCATTTTTGCGTGTTTTAAATGACTTACTTTTCGCTGTCTCTCCATTTCTTTAAGTTGCTTCTGCATTTGCTGTTGCACATATGCATCGGACGGTCGTGTAATTCTGACAGCCTCCTCATTCTCAGATTGAACTTTACATTAGGCAACAATTTCTTCTGCCCACCATAACGAGCTCGGGCGGATTTCCTTCCACAACAGCACCAATTCCATATTCTTCATGGCCAGGAGCACCTATCTTTCTGACCTAAAATATAAATTATGAAGTAAAAATCATAATTCTCGATGGTTTTGCATTTACCATCAGAAGGTCAAGAGGAGCCTGAAAGGCATCAGCGACTTCACAAGCCACTGGGACTCCGCCACGCGGAAGTGCCAAAACCACCTGTTAAACCACAAAATACTATCGTTTTGCACCCCCTTCAGCGTTACTGCAGTTTACGCATCCAATCAATGACCATTCCTCAGTTTCTTAGGCCATAGTTTTTTCTTAATTGGTTAATACGCCTATATTCTTGGTATCATTTGAAAGATTGAACTCAAACATTTCAGGGTTATTTGTACACATAAAAGTATATTGGAAACTAAACTGCAGTAGAGCCCGCATTCTTACAATGTTGTCACGTTGAGGCAAAATATGGGCTAAAGCCTTAGCCAATTTTTGGCCGGCATCTTTACGATCAACGAAAAGAGCTGAACGAGCTCCCAAAAACATTGCTTTAATTTTATTTAATATGTGAAAGGAAGCCACCCACAAAATTTATGGAGATACATAATTTGGAAAACCAAAAATTCTTATCAATTAAATAATAAATTGGAGATGAATTTTTGAGAAAATTTTCATTTTTTTAGGGGTGCATTTTGAAAATTTTAAGTCGATTCTTAAGGGATGTGTTTTTTATTTGTTTGTTTGTATTTTGTAAATAGATTGTAAAGCATAACGCTAAATAGGCAAAAAATATTTTTTTTTTCTAAATTTTCAAAATGAGGCTTTGAGGCTTTTTGTGGTTTTTTGAGAAAAATCGCAAAATAAAGAATTTTTTTAATGAAAATCTGCTAAAAATATGGTCAAAATTCTCAATTTTTTCCCTGGCGGCGCCTATCGGCACCGCCAGCCTTTAAAAGTCCTTTATTTTCTTAAAATTTGCTCAAAATCACAAAATTTGACCATTTTTGTGGACAAATCTGTTAACAAATCGAATTAAAAATTATTTTCCCGTCGGCGCCTATCGGCACCGCCGGCCCCTTATTTCCCGAAAGTTTTTGAAAAAAGTGCCGCAAAAAATCAACTTCGATTTTTCGTGCCAGAATTTCCCAAATGCTTATTTCTAACAAAAAATTGCTCAAATTGATCATGGACAGTCAAAAATATATCATGGACAGTCAAAAATACAACTGTTTTGAATAAATTTTGTAAAAATGAGGCTTTTTGACCCAAAATGAGGCTTTTTTGCTTGCCGAATGAGGCTTTTGATTAGCACTAAAAATAAACCGAGAAAATCGGCCCTAATACCGGCAACTCAAAAAGTAGCTTAACAACTGGACCTCTGGAAAAAATAGGCAAAATCTTAAAATATAAACCTTACTTAGGTAATTCAAACAACAAAAAAAAAAAAAAAAATTAATTTCTTGTTTAGAAAAACAATTTTTATTTGTTATTGTAGATATAGACTGAAAAATTCATAAATTTTCATCTATTTAGCGAAAATAAGCGCGATGGTTGTTTCGAAAGTCACACAACAAAACAACGCCAGTGAAGATGAATTGGAGTTGCACAATGCCTGGCCTCAATATTCTCCGGCCGATAAAGTTCTTCCCACACGCTTTCTACAAATTATTAGACTCATCAACAACAAATTCAAAGAGCGTTTACCCGCCTGGCAAATCATTGAACAACATCCGCAACACTTCCCCCATTTTTTTATGCAAATTCTTCAAATGGCACTCGACGAAAAACTTCCATTTGTACACCAAATCGAAGTTATCACTTTCTTGTGCAATTGTTTTAATTCTTTGGAAGTCGATTTGGTGTGCCGTGTAGCTGGTAAACTTTGTTCAATGCCCATTTGGATAAATCTAATCAAGGTTGGCGGATTTCAACTATTTTTTGAATTCATAAATTACCCCAATCAGAGACAACGAGATTTCTTGCTGGAGCAAAACCCAAAAATGAAAAAGATTTGGACAAAGATGGAACAGAAATTTGCCAAATTACCTTCTGATGATTTTGACGCTTTGGACTTTAATAGGAGGTTTTTATGGCGGTTGCTTCAAAGGCTAAAGCGGACGGTTGATTTCATCGACGATGAGAGACAAAGTTAAAACAATTAAGGAACCTTAACAATCGCTTCTTTTAGAAGCCGACATTGATGCAGTGAGCTATTGTGAACGGCTTGTTTCTCTTTTTATTGACTTGGAAGCGCAACTTACGACTCGGTAAATAATTGGGGAGGGGGCTTTAAAAGGACTTAATGTTTTTTGATTTTTACTTCCGTTAAATGAAAATTTTCAGGTACTTACCTGTGCAAGGGGGGGGGGGGCTCTCTTAGTCGATCGTAAGAAAATTTTGCGTTTTTTTAATTCCAAAAGTTTCCTTGCGTCGTCTATAAGTTGCTTAATTTTTTTTTAAATTGGCTTAAATTCGCATCTTCAGCAGGCAAAAATTTGTAAAAATGGTCCATCGTAAAGCAAATGGGCTCCGACCCCCCCCCCCCCCCCCATGGGGGGTCAAAGTCGGTCGTAAGACCCCTCACTGATCCCCCCCCCATTGCACAGGTATCTTCTATGGTTTGTGAAGATATTTGTTTTCTAAAAATCATGAAATTTGTTTCCGTGAATGATCATTTAACTGAAAATCTGAGAATGGAATCCTTAACCGTTTTGTGCTTTGCTAGGCGTTTTTTCAATGCGCTGCTCCGCTCGAGTCACGCCATCACCCATTGCCTCCTTTCTCAGTTTATTCTCTCTGAACATGGCTCTCTTTTCTGTGAATTAGTCACTTTGTTGCGCTTTTATGTTCGTTTTGAAATTGACGACGTGAATGGACAGCAACTGACCGCGGCTGAAGTTTGTTTGGAAATGCCTTTATCATTTATTCTTATCTGTTTGAAGGTCACTAAACGTCACTACGATTCGATTTCCGATCTCCAAAAAGCGACTTTTAAATTTTTGAAGGACAAATTGGGCGAGTTTTGTCTTCTGCCAATTGCATCCGTTGACACCAGCAAATTTTTGCGTGAGCATCTCGGCACATTACGGTAAGAAAAAGGATTGAAATAGCAAACTTACAGTGTTTTAGTTTGGAGGAACTTCAACACATTGCCAAATATTTACGACTAATCCCTGACAAAAATCACGACGAAATTAACGGAGATGAAAGTGCTCGTCAATTGATTTCTCATTTGGACGAAAATTACGGTCGTTTGGACAATCCGACATTTTTACGAGAAGCGATCATTTTCCAATGCGAACGTCACCCTTCTCAACTGCAAAAACTAAACGCAGAACCTTTGTATCCCACCGAAGCAATCCTTTGGGATGAAAAGGTCGGGCGAAATGGAAAACAATCCGTAAATGCAAAATGAGTTTAGTCCGTCCCTTACGAACATTACGACGGCAAAAGTGTGCTGCCGCTCAACAAACTCAATCTGCAATTTTTGACTTTGCATGATTACTTATTGAGGAATTTCAATCTGTTCCGCATGGAGTCCATTTGTCAGTGAGTTTCTCAGGCGATCGCTCATTTGGTGTTTTAAGATGAAATTCGTCAGGACATTGAGGATGTTCTGTTCAGAATGAAGCCGTGGCGTCATGAGTTTAATGAGCAGGAAGTTGTTTGGGGCGGTTGGGCGCGGATGGCACTGCCGGTGGGCGAATGCCGAGTTGTGCACGTGGGCAAACCGATGGTGGGCGAGGTGAGCGGCGCAACACCGGAAGATGATGCGGAGTTTAACTACTATTACAGATTTTGACTAAAAATGACCAAATTGTGGGCTTTTGGTTGTATATGGTCCCGTGCTGCTGTTAGGCGCCCTCAGCGAAATTTTTTGAAAATTCTCATTTTTCAAGATAATATTAGATTGTTTTCAAAAAGAGAAATTAAATTTAATTGGACTGTTTGTGACATACAAATGTCTGCATTTCATCTTCCACGTAAAACAGTTCGAATGCTTTTTACGGGATATGGTTTATTACCGTTCAAGCAGATGCTGTGCAGTTTATTTCATTTTTCATTATAACATATTATTTCTGCTCTCTTTTCCTTTAAGTTAGCTCCGTCTGATGTCAAATCGGATGTCCATTTGTCATTGCCTTCGCGTTCCGACCTGCGCGAAGAATGGATGAACATTCGCAAAAATGACGTCTTCTTTTTGCTCAAGCTTAAGCCCATCCATCCAGTTGGGCATAAATTCGACGTCCGAAAACCGTTCAAATCGCAATTTGAAATTGAATATTTGCGGGGGTGTGAGGTGGAAGGCATTTTGGGGCCGGACGGAAGAGTTTTGGACGAAATGGGTGAGCGCAGGAATGTAAATTTGGAAGTTAATTCATAATTTAGAGAATCGCGACATCATCCGTAAAATGCCGGGCGATTTGCGCATTTACCGTGTCCGTTTTGACGCCAACCAATACAGAGAAGACGCGTTGAGGGACGTGGAAACCGACGTTTATTTCACCTTCAATCTCGTCATCCGACGCGACCCCAAAACTAACAACTTTAAAGCCGTTTTGGCCACCATTCGGCAGCTGCTCAACACCGAATGCGTTGTCCCCGATTGGCTGCACGATTTGATACTCGGTTATGGCGAACCCGACACTGCGCATTACTCCAAGTAAAATGGGCGAAATTAGACTGGGCCAAACAAAAGAGTTGGCCGGTTTAAGAAGTATCACGGCGAACTCTGTGATCACTGGCTTTCGTAATAAAGTTACAATACGACACCTCTGTTAAGGATGAACAGCACTGTGGCCAGCGTGGATTTCAATGACACTTTCCTGTCATTTGACCACCTGAAAAAGTCATTTCCCGGCAAAAACATAATTTGTGAAGACCAAAAACCGGTGCCGCCTTTCAGGTCATCATCCCCCGTTTATTACTAATGACTGTTGTTGCATTTGTCATTTTTAACCTTCAGATTAACGTTCAAGGAATTTCTGCCTCAGCACAATGTTGAACACCCCGACCAAAAAGACACTTCGATAATGGTCGAATGTCAGAAGAGTTTCAAGCGCGTAATCACCGAGGCATTTCACACAAATTCCATTGAATTTACTCCCGCGCAAGTAATTAAAATAAAACGACAATTTGCTTTTTAATTAACTTTTGAAAATGCAATTGCAGGTAGAGGCCATCAAGGCGGGCATGCAGCCGGGCCTTACTTTGGTCGTCGGACCTCCCGGGACAGGGAAGACGGACGTGGCGGTGCAAATCATCTCCAACATTTACCACAATTGGCCGGAACAGCGAACTCTTATCGTGACTCACTCCAACCAGGCACTGAACCAACTGTTCGAGAAGATCATCCGACTTGATGTTGACGAACGACACCTTTTGCGCATGGGCAAGTGCCGGAGGGAAGGGAAAGCACAGAAAAGTGTTTGGATTGCTCAGGACACGGAGAGGAGGCGCTGGAGACGGAGAAGGACTTCAGCCGTTATGGACGGGTTAATTTCGTCTTGGCAGAGCGACAAAGGCTCTTAGAGCAAGTGGAACTGTTGAGGGAGGCCGTGGATGAGACGGGCGACGTGTCGTATTCCTGCGAAACCGCGGGCTATTTCTTCCGCTATACGGTCCTACTGGGAACAGAACATCCGTTTGCTCCTCCTAATTTTATTAATAAAAGTTTTTTCAATATAAAATTCATTCGATGACTTTTACAAAAAAGTTATTAAAAAACTATTAAAAGGAGAGAGGGAAACAGCGAGGAGAGGGGCACATGCGAATGACTCAATTTGATATGCGAATGATCGTCTCAATTTGTTTAGGTTTGCAAGACATGGGAATATTTTATGGAGCAAGTGCAAACCATGCAAAAGCAGCACCAGCAAAATGCGTTACCGAAGGAATTTGTCGCGGAGCATTTTCCGTTTTCCAAATTCTTCGAAAACCGACGACATCAATCCAATTTACTCCCATTGAAATTTGAAGTGAGAGAAATTTACTATAGAAGGGGAGGAAAGCGCAAAATCTTTCACACTTTTAGTTACGCGACTTTGAAGAAGATTTGGCGATTGCGTTGGACGGATGGGAGCGGATAAAAGACATTTTCAAGAAGTTGGAAGAGTTCAGAGCATTCGAATTGCTTCGCAATGGGAGGGACCGCGCGAGTTATTTGCTTGTAATTGTTTGGCAGGGAACTCTTACAACTAACGACTTCTCCGCTTTAACCCATTGTCAGGTGAAAGAAGCGAAAATCATCGCGATGACTTGTACCCACGCGGCACTCAGACGGCGCGAGTTGGTCGACCTCGGATTTCGCTACGACAATATTTTGATGGAGGAGGCCGCACAGATTTTGGAGGTGGAGACATTCATTCCTCTGCTGCTCCAGGACCCCCAGGACGGACGGTCGCGGCTGAAGCGATGGGTTATGGTCAGTCATTACAGAAACAATGGTTTTAGAGATGACAAATGTCTTGCAGATTGGCGACCATCATCAGCTTCCTCCTGTCGTTCAAAACGTTGCCTACCAAAAGTTCGCCAACATGGAGCAGTCCCTTTTCGCCCGTCTCATTCGTTTGGGCGTGCCGTCCGTTCAGCTTGACGCTCAAGGGCGTGCTCGTGCCGAATTGGCCTCTCTTTACAATTGGAATTATAAAAATTTGGGCAATTTGCCACACGTCCTCGAACAACGCGAATTCCAATGTGCCAACCCCGGTTTCCTGCACAACTTTCAGTTCATCGACGTGCCCGACTTTAACGGTGTCGGGGAGAGCACTCCGAGTGCCTATTTTTACCAGGTAAAGTTGGCTGCTCGGCCACTTTTTTGAATTTCCTTTGCTTAAGAATTTGGGAGAGGCCGAGTTCGCGGTTGCCCTCTTCATTTACATGCGAATTCTCGGTTATCCGGCCCACAAAATCTCAATAATTACCACTTACAACGGACAAGCCGCGCTGCTGAGGGACGTTGTTCAGCGGAGATGTGCCGAAAATCCGTTCATCGGAATGCCGGCAAAAGTGGACATGGACCATTTTTTTGTTTCTTTACAAAAATTGTTCATTTTAAAGGTTTCTACTGTTGACAAATTCCAAGGGCAGCAGAACGGTATTTTGTGACTTCTTTGCCCACCAAACTTTGCAAATAAATGGGTCGACAGGGGGGAGGTCGTAGCGCAAGGGAAAAGAAAAATTTCTAGAGAATTTGGATAATTTCCTTACATTCCATTAAAAGGTCAAAATATTTCCCCTACAATGGGCGAAGTCCCCGTCCGCCCCCCTTTCTCTTCTCATTGTCTCTTTCAGAATACGTCATTCTTTCCCTCGTCCGCACTCGTTCGGTTGGCCATTTGCGGTGCTTTTTCCATTCCTTTTCCCTTTTATTCGAACCATTTCTTCGGCTTAAGGGATGTCCGTCGTTTGGTGGTCGCTCTTTCCCGAGCTCGGCTCGGATTGTACGTTTTGGGAAGGCTTTCGCTGTTCCAACGCTGCTATGAATTAGCCCCGGCATTCGAAAGAGTGCGTTCATTTTCCAATTTTTTTTTTAAATTTTTTTTAGTTATTGAAATTTCCGACTCGTCTCGCCATTCTTCCCAATGAACAATTTTCGGAAGATTTCTATCGGAAGGTCGGTACAACGTGACAATGTTAAGACATTCATTTTGTTTTTTCGTTAGCCCGGCGATACTCCACAAATTATGCCAATACAAATTGAGGGCACTGTACACATGTCCCAATTCGTGGCCGAATTCTACAGAAGCAATTTGGAGCTGATAAAACAGCGATTTTTGCCCGGGGATGGAATAGGGGAGGAGCAACCGATGGAACAAAGCGAGGTGAAGGAAGACCTAAAAGAGGAGGCGAATCGACCCTGAATTTGTTTAGCAAACCGTACCAGCAGCAACAGCAGTAGAACCCGTTGAGGAGCAGCAGTCTAAAGAGTCTGCGGAAGATGCAAGGCCAAGTTCAACAAGTGACGATCAATCGAAGGAACCAGTGGAAGCAGCGATTGTCTTTGAACAAGTCGATTTCGAACGATTGCAGGAAGTTCCAAAATATTGATGAACCATTTTTGTTTTCATTTATACTTTACTTTTTGTTTAAAAAAAGCATCTTTTGAATGCAACAAATAATGACGAGGGCGTGGATTTTAAGCTATTTAACAATTTTTCTATAACCTTATTTTGATGAGATATATGTGAAAAAAAACCATTTTTGGCCTGAAAATTCTTCATTTTGATGAGACTATTCGTCACTATTTTGGAAAATGTAATAGGTATACACTTTAAGAAAAAAAACAGAAATTTGGAGAGATCAAAACAAATTCATTCGCCAATTATTTGGTGTTTTACGCCATTCATTAGGGGTCGAGTCGAAAGCACTGTTTTAGGAACTTCAAATTACAGCGTATGCATGCGATCGTTAGCATCAGAAGTATTTCGCCGATCAGAAGGACGATGAAAAAGTGGGTTAGCCATCGGTCACTTTTAAGGGCTTCTGAAATGTCCGATTTGTGGCGAATGCGTCTCCTCCGTTGGCTTTACCCTCTGCCGCTGAGTTTTGCGATTGTTTCGTCACTTCCCTCCGTCGGCCTTCCATCGTTCCCATCGCGCGGGTGAACCCGAAAATGCTGGAGAAAGCGATGATGGCCACCATTTTGGCGAAGGCACCGAGCGCCTGAGGCAACGGAAGGGCCAATGAATGAATGGCAAAATGCCCTTTTTATACGCTGGCAATTGCACACAGCCAAAGCGTTTCTTCTGTCCGACTGTTCATTGCTGCACAAATTGTTATGGTGACCACGAGGAGAGGGACGATGACACAAGTGATGGACAAAGGGTAGGAGAACAGAGCGAGACACGCCGACTGAACAATGAATGGAGTCACAAAGTGAGAACGGAGGAGAAAAAGGAAGATGGAAGAGAAGGAAAAGGGGAAAGGAAGAGGGAACGGAGGAGAAAAGGAAGAGGGAAGAGAAGGAAAAGGGGAAAGGAAGAGGGAACGGAGGAGAAAAGGAAGAGGGAAGAGAAGGAAAAGGGGAAAGGAAGAGGGAACGGAGGAGAAAAGGAAGAGGGAAGAGAAGGAAAAGGGGAAAGGAAGAGGGGAACGGAGGAGAAAAGGAAGAGGGAAGAGAAGGAAAAGGGGAAAGGAAGAGGGAACGGAGGAGAAAAGGAAGAGAAGGAAAAGGGGAAAGGAAGAGGGAACGGATGAGAAAAGGAAGAGGGAAGAGAAGGAAAAGGGGAAAGGAAAGAGGGAACGGAGGAGAAAAGGAAGAGGGAAGAGAAGGAAAAGGGGAAAGGAAGAGAAAGTGGGAAAAGAAGAGGGAAGAGAAGGAAAAGGGGAAAGGAAGAGAAGTGGGGAAAAGAAGAGGGAAGAGAAGGAAAATGGGAAAGTAAGAGGGACGGAGGAGAAAAGGAAGAGGGAAGAGAAGGAAACGGAAAGGAAGAGAAGCGGAAAAGACAAAGAAAAGGGAGAGGAGACGGAAAGAGAAGGAAAAGGGGAAAGGAAGAGAAAGTGGGGAAAAGAAGAGGAAGAGAAGGAAAAGGGAAAGGAAGAGGGAACGGAGGAGAAAAGGAAGAGGGAAGAGAAGGAAAAGGGGAAAGGAAGAGGGAACGGAGGAGAAAAGGAAGAGGGAAGAGAAGGAACGGAAAGGAAGAGAAAGCGGAAAAGACAAAGAAAAGGGAGAGGAGACGGAAAGGAAGGAAAAGGGGAAAGGAAGAGAAAGTGGGGAAAAGAAGAGGGAAGAGAAGGAAAATGGGAAAGGAAGAGGGAACGGAGGAGAAAAGGAAGAGGGAAGAGAAGGAAAAGGGGAAAGGAAGAGGGAACGGAAAAGACAAAGAAAAGGGAGAGGAGACGGAAAGAGAAGGAAAAGGGAAAGGAAGAGAAAGTGGGGAAAAGAAGAGGGAAGAGAAGGAACGGAAAGGAAGAGAAAGCGGAAAAGACAAAGAAAAGGGAGAGGAGACGGAAAGGAAGGAAAAGGGGAAAGGAAGAGAAAGTGGGAAAAGAAGAGGGAAGAGAAGGAAAAGGGGAAAGGAAGAGAAAGTGGGGAAAAGAAGAGGGAAGAGAAGGAACGGAAAGGAAGAGAAAGGGGGAAAGAAGAGGAAAGAAGACGGAAAGGAAAGAAGCGGAAAGCAAGAAGGAGAGGAAGGAAAGGAGAAAGGGGAAAGGAAGAGAAAGTGGAAAAGAAGAGGGAAGAGAAGGAAAAGGGGAAAGGAAGAGAAAGTGGGGAAAAGAAGAGGGAAGAGAAGGAACGGAAAGGAAGAGAAAGCGGAAAAGACAAAGAAAAGGGAGAGGAGACGAAAGGAAGGAAAAGGGGAAAGGAAGAGAAAGTGGGGAAAAGAAGAGGGAAGAGAAGGAAAAGGGGAAAGGAAGAGAAAGTGGGGAAAAGAAGAGGGAAGAGAAGGAACGGAAAGGAAGAGAAAGCGGAAAAGACAAAGAAAAGGGAGAGGAGACGGAAAGGAAGGAAAAGGGGAAAGGAAGAGAAAGTGGGGAAAAGAAGAGGGAAGAGAAGGAAAATGGGAAAGGAAGAGGGAACGGAGAGAAAAGGGAGAGGAAGAGAAGAAACGGAAAGGAAAGAGAAGCGGAAAAGACAAAGAAAAGGGAGAGGAGACGGAAAGGAAGGAAAAGGGGAAAGGAGAGAAAGTGGGGAAAAGAAGAGGGAAGAGAAGGAAAATGGGAAAGGAAGAGGGAACGGAGGAGAAAAGGAAGAGGGAAGAGAAGGACGGAAAGGAAGAGAAAGCGGAAAAGACAAAGAAAAGGGAGAGGAGACGGAAAGAGAAGGAAAAGGGGAAAGGAAGAGAAAGTGGGGAAAAGAAGAGGGAAGAGAAGGAAAAGGGGAAAGGGAGAGAAAGTGGGGAAACGAAGAGGGAAGAGAAGGAAAAGGGGAAAGGAAGAGGGAACGGAGGAGAAAAGGAAGAGGGAAGAGAAGGAACGGAAAGGAAGAGAAAGTGGGGAAACGAAGAGGGAAGAGAAGGAAAAGGGGAAAGGAAGAGGGAATGGAAAGAGAAGCGGCAGGAAATGGGAAGAAAAGAGAAAGGCATCAAATGTTATGAATAATTGCACAGTGAAATATAATTCAACCATTCTAATTGACTGACCAAGAACAGATAAATGGCCAAAATGATGAAGGTGACGCGCTTAAACTGAGTGATTAGTCACGCCTTTGGCGTTCCGTCGTCGCCCTTCGACCTGCAAATATCCGTTGGCCATCTCTCCTCCCCTCCCTCCTCTGCTAATTGACCGTCGCATGTGCGTATTTCCGCGATGTTTTCCCTTCTCCAACCCATCAGAACATTCAAAGTCGACGGGACGAGGATTGATGAACATCATTTTGAAGGGAGAAAGGAATTGGCAAAGGGCAAAAAGACAAAACGGAAGAATTGGTCAAAAATGGAAGGGACCTTAAGACAATTCACACTTTATTGGATTTTTGGAAGTGAAAGCGATGCCATTGAGAGCAAAGGACGAGGGAAAGGGAGGACATAATTGGATTTGCCAGGCCAAACGTAAAATGATGGAAGCAAAGGAGGAGCAAAAGCAAAGAGGAAATGCGGGGAGAGTGAAATGGGAGGGGAAAGGGGGGGGACCGGAGGATGGGGGAGATGGAGGAGGGGACGGGGGAAAGGGGGGGGGGGACCGGCGGAGGGGGGAGAGGGAGGAGGGGACGGGGGGGAAAGGGGGGGGGGACCGGAGGATGGGGAGGATGGAGGAGGGGACGGGGGAAAGGGGGGGGGACCGAGGGGGAGGGGATGGAGGAGGGGACGGGGGAAAGGGGGGGGGGGCCGGAGGATGGGGGAGATGGAGGAGGGGACGGGGGGGAAAGGGGGGGGGGGACCGGAGGATGGGGGAGATGGAGGAGGGGACGGGGGGAAAGGGGGCGGGGGACCGGAGGATGGGGGAGATGGAGGAGGGGACAGGGGGAAAGGGGGCGGGGGACCGGAGGATGGGGGAGATGGAGGAGGGGACGGGGGGGAAGGGGGACTCCGTCCGTCCGTCCGATCGCAGCCAAAGGCTGTCCAAGTGCACGGGCCAATGCAATGTGATTTTGTTACGTGTTCTTTTAATATTTAAAAACAAAAAGTGAGGCGAGGAATTTCTCTTGCCTCCCCAGGGGCAAATGTCTCCTGCGGACAGCGGCAGATATTTAGCCATTAGAGCAGAAAGAAAGATCAAAGCGGAGATATAAAGGAACGAGAGAAGGCATCGGAAGAGTCCCCCCCCCCTCGGGATTTTCCGTTTTCTCTCGCCCCATCTCCGCCGCCTTCCCTAAACTCTCATTATCGAATATTCCCTCAAAAACACCATTGAATGGCTTGGATAACAAATAAAAAATGTCGACTATTTTCACTTGTTTTTGTTTCTCTCCGTATTTTTCCAATGTGCTTTTTTCGAATTCATTTGTTTACATTTTCCAAATGTCAAAATGTTGTCAATGTTTCTTCGTATATCCCTCCTCCGTTCACAAGTGCCAAATTGACCGCGTTCACCAATGATCGGCCGACTTCAAAAAATTCGGATGGGCATTTGTGGGGGATTGGCGGTGACAAGGCTTCGGCATCCGCGACAAGGAGGACGAAGGCATTTTGTAATGGACGGAAGAGAGTCCGTTCAGCAGAGTACTGAAACGGGAGGAAGGGGAATTAGCAGAGGAATTCATTTCCGATGCGGGCAAACACCTCTCGGCTGAATTCTGTCCAAGTGATGCAATCGACGAGAGTCGCTTTGGCAAGAATTACGTTGCTCCGTTGGCATGAAACGCCGTCCCCTTCCCCCGTTGCTGCAATTATTTCCCATGCGTTTGGCCACCCCTTCGGACACACCTTCGCTCTTTTGCGTGTCCTCTCCATTAAAATATTCAATTGGCGCGTCGTCTTCCAACGCGGCGATGAGAAGCGGCCCTTTGTGTTGCACACTTTGAAGCCAAGGAATTGCACTGCAATAAAACCCATTATTGGGTTTATGAAGAGAGAATCTGACGACCAAAGGGAGTCTTTTGAGGACAAAGCCAACGACAACAAACGCCCAGCGAAAGGCTGTTTCAGTGCCACACAAAAGAGTTTTTGTCGCGACGGTTTGCCCAATTGTTCTGCTGCCACCCCCGCCACTTCAGTACTGCCCTTACTGTCCTCGTACTGTTGGGGGGGGGGGTGAGATGCAATTTCTGATTCTCAAGTCAATTTTATGCCCTGGGTAAGAAGTTGTCAATCAGTGAAGCGTGCTCCTCCCCTTTCTGCTCTTTGCTGTCCTCATCAGTGTTTTGGTGTAAATTCCGCGCCGCCGAATTGAGGAGAATCGCCTGGAGGATGGGGTCGTCCACCGTTTCGATGGGTTTTTGCTAAATAAATGCCGTTCAACCAAAACAGACAATGGCATTGCCTTTTGCTGATGCATTGCTCCGGTAGAAATGTCCAAATCGACGAGAATGTTCCTCTTGACACTCAAACTTAGCTGCCTTAATTCCTCCTTCCGCTTGCCAATTGCCTCCCTTTCGGCTGTTGTCAAGTACGGATTATGCTCCAAACTGAAGTAGTCCGCTTGCAAGTCGTTCACCCGCGTGACTTCCCTATGTAACAATTCTTACCATTCATGGCACGACAATTGGCGATGTCATTAATTATAATAGCCAAGAGGGAAAATTTTGAAAAACTGAATTAAACACACTTTCTCCTCATCAAAATTTGGGGTTTTAGAAATTCCTATACAAAATATGTGCGGTTCCAGTCAGTCCCAATTCTGTCCAACCATTCGTTGTTTGATGAACACTTCCCAAACTCACTGGTCTTTGTCCGCCTTGAGCAACTTTTGTTTGTAAGCATTGGCCGTCTCAATGCTTTTGCCAATTGCCGAAAGGGAAACGGCCTTCGGCACAGAAAGTGTCGAAAGGTCGACGCTTGAAATGTTAGGGTCGTCCAAAAGGTGTCTCAACAGTCGCAAACCCTCGCCGTCCTTCCTCTCAATTATCTGTTAATTACTCAATTACCTCAAATGACCCCTCCTCATTACCGTCTTTTCCTCCCTCGTGCACACCAAACGGCCGCAGTAAAAGCACCGTCCGCTTCCCTCCTGGGCACAAACAATGCGTCCACAGCCAATGCAATTGCGCACCAAAGAATGGAGACGCGCCTGACAATCGCATCGATGACGGCCTAAAAGAAATGGGGGAAAATGAAAAGCAAAGAAAGGAAGGAGCAGCAGACCCGGCCTTAAGTGAGCGGACAAAGCGAAGGCATCCAACGCTTTGAATTCGTTTTTTGGCATTTTCAAATTACAAATAATGGAAAATTGACAGAAAGCGCATGCAATAAGATAATATTAAAAAGAGAGCATCACCCAATGCAAGAAAATACGAAAAGCATTTATAAATAGCCAAAATAAGCATATGTTTTTTGCATAATAAATATAGTACATAATTGAATTTCGGTAATTAAATAATATAAATCCAGGGGTGCGATCGAAAAATTTTCAAAATAAGAACATCAAGGCCAAAAAATAAGATTTTTGGGTCAAAAATAAGAACAACATTTCTTAGAAATAAGAACATTTTCATTTTCTAAGATTTGGACCCTCCAAATCAGAACATTTCTTAGAAATAAGAACAAATCGAAGCCCTGTATAAATCAGAGGCAAAAGCTAAAAATTTAATTATTTATTTGTTTTGATAGGTGTCTTTCGGAATAGATAAACGCAGCAAGGAAAAGGTTTGAAAATGGATGTAAAAAGACAATAAATGTTCAAAGGTTGTGCCGAGGGCGTATTTGATATTTGACTCTATTGCATTTTAGGCGTCAAATCAATGACATCCATAGTTTTTTAGGCATAGAAACTAAGTATAGTCAATGATTGTAGCCTAAGAGCAAGAGACTCAATTTTTTTTTTTTTTTTTTGCTGTTCTGTACCCTTTTTTTCCGACACGTAATCTTTAATAAGAATTTAAGCAATACAATTTTTATAATTACAATTTGTCATTCATTCCCATTGAATTAGTGTTTTCACTATTCCGATAATTCTATTTGTAAATCAATTATACAAATGGCGACGAGTGAATTCCGTCCGTCCCTCAGTCTCCCCTCTTTTACTTCTGTTTCGACTCGTAATTTTCCACCAACATTCCCATGCCATGTCCGCCTGCAGCACACGCCGCGATTACTGCGAAACGCCCCCCTGAAGAAAACAGAAAATAAATCAAAGAAATATTCAAACTTCTCGCCCCCCCCCCCTTCCGGCTTTACGCACCTTCGGCCTGCAGTCGGTTCGCCGCGTGTGCCAACAATCGGACGCCGGTAGCGCCGAAGGGATGGCCCAATGAGAGAGAGCCACCCCACATATTCACTTTTTCCAATGGCAAAAGCCCAAATTTTGCTTTGCGTTTCATATAATTCTTAAAACAAAAGTTGATGCAAAAGAAATAAAGAAAAGTGTTTGTACCTGACAGAACCAATCAGAATCGAGTGCCTTCAAATTGGCCAACACTTGGCCAGCAAATGCTTCGTGTATTTCGAACACATCGATGTCTTTGATTGACAATCCGACCTAAAGGGACATTTCCCACATAATCAATCGCTCGTCAAAACTCACTTTATCGAGAAGCTTCGGGATCACATAGGCGGGGCCAAGCAGCAGCTGATCCTTGGGGTCTTGGGCGACGAACAAAGTCTCACGAATGAACACTTTCGGCCGGTAGCCCTTCTCACGCGCAAATTCTTCAGAAGCGAGCAAAGCTGCCGATGCTCCATCGGTGAGGTAGGAGGAGTTGCCAGCAGTGACACTTCCGTGGGGTTTGATGAAGGCCTGAAATTCGGAGATTTTGTTTTGTTTTTGTGATGGTTAGCTTTGTAGCAGAGAGATCCAATGACCCAATTAAAAAAAGTCCCTTGGAAATTACAAAAGGAAAGCTAAGGAAACAGTCACCTTCAACAAATTTTAATTTCACTAAAATTTCCAACAGACTGACATGAAATACTCCCCCCCCCCCATTTCCTCTTTTAATTACTGCTTTCAGCTTGGCCATTTGCTCCATCGTAGAAACACGAATTCCGTTGTCTTTGTTAACTGTCGTCCCTTTGTGTTTCCCGGAGGTGACAAACATCGGAACCTGACAATGAGAAAGGCGACTAATTGTTTACAATTAGCCGATTAAAAAGGCGAATTTTGAAATTTGAGCATCATTTTCCATGTGTCAGAAAATGCTAAAAATTTTCATTTCGGGTTGGGTGGAGGGGCTATTACTCGTCCCATCCCTGATTCTGTACTCACCACGTCTTTCAATTTGTTCTCTCTAAAAGCTTTGTCGGCTAAAGTATGGGATCGAATTGCGAACTCATCCTGCTCTCTGAACAATATCGTTTACTTTATTTGTTAAATGTAACCTCACCGTCTGGACACACAAAATGCGGCAGCCAATCGGTCCCCAGAATTGCCCATCACTTCGCCGGTTGTGAATTCGCTAACGGCCGGCAACTCGGGAGAGAACCAATTGGAGGCGACTGTTTTCAGGTGCTTAAATCTCTCTCCAAAACTTTTGGCCTTCTGCAAATCGATGAGAGAAAGTCGAACCTAAAAGGAGCTTCGAATGGGTAAGCGAACCAAATAATGGAACGAACCTTTCTGTTGTAACGAATTGGAAAGTCAGAGAGTAACTCGACTCCTCCAGCAATGCCAGCCTTTAAATAGCCATTGGAAATCATTAGGCTAATATTTTGAATTGAAACGCCGGAAGAAATACACGCGAGAGTGACCGTATTGCAAGGGATCTGAAAGCAGAAAATGGACCAAGTGACCATTCGAAAAACATTTAGAAATCGAAAGCACACCGAATCAGGGAAACCGGCGGTGATCGCAGCCTCACGGGCGATATTGCTCGTTTTGCATTCCTGAACGACTTGTCCACAGATAATGTGTCCGATTTCATCAAAAGGTATTTTTGTTCGCTCAACCAATGCTTAAACAATAAGTCAGAAAAGTGCAACTAATTTATTTATACCTTTAAGAGCGTGTCTTTGAAGATCAACAGCCAACAGCTCACGGAAAGTTGTATTCGATTGGAGAAAGGGAGTACGTACAGCATCGATAAGCACAGCATTCGAATTTTTATTGGGCGATGATGCAACAGCAGAGAATTTTTGCTGCTGAAGTAAAACAGAAGCGAGCGAAAAATGCCGCGAGGACGAACAATTGAAGTTGCGGAAATTGCAAAGCATTTCTTAATGTAACCCCAGTTTCGATATATTTTTTATAATTAAGATGCGGTCGAATATCTCTCTCTCACTAATTTTTTTTCTGCTTACAATTCAATTAGTTCTTATGTCATAAAACACCAGTCAGGGCTCTAGGTAAATCGAGAGAAAAAAAAACGAAAGGTGAGAGATATTTTATCCATAAATCCAGGTTTTTCGTGTCTAACCTGTCTTCAACGGTAAAAATTAGAGTTGAGCGGGACCGGGAATTTTGACAAAAACCGGGACCGGGACTTACCGGGACCAGAAAAGTCGGGACCGGGACCTCGATTTTCGTCTGGGACCGGGACCGCAAGAAAAGCCGGGACCGGGACCAAAATAAACAAAATGCCAATTCAATGCATTCAAAAAGAAAATATTTTTCACAGTTTGTTCCAGGATAAATCCAGACCTGGATAACAGTTCCAGGTCGAGGTGTTTAAAATGGGTGAAAATTACATCACAAGGATTTCTTACTGAAATAAAGCCCCATAACGCCATAACGGGTTTAATAATGGTCATGCATTTTTTGTGGTGTTGGATCTGGGGGCAATCCTGAAGAATGGGGGTTTCTAATTTAACTTTCATTTAAGAATTAAAAACCTAAATTTTCTATGGGATCAAAAAAATTCTCCATCTATGCTTAGGCCGTCAAAATTAACAAAACAACCATTTCTTAAGAAATGCTTTGCAATATCCGCAACTTCAATTGTTCGTCCTCGCGGCACTTTTCGCTCGCTTCTGTTTTACTTCAGCAGCAAAAATTCGCTGCTGTTTCTTCACCGCCCAATAAAAATTGGAATGCTGTGCTTATCGAAGCGATGCGTTTGAAGTCAACAAGCATCGTCCAGGATGATGCAATCACTGAACATGGCCATGATGACCACGGGCATGGACACCACGCAGTCAATTATGGGCCGCCGATTACCTACGACTACACTCCTATACCATCTCAACCATATAAGGCTTGTTTATTTGTTTCAATTTTTTATAATATAAAAACAGAAAATATCTTCCAGAGTTTTTTGGGATTGCTGATTATAAATCAAACATCCATTTTGATTAATTCTAAGTCACTGACTGACTGACCAGATCCCGAAGTAATGTCGAAATTCCAAAAAACTAGTCTCGATGATATAATCTGTTTGATTTACTTTGAAAATGCTCGAAAAAAAAATTCTTAATGACGAAACCCGGAATCCCCCTTTGTATATGTATGATCTATAATATTTGATTTGTTGCTGAAATTTTCCTTTTTCATCGGGACTCAGTTGTTCATCCACCACTCAAATGACCACTGGTCATCTTCTTTCACTCCTAGATGGATTTGTCCTACCGAACGCTAATGCGAAATTTGACTTTTGTTCAAATTCGGACCCGCTGTATGGAATAGGCCAAAATGGATGTCTGATTGGTGATCATCAACCCCGAAAACTCGGAAAAGGGCGGGGGGGGGGGGAGGTGGGCAAACCATATTAACCAACAAACAATTGATTTGTCGTTGCATTTGTTTTGATTTCGTACATTTAATAAATTAAATTGCAGAAGGTCTATAAGGAACTGAAGCAGAAATTCATCACGTATTTGGCGATGAGCTTCGTCTTCTTCATGTTTTGCTGTTACGTTGGCTATTCCACCGATGTGTTGGGATACTCCGCTTGGAAACTTCCGGGCAGCTACCGAAACAGAAAAGCGATTAACGCGCGTTTGGACGCGGAGGAAGCGAAGGCAAAGGCCGGGGAAGGCGAGCAATAGGAAGAAAGATTGTCAAATTGTAGGCTATAATTTTGTTCTGATTCCGAGATGTATTGTAATAGTGCGATCATTAATTCGTTTTCGAATTGTATTTGTTTGTTGAATGCAACATTTGACTTGGTAAGGTTTTGTGGCACAATAGTCACTGGTATTATTATTTGGACGAAAACCAACTCGTACTGCTCTGACTCGTAATATTTTTCGATAAAAAAATCGTAATAATTTTTAAAGTTGAAATTAAACATTCTTAATACCTTCAATAGCCCTTAAAATTCTCTATTTTCTTATAAAATTTCAAAAAATTGATCGTGTTTGATATGATTTTCATCCAAACAAATCCCGAATTTGAACAAATAATTGAAAAACCAAATCGTATTTTCACTCAAACCTACTTAAACATATGAGAACGAACTGTTAATTAGTCAACATTCGAATGTTAAATTCGAAAAATTTGAATTTCGACTTTGTTCGAATTCGGGACGTTTTCGCCTTTATCTGATTTCCTCCTTCTCCTTTTGTTCTCCGTTCCGTGTCTTACTTTTCCCACCACAACTTCAAAAATCATTTTCATTCTTCTGTCTCACCAGAGGCATTCTTTTGCCGATCCGTTCGCTTAGCACACACCGAGGCGATTAATAAATTGTTGAATGAAGACAACGGCCGTTAGAAAGAGGCTTAAGTTGGGGGGTGAGGATGAGCAGTTGTGAGGATTTTGACGGATTGGACAGCCGTAAAAAACGGTCTTCCTGAAAAGCAACAAGTAAATAACCCCCCCCTCCCCCACAATCCATCACTTTCCCTCTCCTCCCGTCCCACCTGACTTGGATCGCTCATACATTCCATCCCAACTTCGCACATTCCCTCCCGCCCCCTCGTCGATTGATCTGACAAGTGATTTCACACTGATTCATCTGATCACTTTCCGTTGCCCTTTTTGACCCCCCCCCCCCCTTAAGGCTTTTTCTGATCCCCTTTTCTCCCTCAAATCACTTCCCCCAATGATTTGCCCCAACTTCGTTCTTTTGTCTCTTTTATTCGTCTCTCTGTTCAGTTCCCTTTCATTAGCTGATAATCAGGTCAATTTTGGTGTTATTGGGCACGCAAATTGTCTTTTGGTAAATCTTTAGACCATAACAGTGCATGGGCAAACGATTTGTCATCGTCGAAGTGTGAAGGGACTGCACGTTGAACTGAGAGAGCACGACACATTTGACCCCGATGGTGGGGTGGGCAGGGGACGGAGGGGGAGGCGTATGGGAGAATATGGGTAGGGGAGGCGGAAACGGCGGAGGAAGGGGGACATGATGGGGGGAAGGGAGGGGGGATGTAGGGAGGAGGATGAGAGGGGAGGGAGGAGGGGATGGATGTAGGAGAGGACATGAGGGAGGAAAGGGAGGGGAGAGAGGGGAAGGGGAGGGAGGGAGAGGATGCAGGGAGGAGGATGAGAGGGGAGGGAGGAGGGGATGGAAGGAGAGGACATGAGGGAGGGGAAGGGGAGGAGGGATGTATGTAGGAGAGGACATGATGGAGGAAGGGGAGGGGAGTGAAGGAGAATGAGAGGGGAGGGAGGAGGGGATGGATGTAGGAGGGGGACATGATGGAACGAAGGGGAGGGGAGGGAGGGGAAGGGGACGGTGTGAGGGCCGTTCTCCTCCATTACCCCCGCCCCTCTCCCACTAAATTCGTCCCTGTTCTTAAATCACAACTTAACATATGCTTTTTAGATTCGTTGGGCTCGACAACGACAGGCTTGGATGGCTCGTTTAAGGTGCGCGGATTGGAAAATGAAGTGAGAGAATTGGGGAAGTGAAGCCATGCGACCGTTTCTCTCCTCAGATCGGCTCCATCCGTCCCTATTTGAGAATCACCCACAAATGCGACGTGAAGGACGAATTGGTCAGTGAATCAAAAGTCATAATGAAATATAGTGGGGTCGACCCCCTATTTCTCTGCTTTTATTGAGCCTTTATGGGGGATTTGTCCAACACTTTTCCTTTTTTGACATTACTTCCCTTCCCCCTTCTTCTGATTGTGATTTTTTGTTCCCTTAGAAATGCCGTCGTGTAACGGAGATCGACATCCCCAAGGAGAAGGTGAACAACGGCGTGTACGAGATGCATTTTGTGAATTTAAATGTGCATGGCCATAGGGACACAGAGAATTGCGATGAGTGACCAAAAGGGAAGAAGGAAAAGCGACATTTGAACAGATCAATTGTAAATCAAATTCAAAATTGAACTGATTAAGGGAAATACACATCATTTAAAAATGAGCAAAAAAGTTTATTTCCTCTCCATCTAAATTGTCACTTCGTCCGTTTCTCTTTTGTCCCTCTCCATCTAAATTGTCACTTCCGTCCGTTTCTCTTTTGTCCCTCTCCCTCTAAATTGTCACTTCGTCCGTTTCTCTTTTGTCCCTCTCCCTCCAAATTGTCACTTCGTCCGTTTCTCTTTTGATCCGAAAGTCTTCCGATGAGCCAAAAGTTCCCCTCAAAATCAGAAAGGACGTCCCTCTTCTGAGTCCAAGTGAACTTCGGGTCGGACACAAAGTGAATGAATGAGTCGTCCTTTTGTCGGCCTTCCAATTCGATGAGAACGACCAAATTTTGCTCTTTCATCACCGCCCCCGGCACAAAGAGAGTCAACTGACAAATGAGCACCAATTCGAATTTCAAAGTTCAAAAACACCTGCGGCCCCTGCGTTGGCCAATACCGTCCCAAATTGAACCCATTTGCGAGAGCGACGCCGTGGCCCCAACCGCGCGAGTCGAGAAAAGTGTGCATTTGGGCCCAATCGATGTGAGCGGTGGAGAATTTGGCCACAAAAATGGTCGGCTCGTGGAGAAGCGCAGAACGAATTGTGTCGGTGGGCTGACAAATGAGCAAAGTCATTCTTCGCATTGGCAAATGCTTTTCCCTTCAAATCCCTCGCTTTCCGACCTTTTTTCGATTTTTTGACTTGGCCATTCGCTTTTCGATTTCGGCGTAAACATTGTCCAAATTGACACCGCACTGAACCCATCGTTTGCTGATCACTTTGCCATCGATGAAAGGCGGCGAGAAAAGTCCCTTAAAGTGAACTGAAAAGCAAAAGCGGCGGGGGGGGGGGACGGCACTTTGGGGTCCGTTTTGGTCAGAGGGTACGTAAGTCGGCCGATGTTTTCCACTTAATTGGTGACATCGTTCCGTTGCGCGTTTCCTTCTCCAACCCACCCAAAATGTCCATTCTCTGTCCCCTTTTCCCGCCTCCTTTCAGTTCCATTTTCATCTGTCCCCCCGTTTTGTCATTGACACTCAAATTGCCCTGCGATGAGAAAGACCAATGTTTTCACTTAATTTTTCCCTTTGCTATTTGCCTGAAATATCCCATCCAAAAAGACATAAGCGTGGTCGCGAAGTTCGGGCACTTCCAACGTTTTTCCGTCCGTCTCGAGAGATGCGCTGTACCAAACAAAGCCATGGTCCCGGTAAAACGCCTCAAAATTCAACGGCCCATCGGAGGAGTGAATGCACCGCTGGCGACTGTCCGAAGAACTCAGCGAACTCGAATTGGTCAGAGCGATGAAATCGCCCAATTTAACGGCAAAAACATTTTGGATGGAAACGCCACTAATGAGTTTGGTAAATGGACAATTTGCAAAAGAGGGGGGGGGGGGGGGACCAACGTTCTGTTTTTGGGCAGTGGCAACGGCGGATTGGGCCAATCCTTTTTGGCGCCGATCCAATTTCGAATGGCCCCGTAAAGTGGGGTGATTTGACCCGCTTCATCAATGGGGGCAGCGTAATCGTACGAAGTGGTCACCTGAAGTGACGTCATTCACCGCCCCTTTCGCCACTCACCGGCCCATTCGTTTCTCTTCCGCTCCAAAAACCAAAGCTCGTCCCTCCATGAATCATGTACAGACTGAACGAAGCGTTTTCCGCCCACATGTAATCCATTGTTTTTAGAACAGGACCGATTTCCTGGCGAACCATCGATTTGTCGCCCCACATGGAAAACCATGTGGTGTAAAACTCGGAATTGACGGGAGGACCTTTTTGGGAAGGTGAAAATACACGCGAAGAAATGAATTGAGAGTGCCAAAGACAACAGAATGCCAAAGGGTGCCAAAGACAGAACAAATGAAAGAGAGTGCCAAAGACAACAGAATGCCAAAGGCGGAATAAATGAAAAGGAGTGCCAAAGACAACAAAATGCCAAAGGCGGAATAAATGAAAAGGGAGTGCCAAAGACAACAGAATGCCAAAAGTGAAAAGAGAGTGCCAAAGACAACAGAATGCCAAAGGCGGAATAAATTAAAGTGAATGCCAATGGTCCTTCTGTTTGCTTTTGAACCTCCTTTGGAGTATTTGCGCTGCAATTTGAACATTTCCTTTACGTTTGCTTCTGTCTGTTGAGTGCCAAAGTCGACAGTGGCGAAAGTGCCTTCGATGGCTCCGCAGCTGAGCATTTTCTCAGTGGGTCCATCGGCTTAAACATTGGCTTCGTGTTCCCAAAAGGGTTGTCTTTTACTCCGTCCCACTTGTGTACAATACGACGTCTTCGCCGAGTGTTTCTCTGACGAAGTCGCGAAGCCATCGCATGTAATCGTGGTCGCAAACGGACACACTTCCGTACTCATTTTCCAACTGAACCATCAGAATGGGACCTCCGTTTTTGTACAGTAACGGCCGAAGAACGGACAAAAGGGCGGCGAGCCAACGGTGGACATGGCGAAGGTAACTGAGAAGAGTGAGCGATTGTGGCACAAGTCAAAAGAGGGGGGAGGCGAACGAACGGACTTTCGAAATGGCAAAAATCCGATTTCAAAAGTCCGCTGATCAGAGCGAGTGTTACGTTGTCTCCGATGATCTGAGCCTGACTTTGGCCTGGTCTTTGATCAGCCACCATGGAAGTCCCCCGAATTCGAGCTCAGCACAAACATAGGGTCCCATTCTGATCAGAACGTACAGTTCATTTTGTTGAGCTATGCGTATGAATCGAGAAATGTTCCGGTCGCCTCCAAAATTGAATCTGACGGGAAAAAGACGAAAAGGACAGTGCCAAAATGATTTTGTAGTGATTCTATCACCCACTGCTTTACCTTCCGATTTCCTGCTCGTGGAAGTTCCATGGGATGTACAGCTGAACCGCGTTGAGTCCCGCTGCGCGAACGCGGAAAAGCCGATCCTCCCAAAGTGAGGGATGAATGTGCAAACGGAGGGGGGGGGGAGGGTGGGGTCAGAAAAGCGGCGGAAAAAGCATGGAAAACCCCCGCGAACCCAATGAAACCGTTCATCGGTGACCCATGAAAGGTAAAATTTAGAAAAACTTATCCGAAAATAGTGAATTTCGCCGGAAATGTAACGGAAGGGAAGGCCATCCTTCAAAAAGACATTGTGAGCATAATCAATTGTGAAGGAACGTCGTTGGGGTTCATTTGCAGACCAACAAATGGAGAAAAGCAGAAAAGAGAGAAGGGGGAAAAGCGGGGGAGGGAGAAAATGCCGACAAAACATTGGGAGAATGGGAAGAAAGGCAATCGGAAGAGGACGACGATTGGATGCTTAGCAATGGATTTGCGAGGTTTTCGTTTAGCAGAGGACGGAAGGTCGGCTGATCGAAGGACCCTTCGGTGTTATTTTGTACGATTTGATCACCTTCCCCCCCCCCATTGATCCGTCCCTTTCGTTACAATTATTTCTTTCCCTTTTCTTCCGCCCTTATCGGTCGGTCGGTGTTCAGTGGGACGACCTTCTCATAAAGTGAAAGTGAAAAAAACACAAAACATAACGAGAGAGAAGCTCAATGTCAGATCCAATCGAATGAGAGTGTCGGCAATTTCGTTGCCGACGAGAGTGCCACAGGAGGAAGAAGCGGCATTTTGGTCTTCAACGCCGATGGCACGGCGAGGGAACTGTCAGAGGAGGAGGAAAATGAGTGGGCCGGGGGGATCTTCAGCCACCCCCCCGCCCAACCGCGGGACCCGAACAAAGGAGCGAAGAAGCGCCGGGGAGGACGACGTTGATCAGGAAATCCGGAGGGGACATTCCCGGATAAGGGCCATTGCCATGTTAAGCGATCCATTTTTATATTTGTCAACATTTTCACCCCTCTTTATTTCTCTTTTTATTTAAACTTTCCATTTCTTTTCATTTTTCTCATTTACATAATGTTTTCTTCAACTCCACCATTTGCCTTTTCTTTTCAATTTTTCTGCCATTCACATCTGCCTCCGAATTTTTTGTCCCTTTGTTCACACTTTCTCAGATCACATTTTTCCATTTGGCCATTCATTCATCTCATTTTCCCTTTGTTTTGGCATTGCTCTCCCCGCCGATTTTTGTACCCTTCGGCGTCGCTTTTTGCATCTTAATCTTTGCCCCCCCCAGGGGGAAAATTGTTTGGTACTTAAGTATTGTTTATCGTCCAATTTTTGTCTCTCCACCAGTTCACTCTTCCATTTTTTTCCTCCACTTTTTGACTCGTCCAATTTCTCATCATCTTCTTTTTGCTGAATCATCCCCAATTTTTGACCCCCTCAACATAATCCTTATCGCCCTTCTCTTCCTCCAATTTTTCCACCATATAATCCATCAACATCTTGCCTATAATCAACAACCAATTTTTGACCATTTTCTGCTTCATCATTATCATCAATAAACATTTTGTCGGAAAAGTGTTGAAAGGGGTCAAAGGGAAAATAAGGGGGGAAAATTCGCTCGGGAACGAAGTGACCAAAGGGGAGCCAAAGCTCCGAGAATCGAAGCGGGGGACAATCTCCCGCGGAGCAGCAGCAAAAGGACGGGAGCCAGTTCCCGGCGGTTGACGCAGTTCGCGGCCGGAAGTCCAAATCTTCTCCCGAACCTCAATCGGGAGCGCCGACAGCTCTTCAAAAAGTCGGTGGTGCCGTTACAGCAACAACAGCAAACCCCATCTTGTTTGTCCTCCCCACCCCCTCCCCAGTTCACTCCCTTGGGCCCGGACCCGACGGCAACAAAGTTTCAGCAATTTGAGTGAATTGGGCCGGAGGGACGGGAGAGAAACTCCCGCGCACCGACCCCCTAGCCGTCAGCGCCGGCCGAGCTTTTCTTTGCCACAGAGAGAATTAGTGTAATAAGTTAAGAGATCGAAATTGAAAAAGGGAAAACAAAAGAAAAAGAAAAAAAACTCCCAAATGCCACAAAAAATTATAATTTTGTCAGCTTAATAAAGGGATGGAATTTTTACTCAAAAATCGCCAAAAAAAAATAATAAAAAAATTTATTATGATTTTTTAGATAAACAAAAAGACTTAGAAGAGTGTTAATATGCACAAATTAAAGTGCGTTAGATTAAAAATTCTTCAAAAAGTCGGTTTAATCGTAAAAATTTATTTGACTTCATACAAATACATAAGTACCTCAACAAAATTTTAAGAGTATCACTTTACACTTCTTTTAAACTTTCATGATTTTTCTAAGAAAATAAAATTAATTTCGCTTTTCGATTTGATTTTCTTTGTCCGTAACAACTCTTATGTATTCTCTGGTGATCTTGCTGAAAAATTCAGATCAGTTTTATATTAAACTGCCGAGAACAAACTGCTGAAGTTGATGAAAATAGAAATTCTTTGACGACACGGCAATTCGTAACCAAAAAGTCAAAAAATTTCAAAATTAGGAGCTGACTAAAAAGCGTTCGCAAATTTGTGAAGTGATTTTGGCATTCTTTTAATTTTGCAAATGCCAATCCGTCGACAATTCTTTCCCGCGGCACCGACTCTCACCGCCATTTGCTTTTACTCTTTTATCAATGCTTTGCCTTGGCTGTTTATTTCTGCGATGTCAGCGCTTTGTTGATGCTTTGATAAGCCCCCCCCCCCCAATTGGTCCCCTCTCACCGTAATTTCCCCCCCCCCCCCCCCAATTCCCTCCCCATTTTCCGACCAACCCAAAATTGTTTGGTGATAACATTTCCTATTACATTGGCCACCATCCCTGCCGATTACTCTTCGTACCGTGCGGAGTTTTTCCTATCATTCCGCCGATTTCCGCCCCGTAAAACCCTTTGTAATAACTCAAAACAATCCGCCGATTGGCTTTCCGTGGCGAGTCCATCCATTGGTCGTCCTTTGGTTTGGTTTCTCTCCGTCGTTTATCCTTTTTACCTCTCAGAATGCCTTCTCTTCGGATTTGCCCCTTCAATTTCCCCACCAATTCCCTTCTAATTTCCGTCCTTTTGCTTCTTTTCTGTCTCCAATTCTTTCCTCTCAATGCCCTTCATCAGTGAGTTCGCTTTTCTTTTCTCTTTTTTCATCGTCCTTTCCTGCCGAAGTTCGGTTTTTGTTCGACGTGACTTGAGCCGACCCGCGCCGGATGATGGCGTCGCGTCCGCCTCCATCAACACGGAGGAGGATTTGGGGGGACTGAACACCGAATGGCTAACTGACGATCAGCTGAGCGAAGTGATCGGATTGGCCACACGGAGCTAACTTTTTATTCAGTTGGCCTCTGCCGGGAATAACGAAGAACGAATGATAAAAATGCGGACCTTTTATGACAATTTGGAAGGCGAAGCAAAGAAAGGTGCAACGAAGAAAATAGTGGAGGAATGCTACGGATGGGTGGACGAAGTGGCGACGGAGGACGAGCGAAACGCACTGAAGCAAATGCACCACCAAAGCCATGACGAATGCAAGGCCAAAGTCAAGGAACTGATGGGACGGCTAAGTGAGGAGAGAAGCGAACAAGTGGAGAAGCGGATGGGTTTCTGCGAACACGTCTATTACGGGAAGATGGACGGGGAAGGCGACGGAGGAGCAGGAACAGCTGGAGACGAACACCACCACCACCACCATCACCACAGCAAAAGACGGGCAAGCGATGGGAAAAATGGACAAACGCCCAAACAAAATAGGGAAAAAGCGGATAAAGGAAAAAGCGAACAAACGCCCAAACAAAAATATCGGAAAAGCGGACTAAAGGGAAAAAGCGGACAAAATGCCCCCACCCCCAATATAGCACGATAAACAGCAGTGAAAATGCAGTTTAAGGCTCACAGACAACGCAGAGACCACCACAACCACCACCACCACCATGGCGAACATGGACTTGAGGATTATTTCAAAACGCATTTGGCATGGCTAACGGATGAGCAAAAAACGGAAATAAGCAGGATGAAGGAGTCAGGGAAAAGCCGACAGGAAATAAAGCAGAAAGTGATCGAATTGTACGACGCAACCACTGGAGAAGCGCGAGAAAAGGCAACCGAACTGCTGAAGGGCGGGTGCCGAGAGCTGATTAAAATTGTGCTGGGAGAGGAAAAGGCCGGCAAGATCAAAGAGATGAAGGAGTCCGGCACGGATGTTGCCAAGATTTCTGAGCAGATCAATGCGTGGATCGAAGAGTTAGCGGATGAGAAAAAGAAGGAATTGGCCAATGAGTACCGGCAGGTGTGCGTGAGGGTATTTGGGGTGAAAGGACAGTCGGGCGGAAGAAGACGAAGAAGCTGGCACGGACGGCGCCATAATCTGCAGCAGAGAAACGATGTGCAGAAGGAGGAGGAGGAGGAGGAGGGCGAAGTACGACTCGAAGACGAAGGACGAGCAGAAGAGGCTTATGAAATGGAGGGGGAACACCTCCGACACCACAACAGCTGGCTGAGCAGAACGCAAAAACAGGTCGGCAGAGAAGGGACAGACTTTTCCAAGAAGAAACACCCCACGGACAGATGCTGAAGAAACTGCGCGACCGGGGCCACGAGGACCACGAAATACACGAACAAATCCACGAATTTTACGAAGTGTCCCCGGAAGAAGTGAAAGCAACTGCCAGAGGAATTCTCCAGAGAGGCTGCGAATCCATCTTCAAAGTGTGTGAGGGAAGAGAGAAAGGCGAAAAGAATGACGAGAGACTAATTAATTAATAGATTAAGCAATTAATTATTGACATTGATTAAGCGTATCTTTGGAGAATACAAAGCGGAGGAAATAATCCAGGTAATTAGAAGATTTAATTTAATGAGTGTGAATGACGTCAATTCTTCATTTGATTGTTTGAAGATGCGCGAAGAAGGAGCATCCAATGGCGAAATTGAGGAGAAAATCACAGAGGCACTGAACCAAATTCGAAGTCCGCAGAAGCGACAGGAGGCCGGCCGATTTGCTATGTCATGTCGCCGAATATTCGCAATGATTGTGAGTGGCTAATCACCGCCGAATTTTCATTTAGCTAAGGAACGTCGTCGGCGATCGGCGGATAACGCCGAACATTCGCTGGAGCAACTGTTCAAATCGCATTTGATTTGGCTGAATGAGCAGCAACGGGAGGAGCTGAAGCAAATGAAAGGGTCCGGAAAGGGACGGACGGAACTGCAGCAGAGAGTGATGGAATGGTACGGACAGTTGGAGGGGCAAGAGAAGCAGAAAGCGCGAGAACACCTGCGGGACGGGTGGGTAAACGGGCAAAGAGTGGGCGATCGGAGAGAATGCCAATTTGGACAGATGCCGCGACATATTGGCACAAGTGTTGGGCAAAGAAAAGGCTGACCAACTGAAGCAATTGAGAGAAGGCGGCATGAGCGGGACGGAATTGGAAGCAAAAGCCAACGAAATGGTGGACCAAATTCAGGAGGAGGAGAAGAAGGCGAAGGCCAAGGAATTTGGGACAGTGTGTAGAAAGATACTGCTGGAAGGGTCCGATTGAACACGGCGGACGCATCGCCAGCGCACACTTCCGCCGAGAGCACTGCTAACGCAATGCTAACGAACTCTCTGACACTCTTCCGATTCGTCCCATTGTTCACTCATTGGCATTTCACTTCCCATTTTTCCATTGTCCGCCCGCCATTACTTTTACGCGCATTTCTTTCTAAAATTTCTTTTGGCGAAATGAATGATTAAATGGGCATGGAATGCGGTAAGAAGGCGATGCACAATTGCGATTGGTCTGCTGTCATCCTCCATCCCCCATTTTGACTTGTTGCGATCGTTCCAGTCAAACAGGATGAGCGAGCGATCAGCGGGAAAGGGACGGAAGGAAAACACACAGACGGACCGTTGTGCCTTGAGAGCGGTGTTGTCCCCCTTCGAGAAGCCGTCTAATCTCGTTAACTTATTTTGTTTTTGTTTAAGCTTATTCAGGATTGTTCGACTTGGTCCTTTGCTTTGTTCCATACCATACCAATCGTCCCCCCCCCCCCCGCCCCTTTTGCCATTGCGTAAATTCAGCCATTAATACGTCAATTAACAAGATCATTGTTAGCTCTTCCTATTCATCATTATCCTCACAATTTGCTGCTGAGTCGCCCCCCTCCCCCCCCCCCCCCCCCTCCCCGCGAGTCCACCCGAGATCCGGCTTTTGCAGCAGCAATGCTCGCACAAATTCCGCCTAATAATTCATCAAATTTGTGCAGGCGATTCATTCCCATGCGCATCCTGCACTAATTTGCATTTGTCTGTTTCATTGTCAGGAAAGTACGAAAAGGTGCGGGGAAGGAGCCGAACAATGAAAATGGTGGGGGAGGGAAGGCGACGGAAAGTTGTGGGTGTGCTGAAGGGCACGGAGAAAGTGAGCATTAATTAGCCGTAAGGAAATGATTGGCTCGAAAAGACCAAATGATGGGGAGGGTCACAGCTGTCACTTGAGCATCTTCCAACTTTAATTAAATGTAAATTATTAAATAAAGAATAGAAAAGAAAGGGGTGAAATAAGGAGATGGAAATGGGGGGGGGATGAAGACGGAGGAGGGGGAGGAGAAGAATACATTCATATCGTAATGGAGAAGAAAAGGGGTCCGTTCAGCTGCAGCACCGTTGGGAGGACTCACAAATCAACGGAGAGGGAGGAACGGGTAGCGCAAAAGAAGGGAGGAAGCGACCAGCAGGGCGGAGCATCCCCGGGAGGAAAAGCCCAGCCATCCCCGGGGGAAGAAAGCCCCACCCCGCACCTCACCGACACCCACCTCCTCCCCGCCTCTTTCAGCTTGACCATCCATCCATCCATCTATTAACGAAGCCAAACCTTGAAGCTCTTCCTCCTCCCTCCCGCTCCTATGCGTCAGTCATTAATCCTCCCGAAGGCATAAAAGGGTGGACCAGTTGTGCTCGGCTTTTAGTTAGTCATCCTCGGAATAACAACGAAAAGCAGCAACCAAATCATTTCCAACAGAGATTGCGCGAGCAGATTCACATATTATTTAATCCTTCTTTTGTAAGAATGTCTCGTGTTAGGCATCACCATCGGAGTGCCAGTCTTTCTGATAGGACTTCTGCTGAGTTTCACTATTTCGGATGCCTTTCTTTTCGGTTCTCTCGGAGGCGGAAGCAAATGCTGGTGGACATTGAAATTGTTTTTAAATTTTTTTATAATTTTAGTTGTCCACCACCACCTGCTCCTATGTGTTGCTGTCCAAGTGGAGGCGGTGGTGGCGGCGGCGGCGGTCAGCCTATAATAATTAATTGTGCTGGTGGAGGTAGTGGAGGTGGAGGATGCGGCGGTGGAGGCGGAGGATGCGGCGGTGGTGGTGGTGGATGTGGGGGAGGAAATGCTATACAACTTGTAGGCAGTGAAGGTGGCGGTTGTAGTGGAGGAGGCGGTTGCGGTGGAGGAGGTGGTTGTGGTGGTGGAGGCGGTTGCGGTGGAGGAGGTGGTTGTGGTGGTGGAGGCGGTTGCGGTGGAGGAGGCGGTTGCGGTGGTGGATGCAGTTGCGGTGGTGGAGGCGGTTGCGGTGGAGGAGGCGGTTGCGGTGGTGGAGGCGGTGGTTGTGGTGGTGGAGGCGGTTGCGGTGGAGGTGGTTGCGGTGGAGGGGGTGGTTGTGGTGGTGGAGGCGGTTGCGGTGGAGGAGGTGGTTGTGGAGGAGGAGGCGGTTGTGGTGGAGGAGGTGGTTGCGGTGGAGGTGGTTGTGGTGGTGGAGGCGGTTGCGGTGGTTGTGGTGGAGGATGTAGCGGTGGCAGTTGTGGAGGAGGAGGCGGTTGCGGTGGAGGAGGTGGTTGCGGTGGAGGTGGTTGTGGTGGTGGAGGCGGTTGCGGTGGTTGTAGTGGAGGATGTAGCGGTGGCAGTTGTGGAGGTGGGGGCGGTTGTGGTGGAGGAGGTGGTGGAGGCGGTGCTGTTGGATGCCAAGGAAGTGGATGTGCTGGAGGCGGTGGTGGTGAATCAGGCGGAGGCGGACAATATGCTTCGGTGCTCCTTGGCATTGTTCCTCCTTTCCTCATACTGATTTTTTTCTATAGCCAACGACAAGCGAAGGTCCCATCAATTGCGGAGAAAGCGGAGGTGGTAGTTATCAAGTTTCTGGAGGAGGCGGCGAACATGAAGTTCAACCCGCCGTCCAACCACCGCAACCATCGCCAGCACAACCTGAACCCCTGCCCGAAGCAACGCAGGGAACGCAGGATTCATCTTATCAGGGTGAGAAAGAATACTCGTTCCCTCTTATGCTGAACACAAAGGAAGCTTGATATGCTTAATTCATTTAAGTGAAGAAGAAGAAGAGATAATTAGTTTTCAAATTGGAAACTTAAGAGATTTAGGTGCACCACAACCGGTTCCGCAACAAACAGAAGGCGCAGGCCAACAGCCACCACAGCCCCCTCCTCCGGCTGAGGAGGGACAGCAACCGGCGCAGCCGCCACCGCCTTCGGGCAGTGAACAAAGCGGAGGGCAGGAATACCAACAAACGGAGGGGGGCGCGGCACAGCCAGCCACGTCAGGAGAATCGACTGGTAACTCATAAAAAGTACAAAGATCGAATTTTCATTGGAATAAACGACAGAAGAGACCGCAGAATCAGCTGCACCTGCAGCTGAAAGCGTAAGTGAAGCGGGAGCCCAACCAACAGAACAAGCAGCCGAACAGCCGACCGAAACGCAAACAGCGGAAGCCGCGCCGGCAGCTGCAGAGGAACCGCAGCCAGCAGCCGAAAGCGCAGAACCAGAACAACCGGCAGCACCGGAGCCAGCGGCAGCACCGAGCTACCAGGGACAGGAAAGCAGCGGAGCCGCAGAACAACCACAGGAAGCGGCAGCGCCAGAGACACCGGCGGCGGCGGAAGCAGCGGCACCGAGTTACCAAGGAGGACAGGAGAGCAGCGGAACCGCAGAGCAACCGCAGGAAGCGGCAGCGCCAGAGGCACCGGCGGCGGCGGAAGCAGCGGCACCGAGTTACCAAGGAGGACAGGAGAGCAGCGGAACCGCAGAGCAACCGCAGGAAGCGGCAGCGCCAGAGGCACCGGCTGCGGCAGAAGCAGCGGCACCAGCACCCGAGACAAACAACGTGCAAGGTAAAGCCAGGGAAAAGGCAATGTTTTTAAGCTTTCCCAGAGGGCCAAGAGACGCCGGCTGCTTCGGTTCAGAAGGGAGGATACAAAAAGCAACGACGGGCCGCAAAAGACGTACCGATGGATGCGAAATGCAACAATGAGGAATTGAAGAAGATAATGCAGGAGGTTAGGGAAGAGACCTTTAGAGTTGCTAAATCAAAAGAAAGGAAGGAAAGTATTTGTGCTCTCATTGTCAGAACATCGTGGAAAGCACTTCAAACTCAAAGAGGTCGGTCGCAAAGGCAGCACGGAAACAGTTTAACACTTCATTCGACGTCATTTGCAGCACATGTAATAGGGGAGGGGGGGGGGGGGCAAAAGGGACATTGGCACAAATCAAAGGCAAAAGCCAAGCCAAACCGAATCACACTGAATCAAATCCCAAATATTTGCGTTGCAGCGGACTTCTCCTACTTGGCCAACACGAGAATATTTTGTGAGCACAAAGTGAATGACATCACTTGTTTCGCATTCGAACATTGACAACAAAACCGCAACAACTAATTAGAACCATAAACCGAAAAGTGCTGATTTTACCCTCGCCGGTATTTTTTTATCACCGTACTCTTAAAATTTTGCATACGCAAAATAATATCTGATTTTGAGAGTGCGGTAGAAAATTAACCCCCCCCCCACTGCTCTTTTTTCTCAATACCTTTCCATTTTTTTTGTGCAATATCACTTTTAATGTAATTTACCAAATTATTTGTGATAAAAAAATTTATATTATATATATATATAATCAACATATTTTATTTATTCATTTGTCATCCGCCCATAAACAAACCCAAATTGAGATAATCAGAGAGATATGTATAATAAATAAGCAAATATCGAAAAGGCTTACAGAACTTAAGGTGAGATTTCGAGCGGAAAGGACGACGCAAAAAAAGTCAACGAACAGACAGTCACAAGAAATAAGGGGCCACCACGCGGTCGGGCCTTTGCCTCTCCGACTCGTCAACCTCATGAAACAGTTCGACTTGGTGTTCACCAGAATGACCAAGAATTTTCAAAACTGCAGCGACATTGCCACAGCGATAGCAGTAATTTGGAGCTAAAAGTGTGAATGTTTACAAAATGAAAATGGACAAAGAAACAGCCCTCATAGGTCCTAACATTCTTTGCATATGTATGGGATCGATCCCCCCAACCCCCTCATCCATTTAATCCTAAAGCTTATTTGTTAGGCCTAACCACGTCTGTGTATGAATTGTCTTTATACGAATTATCATGCCAAAACTAAAATTCCAAAAAGTAACAAAAAGGTTATTTCCTCATTGGTCACCAAAAAGCAACAAAAATGAGACCAACAAAAAATTCTCAATCTACCAGCCTGGGGATAATTCGCATAAAGTTCAAAGAGGTTACACAAAAAAAAATCAATTCAACTGATTGTGAGTCCGCCAAAATAAATTTAAGGAAAATTGTTGATTATGAAAATGTTCCCTCTTAGGTACGTAATACCCACCTGACCAAACGGTGCACAAAATGTTGTCGAAAATATATTTGAAGCCTTCTTGGACCAACTGGTGGGACCTACACACCAGGGACATTTTATTCATCTCAAGAAATTTCTCGACAACATCCCGGCCAAAGAGCTTTATAAAATGTTTTAAATTGCGTAAGTCTATCGGAAAGATTACCCATCCAGCTCCGCGTGGGTTCAGAAACCATCCTGGGTCAGTGTCGTCGGGGTCGGACCAAACCTTAAAAAGCAAAAACTAAGTAAAGAGAAATAAATAAAAAGGAAAACCAAGTCGCAAAGGGGCCCATTTGCCGGCACTTCCACGTTGCGCTGAAGGCACATTATTGAATCAAGTGTCGGAAGTTCAGGACTCAATCCTCCGTGCACACAGAAAATTTGATTGTCCACGACAGCGGCAATGGGCAGCACGTCGAAGACGCGGCAACACCAGGACCAAACCACAGAATTTCCGTACTTTTGTTGGCACTCATCGTAAAAGCCGTACTGATGTGAGACTTAATGAAAAAGGAAATTGAAGCAAATAAAGAGAGTGCGACCAATTTTAGCGATTTTGAGCCAAAAATTAGCAATTTTTGTATAATTCTATGAATAAATAGCACTGAAATTTTCAATTTATCCCGGGCGGCGTCTATCGGAACAGCCGACCCTAAATCCTTATTTTCTTGAAATATTTACTCAAAATCGCTAAGTTTGGTCATTTTAAAAAACCCAAATTTCACAGCCAACTTAGTTTTAGGGCCGAACTCAAAGACAAGGTCCCAGTCGTAAGGTTACCTCGACGAGTTTCATGATTCCCGCGGAGAAGTGTTATTCTGTCCGGGTATTTTAGCAGCAGCAGCATTAGGTAAGAGATCGTTTCCAAACTAAACTATGAAAAGAAAGGTTTTTGTGTATTAATTTCGGTGGTTTTACGTGGATAAAATTAATAATGAAAAACAAGGCCAAATTCTCATTAAGAAACCAGGCCCAAATTCTCAATTTGTGGAAGGAACCATACGCAAAATTTGTGATTGCGTGTGCCCCATTGCCATTCTGCACATTCATTGGACGACCAATAAAATTTGATTTTCAAATTGACTCGCCTATAATAGCCCCGGTCGACGTAGTCACCGAGAAACACATAATTGGTTTCGAGAATGTCACCTCCAATTTGAAACAATTTCATTAGGTCGTAAAATTGTCCATGAATATCGCCGCAAATGGTAGCAGGGGATTGTACGGAGACAATGTTTGGCATATATGCAAGCCGACTGATCTGACATGAAAAATCAACCGTAATAATTACAACAAATAAAAGTTACGAGGATCTGACAGACTGTGACCATTTCACCCTCGGGAAGGTACCGACAAGAAGACACTTCGGAAAGCCATTTCAATGGGCGAACGGAGCGGCCTAAAGAGAAAAGTATAACACGCAAATTGAGAACGGAGCACAACCTCGGAAAGTGATCTCGGGATCACAGGCAATTTGCTCATCGTCAGATGAATTATCAGCAGACGGCGACATTTCCAACGAAAACAAAAAGTGTAAAAAAAAGTCAAGGGAAAAAAAAGTAATCATTTGCATTCACAATAATAGGTAAGGCAGAATCGGATAATGTTTAATAGTCAAATAGTTTTTACAAATTGAATCAGCTTTAAATTGCACCGAAACGATAAATAAATTCAGATCCGTTCCCTTTTAGGTAAATAAAATAATCTCATGCATCCTCGGTAATCTAAAAGAAAAGGACAGACATCCGTTACATTATCGTATTCTAAAAAAATACTTCTCTGATCCGCGAATTGATGCAGGACAAATACTTACACCAAACATTCATCTGATTGTCAGTAAACGGCGGCAACTCAACGCCCTAGAAATTGTGATAAAATGCCAAAACAAAAAATCGCAAACCTCAAACAAATTATTGACAGGTGAGGCCGACAGTTGTCCACTGGTTTCGTTACCTTTTTTCTTATTGTTAGAAACATTTGAATTGGTCTAAAACTTTGCATTTCTTATGACAAAAAATACCATGAAACACACCGATTTCCAATTTTCCGCTGCCTTTCTCTCAGTCTCCTCCGTGTAAGGAGTGGTGCTGTTTCCATTGTTGATTTGACTAAAAACCTTTCGTCGGCGTTGTCGTCGTCCATTCGTGGAATTCTTCCTTTTCATGTTTTCCTCCCTTTCACGAATGACATGAAGCTGTCTTCCAAAGGAACAACGCAAATCCCGATCAAGTTGGAATGGCATTTCTTCGATAAGCCAATGATGGCCATGGTTAAGCGAGAGGTAAGACTAAATTAAACAGTCAATCAAAAAAACACGAACGTATAATAAACCAGCCAGTCGTCTTCTGTCTTCGAGTTCCTAATCATGAACAATTTTGCACGGCTGTATGCAATTAGAGGAGCATCAATTTTGCAATTAATATACGAAGAGGCTTCATCATGAGTTTTCGACTTGTTTGAATTTGGTGAGACTGAGGTTAATTGGGAGACGGGGCCCAACGATCGCAGTTTCTGTTTTTCATTTTAATTTCTAGGTTTTAATGGAAATATTAACCTCAGAATTGGAAGGTGATGCATCAGATCCTTCGTCACCACTCGAAACTGACTCATTCAATAATTCCTGCTGATGCGCAAAGAACACAGTGCTCGAAATGTCTTCGGGATTTTCTTTCTTTCCGTTTGAATTCGCTGTTTCAGTCGGCATTTGTGAGGTGGGAGTCAATAAGCGAGCTTCTTGAACCTTGAAAAATTTAGGAAAGTGCCAATCAATTTATGGGTTAGTGAATAGCACTTGATAGATTGGGAAAAATAAATCAATTATTTATTGAAAGTATCGGTTTTAATCACCCCCTAATGCTTTTATTCTAGAAAAAAAAGATTGAAACCGGTTTTAAACCATAAATTCTTTTTGCAAATTTAATGCAATATAACTTTTTCAAGAAGCATCCAAATCAAACATTCTTAGTATCATTCGATAGCCCTAAGAATCCTCTATTAGTCTGCTAAATTTCAAAAAATTTCATTATGTTTCAGAAAAGCTATGGCCAAAAATGTTGAGAAACCAGCTGTTTTTGAAAATTTCTGGCCATAAATTTTTTGAAACCAAATAAAATTTTTTGAAATTTAGCAGACTAATATAGGACTCATTGGGCTATCGAATGATACTAAGAATGTTTGATTTGGATGCTTCTTGAAAAAGTTATGTTGCATTAAAGTTGCAAAAAAATTTTATGGTCGTGTCTTTTTTTTATGGTCGTATGAACTACAATAGAGCCAAAAAATTATAATAAAATGACCGGTGTAAAATCTTTAATTCACCTAAGAGATGGACATTTTTTGACGTTTTTTTAATAAAGAAACCTCTGATTCGGGAGGTGTTACAGACGCACAACGAAAATCTTCGTCACCGCTCGAAACTGACTCATTCAATAATTCCTGCTGATGCTCAAAGAACACAGTGCTTGAAGCATCTTCGGGATTTTCTTTCTTTCCGCTTGAATTCGATGTTTCAGTCGGCAATTGTGAGGTGGGAGTTAACAAGCGAGGTTCTTGAATCTTGAGAAAAAACAGAAGTGATTCAATTTCAGCAATAGGCTGGGAAAAGGCTCTAGTGCACTTTAGGCGTTCAACCAATGACCACCTTCAGCCCCCCCCCCGGCCTTTAGATTTTCTAGAGCCGAAAAGAGCTAGGAATATAAAATATTCGCTATAAGTGCTTTTAACTCATCTAAAAGTGATCAATTTTTGGATAAACTTATTTCATAAAACTACCTCAGATTCGTTAGATGTTACAGACGCACAACGAAAATCTTCGTCACCACTCGAAACTGACTCATTCAATAATTCCTGCTGATGCTCAAAGAACACAGTGCTCGAAATGTCTTCGGGATTTTCTTTCTTTTCGTTGGATTCCGTTGTTTCAGTCGGCATTTGTGAGTTTGGATCCAATAAAATGGACCGCAATTCCTGTATAAATTCATAGAATAAGTGCGTATACTTAACATTTTAAAAAATAATCCGATTAATTAACTTTAACTCTGCGCATTAGCATTTTTCAGCACATGATGCTATACTATGTATTTCGATTAATATATATTTAAATGAGAAACCTGACTCAAAAGTTCCAAAGACTGTTCGGTGTAATTTTGTTTTTGAATGTCCATTAGCAGGATGTTCGTTTTCCAAAAAATTTTAGTGCAGAATATATGAAGATTGAACTCTCGAAAAGTGGTGAAAAAGGAACGAAAATGGTAATATGTAGGGCTGCGACTTTTAGTGACCAAAAATCCCAAAATAATTAACTAAAATAGTGAGTAAAAATGCCAAAATAGTGATAAAATAGTGCCAAAAAATCCGAAATAGTGACAAATAATGACATTATTTTCAGCCAAAAATTGAGCCAAAATAATTTTTATTCACTGGTTGCAGTTGCAAATGAGTAAGAACTGGGATTTTTAAGGGCAAAAAATCCAAAATAGGTACCTAAAAAATAATTTTTAAAATTAAAATTTTTGCAAAGAAAGTGAATTTTGTGAAAAATTTTTCATTTCTTAGGAGTGATTTTTGAAAATTTTTTATGTCGATTCTTAGGGGTGTATTTTTTGAAAAAAATTTTTAGGTCGATTCATAGGGGTGTATTTTTTGGTTTTATTGCATTTTTGTTGAGAAATTTCCCCAAAAAATGTCGAAATAGTGAAAAAATAGTGACAAAATGCCAAAATAGTGATTTTTAACTATTTTAGTGACGAAGTCGCCAAAATAGTGATTTCTAGTGAACGATAATGACATCAGAATCGAAAATTTTTAATGCAGAAATGCGTTTTTTGAACTCCTTTCTTCAAAACAATTGAGCAAAAAATTTAGTTAAAACCTAAAATTCACAGCCCTAGTAATATGTAGTGTAGATTAGAAGTTCCAAAAATGCCGGACCGGACTGATATTTCAGAAGCAACTGGTTTCCTGGCCCGGCCCCTCAGAACCGGTCAAACCAGATTTTCAAATTTCCGGTTTGGTAAAAAGGTAATAGTTCGGTTTGACCCCCCCCCTTTTTGAAGAAATTTTTTTTTTTGTTTTCAAGAGACATGAAAACATGTTTTCAAGAGTTTTAGGGTCGCTGATCACGAATCCGGTATCCATTTCAACCAATTCCGAACACCGGACCCGAATTCTAACAAAAAGTCGAAAATTCAAAATTTCTCGAATTTCAAATTTTTTGTTTAAACTTTGTTTAATACACGGAAACGAACTAAAAGTCATAAGGTTTCAATAAAAAGTAATTTTAAACCATTTTTAGACTCAAACTGGAAATTCGAAAATTTTGAATTTTCTACTTTTTGTTCGAATTCGGGTCCGGGTTTCGGAATTGGTCGAAATGGATACCGGATTCGTGATCAGCGACCTAAAACCCTAGAAAACATGTTTTCATAACTTTTGAAAACAAAAAAAAAATTTCTTCAAAAAAGGGGGGGGGGGGCAAACTGGGTACCAGGGATGGCACGAAATTCCAATTTCCGACTTCCGATTTCCGACATTTTTGGGGTCGGAATTCCGTTTCCGATTTCCGAAAAAATTTTGGACGTCGGAATTCCGACTTCCGATTTCCGAAATTTTTGATAAAAAGTCGGAAATTTTCGGAAATTTTTTTTGAATTTTTTTTTCAAAAAATTAACAATTTTTTACAATTTTTGCTAATAAATTGCACTGAAATTTTCAAAAATTTCCCGGCGGCGCCTATCGGCACCGCCGGACCCTAAAAATCTTATTTTTCTTGGGTAATTTTGAATTAAATTGCTAAATTTGGTCGGTTTTTGGACAAAATTTGTTAAGTATTTGCATTAAAAATTATAAAAAATTTTCCCCGGCGGCGCCTATCGGCACCGCCGGACTCCCCCGCCATGTTTTCAAAAATTTTTAAAAAACGCGCCGCAAAAAAAGGTAAAATTTCTGATGAAAATCATTGAATAATTTTAAAGCAAATATGTATTTAAATAGATCAAAAAAATTTTGAGTCACCTTTTACTTGGTTAAGAATTTAAAATTTAGCCTATTAAAATATTTAGAAAATTTTTATTATATTTTATTTTTTTTGAAAAATTTCCGACTTCCGATTTCCGACGTTTTTGGGGTCGGAATTCCGACTTCCGAAAAATTTTTGGGCCTCGGAATTCCGATTTCCGAAAATTTTTGGACCCCCGGAACTCCGATTTCCGAAAATTTTTGGGGCCTCGGAATGCCATCCCTGCTGGGTACTAATGAACTTTACCAGACATAAATTTTTTTTTTTGTCTTAATTCATGTAAAATAGCTTCCGGAGGTTTTCAGCATCGCTGATTAAGAATCTGGCGTTCATTTCAAATAATTCCGCACACCAGAACCCGAAATCGAACTTTTTTGGTCGAACATCGAAAATTTTTCAAATCGGTTTTACAACGCCGAATAGGAGTCGAAAAAAAAAATTTATGTCTGGTAAAGTGCATTAGTACCGCAAACTGAACTACCTATATTACCGGTAAAAATTCTCTATTTCAACCTCAAAATTAAAAACCCGTCTTGCTAAATTTTGGCTCTATTTCACTTTAGGCGTCAATAAATGACTTCTTCAATTATAAAATTGCGAATTACCAAAAAAAAAAATCTTAGAAAATTTTTTTATAAGAAAATTTAAAGAATTACATTTTGAAAAAAGGTGATATAGATTAAACCTCATTGATAATATTGTTACAAAACTCATATTGTAGTTTTACAGCTTTGAAAGGTGAATTGGACAGTTACTGTATTATGAGAGAATAATGGCAAAAAGTAATTTTGAAAGGCGCCGCTTGTCCTTAACGCCGAATCACATAGCATCAAAATTAAATTTTGTCCAACGGAGAGAAATTTTTATCGATTAAGACTTAAAATTATGTATTTCGAATTCAATGGTCAGTTGAATAAAGAAAAAAGAAATTTCTTTATTATTTAAATATTTTCACTTTCCAAATTCCCGACATAAATACCTTTTGCTACTTTAACCAATTGGCGATGCTCCGTTTTGTTTAGCGACCTCCGATCACTCACTTCTCCGCCCTCCGATTCATTTGGATTAAATTAGGTCATTTTGCTGTTACTCCGCTAATTTATGGGTTCCCCCCCCCCCTTCGCGCTTCTTTCTGCTGACCACACTGTGCTCCCCCCTCCCCCTGTCTCTTCTGTTATCACTTCCGCCGTTTCGGTGACTTCCTTTTGCTTTGCCCTTCAATCTTTCCTTGCTAATGATGGCATTCATTATCATTTTCATTTAATTTTAGCTTTTCCATGGATTTCATCTGTCGGTGCCTTTCTTTTTCGCTTAAATCCTTCGTTTCGTTTGTTTCTCCTTTCTTTAGATGCAATCTCATTGTCACTTCCTCTTTTTCATCTTTTATGCATCTCAAAAGCATCCTTTGCACTTTTCAAAGAATTAATCCCTTCGGCATTTTGTATGGGACAAAAGAGAAACAAATTCAAAAAATAACGCCAGCAGAAACACCCGCTGGGGGCGGACGACCCGAACAGACGAAAAGTCGAGAGTTTCAGTCGAGAAAACAGCAACAACAGAAGGCCAACACAATGTGGAGAAAACAGAAACAAGAACTGGTGGGTGGGAAGAGACAGGAGACGGATTGAGCTGAATTCAGTTTAGCAACCCAATCCGCCTCAACAGCAACACATTTACGGGTTTGTGCCGTTTAAAAGTGCCGCAATTGCTCCAAGCCACAAAACGCACAACACGCGCGGCATTTCCGACTGTTCGTCCCCCTACGGCACTTCTCTTAACCCTTGTGCCGTTCCCAATGCGGCATCTGCTGCTGGTGATTACATGCATTCGAGTAGGGTCCTTTTATCTCTTTGCTCGCCTGCTGCTCATTCTATTGAATTCGCTTAGTTTATGCGCCTCCCCGCCTAATCCACCAGCACAATCGGCCAGATTCTGCGCTGAATTGCCTAAACGGGAAAAATAAGCATCAAAACCCGGGACTGATATTCGGATCACGGCCAGTCAGCGACATGGGAATATGTGAGTTTATTTTTTGCACATTGTAACGTTTAGTTGTTTTGTCTAAGACAAACTGACGCCCTCCCGGTGTCAGTCTTACACCACGCTGCCTCGTCCGGAGCATGCCGTGCCGGAAATGGTCGCCGATGAGCAGTTTTTGGCCCCATTCGCCAATCCGAACACGAACCAACAGCAGCAAAATTACGGAATTAGGCGCGAGGACGGCAATAACCTTTCGGCAATTCTGCGCCGAAACTGTTGAACTTCTTCCCCCCCCCCACAATTCTCAGATGCCATTTCGTTCTCCGTCCGCACTCAGTGGTTCTCGTTCGCTCGGACGTAAAAATTCAACTGCCACTTCATTGCCTCCGGCATATTTTGCCCCCAATTCCAATGCCTTTTTCAATTCTTCCCAAACTGACTTTGGAGTCGGATTGAATGAAGGTGAGCAAAACGAGCAAGGCTTTCAGCGGCAGGAGATGACCCCGTGGAGTACGATAAGCTTGGGAAGTTGGCTGACGGTGCGTTTAAGCTGAATGGTTAGGTGCATCTGAGTACGCAATAATTGTCCCACAGATTGTATTCGGGTCTGCCATTTTCTGTTTGAGCGCCGTTCGGCTTTATTGGCGTGCTGATATCGTCAAGGGAAGTCAGGAACTTTTCTATGGCATTTCGGCAATTTGCGCGGGCATCGTCGGAGTTTTGGCAACTCAGCACCGCAGCTATTGCATGTTGGTCGCCACCTTCGTACACTTTTCCATTAACATCGTTTTTTTTTGTGCCGTTCATTTCGGGTCATCACCAATAATGTGAAACACCGAATCTCCGCACACTTTCAGGCATTCTTCCGCTTATCCCTTTCATCAGCTCATCCGCCGCTTCATTTGGCGTCACCTCCAAACAATCGCCGCTGCTCAATTTGGGAGGGGCAGTGAATAACGCCAAAGAATTGCCGGTCGAATTTTGTATAACCTTTTAAAATTTCATCTTTGGCTCTTTTCTGTGCCAAAAGTTTATTATTTTCCCCTCGTCGAATTTCATTATTCATTGTTAAATTAATGAAACAAAATAGAACTCGCTCGAGCCCTAATAATGAATAAGTCCATTTCGTTGTGCCGTGCAGTCATTGTGCCAATCCATTCCCTCTCCCACTTTGGCATTTCTGTTGCTGTTGGTGATTTCCATTTGCCTTTTTAGGTGTTGGCAGGTGCTATGGTTATGCTCAGTTTGTTTCAGGTCGTTTGGCCCACTTTTTGCCCCCCCCCCCATTAATTAATTGTGCCTGTCAATCATTCTCATTTGTCAGTTGGCCGCTGCCTTTAGTCTTCTCCTATATGGCTGTCGAACATTCGGGCGCACAATGCGACACGTCGAGAACATTCAGCGAGGGATTAACGCCCTCCAATCACAACAAAACCCCGGGGGCGAAATTGGGGAGCAAGAAAAAAACGCCGGAGGGGAAATGAGGCGAAAGCTGTGAAGAAACCAATGAATTCCTCCATAAATTAATAAGACTTACAATTAGTCTAAAAAATTGCAATTTTTCGCATCATTTTGTTCATTTTCCCTTTCTTTTAACTTATTTTCCTTTCTTTGCCACTCACGCAAATTGACAGCGAAGGACTGTAAAAGTCATTTGAATTTAGTTGGCATAATGAAATGAAGTGAATAGCAGTGATTTCCTTGACAACAAAATTATTACCTAAGAAAGCGAGGGGGGGGGGGAAGGAGCGACCGGCCGAAAGCAAAAGCAACTCGCGCACCTCCCCTCCCCATTCCGTCGTCCTCCCCTTACCTTCCCATCCCCCCACCCCCCCTATCCCTCCCCTATACCCTCATTATCCCCTTTCCATCCCCCCTCCTTTCCCCTTCCTTTTCCCCTCCTCCCTTCCTTTTCCCCTCCTCCCCTATTCTTTCCCGCACCCATTCCCCATTCGATCTTCCATCGTTTCCTGCTGTCCCCCTTCCCTTCCATTTGGGTGCCATTGACTTCCTCGTCCATTTTCAACTTGGTGCCGAATGAATTCACATGCAAAATTTATCATTTAAGAGATATTTATTACCAAATCAATATATCTTTGTAAAACGTATATTTGACCATTGTTTTGTGGCAACCCATTTAAGTTGGAATCTGTGCCGCTTTTTAATTAAGGAATGCGTCCACTGCTCATTTTCGTGCCCATTGCTACAGTAATTGAGTTCCAATAAATTTAATCTCTTACAACGACTGATAATTTAAAAATGGGATTATGTCAAAGTGAAGAGGAGAAGAAGCAAGTTAAAATGAGCAAACAAATTGACAAGCGGATCAGAGAGACACAGGAAAACGAAGACAAAACCATCAAATTGTTACTGCTCGGTAATTAATTGTTAATTGGCCACCACAGGGAAATAATTGAAAAAGCGGTAAAATCATCCGTTTGAGAATTTGTTCATTTTGAGGTGCTGGCGAATGTGGGAAGAGCACACTGATGAAACAGATGAGGTGAAAGAACCAATTGACAGCTAAGGAAAGGTTTTTCAGAATTCTGCACAGTGACGGATTCAGCGAAGAAGTGAGTTAAGGGAATGAAAGGTCAAACCGAACGGATTAAGCCAAATGAATTGAATTGGGAGGGGGGGGGGAGGGACGGACCCAGCAAAATGCGTCAGTAATACCGTATTACGAAAAGAAAGTTCAATAGCATTAAGAATTGTGGTACAAAGGCAAAATCGAATAAGAAGCTCTTTCGAATTTGGCAATTCAGTTTTTTGAAAGGTTCAGAAAAATAATTTTGAAAAACTACAAAAATCCTTAAAAAACATACTGTAGTTGAGCATATCAATTCGCGCAGGAAATTTAAGTGATCATATTAAGGTGTTTTTTTCAAGAAAAATTCTGATTCACTGACGCATTTTCCGGTTACGGGACAGATCAGTGCTAGGCTGGGCGCAATTACGGGATTTTTTGACTTATCCGTAATTTTGGTCCGTAACCGGAACTATTTTGGTTAATTTCTTAATTATTATAAGTAAATTCAATTTTTTTTTTCAATTAAGACTATTTTTTAATAATTCAACCCGAAACTATCCGAATTGATCATTTTTGATGCAAACACTGTTAACGAAATGAATAATATTTTCACTTTTTTGTCGGTAACGCCGGACACAACTTATAAAATTTTAAATTTTTAACGAAAAAATATTCAAAAATCTGATTTTTTTACAAATCTGGTGTGTAGCATTTTCCATAAAAATTGCAAATTCCTGGCGTCCATCGGTGCCATCATTTGTTTTTCCATTCCAATTATTGGAAATTTTTTTTATAAAAAACAACGCCATTCGGGTTTTTACAGGAACTTCTTCAACAACGGTCCGTTGTCTACAGGTCAACCGAACAATATGTTGGCATTTATTACCTTTGTTTGTTAACTCCCTTTTAGTAACACTGTGCACGCAATGGAGGAATTATTGCGGGGGATGAATATGTACAAAATCGGATTTACAGAACCCAAGGGGACGGTAAACGGTGTGCCGCCAATTAAAAGATGTCGACCGGACATTAAGGAATGTGCGAGAGTTGTGATGGAGACCATTCGGAACGGGGAGGAGAGCGAGCCGTTCAGCGACGAATTGGCGGCCGCAATGAAGCGGCTGTGGGCGGACCCGGCACTGAACACGGCCACTTACTCACGCCGACTCGAATTCCATCTTCACGACTCGGCCAAACAGTGGGACCAGGCTTATTTGTTAGCCAAGACTGACTAACCCATTGCCCAATTCAGCTTCTTAGACAGTTTGGATCGGATCAGCAACCCCTCCTACAGGCCGTCCCAGCAGGACATCCTTCTGACTCGGATCAAAACGACGGGAATCGTCGAAATTCAATTTCTAATCAAAGGCGTTCCGTTCAGGTGGACCTTCGGCAGAGAAGCGGACAAATAATGGGAATTGAGTAATTTTTAGAGTTTTCGACGTCGGCGGACAGCGATCGGAGAGGAAAAAATGGATTCACTGTTTTGAGGATGTCAATTCGGTAGGGATTTCGCAAATTAATTTGCAATGGTAAAATTGCCAAGGTGATTTTCGTTGCGGCAATTTCCGAGTATGACCAAGTGCTGTTCGAAGACGAGACCACCAATCGGATGATCGAGTCGATGCGCCTTTTTGAGGTATAATGGACCAAGCGGAAACTTTACCCCCCTAAAAGCGGACTTTTCTTTTGGCTGCCCTCCCTTAATCCCCTTTAATTATCTCTAATTACCCCCCCCCCCCCTTTCGGCACAAATCTCTTCAGTCCATTTGCAACTCGCGTTGGTTCATCAACACTTCCATCATTTTATTCATGAATAAAAAGGATTTGTTCGCCGAAAAAATAAAATTTATTTCAATCCGAACTTGCTTCAAAGAATACGACGGTCAGTCATTGCCAAATAATTAACGAAATTAACAAAATTTAAAGGCCCTCAAACGTACGACGATTCCATTGCTTATATTCGCTCAAAATATGAGGTAAAAGTAAGAAAGACGGTGAAGAAATAAAACAAAAATAGAAAATAAATTTAAGGCACTGAATGCAAATCTTCGGAAGACCATTTATGTGCACCAGACATGTGCCACTGACACTGATCAGGTCCAAATGATCCTGGACTCTGTGATATCGATGATCATCCAAACAAATTTGCATAAATCTGGACTTTATTAACGAGACTCACTCTGTCTGACTGTTTTTTCGAAGTGCGAAGGGCACAATTTGACAATTTTCTGGCCTCAAAACGTGCAAATTGCGTTCATTCCGGCGAAGATTGGCTCCAATTCATTCGTCCATTTCTTCCTTTGCTCCTCATTTCCTTTCGTTATTCTCAATTTGTCCATTTCTCTTCCTCCTCCTCCAAAATTATGCCAAATTCGCCCCCTCCGATTTTCTCCCCGCGTTTTCTCCCCAAATTTTGGCAATATTCTCTTGTCGTCTTTGCCCTTCTCTTTGTGCTCATTGATTCTCATCGGCTTCAAGGGATTGGCGTACGCGGCCGATTGCTCTGTGGGAAAATGCCATTGGTCGGTGCCAAAGTGAAAGTTGTGGATTTGGATCCGAGTTGAGAAGAAATGGTTGAAGGATTTGCTGGCTTATTCGATTTAGGACCAGACCGAGATGATCTGATGGGGGAAACGATGACAGATGAAAACGGATCATTTGGAGTGTCAGGCGCGACGAAAGAAGCGGGAGACATTGAGGTAAGTGGGAGAAGAAAGAGAAGAAAAGGGAAAAGGAAGAAGAGGAAAGAGTAAAAGATGAGGGAAAGAGGAAAAAATGAGGGAAGAGTGGGAAGAGGAAAAAGGAAGAAGAAGGAAAAGAAGAGTGGGAAGAGGAAAAAGGAGAAGAGAGAAAGAGGAAAAAGAAAGGAGGAGGAAAGAGTAAAAGATGAGACAAAGAGGAAGAAGAGGAAAGAGGAAAAAATGAGGGAAGAGTGAGAAGAGGCAAAAAAGAGGAGGAAAGAGAAAGATGAGAGAAAGAGGAAAAAGGAAAAAGAGGAAAAAATGAGGGAAGAGTGGAAGAGGAAAAAGGAGAAGAGTGGGAAGAGGAAAGAGTAAAAGATGAGGGAAAGATGAGGGTAAGAGTGGAAAGATATAAAGGGATGGAGAGAGAAAGCAAAAGCACCCGCGTAATTTCTCTTCGTGACATTAAGGCAGTCCTCAAAATTTACCACGACTGTATGGACGAACATAAGCCCTGTCAGAGGCGCACTTTGTGGCGCCTTCCTTCTTCCTATTACAACAATGGCACTTTGTCCGATTGGTTCGAAGTTGGCATCGTGAACATGGAGCTGCACTTTCCCCTGGAGGAAAGGGACTGCAGACACTGAGCTGACTTTGCCTTTTGCTTGCCAATTCCCAACTTTTTTAAAATTTTTCTGTTTTTGTTTTCCGATAAAATTTTTTCCATTTTAATACCCAAATTCTTCTCTTTTTACCCTTCTTCCTTCGTCAATGCTTTTTGGCTTAAACATAAATTTGCAATGGCTTTTTCCTCCTCCATTTCTCAATTTGCATTCTCTCCCCCATTCCCTTCCATTTTTCCATTTATAGCCAAATTATTCTGCTGTCTTCGCTCATTCGCTGCTCGTAAATGGATATATTAAGTGCCTGACTTAAACAATTTGTTTTTTTTTCCAATTTCCCCCCGGGGGATGGCGTCCGTTGGCTTTGATTTTCGTGTCGGCTTTGCGTGCCATTCGCTGTTCACTGATCCCAAATTAAGTGATGCTTCTCCTTTTTCTGTTCGGCAATGCCTTCCCCTCCGCCCCTTCCCAATCGGCTCATTGTCCTTCTTTTGTACTGATCAGAAGTTGCCTTTTGTTTTTGTTCTTTTCCCTTTGCGCCATTTGCGACGAAAGCCCTCAGAGACAGCAAAAAATTCGAAGTGATCACTTTTATTTCATCGTTCGCAAAGGTCAGTTCGAATAGCAACTGAAGAGAATGCCGCGTGACTTCGATGAATTCTTTTTGAAAATTGCCTTCTCTAATTAGGCGGAAACTTTGCACTTTTCTTTGTTTTCTATTTTACGTTTCGATTTTCACTTTTTTTTTGCCTCCATTTTGCCCATTTTTTTTCATTTTGTCTTCCTGCGCTTTTAGCGTTGACTGAATGTGCCGTGCCCACAGACTGTGTTCATCGAGTGGAGAGGGCACTTCTTCAGAGAATTCAGGTGCCCCGCTGCAATTCCACTGACTATTTCGACCTGTTAAAGTGCTTGGATTTCAGTAAGGGTTTTGTCGTGCTTTTCCTTTGCCGTATTTCACCACCTTTTCAGTCATTCTGACGAGGACTAATTTGACCGAGCTGAACTCGCGGGCAGGCCGCGTCTGTTGCGAGATGGACAAAGTCAGTCTCTCCTGCCAATTGGCGTGTCGAAGTGCGCTTTTCTCTCCGACTCTCAGCCACAATAAAAAACAGAAGCGCATTGAAATGGTTATGAATGTCCATTTGAGTAATTTTACTCTTGTTAAATATTATGAAGGTTTGCCATTGGGGACACGGAGACGAAATCCGAGGGGACAGAGTAAGTCGGGCAAAGGACGACGAAAAGTGAAAAGTGAGGAGAGGGGGGACGAAATCCGAGGGGACAGAGTAAGTCGGGCAAAGGACGACGAAAAGTGAAAAGTGAGGAGAGGGGGACGAAATCCGAGGGGACAGAGTAAGTCGGGCAAAGGACGACGAAAAGTGAAAAGTGAGGAGAGGGGGGACGAAATCCGAGGGGACAGAGTAAGTCGGGCAAAGGACGACGAAAAGTGAAAAGTGAGGAGAGGGGGGACGAAATCCGAGGGAAGGGGGGGGGGAGGGACGGACAAAAGCACAACAAACGAACGGCATTCATTGTTCAGGGAGTGCTGAACTGTCTGAAGAGTACGCACCATTGGTTGGCACAAAAACACCAGCAGCTGAACAACTAACAGAACAAAGGGCCGATCGGTCGCAATTTGAATTTTAATACGGTAGCGGAAGATTATTGTGATATACGGTAGCAAATTGACAAACCGAAAGTCCATTAAATGCAGAAAAAAAATCATTTCTTCTCTTTCCAATGGATGTATCATTATCGCAAATTGGTTCAATTTTGTTCTCTTAAAACAAATAATTATCTGCCGCAATAAAAAAGAGTGAAAAAGGGCGAAGTGGAGAAGAAAGTCACGGCTAATCGCATTGCCATGGCGAATAATCCGTCCGCTGCTCGCCAAGGATTTCTCCATCCTCCCAAAATATTCGCTGGTTGGCCTTTTCCCGGCGACAAAAAGTTGCCGAAGCGAACTCTAAGCAGCGAATTGAACGTTATGCTTATCATTAGCTTCCTTCCAATTTATTTTGAAGGATGCGCCAAACAAAACGCGACTCCCAAAGAGAAAATTAGAATAATTTAAAACCAAAAATTATTAAATTTATTAAAATAGTTGCTGGCTTAAATTATTCTTGAGTTTGATCGCTGCTTTCTTTGTTTATTTACGTTGTTTCATTCGTTCCCCAAATTCGTTTTCTCATCATTTCTTATCATTTTTATTATAAAAAGTCAAAATAATAACAATAATGGCAACAAAACACGTGGTGAAGGGATTGGGAAAACTCGCGGCCAGTGGCGTAACACTCACTCACTGCCACTAAAATTGGAAATGGAAAACGGAGTTTGACCAGTTAAAGTCCATTATTGTGATGTTTAAGTCTCTGTTAGTCTCTTCCATCACTTTTTGTTTGACTTAGCCTACAAATGTTCCGAATTATCGACCGTCGAATTCGATCGGCGTCTTCAAAATTCGAACGATTGGAGACTTCCGCTGAGATGGTTTTGGCTCGAGCACAAAAAAGCGCTGTCCGTTCACTCAGCTTACGTTCCAGCAAATCGAGAACAGAAAGATCGAAAAGCGAAAATAAAGAGGCGGAAACAGAAGCGGATGGAAACAAAGTGATCGGAGGGAGTGAAAAATCGCGGACACTTTTGGGACTTTTATCGCCACGAAGTTGGACAATAGACACAGCGAATACATCAAAACAACGGGCAGAGTTTAAAGAGGAGGACAAACGGATGGAGGAAAGCGGACAAAGAGAAGTGAGTTTGAGGGAGCGGTGGTGGGAGAAAAGAAATCGGAATAAACCGAGGGAGGAATTGGATAAAAATAAATAAAGAGGAGAGACGGGGGGGGGGGGATCGGATAAATAAGGGAGGAAGAGGACAAAAGCATTTTATGTTTAACCAACAATCAAAAAATGTAATTCCAAAATAATCAATTTTAAGCAAAATGTTTTTGGACATAAACATTTCTGTTCTTTCTTTCTTTCTTTAACTTTGTCGTTGTTCGTCCCCTTTATTTGACTTCAAATTAACCATTTCTTTTATTCTCATGAGAACGCCCAAGGGAAGAGAGAGAAGAGAAGTGAATGCAAAAAGGGAAGAACCCTCCGTGTCGGCAATTTGCCGGAATGAAGTGAAAGAGTGAAGAGAGCGGACGCACTCTGTTGACAGTCCCCGCGGGAAATACCCCGGGAATTGGTGCTTTTCGCTGCCCTTCCAATCTCTTCCCGCTTCAGTATAACATAGGGTTGCTCCAAGTCGGGGATTAAATTCATAAAAAAGTCGAAAAAATGTAAGAGAATTTTTCCTTTTTTTGGAAATTTCAAAAAATTTTTTAACAGAAATGCAATAAAAACCGAAAAAGTAGCTCTAAGAACGACCAAAAATTTTAAAATTTTTCCTCCAAAATGAAAAAAAAGATTTATTATTTTTTAAATTTTTACTTATAATTTTTGAAAATACATATGTATTTAAATTTTGGATAATTTCTTGCCTTTTTTCTCTCTGAAACCGCGAATTTTCTCTACCTTTTTAAAGTTTTTTTTGTTTGTTTCGTTTTTACCATTTTTTCTTTTCAATTTCTTCTTTTTTTTTTCTCAGATGAATTACATTGAAGTACAAATCACGGATACTCTCGAGGGCATTGCAGCAGCGCATGACTGCACCATTGGAGGGCTGGTTAAGCTGAACAAATTGACTTCTCGAATGGTAAAATTTATTTTGTACTTACCACTATGGAAATTAAGGTCTTCCCTGGCCAAAAACTTTTGGTCCCTTCCGTTTTTTCGTCGGAAGGCGACACAAAAAGTAAAAATGGCTGTGCAACAGATGAAAAACACGGAAAAGGAGAGCACAAAACCATCAAAGGTGGGCTTATTCTTAGAAAAAGAATTGTCGTCGGTTCAAAAAAGGCATTGAAATCTAATTCGATGTCATGGACCCCAAGAACCCCAGGGAATAAATTTTCATGACTATATATTAAAAAATTTGCAAACCAAAAGGGTCCCTTCTTTGTTTTTACTTTTTGATAAATTCAAAATGCAACGCTTTGTAAGTAGCGCCAAAATGCTTTTGGTGTCTCCCCACTTCTCTCTTTCGGCTGTCATCCGTCTTTTTCCTACCCGACAGATTCCGTCCAAAAAGGCCCCGGACAAGCCGTTCGTACACTTTCTTCTGCTGAAACTTCACCAATACACCATGGGTTCGGTCACATTCAATCCATGGCAAAATGCACATTTTCAGCAGGAAAGGGCAGCGCCAATCGAACGCCGAGTTGGGAAGGATGGCATCCGAATTGGACAATGATGACCAAGAGTGCATTCAGCGGTTTCTCAAGACGAGAGTTAGTTTTTCCGTGGAAATTGTTTAAAACTTACCAATCCTTCCATTTCTGAAAAATAATTCTTTCCAATACTGTGGCACTTTTCGACCCCCTCCTCACTTTTTTTTTTTGTTTTGCTTTCGGCGGCTGAAAATTTCTCTACTTTTCAAGAGTTTTACAAAATAATCATGCGATTTTTTGGGGGCTTTCATGTTCATTCTAACAATAAGTAAATAGGCAATTTTTAGGTTAAGCAAATAACCGAGTCGGACGGGACGATTTTGGGCACATTGTTGGTCACTCCGAATTGTTTGATGTTCGACCCGGACCCTGACCATCCTTTAGTTCGTGAAAATGGGTCTGATCTCTATGGAATGGTCGCGAAGTTTGTCTCTTTTCCTTTCAAGACATGAAAGTCGTCTTTTAGCATGGAAGACATCGTTTCCGTAACTGTCTACAAAAACATCAGTTCACTGACGGGCGAAAAGTCGAATAGGGCAAAAGACATCTTTGACCCGAAGAATTTAATGCGAGGAGAAACAAGAAAAGAAAGCGACGCGGACAGCCAATTAAGGCAGAATTCTGAAAACGAGAAAGAGTCAGGAGAACAACGAAACCGCTCAGGTGCTTTTATTTTTAAAACGATTTCTTGAAAATTCTCATGTAATTTCAATCCCTTTTCTTTCTCAAAAATTTTCCATTTCGTAAGGGGATGGGGCGCTGTCCCCCTCTTTAATTAGGGGGGGGGGGGGGTCTCTCCGTGTTAATTATTAAATAATCCCCCCTTTAAGACTCGAAATTAGTCCCGAAATCCACGTGTTCAAAGGATGGCCAATTCGTTGGGATGGAAGAAGGAGGCCACCCGTTGGTTTATGGAACTTCCGCTGGCGGTCTTCTTTTGGGTCATTTGATGGATGAGCGAAAAACCGCCGTTCTAAGCACCGGGTCAATTGGCTCAAGTCCCTCCAGCTCTGAACAGCAATTGCCGTGCATAAACGAGGAGAATGTGGTCCACCGGATGAAACGGAGTGAACGTACCCAAGAGCATCCCGGGAGGGTCGCGTTTGACTGTAAGAGAAGGACCGTGTCCGACATGCACTGCCATCAGAGATCAACGACCTTTGGTGGGCCGTCTCATTATCAGTAAATTGTATATTTTATTGCGAATTTAAAAGGCTCTGAAGATCCAGAAGACGACAATTGCTCAACGCCATTATTTCACTCGGATCAGTTCAAATCGCTCAAGAAAACAACTCAACAGTCAAACTCCTTGGATTTGCAACCTCTGATGGAGACCGACAAACATAGACAATCTCAAACTGAGTCTGATTATTATCGGACTTTTCATCCGGAAACGGGAACGAATCGGCTTGGAAACGAAGACCAAACTAACCAGCAGAGAAGGAGCCCATCGCCAGCTTCGCCTTTTTCGCGATATTCGCCGGGAATGGCCCGAAAATCATTTGGCAAGCTCGGGAGGACATTAAGGTAATTGGAAACCCGGTTGATTGTGAATTTTATCAATTACAATTAAGTGCAAAGGCGACAAGTATAAGAGGGACAGTTCAATCGGGCGCACAATCGGTAGGGTTTACGTCAACAAAAATGGACCTGATTTTTTTTCAATTATTTGCCAAGAGATTTCGTCCGTCTTTTCGACTTGAAGGACTTAATTTTCGGAGCCAAAAAGTGTTATAAAAAAGCAAAATGTGCTTATGTGAATGTCTTGTTTATTGCCCTCTCGCCATGCTAACAATAAGGTCGCTCATGAAGTCGTTTCGCACACTTTGTCCGCTGCGGATCACATCCAATCCGGCATACAGAATGGGGCAAAGATGGTCGCTTCCGTTCCTGGTTCGATTATGAATGTCAGCACGGAACTGTTGCAGGAGGGACAAAACGGAGTGAAGGAAGTCGTTGATCAGCTGAAGGCACTTGGAGAGGTGGCGGGGGGGGGGAGAAATCAAAGGCAAATCGGCAAAAAAAAACATTTGTACAGCCCGGTGAACAAAGTGATCGTTCACCGTTGTCCATAAAACGGGAGAAGAGTTTGGCGACGCTCGAGACACTGTGCCAACGGACACAGCAGGCGCGAGAGCAATCCGTCCAATTGGCGTGTGACACCGGGTAAAGCAACAATTAGCTGACAAATGTTCAGACTGGGATGATATAAGATCATACAAAATACAGGGGCGACATCAACCAAAATTTTTGCGAAATGGTTTGGGTTCTGACGACGTTTGTTTACAAGTGTAACGGGACCTTTACTGATTCTGATCAGTATTTAAATATTAAGTTGTTATGGGTTTGCCCTTGGCTGGTTGATTTATTCTTTAACAATTTTTTAACTTCAATAACCACCGGGACCTTCTAATTCTTCTATTAATTTATTCCTTGCTTATTGTTAGTCACAGCGGCCCAATTTTGGGCTCCAAGTACAATTAAGTTGGTTTTTTCGTCTTAGTGGTCTGTGAGTTAGTCACCAAAAGGGGGGTCTCAGGTTCGAGTCCCATGCATGCTGTAACTGTATTTTGAGGTTTTTAAAGCAAATAAATATAAGTGAAATGATAACACAGTTTTTAATGAAGCTCAAAAATTAAAAAAAATTTTATTTTCTGTAAAAACGAAGAAAAACCTTTTATCGAACTGTGTCTATTCAAAATCGAATTGCTCTTCTTCTCCATTGTTTTCTTCGTCCGTATCCCGTCGATCACCAATTTCTTTTTGCTAAAGCACCATCAATCAATGACATTGATAAGCGAAATTTCGTCAGTTTCTTCATCAGATTGATCGAACTCATCATGCTCTTCCCTCTGATCACTTTGTCTCTGAATTATTATCTATAAATTTTAAAATAAAACAAGTTTAACGCAATCACCCCCTCCAAACACACAGACCTGCTTCATTTCATCAATTTTGCCCGTGTCGAGGAGCCAATTGTTGACAAAATGGTGCTCCAGTTGCTGCAAAATTTGGTCTGCGTCCGGCATACACTTCCACAGTTGCTCAAGTCGGCGCCAAACTGAATGGAGCGCCTCGTCACCTTTAAATTCAGATTAATGGGATAGAAAACATTTTTCACCACAACCCTGTTCATCTAAAAGGCCAAGAAATTTGTGCTCGCGAGCGAAGGGAACAAAATGGCTCAACAAAAGATGTGCTTTGGGCTTTTTTGAGAGAAACCCGCGCATTCGCTCCTGGGCTGATAAAAAAGATTTAAAATCGTTGACACGCTCCTCTAGCTCATCCAGGTCATTCGGTGACAATGGCTCTGCCTAAATTTCAAATTTAGTTTGAGAAAGAAGAAAAAAGGGACTTTTGAAAATTTTTGGATTTTCCCGAGGTGCACAAGGGTTCTGCAAATTGCTATTGGCCAGTCCGTCGAAAAAAGGTGTTCCATTTCAGAAGCATGGACAAGGATTTTTCTAATTGAATTCCCAGTCATGTCTCGTTTTCGGAATTGTTCCCTCCGCGCGCCGAATCTCCGGAAAAAGTGTTGAGCAATTGCGGCACATCCCTCCTGCTGTTCGAGTTCTCGAATTAAGGCATTTCCAAGCCCCTGGAAAACGTGAAATGGCGCGGGGATGATCCGGTCAAATCCAATGGACAGAAGAAGCGGTGGTTTCGTGATCCCCATCATCGCCGATCTGACCGCTGCGTTTGCCTTTTCGCCATTCACCATGGCCTTGGTGAATTGTTCCGCGAAATGCACAGTCTGACCAATTGTCCGGAGTTCACAAATTTCGCCTTCCTTCACCAAATGATCACTTCTGCAACCGCAAATTGGAGACGGAAATGTTGTCACTGCAGAACCACAATGCCCGATCATTGACCAAATAAAGCTGACGTCTCCGCCCATAAACCTTTTGAATTCAAAAAATGGGAAAAAACAAATTTTAAAATTTACCACTTTACTCGTTTGCCCGCCAATGTGCCAATTCCGTCAATTTGTTCCCAAAGTGTGCTTCCATAGCGCTCCAAGTTTTCTCGGCTATCCTTGGCGGGGAAAACGGCACAGACGAAATTGTTTGATGGAGAATTTGACCGAGCAGCCTGGCTGAATGAGACGGTAATCTTCGTACAACTCTGGCCATGGTCGCCGCTCAGCTTTATGTAGATTTCGCCGCCAAAGGTGATCAGATTGTCCTTGGCAGACAAAAGACGCGCCTCCAAAGCTGCCTCAACATCAGTGCACACAAATCCAACACCCACATTGGTCTCAATTGGTGCGTATTGCAATGGCCCACAGATACGGCGTTTGATGTCAAGTACCTAACAATAAGCAAAGGAATTTTTAAATAATATAAAAAATGCTAAAATATGTTTTTACTTTTTTGAGTGGCGGAAACACATCAAGTTTGGCATTTATCAGACGAATAGTGCCTTTTAGTCGTCTGTAAGCCTTCTGTGTGCCGACAAGCCCGAGGATCAGAAGAGCATCCTCTGGGTCAACTGAATCGTTTTGTCTTGGCTGTTGTTGCTTCTTCTTTGGCGTGTAATGGGCAAATTTGTGCCGAACTTCCCGACTGATCCGTTCGAGGGACGCCCGGCTGGCGGAACGTGATCTGTCGCGGTTTATTACATCCGCAATTTGATCTGCCAATTTTCGGCGTGAGGTGCGCTGCAAATGATCGGCATTCATCTTTGCTCGTCCTGTTGGAGTTGCTAAAATTAAAAAAGAAAATTATTTGAAAAAGATAAAAAGGGGATTTTAGTTACACTCACTTTTGCTGGTGGTCATTGTCTCCATCGGTGGTGCCATCTTTTCCTCCAACTGCCGCCGAAGCGCAGTGATCATTGCGTCTCTGTTGCGGACTTGCTGTCGAAGAAAGCTGATCACTTGTTCCTGCTCCTTCAACTGTTTGTCCAACTGCTCGGTTTGTGTCGCGGCGTCCTCATAAGCCAAATCCACGTCCGTTGCCTTGTCCATCATTGTCAAATCCATGTGCGTTGCTTTGTCGGCAGTTGTCAATTCCATTTGTGTTGCGTTTTCGGTAGTTTTTGCGCGGACACGCACATGGCGCCTGATCGGAGTTGCTGACAATGGCCTTGGGCTTGAACGCGGGCCTTAATTTAAACTTTGCTCTAAAATAGTGTGTTTTTTTATTTACGAAGGTCCAAAGTTGACGGTGACGGCCCAATTTCGGCGGATTGAGTTGATGTCCCCTCTCCGTCTGCTGTTGACACGGCTTCGGTCTGCTTTTGCCCTGAAAATGCAATTTTTTTTTAAATAAAATTAATTTCGGTCAATTTTGGTCACTTTTTGGTGTTGAACCGCCTTTTCTTCCACTTTCCCTACGCCATTCCTTCCTGTTGCTTCTTGCTTCTGCACTGGACGCCCAGAATGGCTTTGGTTGTTTTGCCATTATTAAAATTGATATTAAAATCTTATGAAAAATGAATTAAAAGTTTGTCCCTTTCAAAAAAAATTTCTAGCTTTTGGATTTTCTTCAAATTTTGTATATTTCAGTATTTTAACTCTATTTATAGGATAATGCTTTGCTTATTTACTAAAATGCTTTTTAACTCGAGATCGGCTCTTCTATTTTTACAAGGGAAAATCCCCAAAAAATTTTAAGTTTTGCAAAGTTTTGGCGTTCTGATTATTAAATAAATAATAAACTTATTTGTACTTAGAGCCCAAAATTGGGCCGCTGTGTAGTGTCATTATCTGACCCCATATCCCATGAAATTTCATAGATTGTACGTTTAGGCACTAATTTCATTTGTGCATTGTCAATGGCATTTTCATTTATGCTTACAATTAGATTTGTTCTGGGGGCAGAAGAAGCACCGGTATTATTTGGTGAGCACGGCAAAAGCGATGAAAGTCGGCCCATTGGGACGCCTCCCGAGCCACCGTTTTATATGGTCGTGCGAATCGACAGACGCAAAAAGCGCAAACGTAAGTCAAATTCTTTGAGAAATTTAGATAAAAAAGATAAACCAAAAAATGTGAATAAAGCGTTTATTCTCTCTTCTGAGATGTTCGTCTCAAATGCCTTTCCCCGTGCCATTTCATTGACCCTTCGCCGTCGCTTTGACGGCGGAACAATCTATGGCAAAGTGTGCTTTAGTCCCCCCCCCCCCCCCCCTTTATTTATTTCCTCTTCATTATGTCCCGCCATTTCAGCATAAATATTTTATTAGTTTGAAAACTCAGCCTCTAATAATCAGTTTTGAGAAAGTTTAAATTTAATGGATTTCTGAGTAATATTCCTTTCCTTCCCCCGTTTTGTTCTGCGTTAAATCATTGCGTTAGCATCCGCCTCCCTCCATTCATTTTCCATCGATTCCTCCGATTTCCAGTCTCTTTGTGCTTGCGTTTCTCTTTTGGTTTCTTTCAAAGGCGTCGGTTGGATCTCCAAAATCCACACATTTCAATTTACCTATTTTATTTGGTATCAGATTTTCATAATTTCAATTCCTCTTAATTATGTATGATTTCGTTTTCAGAAAAGACTGTTTTGGTGCAAAAAGCGAATTTGACTGAAATTGGTGCGTCAACGGAGTCGAACTTTTTGGCCGCTGCAGAACTCCTTCAGGACGAAGCCAACGCCTTCGGGAACAAACGCAAGAGGGAATTTTGGTTCGCCATTCCGCAGAGTCGCGTGGACGCCATTTACTATTTTTTGTTACAGTGGTCACCACAAAAATACGGAAAAGTAAATCAATCCGGTTGATTTTTTGGTGATAATTGGAATACGAATTTCAGGAAAAAGCGAGCACAGCGGACGAAACCAACGAAAGTAACCAATTGGAGGAAGGGGAGACGACCATGTCCAGCAGCAAATTGGCCAGTGCCGGCACAAGCGCCACAAAACACCTGGGGGGATTTGTTGTGCTCGAGGGGGACGTCGACGCTTCACTGACAGGTGGGGAAGGGCGTTTGACCCGAAGCAATCGACAGTTTTGGATTCACTGTTGGTCATGTCGACCATTGGTGATTGTTTCCCGACAAGATCAGTCTACCACAAGTAATTTTCGTGTCCTTTAAACGGAGATTGTTTGTCCCTTGCAAAATGTTGCTCCTCCCCCACTCTTTCAATTCACCGCTCTTTTGGGTTCATCTGCTGTACTCTTGGGTTAAATTTATTCTTTTGTCATTTTCGTTCAAATGACTAAAGAATTTTCCAAAAAATGCAGCCAAAGACTGACTTTGCTCAAAAAGCATCGCTGTATGCATAAGTGAACGAGGTGAAGTCGAAAAGACGAAGCGTGTCGTGGGTAATCGCTGCACTTGGTCGGGCGGGGGGGGGGCGACTGACAGACCGAAACTGCGCACGACCATTAAAGAATGTGTTGGGATGAATGACGGGAGAACAAAGAGTGCTGCTGGCGGGGGGGGGGGGGGAGTCGGAGTTCCCTTTGGACCCTCCGCCGCTTCTCCTCCCATTGAGTCGCGGCGTACTTTTGGAGAAAAGCGAAGGAAGGACTTGCTGCCGACTGACTTCCACAATTCCTTCAGCAATTGTTGTTCAACACCACACACATTCCATTGCATAAATTGTTCATTTCCTCCATTCAAATTACTCATTGTGACATTTCCAAATGTTTCTTTTTCCTCCCCCAACCTTTTCTTTTTTCTATCCTTCATCAATCGGAGCAATCATTGATCGCATCGCCCACAATTTTCATTTAAGTCACACGAATTGAATGTGATGATAATTAAATTGCTAAATATTACCGAAATCTAAGAACGGAATAACAAATCGCCTCTCCCCCATTCATTCGTAATTTTGATCTTCACTCAACTTTCCCCAATTATTGCATTTTCTCGGCTTTCATCTTTTTTCACCCCGATAAATGTTGCTGTTGGGTGATTGTGACTAAATTTACAAACATTTGCTTTATGTGATGGTGAGTCATGACTGGCAAATGTCGCTAGCCTCATTATTAATCGGCTCATTCTTTCAACTTTACTTTTCTCTTACCAACAAATCATTGTTCTCCGGTGATTTTTCTATCTGCCCAGACTTGATACCAAAACAAAAGCTCATCGGTCGACCTTAAACACACAAAAGCCGTTGATTATACCGTTGTTTACCTTCCCAATTCCTATTAAATCGGCCATCTGCGTTTAATGTCACGATGAGACAACATAATGGTATTTTTTACTATTCTGACCCAATATTATTTGCGCATCGGATTTTTCAAGGAGTAACGACTCAATTAAATCGCTCTGAGGGCACAAACAAAGCGGGACGGGAGCTCATCTGTACACTTGAGGAGAGAATTTGGAAAGAAAATGAGACGACCAATGCTGGGCAAAGCCCATCTGTTGACAGCCCAAAATCAACCAAAACACGACATTTTTGTCAACAAAGACCACGCCTTGCTGCTGTTGATCAACCGATTTGTTACACCTTAAACGAAGCCATTGCAAAAATTCCTTCGGAAAAGTTTTCGACAAAAATAAGCAAGTTAAAACAACGCATCACGGCACCGAAGCAAATGGTTGGACAGAAAAAAGAAGCGGATAATCAAACAAATTCTGGCAGAGTTATTTCTACTTTTTCTGGTGCTGGACATGGGAGGCACAATAACGAATGTGGAGAAGCAATTTGTTATTCTGACCAAACGACAACAAAACAAAAGTCAAACAGTCTACTGCAACAGCATTCTTTTGAGACCGATGGTTCGAATGAAATCACAACCAAACAACGACTACAGAGGTTGAGGAGAAAAAGCACATCTTCACGCAAGAACATGTCACTGTCGAACCGATACACTGCCCCCTTTTCATCGAGCAAAGGATGTGCCGGGTTTATTGTTCCACCCGTTTTTCCAAAGACGTGTTCCTTATACGATGAAAGTTTCAGCGGGGGAGTGTTTGTTGACCATCAAGAAGACAGACTTTTGGTTGAGGCAGTTGATCGGATTCGAAAACGGAATTTCTCTTGCAAGGAGAAGGAACACGACGGATGCTTGCAGAAACAACAGACATCTGCTGACGCTTCCCAAATAAACGGCGATTTTATTAATGAAAATTCGGACATCGACAGTGGAAATTCTTCGATCACAGAAGGTCGCCAATCGCCTATATGTTTGCCTGAATTTACTCGGAATTTTGGTCGAACAGAGGCGACTCAATTGAAAAAGGCTGCGGAAAATTCGGATGTTGCCAGTGACGCCAATTGGAAAGACACCAATCAGCGGGAGGGCTTCCTAAGAAAAAACTGCCGATTATTGCATTTTGTCAAGAAGAAAGGCAGTGAATCATTGGACAACGAACATATACAAAATGACGACCGAGAGAACGACAAATTGCCAGCAGAAAGGCAGTGGGAAACTGACACAACAAAACGAAAGTCATGGAGAGCCAGACTCCTCCGGACATTGTCAGTGGGGAGCCCATCCGTCGGAAGAGTCATAAAAGACAAAGAAAAGCAAAGAGGTAATTAATTACATAGGTTCAATTTCTCAATCAACGCTCCTCAATGAAACGCTACGCAATGTGTGCATCAATAGAAATAAAGATTTTCACCATTTTAGTATAAATCGTCCAAAACTTTCTTTACTAAATAAATATACATGCGGAGCAGGACAAAATCGTCGGCCGAATTTTTGGGGGCAAAAAAAAGTTCTAAATACTAGGTTTTTGAGTTCCTTCTGGCCATAACTTTTTTGAAACTTAACGAAAATTTTTGAAATTTTGCAAATTAATAATAAACAGACAGAGCTATCGAAAACACCAACAATGCTTAATTTGATTGACAATGAACAAAGCTATGGTTCAAAAAGTCTTCCGACGACGTTTCGGCCGACGACCTTTTGGGGTGCACCGATATACATGTCGTTAGATTTTGGTTTAAACGGGTGTGTGGCGGGATAATTGTATATTTGGGTTTGGCCGCCGCCACCGATCCCTTCCCCCCCCCCCCCCCCCCCCCCCCCTCCCCCACACCCCACACTTATGTTTTATGCCCTACAAAAGGAACGTTTTCTTTGAACTTTTGGTGTTTAATAGTTGTAAATTTAACTAAAATAGATATTCCATTTTTAATTAGGTGAAAAGCCGACTAGTCACTTCGCGAATTTGGACCGGGAATGGGAGGTGGTGACTGTCCGCGAACTCTGTCGTCGTCTTTCGCTGGACGATTCATTGGAACCCTCGGAAATGCCTCTGCCCGAAGGTGCGCTGCACTCGCAACTGCTGGACGAGTTTATGATCAGACAGGTGGCCACGGAAATGAAATAGAAATAAAACAATGCATTTTTACTTTATATCCAGATAATCGATATTCTGCCGCCACGAGCAGAGGGTTATCCTTGGGTTCAGATTTACAATTCCGAAAAGCACGGCTTCTCTTTGACTACACTTTACAGGTATAATAGTCAAGGACACTCTCATCAGAAATGGATATGAGGTGACAAGTGGCGGAGGGGGGAATTCGTCAACCACTTTCAAATTGCTCAGGGGGAGAGAATCTTTTCACTCCCAGTGATTAATTGACAATTTGTCCATATTACTATTATATTTCTTCCATATAAAAAATGCGTTCAGAAGGATGGCGGAATGGGATGAGGAAATGTCCCCCGTCCTTCTGGTGGTTAGGGACGTGAACGGACATGTTTTTGGGGCGGTGTCCAGCGGCGCTTTGAAGCCGTGTGACCATTACTACGGCACCGGCGACTCGTCCCTTTTGTTTCGGTTCACCGGCGAATTCCCTCACACGCGGTGAGGCTTTAACCTCGCGGGTTCGCTTAAGACTGCTCTTCTCTTTCTCAACAGGGAGTTGAGAACATTCACTTGGACCGGGGAAAACCAATTCTTCGTGAATGCCACCCGCGAATCGCTTTCATTTGGGGCGGGTGGCGGGCACTTCGGCCTTTGGTTGGACGCCGACCTGAACCACGGCCGATCACAAAAGTGTGTCCCAACGAACGGCTAGTGAATTGATCTGTGGAAATGTTCCTTTCTCAGATGTGCTACCTTTGACAATGAACCATTGGCTGGTGGTCAGGAGGAAGACTTCGTTGTGCAGTTCGTTGAAGTGTTCGGCTTTTGTATGACATAAAGCCGCCCTCCGACTTTTTATTTGTGTTATTTCCAATGGGTGTGATTTTTATGATTTGCTTTTTATTTTGGCCGTTCATTTATGTCTATTAACTCTAATGATTCGTAATTAGTGTGTCATCTATCTTTGAACCATGCCTGACTGACCCGAATAAATATTTATTTGTATTCTTCCATCCTTAATGGGGAACCATTGAATTTTCTTTTTTTCTGATGATTCACACCCAAATGATTCCGCAGACTCCTTTTCCCAAATTTCCTTTAATTGTTTCTCATTCGTCAACATTTACTATCATTGTCCATTTTATACCAATGGTTTTATGACAAAACGAAATAAACAAATCAAAATATCAATTAAATATTAAACCAGCATAATTAGAAGGGATGAGAATAAAACACCGAGAAAAGTTTATGAAAGATTCAAAAAAGATTGATTGGTGCTGCCAGAACTTGACAGGGTCAAAACAAATTCGAATTTGTCACCAAAATCGATGACTGTCATTGACTAATTGATATGTAAAATTGTGAGTTTTTGATTAGACGAGAAAAAATAATAAAACAAATGGAAAAGGGAAAGGGCGTTTTACAATCAGAGCGATTGATCACAAATTGGGACAAATTGTCCTTACCGTCGTTTAACAGTTTAAAGTTGGTATATTGCACATGTACAGACAACAGAATCTGGATGACGAAATTATCATCAAACGGAGTCAAAACATTTGCTGGAATTCGCTTTGCTGCTGAACGGCCGTGAAGGCGGACAAAGGCAAAGGGAGCAGCGACGGGTTGGGCTCGCTGAAGGCCGTCCCTGGGTTTGTGCCGTTCTGTTGCTGTTGCAGCAGAATCGCCGCGAGCAGAGAAGGGTCGGTCTGTTGCCGGAGGGAAGCGTCCCATCCGTCGCTTGGGCTGTTGAGAAGTGCCGGCCCGGCGTCGTCGTTCCCTGCAGTTGCTCGCAGTTGCGGTTGTTGGCCGTGCTGTCCCACCAACATGGCCTGTTGCCGGTCGTTCCGTTGTTGTTCCTGGACCATTTTGGAGATGATTTGCAGGAGGATCGCCTTTTGTTGACTGTCATTCTCTGACGGATTCGCCATCGGAGGAAAAGTCATCGCACCATCGTTCGCTTGTAGCAACAGAAGTTGGGCGAGTATGGGGTCAGCCAGCAGAACATTGCGATGCCAAGGGGCGAGCGCATCTGCGGAACAAAGCATCGGCGGAAGGAACAGATGAGCCGAAGGACGGACCAGCAGCTCGAGGGGAGTGGAGAGAGAAGCGAAAGGAGCGCAAGGAGAAGCGGAGAGCAGCGAACGGCCGATCAGCTGCTGCAGAGAGTCGAACGAGGAGGGCACCGGTGGGGAACAGCTGTTGGGAGAAGGGGCGACGAGTTGCGGCACCAATTGAGGGGGGTTGGCCGCCAAAATTGGCGAATTGCTTTCTGATGATTGGCTGGGCAACAACTGAAAAGCCATGGAGAGTTAACAAATGCCCATCTCTCCCCCATTTTATGAGAATGGGATAACCTGTTCACTACCGACGGGTGAGTCGGCATTTCGCCGCGGGGTTCCGCCTAACTGCGCACTCAGCGAGTCCCGCGACGTCGCCCTTCCCTCACGGACAGCAATCTGATGAAAACGTGTCCTATCCAACGGATTCGTGCTTTCGTAGTCACTGCATGTCATCGCTTCGATTTGGGCGGGCAAAGATGCCGTTGACTTCTTCCGTGGCGGCTCCCCCTCGTCTTCGTCCCCTCCGTCGTCCATTTCTTCCAGTATTTTGTCCTGAGGAGCCGATTTGCGGCGTTTGATGTGTTGGTCGAGTCTTCGCCGTGTTTCGATTAATTCGCAGAAGTCGCAAGTGCAATCGGTGAATGGACACTGTCTTTTGTGGTGCTGAAGTGCCAATTATTCCCTTTCCTTTTCCTTTCGTTACCTTTTTCCACACCAAAATGCCGTGGTTTTTGCACTTCTGACAAAAGTAGCACATGTTCCGTGCCTCTGTCATCAGCTGTTGTTGCTGCTCTTCCATTGTGCCGTCTTTTCCCTTTTTTTGTTCGTTTTGCGGCGATTCAACGGCAATAGCACCGGAAGAAAGCAATGGAACGACGTCCGCTTCTTCCGGCTCAGTCGTTCGCTGAAACCGTTTGTCCTGTGCTCGTCTGAGCCGAATTTGCTGACTCATCACTAAACGACGCGAACGCACCAAATTGCACTGAAACGGGGTGAAAGGCAATGAAAGTTAGCGAAGGTCGAGCAGCGGATGCCAAACGAATGAATGAATGCCAACCCTTTGAGCCGTTACCCCCCCCCCCCCCCCCCTCCACTCTCCGTCCCCCGTCCGCCAATTCCCCGCTTCTCTCACCTTTGGACATTCGCAGTTCTTGTATTCACAGTTATGCCCTCGCGTCTCCTCCAATTTGCCATGCTGTCGACAAATCCCACAAAATCTTTTTACATCTGAAAAAATTATCAATTAAAACAATAAAACCGAAAATAATCAAATAAATGGACCTTTGGGCACGCGTTTGCTAATGGCGAAAAAGCGGTGGCACTCAACGGAAACGGAAGACAAAGCAGATGAATTGAGGGAAGAGGAGGAGGAAGAGGACGAGGAGGAAGAGGAAGACGACATTTGCGGAAGCAAAGGTCGTCGAAATTCGAAAGAATTTTTCGAAAGTCTAAAGGAATGAATGATCTGAAAAAAGAAACCATTGATAAATTTGGAGGAAAACCAAAAAGGAAATAAAGCGTTGAAAAGGGTGAACACTTTTAGCAATTAATGGCCAAATGCGAAGGTGCATTTCTCACTTCCGTGTTCAATTCCCTCCCCCCCCCCCGCCCATTCCCTTCGGTTATCACTTTAAATTGTGCACCAAATGGCAAACGAAACTTCTTTTTTGCTTCGTGTTTAAATGTTTTAAGACATTTAACCATGAATTAATTTTACTTTTTTCACTTTTACCCCTCGGCGGTTTTTCAACAGAAAATGAGAAAAGAATAATAAAGGGCCGGGGAAGGGAACTTTTGAAGAAAGGGGGGAGAGGGGTATCAGAAGGAAAATCCAGCAAAAAAGGTGAGGAGATGTTGAAAGAAAATGAGTAACGAACGGACGAAAGAGAGGGGAAAAAGGCGGCGGGGGGGGGGGCAATTAGCGAATTACAATAATTGGTAATATGCGTAATTATGTGAAATTAATCGAGTGGCTTTTGTTGGCTTTGTGCCTTTCCCTCAGCAGAATCATTCCCACCTCTCTTCACCCTTTATCAGAAGGCACATAATCACTTGGCCTGTCTTATGCAACACTCTTTCTTCCTTTCTTTGCGATTCTTCCCCCCCCCCCCCGGCGTTCCTTCTAATAATTTATTTATTATACAAAGTGCAATTTAGACAATTTATCTTTACTTGTACAAATTCCATTTAATTATTGTTTGTTTTTCAATGTCCCAAACAAAAATTGAATTTTTGGATTTGCGTTAGAATTGGCGCGGATGGCTGTAAATTATTGTATTTCATTGAGTTTGATAATTATGCAAATAACGCCAACTGTTCATCACCATTCTGTGTTCCTGATGGTTGGTGACGGGAAAATGAAAAGAGAAAAAAAGAGAGAGAGAGAGTGAGAAGAGAGAGAGAGGGAGAGAGAGAGAGAGAGAGAGGGAGAGAGAGAGAGAGAAAGAGAGAGAAAGAGAGAGAGAGAAGAGAGAGAGAGGGAGGAGAGAGAGAGAGAGAGAGAGGGAGGAGAGAGAGAGAGGGAGAGAGAGAGGGAGAGAGAGAGAGAGAGGAGAGAGAGACAGAGAAGAGAAAGAGTGAGAAGAGAGAGAGAGAGGGGAGAGAGAGAGAAGAGAGAGAAACCACACAGAGAAAGAGGCGAATTCAAAATGAATTTTGACCATTTTTGGCATTTGTTCTTTGCTTGGTTTTGCATTGTAACACTTTTGAACAAATGCCCATTTTATGCCGGGCACTTTTAGCGGTTGCCGCGTCCCTTCCCTTCCCCCGCCCCACGCGATAATTGCCTCATTGCTCCTTCCCAAATTCAATAAAAAAAAAAGTGGACATGCAACGTCAATTTTGAAGGGAAGTGATAAAAATACCCGCGAAAGAATGGGCGGAGAAAGGCAAATGCAAAGAAACACAAACTTAGGGAAAGGGACGAAAAAGGAAAGTGAGGGGGGGGGGGGCTAACCCAATTATGACGACAATGGCATTTATGCAAATTGAATGATTGTGGGCGGAAAACAGCAAAGGGGCAGGAGTGAGTGGAGAACGGCACGGCTATTTGATCAGTGAATCAGCAAAAGTGGCTTAATACAAAACCCTTTTAGGAATGAGAAGAAAGGGAAGGAAGAGAAGAAAGGTATTGTAATTGGCAGAATCCCTCTTTTTATTTATTCATAAAATTAAAGCGAAAATGTTTTTTCCATTCCTTTGGCAAATGGGGCGAACAATAAAAAGCTGCAAATATTTACTGTAAAAATGATGAATATTTGCATTTGAGCAAGTTCCATGGTTTTATTATAAAATCAAATGCAATGGGAAAGTTGCGTTTTCGGGGGAGGAGGGGGGAGGGAGAAGGGAGGATGGAGGGGGAGGGGAGGGGAGGGGAGCTAAAAAGAGATAAAGCGGGGATAGGGGGAAGGGTAGGGGAGGATAAAGCGGGGGAGGGGAGGAGAGATAAAGAGAGATAAAGTGGGGTTAGGTGAAAAGGAGGGGAGAGGGGGGAGGATAAAGCGGGGGAGGGGAGGAGAGATAAAGAGAGATAAAGTGGGGTTAGGTGAAAAGGAGGGGAGAGGGGGGAGGATAAAGCGGGGTATAGTGGAAAAGGTTTGTCACTAACATTCGCTGGTAATGAGCTGGTTAAATAGGTAAATGATAAATATTGTAGAAGTGAATTTTGGTTTAATAGACAAAAAGTTTGGCGGAGGCAACGGCTGCCCAAATTTTGTGAAATTTCGGATTTCAATGTCCCAAAATAGGTTTTCAGAAGTAAAAAAAGGCACGAAAGGGGAGAGCAATTAATTGGTAGTTAAGCATTCATTTTTTTAAGAAATGAAAAAAATTTAATTTTTTGAATTAACCAATGAAGAATAACAATTAAAAACTCTGAATTACTAATATTTACTTTGGCTTTATCATTTATATAATTCATTTAACTTAATGAGAGAAAATGTGAAAATTTCAATGATAATTGAGGTGGAGATGCCGCGAATGAAATCACTTTTCCATTGCCGGGGATTAGGGGAAGAAAGGAAGTGGGGGAGTGAATTAGCGAACAATCGCCAGGGGGGACGGTGGGCGAAGAATGAAATTAAGTGCCGTTTAGGGTGGCATTATGTGGGATTATGCCGAGAATGGGCGGATAAAACGGGTGACATCAGCGGAACAGTGAACGATCGCAATTAAACAAACGCCCACAGATGAAGAAAAGTTAATTTTAGTAGAAATGGAAAAGTAATAAAAAAATAAAAATAAAAAAAACGATGGAAAAGAAACAAAAAAGGGGGGAATTGGAAACATTTATATGTATGTACAATAATGTGTTTATGGGGATGAGCTAAATAATGAAGACGAAGACGAGGAAAGAGTGAAACGAATGCATTGGGAAAGGGCAAAGAGAGGGCCAAAAGGGGAAAATTCAGTGGAGAGACAGACAGTCACAACAGCAAATGCCAAATTATGAAGGAAAAGGGCAAGGGCAAACAGACAAATGCCAATCGCATGGGCATTTCGGCAGAATGATCGGCTGATTTGTGGAGAAGTACAAAGGGAGAAGCTTTTAAAGAAGCGGAGGGGGAGGGCAAAATGTGTGGGAAGAGAAGGGGCGGGCGGAATGAAAGTTGATCCGTTTTTGTGACAAAACAATCGCAGAAAGCGGCGGTGATCGAAGGAGGAAAGGCCGTCCGGGCGGGCGGAAGGAATGACATGCGAAGGTTGGGTAAGTGCGGGGGTTTCGGCCACTCCCCCCCCCCCCTCCCACCGCCACCCCCTCAACGCTATTTCGGTCTCTCGGCTATTTTTGGCACTTTCCCCGTCAAAAACATTTCTCCGCCCACTCCCCTCAGGCGTCATTTCATTTCAACATTCTCTCTGTCTGACTGCCCACGCACTCTCTCATTTCCATCCTCTTCTCTGTTTATTGCTCGTTTCTGTGCGCATTTTTTAAAAAGCCTCGAGAGGGACAAAAGTAAAAGAATAAGGCAGCGAGCAATTGACGTTGGAGGTAAACAAAATGTGAGGAGAGGGGGGGGGGGGAGAAGGAAGAGGCGGAGGGGGCGGGTGGGACCTTTGATCGGATCGCACCCAAACATTGGCATGCAAATAATTAAAGTGAAAGTGATTACGGAGTTCATTCTGCCGCTTCTGCCGCCTCCCTTCTCTTTTATGTGTTCCTTCTTCTCCGCTTGGTCACGGCCATCAACCAAATTTTGCTTGTTTTGTTTTGTTTGTCGGACACCGATCAGTCCAATTTTGGCGACATTGGGCGGGGGGGGGGACACTTAGTCATTCTCAACCATTCGTTTGTTCGTTCAATTCTTCTCTTGAGCGAATTATGACGAAAAAGTAACACCGAATGAGAAGAGGGGAGCGAAGGAAGGGAAATAAGCGAAGTAACCCACGGGGAAACGCCGCTAAATAATCTCTAATTAAACGACCAAATGAATTAATGAGTCCGCCGCTCGAATGTTTCTGTTTTTCGACGGTAGTGTGCGATGTGATGAACGGTGTGATCTATGCTGTAAGGTGAGTAGAAGGAAGAGGGGGGGGGGGAGGGGGCAATTTGAGGGGAAATTGGGCGTGAAAGGGTGGCGGAGGATGCTGATAGATGACCGGGGGTGGGATGGGAGGGAAAGGTGAGATGCGGGGAGGAGTGGGGAGGGGGGAAGGGGGATAGGAGAAGTTAAGGGGAGGGGAAGGGAGGGAATGGTAAAAGGGTGGGGAGGGGAGGGGCTGTTCTGCTGTTCGTCTTCCTCTTCTTCCTCTTCCCCTCACTTTTCCATTCCTTCGTTCGTCATTCTTTTCTTTCTTTTGTATATTCCTATTCGTCCTTTTCTCTAAACCTTCTAATGAACTGTTTTATTACACAAATGGTAAAGAACGTGTTGATAATGATGGAAAAGCAAAAAAAAAAAAAAAAAAAGATTTGCATTCAAAACAAACCATCGAAATGAATGGCGGGGAATTACAATTTCAGAAGATTTAAGGTGAATTTGAGTTACTTTTAGCGGTTCGTCACTTCGCCACTCCGTTATTTTTGCGTCCTTTTTCGGGTTTTTTTTTTAACGAATGACGCACCGACCAATTCAACTTACAAATAATTTGATTTATGTTCCGTCTGTTCATCCGTTCTTCTTTGTGTGCAATGGAACCGATTAAAATGGAAGTAATAAAATGAAATAAAACAAATGCGGGGGGAGGGGGGCGGGGAATGACCAAAAAGCGACGAACGAAAGATCATTTGGAATTAGGACGAAGATGAGCGAAGATAAAAGCATCGGCACACGGGGGAGTCGAAATTGGGGGGGGGGGGGGGGGTCGCTTACGTTCGTCCGATGCAATGCCATCGCCAAACTCCGATCGCAAATCCCTTCCCCCGCCCATTCTTCACACTCTTCCAATTTCGACTTTCCTTCACTGATAATCCATCATATCAAACTGTGATTGCGTTTGCTATTCCCATTTTTCGCGAAAAGAAAAGCGAAGAAAGGCAACATTTCTTCCACAAATTGAAAGAAGGAGGCGAGGAGAAGCGGACTGACAAATGAGCGGAGCTGATCAGTGATCACTCACTGATCAGATTAAACGAATGCGAGCGATTGGTGAAATGAAAACGAAGCAAAAGCAAAATTGAAATTAATTTTAAGCTAACCAAAGGCACATTAATATTCTTAAAAAGTGCAAATAAAAATGAATGTTAAAAGCAAAAGGGAGAGGGGGGGGGGGGAGGGAGTACAGGCCGGTAGGGTACGTTAGCAGACCAATGGAAAACGGACATTGGCCAATTATTTTTTCAAAAATATTAGGATTTAAAAATTCAAATAAACGTGTAAAACGACAAAAATTTATATATTAAAAAATACTTTAAAACTGCTGAATTTACAAACTTACCAATGCAACATATGCTTTTTCAAGTACATGAAGTTCAGGGGGTATGTGCCCAATTGGAATTGAATCATTCGGCACTCACTCTTTTGTTGCTACTGAACTTTCGTTCAGCAGGACGGGTGAAACTTCGAGCTTCGTGCAAAAAGGCAAAAAGTCATCTCTTATAACGGAGGTCAAAATTGGCCGCGCCAAAAGTTGAAATGTTTAAAATATTTTTTATGAATTTCATTTGTCAACTCGCAGACATTCAGCAGAAGACGTCTTTGGTTCGGATTGTTCCGATTTGGCCAACTGAAAAAAGAAAAATTCAGTCAAAAGAGAAGAGAATGTCCCCAAACGTAGAAAAAGCATTACTTTTGTATGGATTGTTGAAATTTGCAAATTTTTTCTCTATTGAGCGGAATGCTTTGGAAGGATTTAATTTTAATTGGGAGCAGAAAGAGAAGTGATTAGTGAGGGGAGGGGGTGGGGGAGGGATCATTTTGGTGGTCGGATGAGTGTCGGTGTGAAAGGATGCGCGGTGCTATTCGATTTTTTTTTTCATTTTCGTAGGGACAAAACCAATCAATTGCCAAAAAAACGGATGGGAATGACCAACACCCATTGATTTGGAGTGCCATCCCTGACACTTTCACTTCATTTGAACCTTTTTTCAGGTCAATGCTACCGCATTCATTTTGTCATCAGAATCTTCTCATGCAATTGTCCTAATAAGCATGTCCTAATTATCATTTCTCCTAATTAGCATATCTTCCTATTTACCACCCCAATTATTGTCACAAGCCCCTAACATCCTCGTCGTGCTCTTCCTTTCCCTTCTCTCTCTCCGCTTTTTCCCAATGGCTCCGTTTCGGCACTTTTTCCTCCTCCCCTTATATTGGCCCGTCAACTTCCACTTCCTTTTCCATTTTCTCTTCCATTTCCCTTTCTTGGCCTTCTTCGTGCTTATGCTCCTCAATTCACGTTCCGTCTTTGGCCAAACCCCCGCGGCTGCTCAATGCCAATCGGTCGGCCAATGGGCCGATTGGGGCCAATGGCAGCCGTGCCCTCAAAACCCTTCGAGGCCGGAGTTGAACGTACAGCGGCGGACACGGCTTTGTCAGCCACTGCCAATTGGGTGCATTCAGAGCAGAACAGCGCCTTTTTATTGCCCGTAAATCAGGGAAAATGCACTTCCTAACAAACAGCCACCTTGCCTTTAGAGGGACCTATTCTGAAGTTTTACCATGTGTAATTACGACTACGGTTACCGTACCAGTAATAACTTCGACCCAAACAATGACAACAACGGCACCACCAAACGTAATGTTAATTGACAGGACAGCAGGGTCATTTCAATTGTTATTTAGAACACATGTGCTCAGTGGAACAGTTGGATGGAATGGGTAAGTAGGATTTATGTACAGAATCAAAGAAATTGGAAATCCGACGGTTTGCCAATTAAAAAAAACCGAAACAGTATCGGAAATTTGGGATGAGTTATATATTTTGATTGGATTGGATTTTGGTTTTTTTGCATTGGTCCAATTTTTATTAGATTTCATTTGGTTGGCTTGTGTCTTCTTACCTTACGAGAAAAAATTTGAAAATCGTTTAGTTCACTTTTTACTACACTTCCAGCGGTTTCTTCAGCTGATTTTAAACCTTTTCAGTCCGTTTGCACTGACACCTGCGGCGGTTGTGGCACCCAACAACGATTTCGTTCATGCAATCATTTCGTTGCGAATTGTCCTTGCCCCGGGTGAGCTTAACTTAAGGGGGCCTTAACTGCGTCACAGTTTCTCATTTGAAATGAAAATGGAAAGTCTTTACAAAAGAGTAATTTCGGCTGTCATTTGTTTATACTTTTGTTTTAGGGATGGGTCGAATCTTTCGATTCGATAATTTCGAAAAATACTTTCCTGCCCTCCTGCTTCGTGATGTTCAGATGCATCCATTGCATTCCCTTGACCATTTACTTTTCCCACGGGAAATGCCAAAATTGACATCCGCCGGAGGGATTTCCCTTCGCATCCGTAAAAATTGGCATTAGTCTCATTTCTGCTTTTGTGCAGCTCTGCATTCGAAAAGGTGAACTGCAACATGGCCGTGTGTGTGTACCCCCGGGGGCCGACTTGTTGTGGCAATTTCACACCGGCGACAGTGAACAACCAATTCCAATGCGTATGAGAAAGGGCACAGGGGAAGAAGTGATGGCACCAACATTGTCAGATGAAAATTTGTTTGGTTTTCGTTTATTATTTAATTGGATAATGGGAAAAATGATTGAAAAGGCCGTGGCCAATTTGGCCCAATTTGCTTTTGTCTCTCCCTCTCTCTCCCCCTTTTTCGCCTCTTTCCTTCGCTCTCTCATCGTTTCTTCCCCCGTTTTCTATTCCACAAATTCTTCAGCAATTTCCGTAACATTTGAGGCCGTTTTCTTGTGGTTTTGTTCTTCCTCAGACTGGCTCATTTTGCAAATTGCCGCTCAAATAATCCGCCGCTTTGTTCCTACAAATTAATGCCTTTTTCTGTCAATTGATCGGATTGAAAACCCACCCGATGGCTCTTCCCATCATTCCTCCCATCGGTCCCATTGCCATTGTGCCAATCGCTGCGCCCACCCCGGGCGCCGCCACTTTCAGCGCCCGCGGCGCCAGTTCCCGCGCCACAGGATTAGCGTAAGAAATCGCCTTGCCCCCGACGCCTCTCACTCCCTCCCCTATTTTTGACCAGCCCTGACTCGTCCATCCCTTGCTGGCAATTTTCTCATTATTCTCCTTTTTGCTATTCGTTTTCTCTTCCTTAATAGCACTATCTTTCGCTTCTGTCTCTTTCTCTTTCCAACTCACTCTCTTTTCCTTCTTTTTCTCCTTCTGACTGTCTCCCTTTTTCCCCCTTTCTCTCCTCCCCTTTTCTTCTTCTTTCTTCCAATTAACTATTTTTTCCTCCTCTGTCTCCTCCTTCCAGTTGTCTCTCTCTTCCTTCCCCTTTCTTTTCTTCTCCCACCTCTCTCTTCTTTGCTTCTTTTCTGCTGTTCTTTCTTTTTCTGTGTTGTTTTCCTCATCACCGTTTTGTTTCTTTTCTGCTTTCTCTCTTCGCACTTTCTCTTTTTTTCTTCTTTTCTTTACCGTTTCTTCTATTTTCTCTTCAACTTTTTTCCTTCGTTTTCTTCCGTTTTTTTCTTTTTCTCCTTTTACCCCGAATATTTTTCTTCTCTTCCTTTGGTAACGACTTGATTTTTTGATTTTCGGCCTTCTGACAATAAAAATGTGACGAGAAGGAATCAAAGCATTGAAAGGTATAAAAGGGGCAAAAATGTGCGGATGGTTTTGGTACGGTAAGGAATATGTTGGCATATGGTGGTGGTTGAGGGAATACGGCGAAGGGCATTGATGGGCATGGGCACGGAAGAACTTTGAAAAGTTATAAACGTCGCAAAACATGCCATAATAACGTTTGCTCTGCCGGTACGTAATTGTGCCATCTGGGCGAAGAGGGGGGGAGGGGAGGAATAATGTACCGAATTACAAATTATGACGGAACCTTTTGGGAGAAAAGCGGTGGAGGACAAATCGAACAACAGGTGGATCAACAGCCAAAGAAGACAACGATAATGCTGATGGTGGTGGAGGTGGCGAAGAGATTGTGAGAATGGCATGGATAAAGAAAGGGAGGGGAACGAACGAATGGGTGGGAGGGAAGGGAAAGGGACGAGGGGGCGAGAGGGGGGGGGGGACGAGGGGGGGGGGGGGGGGGGGGGGGGAGGGTGAGCAGTGCTTAACTGAGGGGGAAGAGCGGAAAGCAGTGCGTGATGATGGCAATGCAAATATTAACCGATTAAATATAAAGGCGGAAATAAAATGTAAGCCCAATCGATCGGCACAGTCAAAACATAATATCTTTTCAACATATTTTTTCTAATTGGGTTGTCTTTTAAATCCGTTGGCATAGGGACGGCCAAACTTTGGCTTCCAACAAAGACAAAAGACCCTGAGATTAATGGTTTAATAGGAAAAAACTAATCTACGTTTTATGCTCATCCTTCTGGTGCATTGAAATTGGCCGTTAGATATGAAAATTTCGTCGTCTTTTGGGGTGTCGTGGCATTTCGGATGACACGCGAAAGACATTTGATAATGAGTTGAGCGACTGCTAATCACATGGACAACATCCGCCGAATCTGCGGGATGCGTTAAACTTCCTATCCAACCTTTGACATGTCAGGCTTTTATCCCCGTGCCAATGGGAAAGCAATCCGTTCCTAAGTGACTTTGTTTAAGTCGGAAAAAGCGGGCGAAAATGTTCATTTTGCTGTTTAAAATTAAAACTAATTTTCAAAAAATCAACAAATTTTGACTGAGCAAAGAGTGGCACTCCCAAAGGTATAAAGGAAGTTTTGATCGCAAATGATCCGCAGAAAATAAAAATAAAAAGACTGAAAAAGCGAACGAACGAAAGGACTTTTGGGACAATTGCCGTGACTTGGCCGTTGGCCTTCCGTTGTTTTACAAATATTTTAATTTTATTAAAAATTGCTTTAATAATTGAGTTTTGCGTCTCTTTGGTGAGTGTCGGCCCATCCTTTGGCCAATTTTCTTTTGGGCAGTCCCTCCGGCGGATTTTCCCTTTCTCTGAACAGCGGCGGAGACTTTCCGATTCTGTGCTTCCTTTTTTCGAATGGTCCATCTCTCATCTGTCTCTTCCACACATTCGTAGGCTTTTCCTCCTTTTCGCTTACTGTACTTTCGACCGTATCCCTTGCTGTTTTGTATCTCTTTACCACGGTCATACCATTTTGAGTGTCTTTTCTTCTTTCTAAGCTCTCCTGCTGGGAATGGCTCTTTCGTCCCACAGTTTTGCCCCTGGCTTTGTCCCAAATGCCGTTCAAATAGGCCCCGGCTGTGCCGATGCCATCTCTGACATAACTTCCGACACTGCTCATCCGTCTTCTCCACGTTGCGTGCGTTTCGCCCTTTCCTTCTCTGTCTGGCGTGTCTGTCCCCAGCTCACTATCTCGTTCCTGCTCTTCTTCTCTGCACTGCTCTTCTATTTTCCCATTTTTCTTGTCTTTTTTGTCTGCTAGCATAGTTTTTGTTTTCTCTGTTTGTTTTCTCGCTTCTTTTTCTCGGCTGTCCGTCGTCTCTTCTCTCTGTGTTTCTTCTTCCCTTTCTATTTCTATGACGTCATTTTCCTTTCTTTCTCTTGCCAAAGTGTCTTTCCTGGTCTGTTGTCTTTTCTCTGCTTCTTCCACCCTTTTTGTCCATGCTCTTTCTTTTTCTCTCATTCTCTCTATTTCCTTTTTATTTTCTGTTCTTTTTCTTCTTTCGCTTTTCTCTCTTTCTTCCGAACTCTTTCTTCCCCTTGTACGACTCCAATTTCCCTCAAATTCTTTTCTTTCTCTTCCTCTATTTATGTTTCTGTTTGTTTCTTCTCCCTCTTCATTTTCGTCCGATGTGTTTCTTTCTTTCTCTGTCTCTCTTCTTTTCACTGAACTCTTTCTTTCTGTCTGTCTTCTTTTTCCATCTGGTCTTACCGAACTCTTTCCTACCGTATTTTCTTCTTCTCCTCTCTCTTCCTCCGATGGTTCGTTTTCTTTTCTTGTTTCTCTCCTTTTAATTGATGAATTGTTTTCTTTGTTCTCTTCCTCCTCCTCTTCCTCCTCTTCTTCTTCCTCTGAGGTTTCTTTTTCCATTTCGGTGTCCCTTCTCCTGTTCAAATTCCTTCTTATGTTATTCCATCCTTCCTCTTCTTCATCTTCCTCTGACGTGTTCCTTTCTTTCCCTGTCTTTCTTCTTGTGATAACACTCTTTCTCCTCCTCGTCTCTGTCTCCTCTCTTTTTCCCAGTGTTCCCATTCTGTTTCTTCGTATTGTTTTCCTTCTCTCTGTTTCTATTTCCTCCTCCTCCTCTGACGTGTTCCTTTCTCTCCCTGTCTTTCTTCTTGTGATAACACTCTTTCTCCTCCTCGTCTCTGTCTCCTCTCTTTTTCCCAGTGTTCCCATTCTGTTTCTTCGTATTGTTTTCCTTCTCTCTGTTTCTATTTCCTCCTCCTCCTCTGACGTGTTCCTTTCTCTCCCTGTCTTTCTTCTTGTGATAACACTCTTTCTCCTCCTCGTCTCTGTCTCCTCTCTTTTTCCCAGTGTTACCATTCTGTTTCTTCGTATTGTTTTCCTTCTCTCTGTTTCTATTTCCTCCTCCTCCTCTGACGAATTCCTTTCTCTCCTTCTCTGCGTGGTCTTTCTTCTGCTCATTATTTCTGTTTCGCTTATCTCCCTTCTTTCTGTTTTCCTCCTTTCTTCTTTTCTCTTCCCTGACTTCCTTCTCCTCCCTCTTTCTCTCCCTTTCCCCCTTCTCTTTTCCTCTTCCTTTTTCTCTGTTTGCTTCGCTCTTTTCAATTTTTCAAATCCCCATAAATCATTATTGGGATGGGCATACCTTCCAAAGACTCTGCCGAATTGTCCACTCGGCCCCTTTCTTCTGATCAGTGCTCCCCCATTCTTTGGCATCGGTGCCGCGATGCCTTTCCTCCTCCATTTTCTCCTTTCCCCTCTGTTTTTCTTTCTTCCTTTTGTGCCTTTTTCCGACTCTTTTCGTTTTCTCTTTGCTTGCCACTTTAACTCGGTACTTTCGCTTGATCAAAATGACCGGCCCCCTCCTCTGCTGCTGCGGATGGGCCCCAAAGCTCCAAATGCGGCCCGGCTTTGCCATTTGTCTTTTCACTTTGCCTTTAAAAGCTAATTACTTTACTTACATAGCAATTCATCCGTTAATTAAGCAATAATTAACAAATTGGATGCCAAGGCGAATTTTAATCTAAAAAATGCAGGCCTCCCAATGTGAATTTTGAATTATTTTTGTTTATTTTGAAAAAAAAACTTGGGAGCCTGAGAAAATTAAAATATTTCTGCCAAAAACGCCGTTTTACTTTTGCTATGCGGCACTTTCTTTGACCCTTCCCTTCCGATCACTCTGATTACTCCGATTGCTCGTCCCTCTCTCTTTTGCCAATTTTGGCCCATTTCTTGCCCAATTCCAATGCCATTGGTTTGCCTTTGGACAATGGCACTTTTTCGAAATATTGTGGATGAGATGAGCAGAAGAACAGTTGCCAGGCACAACAAGTTCACATTCAAAATCAAATGCATTGAACGGAAATAAAATGAAAAAATGAGAAGAACTCCACGAAGAAAAACCGTTGGCGAAAAGTAAGCGAATGAAAAAAGGGCAAATTGGGCGATGGATGAGAAGGAATTGGCAAATCAATTGGCAAATCGATGGTTAAATGATTTGTAAATGGAGGGGGGGGGGAGAAGGCAAATTCAACGAATGTTGACGAAAAAGCGATGAGTGAATAAATGGGGGAAATTGGGCCTGAGAGAGACGGTCATTAACTCATTACTCACCTGCCATGGCATGGCATGGGAATGGACGAAATCCATCCATCATTCACAGAAAGGGAACCGAAATTCAATTAGCGCCAATTGTTTAAGACTTTTTTTGTGTTCAGTCGATGAGAGTTCCTTTGATCAGTCCCTTCGTTCCCTTCTCATCGTCCAAATCACCGTTTGTCCTGCCCCAGCAATCCCTGCCAATCGCTCACTAATTAGCCAAAAGTTTTCTCGGGAATTACCGCAAATTGAAAAGCCCAAATCCGAGAGACGGTCCAAAACTTTACGAGGCGGCCATTCTGTGAGGAATTCCTATGGAAGAGAGGTAAGAAAACGAAGTCGAAGAACTGCGAACAAACGGGGAAAGTGTTGCCGAAACGGTGCACCTGTTGAGCTTCAAGAAGTGCCATCAGTTTTTGGTCGGAGTTCGCGTCACCAACAACAGTGGGCCCCGTCTCACAGCGAATTTGGGTGGAGACGAGCAAATGTTCGAATGGCATTTGGAAGGGGAAGGCGCAAATTGGCCAATAAATTGGCAAATCAAAGCGAATGGAGGGAAAAGGCGCACCGACAGATTGATTGATTGATTGGTTAATGAAGTGTTTTAGTAATTATTTAATTGGTTAATTGATCGCGGGAAGAAAATGACGATTCTTAGAACGAAACATGGGACAAACAAAACTAAATTTGTGAAAATTATAAACAGTAAAAAGTGATTGGACAAACGAATTTAATTAGTCATCAAAATCATCCATTCACTTTCCAAAAAGGGAAAAACACGTTTTAAGGATCGATCGGCGGAAGAGAAGGAGCACAACAGCCAATGAATGCTTATTATCTAATTTTGGGCTCAATTACATCATCCAAAGAGGCGCAAAACTTATTCAGCCCACGACACTCTTTATTATTCTGATCACTTCGAATGCATGATTATTTTTCTGTTAACAAATCACTGTCCCAATCTCTCCTTCTCCTTCTCTTCCCTTCCTTTCCCTTCTTGTCCACTCACTCTCTCCCCCTCTCTCCCACTCTGTCACTTTCTCCTTCCTCTCCCTCTCTCTTTCCTGTATCTCTCTCCCCCTCTCTCCCACTCTGTCACTTTCTCCTTCCTCTCCCTCTCTCTTTCCTGTATCTCTCTCCCCCTCTCTCCCACTCTGTCACTTTCTCCTTCCTCTCCCTCTCTCTTTCCTTTATCTCTCTCCCCCTCTCTCCCACTCTGTCACTTTCTCCTTCCTCTCCTTCTCTCTTTCCTGTATCTCTCTCCCCCTCTCTCTCCTCTGTCACTTTCTCCTTGCTCTCCCTCTCTCTTTCCTGTATCTCTCTCCCCCTCTTTCTCCCACTCTGTCACTTTCTCCTTCCTCTCCTTCTCTCTTTCCTGTATCTCTCTCCCCCTCTCTCTCCTTCTTTCACTTTCTCCCCCCCCCCTCGCCCTCCCCCCTCCCCCTCCTCTTTCTCCTCCTCTGATCATTTGGGTGATTTTCGCTGGTATTCCATGTGCTTCTTCTCTCCCTCTCCTTGTTCTCCTTTCCAATTGCTTAAACAACAAACAATATCGTTTTTATTTATTTATTTGCAATTAAATTTTCCCAATTGGAAAATCGTGATCAAACCGTCCCATGGGTCGGCCATTTTTTGTTTGGCTTTCGCTCTCTCTCTCTCTCTCTCTCTCTCTCTCTCTCTCTCTCTCTCTCTCTCTCTCTCTCTCTCTCTCTGTTCGTTATCATTTTATCTTATCATTCTCCCCGTTCAATTAATTTGTCCCTCGTTTTATTATTAATTTTACTGAACTGACTTTTGCTTAATTATTCCTCCTCATATTCACGCTCCTAATGAGTGCCATTTCCCGCGAATTGGCCAATGCCCTTCACAATAATCCGAACGCTCCGCCGCCGGGCGGTCGAATTTTGTTGTGCCTTTCTGAGAGTGATGTAACCAAAAAGGATTTGAAGTCAGTTCTTTTTCCGACCTTCATAATTTATTTTTGAATTTTCTCTCATTTATCAGAGCGAATTTGGACGATTTTTTTGATGGAAATTTGAAAATTGAAGAAATGGGAGCGGAAGAGTTAATTGAGGAAGCGGAGAAGGAGGCTAAAGCGGCAAATTGTCAGCAGCAATTCGATGGAATTATTTGCTCAAATGTTTTCACTGGGCAAAAAGTTGGCATTCCCTCGGGGGAAAAGGGAATTTGAAAAATAATAAAAATAAATAAATTTGTCTCTTTCATATGGTGGAAAACCGACGAAAAATGGCGGCCGTTTTGGGCGTTTTCCTGCGAATGCTTCGGGGCGAAGGCGCCGTTCTAATCATTCGCGAGAATCTTGGTCAAATTTTCCGCAATCTCTCCCTAATTTGGCAGTTTCTTTAGAAGACTTTTCTGCCAAATTAATCGCCGACCTCACCAAATTCGTCGATGTGTTCGCCGCCAAATGGCAAAATCACACTTTTGGCTTCCGTCTCTATGGGATGTGCCAAGTGCAGAATTCGATTTTTTCGCATTCAAATTTCCTCGACGTCCATTGGACGTTGACAAAATCCGAAGAAAATCGTTTGTACGATGACAAATTGGCCACTTTCCGGGAATTTCTCGACAAAACTCAGTACACTGAGGACAATGTGGCAAGCTACGAATGGATTTTCGGCAAGGATTTCATAAGCCCAGGTGGGAGACGGACGAACAGAAGCATAATGGAACAAATCTTTGATCGGTTGAGGCGGCATTGAGGAAAACCGACGCGTGCTGCGCCGTTTCCGTCGCCTTCGGCCGGGCCAAAAAATGTTGGACATTGGGGTGGGCATCGGAGGAGGGGCACGACAGGCGGCACGGGTGGGCCAACAGTCGCATTCCTTCGCAGAATGACCCACCGATTGACAGGAGTTCGGCTTGCAAGTGCTCGGCTGTGATCTGTCGTCCAATATGATCCAACATGCATTCGAACGGAATCAGCGCGACAAGGCAACCTAAACAGATGAGAAAAGGCGACGAGCACACTTTTAGGACCATCGAGTGGAGTATCAAATCGCAGACGCAATGGTCTACCGCTATGAGCCGAACTCTTACGACATCGTATTCAGTCGCGATTGTATCCAGCACATTCAGGTGACGGAGCGATGCCGACTTTCCCCGCGATCAATGCCATTCCCTTCCCCGCGATCGATGCTTTCCCCGCAATCATGCCATCCCCCCTCCCAACCGATGCAATTCCTTTTCTCCGCGATCAATGCCATTCCCTTCCCCGCGATCGATGCTTTCCCCGCAATCATGCCATCCCCCCCCCCCAATCGATGCAATTCATTTTCCGCGCGATCAATGCCGCGATTGTTCGGCAGTGCCTTAGGCGCCGCTCTTCGCTCATTCGCTTCACTTCCTATTTTATTGCAACAATAAATTTTTGATTATTTTAGGACACAAAGGCCCTCTTCCGTCACATTTACGTCTGTTTTGCCGGAATTGGCTTGACATTCGTTCGCTTTTAGACTTGGCTAAAGCCGGGAGGGCAATTGCTTCTCACAATGTATGGAAAGGGCCATGGAGTTTTGCAACCGAAGTTCCATGAATATGTGCGAAAAAGGCAGTACATGTTGAAGACTTTGGATGAGTACAGAGAGGTGAAGCAAAGCAAAGAAAAGCAAAAGAAAAGGGAAAGGGAAAAACAAAGGAAAAAGGAAAAAAGGAAAAAAAAGGAAAAGAAAAGAGTAAGCCAAAATGCAGCCCAAACGCAAATTCGATCATTTTTACGAATAATTCTATTATCATTTCAACGGCACCGCCACCCCAACTCTTTCGCAGAAATTTTTGATAAAATAGCACCACAAAAAGTGATAAAGTGGCTTAAAAGGGACAAAAAACCGGTAAATTAATTTCAAAAATGACTTGCCAAAAACTTAGCTTTCGGGATCAAAAAAGAAAAGAGTTGTCGCCGGCCATCTGATTATGAAAGACCCCTTCATATTTATGCCATCTTTTGCTTTTTATTTCCGTTTCTCCTCAGACTGCCCACGGCGCCGGTTTCACCAACATTTTCACGGAGGTTTGGAAAAGGGACACTCTTTTCGTATTCTTTGCTCTGCGACCTTAGAACATGACACCACGTCTAAGGGAGATTTTGGAGATGGAGCGAAGCCGAGCGATTGCTAATGGAGACGAATTTGTGAAGGTGGGGGGGGGGGCGGAAGAACGAATTGGGAAGGGAGAGACAAATGCCGAAACGGATTAAGAGATTCGGGAAGACATTGTACGACAAATTGCTGGAGGGATGGATGGACAAATTGCAATTCATCGACGACGACAACCAAAACTGGCTGCTGCTGCGAGCCGAGAAACCGGTCCATCCTCACGCGTATCTGACCGAAGCGGGCGCTTAGGGAGAGAAAAGAGCGGCGGAGGACGGGGGAAAGGCGTCGAAGAAAAAAGGGATTTACACATACAAATATTCAATTTTAAAATTTAATTGGAATAAATGGTAATTTGGGTAAAACTACGTTCATTTGCTGCTCGTCATTTTCTTTATAATGCGCACTCCCCCCACTCTTCTTTCTTCCTCCATTCCTTCTTTTCTTCCTCCTCTCTACTCCTTTTTGCCCTCCTCCGTTTTTCTATACTCTTTTTGCCCTCCCTCCTTTTTCCTCTTTGCACTCCTTTTTCTCCCCCTCCGTTTTTCTTCCATCTCTTCCGTTCTCCGTCAGTCGGAGTGAATTCGTCGTTGATGTTCGGGTGTTTCTTTGTAAGATCATTCACGAAAATGATTGGTGGCTTTGCGATTGCGAAAGTGCTTCCTCCGTCCTCCTCCTCCTCTTCCTCTTCTTCCTCTTCTTTCTTTGCCTCCTCTTTCTCTTCCTCTCTCTCATTCTCTTCCTTTTTCCCTTTCCCCTCCTCCTCTCTCTCACCTTTCATTTTGTCGTCTTCTTTCTTCATTTGATCAAATTCGGCCTCCAAATAGTCAATTGTCCTTAGTGCACTTTCATAAAAACACTTTTTCATTTCAGAAAATCGTTCAAAGCACGGCACATAACTCAGATCAAGTCGCGTCTCATTTGTTGGCAACTGATCGGTCGTTTGGTTTCATTTGATTGGCATTTTTGGCCCAACAAATAAACCTGTTCACAGAAGACCAGACATTTATCCCCTGAACGTGTTGTCAAAATGCCATTCTGTCGGCAGCACAGACTGTGGTCCAAATTTTGTGTGGCACAGAAATGAATGACGGAAGCCGATTCGATGGGACAATCATCAGAACGGAAGAACATCGAACGAAGCTGACAAAAGAGGGAAATGGGAGCGAAGAAGCGATCGAAGGAACCATCTCAGCAGTGTAATTGGAGTAGGAGCATTTGAGAAGACACGGCGGAGGCAAAGCCCAACTTTGGCAACATTCCAAGAAAAGCACGTCCGGGGAGACCTAAAAATAACGGATGGACAACAGAAATGCCGCGGCATTCGCGCGGGCACTCGCCTCCATCGGAGTGAACTGATCCCCGCTGCTTGGCTCTTTTCTGTGGGATTGTTTGGGATTGTCGGTGTGCCATTGCCCATCCTCAACTTTTGCTGTTCGTCCGTCCGCCCGTGGCCCTTTCTACCCGCGCCTCCTCCCCATCTCTCTCCCCCTCTTCCGTCCGTTCCGTTCAGTGCCATTGTCCGTAATCCGTTCGCTTTGTTTCTTCGGCAATATCCGCCGTAACAATTGGCAAAATATCCCGGCACCGGCGGAGCACAGCCGCCAGGGTATTCGAGCAGACAACCGCCGAACGCAATGCACTGTTAGGGGGAGGTCAGCTTAAAAGGGCACAATGGGAAGACCGACCGCAAACGCCGGGGAGAAAAAAGGCGAGAGGAAAAGCGCAACGAAAAAGCCATTCATTGGGTCAAAGGAAGCGATTTGAAAGGGGCGATCGGTTGGCATTTCGTTGGGATTTTTCCGAAAGATGAATGTTTTGCTGTTCAAATTACGAAGTGTTTGTCCGATTGATTGTAGGGCATTTAAAGTGGGCACTCAAAAGGATTCGTGCGATACATTCGCCGTTTTTGCCCCCCCCCCCCCCCGCGCCTCACTCTCTTCTCCCGCACTTTTCGGCCCGTTTACCAAAACTCGCCAATTGCGTTGGATAATTGCCATTCACTGACTCTCTTCTCCCCCATCCGGCGATTGTGCTTTCTCTGCTGAGTTTGGCCTTCGCAATTTTGGAGTTTTACTTTTGTATAAAATAGTGTAAAATGACAAAAAATATTTTTATTATTTATTTTTATGACTAAAGTGAAAATAAAGTGCCAACAAATGAAAATAGAAACGGCACATTTGGTTAGTTTATGTTTTTGAATTTTAATTCCATTCATTTGGCCCATAATCACTGCTTCTCTTACTCGCTTATACTTATGAATTTCCTTATAAAAATGTTTGGATGAAAAGACTCCTCAAAAGAATTTCTCTTTTTGGCAATTTTAACCGATCACTTCGTCAACTTTAAATGGCCTTCGACTTAAGCATAACTTTTGGAAGCGCCAGAATGTTATAAGAAAAAGTATGCAAAAAAAAATAATAATTTTAAGATAACTTTTAAGTCCCAATGGCTACTAAATATGTTGCTAATATAAATAAATTTTCCTTTTATTCTTTCGTTGGCTCTTCCTCTTCCTCCTCTACCATTCTTCCTCTATTTCTTTCTCTTTATCCTCTCTCCTTCCTCTCCCTCCTCTCCTGTTCTTCCTCTTCCTCCTCTTCATTCTTCCTCTATTCCCTTCCTCTCCCTCCTCTCCTGTTCTTCCTCTTCCCTCCTCTCCTGTTCTTCCTCTTCCTCCTCCCCCATTCTTCCTCTTTTCCTTCCTTTTCCGTCGTTGTCCTTCTTTCTCTTCATCCTCTCCCATTCTTCCTCTATTCCTTTCCTCTTTATCCATTCCTCCTGATCTTTCTCTTTTCCTTCCTCTCCCTCCTCTCCTGTTCTTCCTCTTCCTTCTCTCCCATTCTTCCTTTACTCCCTTCCTCTCCCTCCTCTCCTGTTCTTCCTCTTTCATTCTTCCTCTATTCCCTTCCTATCGCTCCTCTCCTGTTCTTCCTCTTCCTTCCTTTCCTGTTCTTCCTCTTCATCCTTTCCTGCTTTCCTTCCTCCCATCATTTTGTTCCTCTTCCGATTGCTTTCCTCAGCCTCTTCTTCTTCTTCTGCTGTTTGTGATACGCCAAAACTCTCGAGTCATGCAGATTACTGTTAACAGCCAAATGGTCAAAAGAGTCCAACCGAACCATCTGATTTGGAGTTCTTTGGAATGGGAAATCGAATGAATTGACAGAGGGGAGGGATTAAGGGAGGGAAAGAGGGGCATTTGGGGGGGGGCAAAACAGAGAAGAAGCGGATGGAGTCAGTCGGGAAAGGAAAGTGGGAAACAAAAGCGAAAGTGCCAAGGCGGGGGGGGGGGGGAAGGGAAGGGAAAGGGTGGGAAGAAGCGATGGCAAAGAGCACTCAGTGAAATTCATCCCCTGGGGAAGACAAAGGTTGGCAATATTTGAATTGGCAGGGAAAAGCCAAAGAAACGGGGGAATATTCGAATTGGCCTTATTTTTAACAAAAGAATTCATAATTTTGAAAAAATTCCTTCAATAAATAAAAATGCATTGGTATCAATGTACATAAAGAAGATGAAGAAGACAAATGAACATCGTCAACAGCAGAAACTTCTTCCATGGCACACTTCCCAAATGGGCCGAGGACGAATTGTCGTCGTCCCCCGTCCGAATTGTGCCGTCGACTGGAGGTGGCTGACGCACAACGGCTGTGTCATTTTGATCAAAACCGATAGAAATGCCAATTTCTGTCGGTGGAAATGCCGTGGCATGGGAGTAAGGTGCTGAATCGGCCTGTGACTTTTGCGGGGGTTCCGGTCATTTTGCTCGCGCCTCGGAATCTTTTCTCCCATTCGAAATAATCGGCAAGTGCCAATGGCATCAAATCTGTTGTTTAGGTTTGACACTGAAAGGACAACAAACAATTGCAGTGCCTTCTTCTTCTTCGTCCAAATACTGCTCCGTCAGTTGCGTCTCCTCCACAATGTTTTCCTCCCCTCGTCCTTCTGTTTTCTTTCCTCCGTCTCCCAAAATCGCCGCTTTTTCATCGTCCAAATATTCTAAAACATCGTTCTTTTTGCCATTCGAACGGTGCTTCACTTACCATAATCCACAAAAGGGTTTCTCTGTAGCATTTTCAGGCCAATCACTGGTGAAGAATTCGGATCTGAAAATGATGGAAAAGTGACAGGGAATGGCGGCACAGAATTTTAAGTTGGCAAAAAAGAGTGGTTGCACACGCACCCCATAAGGGATGAGATCATAATGTTGTTCGGCCGTACCGGATGCCCTCGGGTCTCTCGGGATGTTGCAGAATTGGCCAGTGCACACACATTCGACTCCCGAAGTGCCGTCGTCCCTCCAACATCCCTGCGCCAACTCAGCGCCGTCCTTCCGCGCCACCGGACTGATCAGCAGACAAAAGGCGATCGAAGTCCGTTTAGGCAGGTTCTCATCTGATCAGAGCAAAACCATACAACAGTTGGGAAGGAAAGGATGAATATGGGCAAAGACTGACAGAGAATACACGCGGAGCCGGAACAATTGCTGAAGCGAGTGCAGGGACGAGAGCGATCGAAGCATTCATAGCAGTGAAGGGACAGCACGGAGGGGAGGAGGAAGAGGAAGAGAGCCAATAGGAAGGAGGGGGAGGAAGTGAGAGCGAAAGAGATGGAAGAGACGAAGGAAACGGAAGAGACGGAAGAAATGAAAGAGACGGAAGAAAAGGAAGAGACGGAGTGGGAGGACGAATCGCAGGAAGAGTTATCATTAAAATAAAGGATCAATGATGAACATGTAGCGCGACAGACAATTACAATGAACAATCACTGCTTAATCAGAAAAAAAGCAATGAAATGCGAGAAAATACCTAAAAGAATTAAAGTGCTAGCAAAGTTTAGTCAATTCAGAATGGAGGAAACGAACTGCTGACAATGAGAAGTGGAGAAAAGGTGAAGAGAGAAGGGAAAAAATGGAAAATAAATTGGGAAAGTGGGCGAATGACGTAACGAAATTGGGGAGGAGAAAGAGGAGGAAGAGGAGGAAGAAAGTGGGGAGGAGAAAGAGGAGGAAGAGGAGGAGAAAGTGGAGAAAAGAGGATGAGAGCGGAAAAAGTGGGGAGGAGAAGGGGGGGGGAAGAAAGTGGGGAGGAAAAGAGGAGAAGAAAGTGGGGAGGAGAAAGAGGAGGAAGAGGGGAAGAGTAGAAAAAAGTGGGAGGAGGAAGAGAGAAAGAGGAGGAAGAAAGTGGGGAGGAGGAAGAGGAGGAAGAAAGGAAGAGGGAGGAAAAGTGGGGAGGAGAAAGAGGAGAAGAGTGGAAGAAAGTGGGAGGAGGAAGAGGAGAAAGAGGGGAAGAAAGTGGGAAGGAGGAGAGGAGGAAAAGGAAGAGGAGGGAAGAAAGTGGGGAGGAGAAAGAGGAGGAAGAGGAGGGAGAAAGTGGCTTTTAATACTGGTATCGAACTATCGCTCGATACCAAGCTTAAATAAAGTTGAGCAAAGTTATGAGTTATTATTCCACAAATAAAATACATATATTGATACTTTTTTAGGTTATTACGGCCAAAAAGACATTACGGAACGGCACCAGGTCAATCGCTAATGCCAAATGAGCAAATGAAATATAATTAAGGATAATTGACGGAAACATTAAATTTAATTGAAAATATAATAAAAAAAATTTTGTAGGAGCATAAAAAATTAATTTATTGACAACAAAAGCAGCAGCAGTCAAAAAAGGAAAATGAAATGGGACAGAGCAAACACAGCAAATCCAATCGATCCTCGCCAGCCAACGGTGAAAATGGCAATTTAATGGAGGAGACTCAAAGGCATGGACAAAATCATTAACGATTAATTGGCCAATAGGCAAAGTAATGAATGCCAATTGAGTCGATTCGGTTGTCCTTTTCGTATGCCTTAGGGATTAGAGTTGGGCAAATTTGATTTTTCACTTAATTAATTACTGATTTTCTTCTAAAATGGTTTTGTAATTTATGACGTTTAGCAAAAACAATTCGAAAAACTGTAAAAGTTCCCCCATTTATGCAAATGCATCGCTTTACGTCGCCTCTCTCTGTTTGGCCTGCCATTGAGCGTATCTTTTGCTCGTCTCTGTCCAACTTGTTCAGTCCGTTATTTGGACCCTTCGCTGAAGTGATCGTCAATCAATTGCAAATAATGGGACATAAACAACGAAAAGATGGAAAAGGACGGACAATTGGGGGGGGGGGGGGGGTCATTAGCATAGGCATTCATTCAGCAACAACCACCCGACAACGACAACAACAACAACAACAACCGGATTAGTTGTTGTGTGTTGGCATTGTGCTCCTCTTCTTCTGATGGGACTGAATTGGCTGCGATGAGTTCGGCTCAAAGAATGGAGAAACAAACAAACAATTAGCAGCAGCTTAATTGTGCAATTCACTGATACTTTCTGTCCCATTATTTAAAATCGTTTTGAGTTGGGAATTTGTTTTGTTGGCTGAGATTAGTAAAAGAGTAAATTCAGTCAACAAATGGTCTGATTGCTTTTTTAAATGATGGTGAAACGGAAGTTAATCCGATCAAAAGAGCGATCCGATTGAATACTAAGCAGCGGCTGACACCATCAGTGATCGATCGACCATCTGCCAAAACAATCGCTCTCTCAGGCACATCCGCTCTCTTCTTCTATCTTCCCCTTTCCGTCTTTCTCTCTCTCCACTTTCTCTCTCTCTATCTCTCCCTCCCTCTCCACCTTTCTGTCTCTATCTCTCTCTCTCTCTCTCTCTCCCTCTCCATCCCTCTATCTTTTTCCTTCTATTATCGTCTCTCTCTCTCTCTCTCTCTCCATTCCTCTCCCCTATCTCTCTCTCCTCTCCGTCCCTCTACTTTTCGTCTCACTCTCTCTTTCTCTCACCTTCCTCTCCTCTGTCTCTCTCCCTCCCTCGCAAATTTTTCTCCTTCTCGCCAACATTTTCACTTTTATCCGCTTTTGTCTCAGAAAATATTTTGATTTGAATCTGTTTATTTTGCTGTTTTCTGTCGATCAGATCAATCCCATCCTTAGATCAGTGCGTGCCGTCCTTTTCTCTCGCTCCGTCTCTCCCTTTCGGCTTCACTTTCTGAATGCAAATCGATCAGTTAGTCCATCGTCCGTCCGCTTCTCCCCCTTTCTGCTTACCTTCTCCCAAATGCCATGAATTCCCTGTCGAATGATCCTCCCCTGTCCATGTCACTGCTCCTTTTTCCAAATGTCATGAATTCCCTCTGAAATCCGTCCGGAACTCTTTTCCCGAATGCCATAAAATCCCTTTGGAAGTGATCAGACGGTGCCCCTCGCTTTCCGAAGGCCATAAATTCGCGTTGGAAGGCCTCATTTGGCGAACGTTTTCCAAATGCCATAAAATCGCGTTGAAAGTTTTCTTCGGAGTTGGCAATTCTTTTGCCGAAGGGAAGGAAATCTCTGCCGAAGCTGTTTCGCTTGTCATCAGAAGCGGACACTGAGAAAGACAGAAGAGAAACCAATGGAAATGGAAAAATAATCGGGCACTGACCAAACATTTGACTATTTGCAGTGAAAAAGCCAAAAAGGACGACAAACAAAGCGAAGGGACGCCAATTCAATGGCCAATGAATGGAGGAAGAAGAACAGGGACTGATCATGCCGAAGTTGAAGAGGAACGAAGCTGAAAAGAGGGCACAAATCAAAGGGGACGGAGGGGGGGGGGGGAGAAGCAAATCAATGGCATTGAAATGGGACGAAGGCACAACAAAAAAAGGGGGGGGGGAATCAAAAGGCAGAGAAAGGCACTCATTCATTCATTGGCCAATTTAGACAATGACGAATTGGGAAAACAGCGAGTGGCCAATCAATGTTTGCGCTACCATTTAACCAAAAAGGGAACGTCAGTCGACTCGGCAATTTACGCGAGAATATGACTTATGGATGGGTTGGCCCTACCACCCATCCATCGGGTGCCATTTCAATTCCTCCGACAAATTCCAATTGGCACCCCCCCCCCTTCACCCCTCCCCCCCCCCCCCCCCCCCCCGCCCAACCAATATGCCATCCCACTCATTCGAAATGTTTTCAGCACAACCCAACGGAGGAGGGGAGGGGGGGGGGGAAGGGATAAAGCGAAGGTGACTAATGTTCATGTGAAGGCAAAACACAAAAGCTGCTAGAGGGAGGAATAATTTTTGTTTATTGGTGCCTTTGTTTACTGATAAGGTGAGTTTATCCCTTTATCTCTTTTTCCCTCTTTTCTCTCCTTTTTTCTCTTTCTCTCTCTTTTATATTTTTCTTCTTTTTCTCTATCTCTTCTCTCTCTTTTTTTCTCCCTTTTCTCTCTCATTTCTCTTTTTTCTCCCTTTTATCTCTCTTTTTTCTAACTTCTCGCCAACCATTAGCCATTCTAAGGCATTCCATCTCCAAATTTTATTATTCAGTTTTTGATGAAGTTGCTGCTCGGCAAAGTCGCGCGCATACAAATTAATTCAATGACTGAAAATGAATGGTGGGCAAAAAGTAAAGACGAAATGCGAAAGGACAAAGCAAACAAATGCCGAGAGTGAATAAATGCCAATTTGAAGGAAGGATGACAATTGGAAATAATGCCAAAATAAGAAAGAGTGGGCGGGATTTGTTGCATTTGAAAGATGATAACGTGGAAACGCGATGATGCATAAGCAAAGGCAATTATGTGGAGGGGGGGAGAGGGAGGGGGAGAGAGAGAGGGAGGGGGAGAGAGGGAGGGGGGAGAGAGAGGGAGGGGGAGAGAGGGAGGGGGGAGAGAGAGGGAGGGGGAGAGAGGGAGGGGGGAGAGGGAGGGGGGAGAGAGAGGGAGGGGGGAGAGAGAGGGAGGGGGGGAGAGAGAGAGGGAGGGGGAGAGAGGGAGGGGGAGAGGGGAGGGGGAGAGAGGGAGGGGGAGAGAGAGAGGGAGGGGGAGAGAGAGAGAGAGGGGGGGGGGGAGAGAGAGAGGGAGCGAGGGGGAGGGGGGAAAAACGGCGGTCGGTTCGGCTCGATTTGCCCTCTCATTCGTTTTGGCATACCCATCCCCCAGGGGATTAATTCAGAACTTCTGCCGAGTTAAACTTGTGCAAAATAATTCTGTCGATTGGACCGACCCATTTGGCCAATTGAAAAAACAGCCGCAATTGACTGGCCAAAAGAAAACAAAATAAAATTGAAAGGCAAAATTAAAATGACTGAAAGAATGGCCAATGAAAGAGTCGCCTCTGACAATGCCAAACATTCTGCTAAAAGGGCCGATTGACCTGCACTTTGGCACTTTCCTTTCATTTGCTGCCGTAAAAAGTAATTTTTAAATTTTATTTTGCAACACAAAAAAAGAGAAATGAAAGTGAAAGTGAAAGTGAGCAGAAATGGACAAATTAAATTGAGCGGGGGGGGGGGAGAGATTGGGGAGAGGGCTCAGATTCACTGCTCAAATAAAATGGCCTAAAATAAGCCGTGGGATGGGTTCATTTTGCAAGTCAAAACAGAGGCAAGGAGGAGACAGACGCTTAAGGGAAAGGGCGAAACGTCAGAAGAGGGAGGAGGAGGAGGAGGAGGAGGAGGAGGAGGCGAATTGAAAGAAGAACTTGGCAAAAGGACAAATGCCAACGGACAAAACGGCAAAGCCCACCCAACCAACCGAACCGAACCCATCCCATCCATCCATCCCATCCATCCCATCACAACGAACCCATCCCAACCCCCTCCCCCTTCCCCACCCCCCCCCCCCCCCCCTCACTCACTTTCACTCTCCCGCGTTTAAATTTCCATTTTTCAAAAAACAACACTTTCCTTGCTTTGCTTTTAATTTCGGCAAATTAATACCACGGCACCCAGTTGAGAAAATAAAGTGAATGGAATGGGTGGGATGAGAGGTGAAAGAAAGTGAGGAGGAGAGGAGGAGAAGGAGGAAAGAGAGGAATAAGATGGATGAATGAATGAGAGTTTTGAGGGGGGGGGGGGGAGCCTTAAAGGGGTAATGAAATGGAAAATGGACGAAGATAGGATAGGCAACACCGAAATTGGCATGGAATTGTGCGGGCGGGGCAAAAAGGGGGAGCAGCAGATCCTGCGGAAATGCATTAGATGGACGTCTGTTTGAGGGATGAGGAAGATCGGATGCCATCCCTTGGATCTGATGCCATTCCCCTCTTTCCATGTGCCGTTCCGTTTGTTTCCCTGTCCGATGCCATTCCCTCCCTTTTCTCTCAACATTTGTCCACAATTATTGTCCCCCCCCCCTTTTGTTTGCTTTACTTCTCCTAAAATGGGCTTTTCCCTTTTATTTTGTGAGTTTTAAGTAATTTTTATGTTTTCTTCGGAAATGCTTCTCATTGTTCCGATTGTTTGCTGTGAATGAAATGCGATGGGTTTCCATTTCAAAAATAATTAATATTAAAATAAAAAACGAATAATTTAAAATCCCAATTCGGGTCTGCTGAAAAGTTAGAAGCAAAAATAAAAAAGCAAAAGCAAATACACGACTTCGACTTGTTGCATTTGTCGCGTTCATTCATTTTTCCGTCCATTTAATTACCAAATTAATTCAAATTGTTTTATTTCTTTAATTTACCCATTTAAATGCATTTATTTGGTATTTTCAACAATTCATGGGCCCAATCAATTTTTCCATTTTTGGAAAATGTTGCGGAAAGTGCAAAAGGGCGTAAGAAAAACCGAGGAATTTGGTGATGAGAGAGAATCGCTTTGCGTCATTCCATCTTTTTTTTTTATTCATCAAAAATGCCACCCCCCACATGCCTCCTTTTTCTTTTCCCGTTCTTTCTCTCCTCTTCCTCCTCCTCTTCATTCTTCCTCCTGCATATTTTACCTCCTTTTCCTTCTCCTCTTTCTCCTCTTCTATTTTCCTCCTTGTCCTCTTCTTCCTTTCCCCTCTTTCTCCTCTTTTTTCTTCCTCCTCCTCTTCTATTCTTCCTCCTTATCCTCTTCTATTCTACCTCCTTATCCTCTTCCTCTTCTTCCTCCTCCTCCTCCTCTTCGTGGATGGATTTGCTCATCAAATTTCCATTCGGATTGAATGGATTTTCCTCTTTTGTCCCTCCACCAAGTGAATGATTGTCATAATTGTTGGGTTGCGAATATTGTGAAGCAAAAATGGAAGCGGAAGACTGAACAAAGGGAAGCAAAATTCAGAAAAAGGAAGGGACGTACAGAACGGAGGACAGCGGCGGAAGAAGCGGACGGGCGGAGGTCGAAGCCGACGATGCCGCGGAGGTTGGCGGAGGAGCGGCTTTTGGTGCGGAGTTTGTAAAGCGAATTCTCCGCAAGTTCCGCTCGTTCCTCCGCGTCCTCCAAAAGCCGCTGCATCTGCTTGTACTTGTTCAGGTTGAGGTTCGCCAGTTGTTCCTGCATTTCCTTTCCCTTTTCTTTTTCTCTCCGCCCTTTTCCTTCTCACCGCCTCTTCGTTTTGTCGTTTGAACGTCTTCAATTTCTGTTGCAACTTTTCAACTAACGTATACAGTCTGTCCGTGCTTTTCTTATCCTCCTCCACTTGGAATTGCAATTCGCGCACTCTCCGCTCCTTCGACTTTAGCGTCTTTTGTGTGTCCGTGTGACGCCGCGTCTCCGCTTCCAATTCAATCTCCAGCTCGCGCATCCGCTGCTCCAACTTTGATAAAGTGTGGACTTTGTTTAGCCCACCCCCTTCTTTGTGATGTTCGAGAGTCTCGCTTTAGGGAATCGACTCGAGAAAGTCCTCTTACCTTTGCCATTGCTTTCTTTCCGCTTTTCAGTGTCAAAGTGTCCATCTCGTCCATGCGCAGTTGCGTCTCCTTCAATTTGTCCCCGTTTAAGCTGACTGTTCAATTTGCCACTGCTGCTGACCTTCACTTGCTGCTCCAACGCCTTGCGCTGTCTCTCCACGCCTTGCGCGTGTTCCTGCTCGTGCCGCAACTCTTCCGCCAGCCGTGCCGCGTCTGTCGCCGCTCTCCGTGCCGTCTCTTCCATCCCGCGCAGTTCTGCCGTCGTTTCCGCCAACTCCATTTTGGTCTGGCCCAATTCGTTCTCTAGTCGGCGTCTGAGAGTGTTCATTGCCGCGTTGGCATTTTCCAGCCCTCCCATCGTCTCGCGCATTTCCTGCGCCTCCGACTCTGCGTGACGGCGCGCTCTTTCCGCCTCAATTTGGCTCTTTCGGCTTCATCCTTGGCTTTGTCCTCACCTGCTCCGCCTCCATCAATGCTTCTTCCTTCTCTTGCTGTCCCACTTGGACTCTCTTCTCCGTCACTTGCCATTGTTCCTGAACCTGCTCCCGAAGCTGTTGTTCCTCGTCCACTTGTTGCTGCAATTCGCGAATCTGCTCCTGGCATCGCTTCAAATGCTTCTGCGCTTCAACATTGGCCTTGTTCGCTTGGTCCAACGCGAGTTCCAATTCCTGTGATTCCGTTAAGTCCCGAACTTTGGCCAACCCACCCCAATGTCACTCTCGAGCTTCTTCCTGGTCTTGGCCAACTCAGTCTTGGCCCGACTCTCAGATTCTAAAGTGACTTGCAGCGATTCCAACGCTCGCTGGTGCATTTTGCGAGTGTTCTCAAACTCCTCCTCTTTCTCCGCTATTCGTTTTTCTATTTCCGAACGAATTTGCGAAATTTCAACCTTAAAATCAATGGATGCCAAAATGCGTTTCCCCCGCGGCCATATCTGCCGACCGACCTGTGCCCTTAGCACTTTGGACTCTTCCGCCTCCAAAGCCGATTCGGCATCTTCCAGTGCCAATTGCAACTCCTCCTTCTCCTGCTCCAACTTTCGCTTCGCCTTGCCCAATTCGTGGGTCCCTCTTCCCCCGTCGTTAAGCTGCTCCGTCACTTCCTTTAGCTCTTGCGTCAACGTTTTGTTCTCTCGCCTTAGTGCCTCTGCTTGTTCATTGGCTTCGTCCATTACTGCCCGAAGTCGAAACAGCTAAATTTGAATTTGGTCACTTTTGCCAATTCGCTTCTCAATGGGTTCGATGTTCCGTTAATTTGGCTTTGTCCTTTGTTTTGATTCCCGTTTAACCGTTTTCCCTCCCATTTTTCTTCGGTGTTTCCCTCTCATTTCAACTCACTTCCGTTCCCGCTGTCCTCGACTCGCGTTGACTCGCTTCCAACTCTGAGGCCAATGCTTCGCACTTTGTTGCCCATTCCTCCATCATTCGGTCGGTTCCCTTCAGCTTCTTCTCCAATTGGCCCATCATTTGGTTGGCCTTAAATTACTTTCGCTTTTTCTCGATTCCCTCCCCCCCCCCCCCCTCCGACTCTTTCGGCGTCCATTTGCGCATCTTCAACTTCCTGTTGCATTCGGTGTCGACATTTTTCGAGGCTTACGATTTTGGCATTGGCCTGCTCCAATTGCTGTTGGACTTCTTGCGATTTTGCCTGTATTTGGCGATTTGTGCCGTCCCCCCCCCCCAACCGAAAATGCCCACAATAATCTTCCGTCTTTGTTCCTCCAATTCCTCCGCCCTGCTCAGTCCCTCGCCTTCGTACTTCGCTCGCCATTGCTGTGCTTCCGCGTTGGCTCTGCTCAATTGCCTTAGCATTTCGCTTCTTCGCTCCTTTAAATTTCATTTTCACCGTTTTTTTCACTCACTCACATTTTCCTCCTCAATTTGCTCCTGCAATTGTTGGCATTCGTTTTGATGTTGGCACACCTTCAAATTCAAAATGCCTTTGTCGCCCTCCCCCTGCCCCCCCCCCCCACCTGTGCCATTAGTCCCTGTCTTTCTCGACTTTCATTGTCCAACTGTCCCTGCAGTTCTTCCACCTGTCCCATTAGCTGCGCTTTTACTCTTTCCATCGTCTTCATTTGGTTTTCCGTCTCTTCCAATTTTCGGATGACTTCCATTTGGTCCGTTTGCATTCGCATTTTCCATGACTGAAGTTCATTAAGTTGGTTTCCCTGCTCATCCGCTTTCGACTGCTGTTCTGTAAGTTGTGACTCCAGCTGTTTGACCATTCGTTCGTTGTTTTGGCGTTGCTAATTAATTGGAAATGTCAGTCTCGACTTTGTCGAGAAATGCTTCGAGATTCTTGCCTCGTCAGACTGACCTTGCTCTCGAAGTCGAGTTGTGCCTGCACATTGTCCACCTCCCTCTCGCGTTGTTGTCTTTCCTTGTCCGCCTTCATCCTCGCTCTGTTCACCATTTCCAATTGTTCCGTTAGTTCTGTCACTGCGTCCGCATGCTTTTTCTTCATTGCCAGAAGTGTGACTTCGTTCTGCATGTTTTGTTCCTCCTGAAATGTTCCGAGTGTTCTGTGCCTCCGTCGCGTGCCTTTCCGACCAATTCCGTCCGTATTTTTGCCATTTCCGCTTCCCGCCGTTTGCTCAGTTCCATTTGCGTCTGTGTGGATCCGCCAGCCTCGTCCAGTCTTTCGCACAGTTCGTCGTTCTCCGCGTGCAGTTCGGCCCGTGCCCTTTCCGCCCTGCTCCTCGCCGCTCTCTCCTGGTCCAACTCTTCCTCCATTTGCTGTACGCGTCCCAACAATTCTTTGGTCTGTCGTTGCAGTCGTGCCACCAGAGACTGTTCTTCCTCAAGTCTTCCGCTTAGAATGGTCAGTTCGGCCTCTTTCCTGCATTAATGCCACTGGTTGTTAATTCGAATGTTTAAAATGGGTTAATGTCGTGCCTTTTTGCCTTTTTCCCCATTTGCTCACCTTTTCCCTGCGTTCTCCAATTCGGCCTTTTGCCTCCCAATTTCCTCCAAATTCTCTCTGGCCACCTTCAACTCGCCGTCCGTCTTCCTCTTCTGTTTGTCCGTCTCCTGCTTCGCTCGCCTTTCCTTCTCCAGTGCGTCTTCTGCTTGGTCCAGCGACTGCTCCAACTTTTGCCTTGCTCTGTTCGATTGTGCCAATCTTTCCTCCAATGAGTTCATTTCGTCCATAATTTTCCGATTTATCTGACAATGAATGGTAAATTCCCTCTTCTTCTGGTCATTTGTTCTTATCACCTCATCCTGGTGTTTCCGTTCTTTGTTCAGTTTCGCAATGTTCTCGTCCAAAGTTGCGATTTCGTCCTAAAGTCTGTCCATTTCAATTTTTAATCGCTTTTACCTGGAGTGATCGCAGTTGCGTGTCTTTGCTTTGCTTTTCGCCCTCCTGGCGTCGCATGGCTTTGTCCATTTCGACAATTTGCCGTTTCAATGCTTCGTTATCCTGCTCCAACTTCGTTTTCGACTTGGCCATTCCGTTGAATCGGTCATCCTTTTCTCCGAGCTGTTCAGCCACTTCGTCCATCTGTTCAGTGTTTTGCGTTTTCTTTCCAACGAATAATGGCAACAATTTTGATTAAACATCCAAACATTTTTAGAATCATCATCAAAAAAAGCAGCAGCATCCGAAGAGCATAACAAACATTGCCTCCCATCGCCCGTCCCTCTTCATCAGATCCCTTTTTGATCCTCCCCCCCCCCCACCGTTCGTCTTGATCACTCTTTATCCCCTCCCAGCCTCCCCTGTTGATCAAATCTGTGTCCCCCTTTTCAATTACCCCACCCCTCTTGACTCGCCCGTCTCTCCAACTCTTCCGTCCGTCCGTTCATCCGTTTGGCCTTCTCTTCCGCTTCTGCCAGCCGTTCTCTCTCCCTGCCCAATTTCTCTTCCAAGTGGTGTCTTTGCTCTTCCAGCTGCTCTCTGTCTGTCTCCAACTCTCTTCGTCGCTTTTCCTCTCTTATGAAATCCCTTTCCAATTTCTGGCAGCGTTTCTGTAGACTACCGTATTCCTCATTCTGTAAAAAAAACATTTAAAATCCATTTTTTATTTGAAATTATTTGAGCCACCATTTTTAAGTCTTCAATCAAAGGTTTAATTCTGCTGAACAAGCGAAACCAAGGCCAGCATCTCAGTGAACACCATCTCCGCACATTCCGTTGCACAATTTTCACGCCAATTTTCTCAGTAAGTCGACGCTTCAGCTCTTTTTGCGCGAGATGGAAACGGCAGACGCGTTGGAATTGGACGATGACTGCACTTAATGCTTCATCTCGCAGTTCTTCAAGCGAAGCAAGCACTCCCGAACGGAAGAAAACCTTCGGAAGAGAAGGAGGAATGATGGACGGTGGGGGGAGGGAGGGAGGGATTTATCCCATTGATCCCTCGGCGGAGGAGGGGGAGGGGCTCAAGGAAGGCACACTTTGTTCGTCCCGCATTGGAAGCCGTCTCTGCTCAGTGTCCCGTCCCTTTCCATGCGTTGGCACATCGCTTCGCCCGCCCTCTTCGGGTCCGTTTCCATCGCTTCTTTTGCTGCCAAAATGGCATAGCGTTGTTTGAAGTCGGCATAAGCAACTCTGTTGGGAAATCCCTTGCGGCAAATTCGGATTCCCTCCAGCACGCCGTTGCAAGTTAGCTGATTGAGTACCAAGTTGGCTTCAATTCGCGCCGACTTCTTCTGTTCGTTCGGAACGATGCAGCGGATAAAGTGCGGATGCGTTTGGCTTAGCACCTTCGGCGGATTTTCGCTTTGGTCGGTCTTTGGTCGGCCAACTCACCTTGACTAATTTGTTCAGCGAGTCTCTGTACATCATCGACACCGTTTGGAATGTGCTCGCCTTTCCCTTTTTCTTCCCCTTCGGCACTTTGCCTCGCATTTGTTGTTCTTGCACATCCTCCTTTTATTTTGTAGTTTATCATTTAGCAAATCTATCAATTAATTAATTGATTCACTTGTGTTTGATAGTCTGCCCAAATGGCATTCAAAAGTGGCATTTTTTGGTTTGTCTTCAAAACGGCGACCACAGAGTCATTCAATGGGTCTTTGTTCTGACAATTTTAAAATCCAAAATAAGCTCCTTTTTGCCAATTTGGCACCTTTTCCAGCCACGACTTGGCATTGTATCGGACGGTTCCGGCGTAATGTTGCACCGAAAAATCGGCCTCCGCCTGTTGATGAAGGACTCCGTCTCATTATGCCTCCCCCCCTAATTGCCTGTTTGCCCTTAGGCGGCTTTGCTTTTTTGAAGTTTGGGTGTTTTCCCAGGTGTTGGTCGTACAGTTTCTGCACGAAAGTGCCGTCCGTCGCCTTTGGCACAATGCATTCTTCGTCCAACATTGAGATGATGCCCAATGGCTGCACAAAAAGCGTCGAATGGTTCTGTGCTCACTCGGTTATCGGCTACCTTTTCTATCAGTTCAATGCACGATTGAAGGTCCAAGCCGAAGTCAATGAATTCCCAGCGGATGGCCTCCCGACGGTATTCTTCTTGTTCAAGAACGAACCTTAAGGGGGGGGGGGGCAATTGGGGGGTCAGAAAGACAGGAGCAGAACATGTGCTGGTTGAAGAATTGTTGCAGCTTTTCGTTGACAAAATTGATCCACACTAAAAGAAAACGTGCAAAGTATTTTCGAAACAATAATTGAATTTCGACAGTATAATGACCACAGATTTCCGCCCGCCCGAATTACGGTATTTTTAAAATTCAACGGCAACCCCAGATAAGGAACTCATACTTCTGTCAATAAAGATAAGATTATGTAATTCTAATATAGCTTCGAAATTTTTATGTATTGGTGGATACTGTCGAAATCAATTACCGTCGAATTTTAAACTAAAAATACAAATTTTTTGGGTGAGGATACTGTAAATTAAATATACTATAACAGAGACTAAATTTCCAATTAGTGAATGCGGTGAATGATTTACACTGTTCGAAGCTGTTGAGGTCGAAAATTTCGAACCCGGCGATGTCCAACACGCCCACAAACATTTCGCGCTGCAATTCCTTCGCTTCCAAACTCGCGTTGCATCGTCTGATAAGCCAAGCGAACATTCGCGCGTAAAGTGCCTTGGCAAGGGCGCCGACGGAGTGATTGACCTGTTCAGAGTCATTCAATAGGCTAATGCCTTTGTTTTTCGACCTGCTCCAAATTCTGTCCTTTGTTCACCCATTCGCAGCCAACTTTCACTTTTGGCTTTAAAATGGCCGCAACGAATTTGTCAGTGTCAACGCCAAACAGTCGGCAAGCCAAATGTCCCTCTGGGGCGAGCAGTTCGTTATTGGGGGACAAGACTGTGCTGCTGGACCCGTGACGAGTGATTCCCCCCCCCCCATTTTTCACTTTCGCTTGCTTCTCCCCCCCCCCCCCCACCGGAAATGTCCTCCTCTTCCTCCTCCCCCTGCTTCTTCCCCCCTCCTCTTGCTTCCCCTCCCCACCCGAAATTGCCTCCTCTTCCTCCTCTGCTTCTTCCCCCCTCCTCTTGCTGCTTCCCCTCCCCACCCGAAAAATATCCTCCTCGTCCTTCCTCCGCCTGCTTCTTCCCCCCTCCTCCTGCTTCTTCCCCCCTCCTCTTGCTTCCCCTCCCACCCGAATATCCTCCCTCTTCCTCCTCCTCGCTTCCTTCCCCCTCCTCCTGCTTCTTTCCCCCTCCTCTTGCTTCCCCTCCCCACCCGAAATTCCTCCTTCTTCCTCCTCCTGCTTCTTCCCCCTCTGCTTCCCCCCCTCCTCTTGAATATCCTCTCTTCCTCACTCTGAAATATTCCTCCTCCCTGCTTCTTCCCCCCCTCCTTCCTGCTTCTTCCCCCCTCCTCTTGCTTCCCCTCCCCACCCGAAATGCCTCCTCTTCCTCCTCCTGCTTCTTTCCCCCCTCCTCTTGCTTCCCCTCCCCACCCGAAATATCCTCCTCTTCCTCCTCCTGCTTCTTCCCCCCTCCTCCTGCTTCTTCCCCCTCCTCTTGCTTCCCCTCCCCACCCGAAATGTCCTCCTCTTCCGCTTGCTCTTCCCTCGGCCTTTGCTTAAAGCGCATTTCGCCCATATGCATTATCGCAGCTATCAATGCGAAAAGGTCCATCTTCTCCAATTCGCTGAACATCATAATGTCGAAGGATTCGTCCGTGGTCAGCATTTCCTCCCCATCGTCCATCCCTTCAATGGCCACTTCCGCCTGGGCAATAAAATGGTACGAATGCACGGGACGATCCAAGAATAGTTTTGCTATAGGGGGGGGGGGGGGAGGAATTGGGTGGCATGGTCGGCATTGGCTCACTTTTAAGGCCGGGAATGGCACCAGACATTAATTGGTAAAATATGTGGTAAGAGCGTTCGGTGGGCTGTTGCTTTATCACGCGCGACTTCTCCAAAAGGTCTAAACCCTTGTGAAAATAACGGGTGTTCTGTCCCCCCTACAATGTTCAATGTCCCCTCCGGCGAGCGTTCCGCCGTTGTTGAAATAAATGCGAATGAACTTGCCAAACCGAGATGAATTGTTGTTGCGAACAGTTTTGGCATTTCCTGAAAAGCGATGGATTGACATAAATTGTAGATGATCGACTCATTAATTATTCATCATCCGAACTTACCGAATGCCTCGAGGACCGGATTAGTTCGAACGATTTGGTCCTCCAAGGACGACGATTCCTTCTCCGTCGAAGGCATTTCGAACTTTGTCCTCTTTTTGGTGTTCGTTCCGCCCACAACAGCAAAAAAGGAGATCACCTGACAATGGAGAAAAAGTGGAGGGGGGGGGGGGGGAAGGGAAAGAGAGAGAAAAGGAAATAGAAAAGAAAAAGAGAGGGAAAAAGAAAACAGAGAAAAAAGGAAAAGAGTAAAAGAGGAGGGAAAAGGGAAAGGAAAAAGAAAAAGAGAGAGAAAAGGTAAAAGCAAAATGCCTCACTTTCTTTGTGTTTTCCGTTTTGCCGGCGCCCGATTCGCCAGTGATAAGCATTGACTGATTCTCTCCGTCGTTCATCATATTTCGATACGCTTCGTCGCAAATCGAAAAAATATGCGGAGGCATTTCGTTGCGACGTTTTCCTTTGGTTGGTAATGGCAAATGTTTAAATGGAAGCCCAACAAAAACTAACCGATGTACATTTTGCAAACATTTTCAGTGTAAATTGGCAATCGTTTGTACTAAAAATGAAGAAAAATGAAAAACTGTTGAGAGAATGCCAACAATACCAACCGGATTAATAACGACGCAGAAAAGGCCGGAATAAGTCTAAGGGGGGGGGGGGGAGAAGAAGCGGATAAAGCCGACAGAATGATGGAAGCTCACGTGAATCAGCAGCTGATCATAACGCCTCCTCAGGTTGTGCAGGACGGTCGCCTCGTTGAGATGGGTCAGTTCGGCCATATCCTCTGGCAAAACAATTCTTCCAATTCGTTTAAGTGCCGTCCAATGGGTGCCGTTCCCTTGGCCCTGTGCTTATTGTGCCCACCTGCTAATTCGAACTTTGGTGGGTTCATCGCCTGCACTTCCTCCCTCGCCAATGTCCGCTCTTCTCCCCTCGTCGTCCTCACCACCAAATGCGTTTCGCCTTTCGTCGTCCGCACTTCCGCCTTCACAAATCCCTCCTCCGCGTCCGGCACCCAAACACTTCGTTTCGCGTCATAATTCGCCGCTATTTGCTGTTGCACCTTTTGAAGCTGAAACCCATTCTTTCTTTGATAGAATTGTTTAGCAACAAACTTTTGCTTCGGTTAATCGCAAAAATGTCCACGACGGGTCGAATTTAAATGAGTCAACGAGTGGCATTGTGCTGCAAAAAAGGGACAGGTAACTAAGAAAGGGGGCGAGAGATGGGATGAACTGCGTGAGGAATGGGTGAGACGGGAGGGAGGGAGGGAGAGAAGGGGGGAGAGAGTGGGGAGGGGTAAGGGAGGGAGAGGAGGGGGGAGAGAGTGGGGAGGGGTAAGGGAGGGAGAGGAGGGGGGAGAGAGTGGGGAGGGGTAGCGAGGGAGAGGAGGGAGTAGGAGAGGGGGTGGGAGGAAGAGAGAGGGAGAGGAGGATGGGAGGAGAGGGGAAGGGGATAGAAAGGTAGTAGCGGAGGGAGGGGTAAGGGAGTGCGGGGGGAGGGGGGGGGGGGAGAGGGAGGGGATGGGTGGTGGAGTGTTGGGAGTGTCTGTGATTGGATAATTGACTTCATCCGTTTGCATTAACAGAGCCAAGCGGTCACTACATTTGTGAGCACTTTGATCTGCGAAATCCGATCTTATCATAACATAAGGGTAACACTAAAGTACGAAAACAAAGGAGCGAAAGGGCGACGCGAGAAAAGCGGCAAAGAATGGATGAATGAATGCCCTTTGTGTGGCCAACAATTAATGAGTTAATGAGTTAATGAGAATAAATGTCCTTCCCTCTGTCCTCTCTTTTGGCCTCTCATTAATCGACCGTTTCTTCTGCTCATTTCTTCCTTTTTGCTTCTTTCTTTTCCCACTTAACTTGCTTTTCTCTTCTAATGTTGACTTTGCTCTTGTGTTACTCTTTCTTCATAATTTTCCACTGTTGCAACATGCATTTTGAGAGAAGACAGACGAGGGAAAGTTGAGGAGGTAAAGCGGGCGGAGGGGGGGGGGGGGGAAGGGAAGGGAGGAGCAATGGAGGAAGAGCGGAAGGAGGGGATGGGGAGGAAAGTGGAAAATTAAGGTGAAAATGGATAGGGGAAAGGGGGGGGGGGAACGGGGAGGGGAGCGGAGGGCGAGTGGGCAGGGTTTCTATTTTGCCTGGAAATCCGGCATTTTCCAGGTTTTGGGGCTCAGTGCCGGGTTATTGGTTTTTTGCTGGGTTGATTATTTTTGCTAAATTTTGGCTATGTTTTCCTGGTCAAAATCATAATATTTGAAAAAAAACGAATTTTAAGTTAAGGTTATTTCTCCAAGAAACGAAGAAATATTTACACAAATTCAATGCTAAATTTTCATGTACCAATAATCACAATTCATTTCTTTTTCATTGCAAATTTTGTAAAAACAAAAGTGAAAAGTGGTGATAATAATAAATGCACTGATTTGTTCCAATAATTTTAACTTTTTTTCCTTTCCTTGGAAAAAATGCAAAAAGTTGCCGGGTTTTTGAGTTTTGGAGAGAAACCCTGAAGGGGAAAGAGGGAAGGGGGAGAATGAGGAGGAGGGGACTGATCAGTGATTGCTGATCAGTAGCAAAAGAAAGAGAATGAGGAGGAGGAGGAGGGGACTGATCAGTGATTGCTGATCAGTAGCAAAAGAAAGAGAATGAGGAGGAGGAGGAGGGGACTGATCAGTGATTGCTGATCAGTAGCAAAAGAAAGAGAATGAGGAGGAGGAGGAGGGGACTGATCAGTGATTGCTGATCAGTAGCAAAAGAAAGAGAATGAGGAGGAGGAGGAGGGGACTGATCAGTGATTGCTGATCAGTAGCAAAAGAAAGAGAATGAGGAGGAGGAGGAGGGGACTGATCAGCGATTGCTGATCAGTAGCAAAAGAAAGAGAATGAGGAGGAGGAGGAGGGGACTGATCAGTGATTGCTGATCAGTAGCAAAAGAAAGAGAATGAGGAGGGAGGAGGGACTGATCAGCGATTGCTGATCAGTAGCAAAAGAAAGAGAATGAGGAGGAGGGGACTGATCAGTGATTGCTGATCAGTAGCAAAAGAAAGAGAATGAGGAGGAGGGGACTGATCAGTGATTGCTGATCAGTAGCAAAAGAAAGAGAATGAGGAGGAGGGGACTGATCAGTGATTGCTGATCAGTAGCAAAAGAAAGAGAATGAGGAGGAGGAGGATGGACTGATCAGTGATTGCTGATCAGTAGCAAAAGAAAGAGAATGAGGAGGAGGAGGAGGGGACTGATCAGTGATTGCTGATCAGTAGCAAAAGAAAGAGAATGAGGAGGAGGAGGAGGGGACTGATCAGTGATTGCTGATCAGTAGCAAAAGAAAGAGAATGAGGAGGAGGGGGAGGACCTGATCAGCTGATTGATGATCAGTAGCAAAAGAAAGAGAATGAGGCGGAGCGAGGGACTGATCAGTGATTGCTGATCAGTAGCAAAGAAAGAGGAATGAGGAGGAGGAGGGTAGGGACTGATCACGGATTGCTGATCCATTAGCAAAGAAAGAGAATGAGGAGTGAGAGGAGGAGGAGGGGACTGATCAGCTGATTGCTGATCAGTAGCAAACGTAAGAGAATGAGGAGGAGGTGAACTGCTCAGTGATTGCTGATCAGTAGCAAAAGAAAGAGAATGAGGAGGAGGAGGATGGACTGATCAGCTGATTGCTGATCAGTAGCAAAAGAAAGAGAATGAGGAGGAGGGGGACTGATCAGTGATTGCTTATCAGTAGCAAAAGAAATAAACGAAGTGATTAAGGGCATTTAGCTTCGTTCGTTTCTTTCCATTTATTACATCTTCGCCGTTTCCCATCCGTTCTCATTTGTCAGCTAATTATTTCTGCTGTTCGCAATTTTACACCGTTTGATCCTTTGCCTTTTTTTAAATTTATTTTATGGGAGCTTTTCTATTTTCATTTATCTGTTTAATCTTTTAAAATTTTTATTGAATTGGACACAAATAGCAAAAAAAATTGGTTGGAAAAAATTAGTGGAAAAGGAAGGCACTTGACAAAATATTTGAGGACTGAAAGGAAGAAAGATTGGGAAATGGAAGGCAATTCCCGAGACTCGGTACTGAGACTTTTCAAATTTTTCTTAAATAAAACTGAAAATTTAAAAAAATTGGTGAATAATTTTTCATATTTTAATTCGGTTCAGCTGATCTTAAAGGATTGAATGAAGAACGGAGGATCGGAAATCAACTGACTTATTTCTAAGACTTGTACTGATTTTGAAGAACCATCACATATCATTTTGGACCATTTCGTTTATTTATAAAATTGAAATTGATCATTTTGGTTAAATTCTGTTAACAAAAAGTCGCACCAATTAAATCGTTGTCGCCTACGACTCCGCCGAACCCTTAGTTTTTTTGAAAATTTTTTAAATATGAAAAAAAAGAACCTTTCCGTGGAAAAAGGAAAAGCCACTAAAAATGTAAAATTTTGGTCTGTGCCCGCCAATTACCTCTGAATGGGGCTTGTCTTATGCCGAACACTGAAGACAAATTCGTGATGATCGAATTTTAACAATAGCCATAAAAATTATCAGTTGAATTTTCGCAAATTTCGAAAACTAATAGATTTTTAAAAATATATAAAATTTAAAATATAATTTTAGGCTTTGTGCTGAAATGACTTCGTCCACCAATCGTTCACTTCTGATTTTCTCCCTTTAGCTTTTAAGTAAAATGTTTCTATGAATATAATAAAAAACAATAAGAAATGTTTAATATTTTTCATGTAAAAAAGACAATAGCAAAGCTTGTTTAACGGACTAACAAAACTTTCAAATTTCTTTTGCCATTTCCTTTCTTTCACTAATATTCAATTCATTTGTTTTCTTTTGGCATTTTTGGTACCCAACAATTGGCATTTACTTTTATTTTTTTCATTTTCTTTTCGCCAATGTCCCAGATTTTCGCTTTCATAAAGAAGACACGGATTTTGTCTTTTTATTTTGCAATTTATTGTTCTAATTTTAATAAGTCTAAGAAAAATCATCCGTTTTTTTCCTCGCGCTCTCCCTATTTCTTGGCATATTTTCCTCGTTTTTATGCGTGCCATTGACTTTGCCCTCTTTTGTGCGTCTTCCCCCCCCCTCCCCGTGGTGCCGTGCCTTTCCTCCCCCTCTCTTTTCTTTCTTCACTAACTCTGCTGATCCTTCCTCAATTTTATTCCCTTAAGATATTTTTGCTGTTTCTAAAAATGGACTTCACTGTTGCTTTTCCTCTTAATTGTCCTCAGTTCTCTCCGTCTTGGCCATCCCTTCCCTCCCCCCTCCCCTCCCCCCCCCTTTCCTTCCCCCCCCCCCTTTTGCCCCTCCAATTCCTCACTTAAACTGTGCACGAAAACACAATTTAATGACGCTGCCAGAGAGAAAATTGGCATTCCGTGTTTTGTAGGAGAGTGTGCAGTCACTTCGGCCAATGTTTCGTCCGTTGCGCCTTCGTCCCTCCCCCCCCCCCTTTTGCCCCTTCGCTTGTTGCCTTCCAATTTCGGAAATTCGCCTCCCCCCCCCCCCATTTTCATGCCGAATTGTCAATTCCGTTCATAATTATTGACTGATTTTATTTCTCTTTTTATGACTTTTGCCCCCCCCCCTCATATTTATAATAGCAGCTGTGCTTCTTCCTCCTCCCCTCAGTTTTCCCTCCTTTTCCCATTTTAGAAATGCCTTAAATCTGATAAGCCGCCCTCTCCGTCCTTTTTCGAGGCCGTTTTATTTTAAATTTTCAAATTGGCATTATAACGTCCAGTTTCAGTTTTATGTCATTTAGCTCCCTTTTTCTTTTCTGTCGCCTCCTTTTTACCGTATTTGCTCTTTTTATATGCCATGGTATATTATTTTTCAACCTCCTCAGAAAGGGGTAGATAATTGGAGACTGGTAGACTAATGGAGACTGGGAGATTATTTTTCGGCTGATTTATTTAATGGAAAATTTTTGAAATTTTTTTGAACATGTCGCCAAAAAATGTCATCGTGTCAAAAAATCATTTTTATTGCATTTTTGTTAAAGAATTTGTGAATTTTATATGAAAAAAAATCATTTGAGGGTCAGTTAAAAAATTAATACAGGAAAAATGCTTAAATATTTAAGTTTGTGGGCTCACAACGCAATTGGACGGAACATGAGATGAAAAAATTGCTTGCTTCAAGCCGGAAGAAGCAATTGGACCGATAGGGACCAAATTTTTGCGCGAGTTTAGGGCAAATGAAACGGTGAAAATGGCCGAAACGATATGAAGAAGCCGGCTTATCTGATGATGATGCAGGGCTGGATGGATTCGGAGATGACGACGAATTGTTCATTTATTAGCCCCTTTTACTGTTGAACTGAGTTTATTTTTTTTGGAAAATGTGCCAAATAAATTATTAAAAAATTCTATTTATCCCCCTGGCACATAAATGGAGACTGATAGATTATTTTTCAACCTCCTCAGAAAGGGGTATATAATTGGAGACGGGCAGATTAATGGAGAGTGGCATATAAAAAGAGCAAATACGGATATATATTTTTTTACTTTTTCGGAATGATTAAATTTTTTTTGATTTCAATTGATCCTTTAATCTTTGTTCTACTAATTGTCCAATTGTCCGTAATCTCTTCTCTTCTTCCTTCCTCTTCTTCATGCGTCCCTCCTCCTCCTCCGGCCATTCGTCGCTCCGTTCCGCCGCCTCCGCAAGTTCGACTACACTTCGCAACTTCGCCCGCATTCCAAAAAGCGTTTCGGCACATTTTGACAACGAGCAACAGCAGCACAAAGAGACGACAGCGACAGTGCCTTTTGTGCCACTTCAGCTGCACATTGTCAAAGAGAAAAAGCACGGCAAGTACAAAAGAGGAAAAAAGGCTTAATTAATCTTGGCATTTTCAAATTGACTGAGAATCAGGACTAACAAATAAGCGTAATTATTACGGAACGAAAATGATAAGTTGGGTTAATTAGCCAAAACTTTCTCATCCCAAATGTATTATTAAAAAGAAACAAACCAAAAAAATAAAAAGCATTAATTAAATTCACTTAAGTATTTTTATTTTATTGGATTTAATCCGCTTTTATCTGTGCATTTTTTATTATTTTTTAATTTTTAACAAACAGAAAGAAGGCGAACGATTGAGCAGAGACAAGGTGTAAAATGTCAAATAAATGGTCAAAGGAGAGAGGAGAGAAGGCCCGAACAATTGGGAGGAAAAGCGAAGCAAAAGCGGACGGAGAGAGAGGAAGAAGCGGAGGGAAGGCGAAGCGGAAAAGCGGACAGTGCGCGAGAGGGACGGAAAGGGTGAGGGGGGGGGGGGGGGGGGGTGCCAAAAAAAACAATTGGAATGAAATGCCAAAACACCAAGCTCCTATTGGATCAATTATCGACTCAATTGACTCATTATTCTTCCTCTCGGGGAAGCTTCTTCTCTATCATTTTATTGAAGTTTTGTTGGAGGTTTGAATGAATGAGCGCTTCTTGTTCCTGAAAAAAATAGAGTTTGTCATAAGTCACACGAAGAGAAAAAAACATTTGCGTGTTTTTATTGTTTCACCCTTTCCCCCCCCCCCCCTCCCCTTTCTTCCCTTTCCCTCCCCTTTCTCCCCCCCCCCCCTCCCCTTTCTTCCCTTTCTTCCTTCCCCTCCCCTCCCCTTTCTTCCCGTTTCCCTCCCCTTTCTTCCCCCCCCCCTCCCCTTTCTTCCCTTTCTTCCCTTCCCCTCCCTCCCCTTTCTTCCCTTTCCCTCCCCTTTCTTCTCCCCCCCCCTCCCCTTTCTTCCCTTCCCCTCCCCTCCCCTTTCTTCCCTTTCCCTCCCCCTTCTCCCCCCCCCCCCTCCCCTTTCTTCCCTTTCTTCCCTTCCCCTCCCCTCCCCTTTCTTCCCTTTCCCTCCCCTTTCTTTCCCCCCCCCCCTCCCCTTTCTTCCCTTCCCCTCCCCTCCCCTTTCTTCCCCCTTCCCCTCCCCTCCGCTTTCTTCCCTTTCCCTCCCCCGCCCCCGTCTCCCGCTTCCCTTTTCCCTCCATTCCTTCCCTTCTTTTTCGGTTCGATTCTCCCTTTTCCGCTGCTGGTGCCAATGGCATTCCTTCGTTTCTTCCTCTTTTGGCACCGCTGTCAATTGCATTTCCCCCTCCCCCGCCACTCATTTCGTCTTTCTTCCCATTGGACATGCCATTATTCATTTCTTTAGCTAAACTTGGATTTTATTCACTTCTCTTTCTCCGCTTCTTTTCTTCTCCATTTCTCTCTCTCTCTCTTCACAAAATAAGAGAAAACAATTTCATCTAATAAAAATAAATTATGCTGCTTTTTCATCTCATTCATAAAGGCATGCATTTCCAACTGCGAAAATCGCTTTGAGTTGAAAAGTCAAAGGGAAGGCGAAAGGGAGGAGGAGGAGGAGGAAGGCGGACGGACGGACGAAAGATGCATAATGGAATGAGAGAATGGGGCAAGAAGAAGGCTGGGAGGAAGAGGAAATAAGAAGAGGGAGAGGAGAGGGAATGGGGAAGTGCAAAAGGAAGAGGGAAACGGGAAGAGGAGCGGAAAAGGTGGAAGAATGGGGAAGAGAAAGAGGTAGAAGACGGAGGGTGTGTGCTTCACCCCCCCCCCCCCCCCCCCCCTCCCATTGGCATTGCCCCCCCCCCCCCCCCCCCCTCTCCGCAGGTGCCAAAATGCATTTCGTTTCTTTGCCCTTTCATTTCCTTAACTTTAACTCGAATTGTTACTCACATTTCCCCTTCCCTTCCCTTCGCTTCTCTTATTCTCTGTTGTTCCAATTGAGGGGATTACCGCGAAATGTTCTCCAGGGTTCGATTTGCCACCAAACTCTACCGGTGAGTGCCAAATAAATTTATTTGATGGACCAAATCTTCTTCCGTCGGCTTCGTCTTCCTCCTCTCCCTTCCCTTTCGTCTGTCCCTTCCCCCAAATCCCTTTGTGCCCATTACTCATCCGCCGCCTTTCCCTCCCTTTTGCCTTCCCTTTTGATTCGACTCGGCTTTTCCTCTTCTCTCTTTCCTTCGCTCTCACTTTCTTTCTCTTCGTTTTCTTCTCTTCTTTCGTTGCGTTGTAATTGAGCGATGGTTTTCTTCCGTCTGCCAACATTTTAGGACTTTTGCTTTTTTTTTTCTTCTCCATGGAATGGAAAATGCCGAATGCCGAATCTTCCCCCCCCCCCTATTGGAGTTGACCCCTCAAGGGAATTCATCGGTTGATGAGAGCAAACGGAGGGGGGAGGGGGGGGGGGGGGGGAGATATTCGAACAGACAAAGTGGGCGGATGGAGGAATATTTATGGATTCTTCTCCCACTTAATCTCTTTTTTGTCTGTATTTACATAACAACGAAGGTGTGGCACCCTTTTCACCTTTTCCTTTATTCTTTTTCACTCTTTCCTTCTCTCTTTCAGCTTTTCCTCTCTCTCTCTCTCTCTCTCTCTCTCTCGCTCTCGCCTCGCTCTCGCTCTCTCTCTCTCTCTCTCTCTCTCTCGCTCTCGCCTCGCTCTCGCTCTCTCTCTCTCTCTCTCTCTTTTTCCTTTTCACTCTCTTTCCTTCTCTCTTTCAGCTTGTCCTTGTGTTTTTTTTCTACTTATAATTTTGCTCTCATTAGTCAGTCTTTGTTCAACTACAGTATGTAATGTTACAATACCATTGACTGTTACTGTTGCCTTTTCTGTCTTCCTGGCCATGCTCCATTTTGGTGGCCACACTCTGTCCACCTCCTCACATTCCCATGCCCATCCTTCCCACCATCGCCCATCGGAACATTCGGTGGGCGGTGAACGGTTGGGCACCGATCGAATGCCACAACCCCAACAAACGATGCCGACAATTCACTCAATGCATAGTATCACAGAAGTGGCCGAGCTAAGGTGGTCATAAAATGGAAAATGCCAAAATGGGGAAGTGGAAAAGAAAGGGCGCAATTTTAAGTTGGGATGACCATTTAATCACTAATTGTATTTAATCACTAATTATCGTTCAGTGCCGAGCGTCTGAATTTGTACATTGACCGTCAGCAGGAAGGCACTGATGCTCAGAACGAAGATGAGCAACAAATGAATGTCACATTCAGAGACGAAACACTTAAGACGCGAAAAGAGCGGTGGAGACATGTCAGAAGAGGGGGGGGGGGGGGGGGGGGGGGGTCATTAAGGCGGCGTTTTCCTAGAAAAATTTCAAATCCCATAGAGCAAATTTTTTGGAAATGTATTGAGGCGATCTATGAAGGAGTGAGTGATTTGATCAATGTCTTTTGCCCTGCTAAATTTGAATGATTCGGTTCGGCTCGTCTAATCGTATGGTGGTTTTTCGTACGGAGTCCATTATTTTGGTTTGATGTCATTAGGGATTTTCATTAGTGTAGCAAGTTTTGTAGTGGCATCCCTTTTTCTTCGGGCTTGGTATTTTAATGGATCAAAAATTGTTTTCCCATCTTTTTTGACCTACCTAAAAAGTTAATAAATTTGAAATAAATACCAACATTTAAACCAATTTAACATAACTTTTTCAATGTCTTTGAATACCTTAGCATTCGGCTAACATTGTCTTTTCTAAAAATTGAAATTAATAAAAAAAAAATTTCAGCGGCTAAAACTGACACTTCCCCACGTCGGGTTGGTAAATTCAATTAATTAAAGTATCTTCGTTGTTTAATGAATTGCTTTTTGGGCTCGTCGTCCTTTCCGCTGCTTACACTTTGCTCGGTGCTGCCATTTTCCATTACGTCGGTTTCCGTTGTTTTCCATTCTCTGTAAAGTGCCGAATTCAGTTCGAAACTCCCAATGAAATTCACATTCGAAATGCCACTGCCCATCGTGTCCAAATGCTCAAAGATCGTGTAATTGCTCAACTTTGGCTGCTCGGCACTCAGCAAGAGCCAAATTGGACGAGAAGCTCTTCCGCTTTTAATCATTGGGCGGAAATCGCCGACGATGGGTGAGAGGGGGGAGGAAATGCCAAAAGAAAATGCCGATTTGACACGAACAGAATGAACGCCATCATTCGCGATGTGTTCATAGATTACACCAAGAACTACATGACCCCGGATGACATCATCTACGGGGTCGGACCCAGCAAATGGTCCTTCGGCTCCAGTGTTTTCTTCTCTTGGACAGCCATTACCACAATCGGATACGGTATTTAACAAGAAACTTACCCAACTGTCCAACCCCTTTCTTTCTTTCTTTTCTTGCCTTTGTCCTCTCCCTTCTCTCTCTCTCTCAACTCTCTCTCCCCTCTCTCTCTCTCTCTCCCCTCTCTCTCTCCCCCCTCTCTCTGCTCTCTCTCTCCCCCCTCTCTCTCTCTCCTCCCCCTCTCTCTCTCTCTCCATCTCTCTGTCCGTCTCTCTTCTTCAATTTGCTTATGCCTCCCCTTCTCCTCCCCATTTAGGTCACATTGTCCCCTTGACTATCCAGGGTCGTATTTCGTGCCTTCTCTACGCTCTTTTTGGCATTCCTCTCAGTCAGTTTTTTTTAATCAGAAATTCCAGTTAAAACACCGCAACTAATTGTAAGTATTAAGCATTTGTTCTCGAATAACCGGTCTACCTCAGTTGGACGCGCACGGTTGGGCGCCAGCACATGTTTTTCCACAATACCTTTTTTCTTTGTCATCCAAATCCAACATTCTTGGTATCATTCGAGAGCTCTTCAGATGCTCTAATATCCTGCAAAATTCCAAATTTTTTTTGTTAATTTTGAACAAATTTATGGCCAAAAAAAGTTGGAAAATTTGGTTTTTTGAATTCTTCTGGCCATAACTTTTTTTTTTAACCTAAACTAAATTTTTCAAAATTTTGCAGACTAATAGAGGACACTTAGAGCTTTCGAATGATTTCAACAATGTTGGATTGGTTAACAAAGAAAAAAGTTATAGTTAAAAACGTGCCGGCGCCCAACTGAGCAGTTCCGCTAATAACATAAACTTAGTCAGTTGGTGCTGTGACGAAGTGTCAAAAGTATGGATGAGGGAGGGGTGATCAGAAGAGGCGGGTCATTTCAGTACGGAAAAGCTATTTAAATAACTAAATTAATTAATAATTGATAATTGAATAACAATCTAATAATAACCAAATATATTTGTCCTCTATTTCAGTTTAGACGACCACAAAAAAAAGACACGACCATGTAATATTTTGACAAATTTCATGCACCATATTCTTGGTATAATTTGATTGTCCTAAGTGTCCTCTATTTGCTGTAAAATTTCAAAAAATTTCGTTGAGTTTCAAAAAATTTGTGGTCAAAAAGGTTTACCAAATCAATTTTTGAACTTTACAACCCACAACTTTTTAAAAAATCTAATTAATAGATTAAAATAATTATATATTAATTAATTAAAATCTTTCCCGTACTGAAATGACCCGCCTCTTCTGGTCACGCCTCCCTCATCCGGGACCCACCCTTTTGGGCGCGCACGTTTGGGCGCTCACGTTTGGGCGCGCTCGTTTGGGCGCCAGCTCGTTTTTCCACTTAAGCTTTTTTCTTTGGCATCCAAATCCAACAATCTTGGTATCATTCGAAAGCTCTTATCATGCTCTATTAGCCTTAGCAAAAACGAAAAGTTTTTCATTAAGAAAAAACTTGAAATTTTCGACTTTTTCGCTATTTTCATGTATAACTTTTTTGGTAATTGTCTAAGCGCAAAGCAATAGCTTAGAAAAAGCTTATAAACAGATTAAGCTTTCGAATGATATCAAAAATATTGGATTTGGATGATATTGAAAAAAGTTATAGAAAGCTATAGTGGAAAAACATGCTGGCGCCCAAACGAGCGCGCCCAAACGTGAGCGCCCAAACGCGCGCGCCCAAACGCAGTGGACCCCCCTCATCCATACTTTTGACACTTCGACTCACCACGAGTCAGCAAAGCTTCGATATCTGAGGATTTAGCCTCATTTTGGGGTCTTTTAGAGGGTCAAAGAGGATTTTTTGGCACTTTTTCATCAGATCTTAAACATTTTTTCGAAAAACCCTCAGTCAAAATCATTTTTTTGACAAAATTTGTTAACAAATAGCACTCAAAATTCCAAATTTTTTCCGGCAGCGCCTATCGGCACTGCCGGACCCCCTCCCCCAATGACCCATAAAGTTTTTTGGAAAACCGCGCCACAAAAAGAGCAATTTAAAAGCAAAAAATTTAAGAGATGTCAATTTATTAATAAACAATAGAAATCGAATTTTTTATTTTTATTTTTTTGGACGTTTTAAATAAGATTAGTTATAAATTTTTACCAAAAATTTCCAATTTTGCGATTCTGGGCCAATTTTTTAAGAAAAATTGGAATTATTGGGGTCCGGCGGCGTTGATAGGCGCCGTGATTGTTTTCAAACGAAAATATGACTCTTAAATGATTTTGTTTGCATTTTTTTATGTTTTAAAAAATGAGGATTTTTCAATTAGGATTTTTATGAGGTATTTTAATGGCAAATGAGGATTTTTTATGGCTGAAATGAGGATTTTCAAAATTTTGAGATCGAAGTTCTGGTTTACTTTATCCCGAACCTTCGGATGGGAAACGAAAAGTCGGGGGGGGGGGGGGGGGGGCGGGGGGAGGTTCGGGGTTTTTCACATTTGGCCTTTGTCAATAAAGTCCAAAAATAGTCAATACAACCAATTTTTCTATTTTAATTTTCTCGATGTTTCATCATATTCCTTTTTCGGCATGCTTTTTTCAAAAAACTTGGCTAATTGTAAGATTGACCGGCCCGGGCCGCCCGGTTCCAAAGAGTCCGTTTAACATGCAGCCCAGGCCCAGCAGTCCCAAATTCTGAACCGGGCGCGACGTTCGATGGGGCCGGGCTTTTTGCAAAAGTTATGGAATGCTGATTAAAAAATGAAAATTGCCTAATCTTTTATTTTTTTAATTTAAAATAGCCAGCTATCTTAATTAATTTTTTAACCTCAGGCAATTATTAGGGACAATCTTTTTGTGTTTAACATTAGGGATTCCATTTTTTTAAATTTTAAATGTGTAACATTTGGTGGGACTTCAGGTCCTAAAAATTTCCGAATTCCACAATTTTAAGAATTTCTTCAAAATAATTATTATTTACTTTATAATAATTAGGGATGGTAATTATATGCACATAAAATCGCAAAATATGCGCATAAAATATGCACCATTAATTGCGAAATATGCACATAAAAAGTGAAAAATATGCACATAAAATTTTCCAAATTGAGGGTGCAATTTCTCAAAATTTCTTCAAATTTGTTAAATATAAAGTAAAATCTTCAAAAATGGCTAAATGTGGTATTAAAAATCATTTTAGGAGAAAAAAACATGATAAAGCAAAAATTTACTCATTTTTAGCGAAAAATCAACCTAAAAAGCGAAATTTTGCTTATTTTTGACATAAATTAACCATTTTTTGAGAAAATTTAAATTTATTCAATATTTTTCGTGAAAATTTTGCTAAAAAATTATTTTTTTGGAAAATTTTCCGGTTTTGAGGTCAAAAAGGCCAATTTGTCTGTTGGGAGTCGTTCTATTAGAGGTTTTTTGGAAAAATGCCAAAATATGCACATAAAATATGCACGAAATTCCAAAATATGCACAAATATGCAAATATGCACATAAATCGCGAAATATGCACAAATATGCAAAATATGCATATGGAAATACGTCCTAGAAGCTTCAAACCAAGCCAAAAACATGGTTTTCGTGCGTTTCAGGCCTCCCACAGTCCAGGAAAAAAATATGCATGTGCATATAATTACCAACCCTAATAATAATATATCCCAAAACCAAAATATGCGATTGCTTCAGTTTTGGTGACTATCGCCGACATGGGCCGTTTTCTCTCAAGTACGAATTCCGACTTCGCTTTCGGCACTCTCTCCCCCCCCCCCCCTCCGTTTTTCCCCATTTTTAGGCGTGTGCATTTGGGTGGATAAACGACTGTTTCAAATTCGCAGAAACTGTTTCTCTCGGCTTCGCTGGTTTTGCTTGACAATTTGTTGTCAGATTTGTTTGTTTTGGAAGCGACGGAGAAAATTCCGAAATCGAAAAGGCGAAAATCGCCGTGCCAATAAGTCCGCCACAGCGACGACTTTTGCGCCGAGCGTTTCGACCACCTCGGGCAAGTTACGAAAGTGCAAATGACGTTGGCCATGATGGCCTTTTTGTAGGGGGTGAAGCCATTCCCGAGGAAATGGCCTCAGAAGGACCCTTTGTGGCCAATCACGTGGTCGCACCGTGTGGCACTTTGGCCACAATTGACGAATTGTCGCGGGAGGCCGTTACAACAACGGACGACAACAACAACAACAACAACGAAGGAAGCGGCAGCGAAAGCCGACTTCGCCCTCCGCACCTCCGCTTGGGCGTCTGTTCGCGAAGGGCTCAGAGAAGGCTAAAGCCTCCGCCATTCCCTCCCATTTTGGACACCGTTTCGGAAGCGGGGACATTTCAAGGTCAATTAAGGAACCAACAACAACTAATTGAAGATTGGTCATTAAAGATGTGTCTGAGATCAGAACAGTGCATGGAGAGGACGAATTTGAGGAGAGAGCGGGAACAAACAGCGAAGACACGCGAGCACGGGCAGACGAATTGGAAGGGGGGAGAGAGCAGCGACATGGACGGGGTGGAGGACAAGGAGGACGAGGCGGACGAGCAGTACACGCCGCTGGAGAAGCGCAACCGACGCGTGTCCGCACTGTTCATCCTCGTCGTCATGTTAGGCGAGTACTTCGCCGTCCATCCGTCACTTTCATTCGCTTTTCATTAGGGTACACGGCCGGTGGCGCTTGTCTGATGCAATTGTGGGAGCGATGGTCATTCGTCGATGCCTTTTACTTTTGTTTCGTCACAGTGACCACAATCGGATTTGGCGACATTGTCCCACAGAATGTCACTTTTTTGCCTGCTACGTTGGCTTACATTGTGATCGGTCTGTCAGGAAAGCAGCTCCGTTTGGCTGAACGGCTCTTTAGGCCTGATCATCACCACAATGTGCATCGACCTCGTCGGCAGTGCTTACATCCAGGACATCCATTTGTACGGGAGGGCACTCGGCAGCAGCTTTCTGACCATTGGCGGAAAAGTCATTCACCTTGGCGAAGTGTTCTCCTACGTGGCTTTTCTCCAGAAGAATTACGGTCTCGGCTTGCTCTCTTTGGCATTTCCCTTCGCTTGGCTTACCTTTTCCCTCGTCAGGACTTACCCCCGACCAACTCGACAGACTCGCCCAATTGCCGGAGGTTGGCATGCACAGCAACTGACAATAAAGGGACCAATTCGTTCAGGAATACCTGCTGGACTGCTTGATCAATGGGCGGCAGCCTGACCTCAATTGGATTGGCGGGCGCCCTTTCATTCCGCCGGTCGGTGCTTTGTCCGCTTTGCCTTCCGACCTTTGCCTTTTGCAGGACATTTATTACTTCAAATGGATTGAGCAGCCCCGGACACTGTCCTTCACCTCCGAACGGCAGTTGGCCTCCAGCGAGTCTTTGGATCTGTTCGTTCCGAGGGTTCCGTCGTGGCATTTTCCCCCCCCCCCCCTTAGAAACACTTCGCTGTGTTCCACCGCTCGCACTTTGACCCCTCGCGAGTATTATCAGCGAGTGCTGGTCCATTACTGTCGCCAAATGCAAACGGAAGCGGTGGCCAAAACGCCGGCGATTGGCCATGGCCAATTGCCGGCCAATGGCGGGTTGCTCAAAGGGAGGGGCGCTGCACAGAATCGGCGGTCCGCGACTCTGACGAGCGCTGCAGGGAAATGAATGACTTCCTTCCTGCGGCACTGACTGTGATTGGCACGGCACTCCCCGCGGGGATGGCTTTTGCCTTTGCCTTTTCCCATCCGATTCGGACTTTTCTTTCTTCGGCGGGTGTCAATTTGCTACTTTCATTCCCTTTTAAAACTGCCTCTTTTTGCCAATGTGAAGCATTCCATGGAATTATCAAAATTCATTAAGAAAATGTTTTCTTTTATCTTATGAACAATTATATTATAAATATGGCAAATATAAAAATAAAAAATAAATAAAAGACGAAGTTTCCTTTTTTGTTTTAAATTAAATGATTTTAATATTATATAATTGTAAACTAAAATATAAAATATTGAATATAATAAACAAAATTGTTAACTTAAATTCTTCAGGTAAAAGAGAATTTGAACATTTTAAAATTTCAAAAGCGAAGGAAATCCGATGGTTTTAATAGGCGAGCCCGGGAAAAAGAATCAAAATTTAAATACATTTTTGACATATTTCGTGGAAGCAACAATTGGATTCACTCCCATTCATTCCAATGCTTTTCCCGGTTCGTCCCTTCCCTAAATTTAATCGGAATTGCCTTTTTTTTAAAAACCACTGCTTAACGAAGACCCAGCTGAACTCGAACAAACAACAACATTTACTTTATTTTGGAACAACGCCTGTCAAAAATCACAAGTTTTGGCGCATTTTCCAATTGGTTGTCCCTTTTCTATTTGCTTTTTCTTTGCACTTTTCCTTTTTTGGCATTTTTGCCAAATTTGTCAATGCCTCCCCCCCCCCCTTTTGTACGGAAGTGATCAATCACCCCCCCCCCCCAATTCTCTTCCATTCTTCTTGTGTTTGCATTATCTGCTCATTTTGGGGTTCCAATTATTGTCAAAACATTTCTGAATGAACACAAATTGTACGATTGTAATTTTGAATTAGAGATCGGATTTTTAAGTTACCTATTTTTTCTGCGAAATTTCATCGGGAGAAGCGACAAAAATTAATTAATTTTCTCTTATGTTTTATTGACTTTTGAATTGCGTCGAAGCGAAAAAAAGCAAAAATTTACAATAGCAATTAATTGACAATGCTTTTCTGTGGCTTTAATTGATTTGGATACTTTCAGTTCTTCTTATGTTCGTTCCCTTATGAGTTGCGTTTTTTCGATATTTATCCGCCCTCTGTGCTTTTTGTTTGTTGTTAGGTTAAAGTGCGGGAGGGAAATTAATGTTATTTATTTTTGAGCAAATATTGATCAAAATGAGAGGCAATTTTCGGGGAAAAGCCGCCGCAATCGATGCTTTGGCGGAAGCTTTGCTCTTGTAAAGGAATGGCCTCCCATTTGGCCCATTTCCCCCCCCCCCCCGGCGCTTTTTTCTTCTGTCCATGCGCCCGAAAGTGCGAGCGACCGCCAAAGAAATAAAAACTGAAAAGAGAGAATGAAAGAGTGAGAGAGAAAGAAAAAGAGAATTGTAAAGGGATCCGGCGGCAGAAGGTCAGTAGAAAATAAATATTGGCAAATTAGGCGGGGGAGGAGTGATTAAGGGCATCACATCATTAGGGGGGGGGGGGGACATGCGATGCCACCGACGGCGGACAAAAGGCGCTTTTATCCTACCGCACTTCGAGAACAAACACAAATACCCACAAATTGAGCCAAGAAAGCAGTAATCTATCAAAAGTGATTTCGGCAGAATCAATTAGTGTTATAATATGGGTAAAATCAGATTTTTGGGGAATTTGAAAGTGGGGAGAGAGAATTTTGGCTTTTTATTTGGCTATTTCAATTGTTTATGTGCGAATCATTTTCTGTGTTAGGGAGTGCACATTCTATTTTCGTCTTCCGCTGGTGCTCAAATCGGAGGTATCCCACTGATTGGTCCCTCTTCCCCCCCCCCCCCCCCCTCTTTTTTCTCCTCTTTTGCCCCCATTCATTTTGTGACCGGAAAATGCGTCAGCAGAAAAGCATCAGTGAATCGGAATTTCTTGAAAAACGGATACGGTAGTAGGATGATTTATGCAGGAACTGATATGAGAAAGACTTACAATAATCCAACTAACTACAGTATGTTCTTTACTGATTGGTGAATTTCTAAAAATTTTATTCAAGTTATTGAACATGAAATTGATTTTATGTGTATTTTTTTAATTCAAAAACACATTAAAAAGTGGGTAGGTCAACCAGAAGTTTTGCGAAGGAGTCTGGAGGGGGGGGGGGGGGGGAGGGTCAGCGGCCAATTTTGCGATGGGCTTAAACACCGAATTTAACGAACTTTTTTGCTTTTCAAAACCGCTTTTTTGCGGTTCGCTTTTTCCTTAAAACTTTTGCGGATCCGGCGGCGCCGAAAGGCGCCGCCGGGAAAATTTTTGGAAATTTGGGTGTGATTTGTTAACAGATCTTGTCTAAAAGAGTCCAAATTTTTGTTTTTTTTAAGCCAGTTTTTTAAGAAAGTCCACCGGCGGCGCCGACAGGCGCCGTCGGTAAAAAACTGGTTTTTTTGTGCGATTTAGTAACAGATTTTACACAAAAAAGCCAATTTTTGAAAAAAATATATGTTTTTGGGCTGTTCCGATAGACTGGAACTGACCAACTCCGTCTGAACAAAATTGAGTCAATATAACTTTTTATTACAGAGAATGTCGAATCTTCTAAACATTTAAAGCTTTCGAGTTTGCTGAGTTTTATTAACAAAGAAAATACAGATTTTTGAACTTTGCTGAGACGGAGTTGGCCAGACGGAGTTAATCCCCTACCGCGATAGGCGCCGCGGGAGAATATTGTAAAATTTTGATATTTGTCTTCAGATTTAATTGAAAAAGGCAATTTTTAGGTCAAATTTTGAAATCTTAGAGGAATTTTGTGGCACGGCGGCGCCGATAGGCGCCGCCGGGGAAAATTTTTGGGATTTTTAATGAATTTTGTTAAGAAAATTTCGATAATTTTTCCTCTTTTCCTCCTTCGCCTGCGACCTCCCGCCCGCAATGGTCATTCTTAACAGTGTAAAAATTTCTCGGCTTCCGAGACTAAAAACCCGAGACCGGGAAGCGAAAAACCCGAGAAATTTCCCGAGTCGGGAATCGAGAACCGAGACTCTCGCACAGCCCTAATTTTCAGGGAGCAATCCCTCCCCCCCCCCCCACATTCTCTTGTCCATCAGCCGTTCTTTCTCCCAACATTTTTATTCCTTTCCCATGGCCCTTAAGTGAGCATTCGGGAGCAACTCCTTCCCCCCCCCCAAATTCAATAATAATTCGTGCCACAGCGCGGCGATTCCATGCCCCCCCCCGCCTATTCATTTTTCTCACAAGTGTTATTAATCAAATGCAACATAATTGTCTATCCTTCGTCATGTCTTTGCTTTTTACTTTTTCCCAATTTTGGCATTTTTCCGTCGTTTTATTTTCCTCTGATCGCTTTGTGCCGATCACCTCCTCCTCCTCCTCCTTCTTCTTCGTTATTAATGCGCTTGTTTGGTTTGCTAATGGGCTGTTTGTTGTTCATTTGTCTGTCTTCGAGTAGTCCCTCCGTCCCCTAACATTCTTCCAAAACAAATGTTCCCCAAATGGAGGAATGCGCCACTTGAAAGACAAAACGTATGGGAGGGAAATGGGTGGGTGGAGTGGTAGTGTGAATATTGTTCCCAATCCGTGTTTAGTCGGACGGAGGCGAAAATGGGGAAAATGGGGGACGACGAAGTGGGAGAAGGGGAGGGGGGGGGGGGGGGACTTTCATACTGTAATTTAAGAGAATGTGGAAATATGTGTTTGAAAGTGAACGGTGGTGAATTGGGTGAGGGGGGGGGGGGAGAAGGGGGAGAGGGGGGGGGGGGGTGACCCCGTGCCAATGTCCATTTATTAGCATTAATCCCCCCCCCAACTTATTCATGCATTTCACCAAGGCTTCCCTCTCTTCTGGCAAATCCCATTGGGTAAGCCCCGTCCCAATGAGTCCATTTTGTGTTGTTGGCATGGCACCTGCTGCTGAAGTTGTCCAATTCGGTGTATCATTCGATGAGTTGGCACTTCGTCCACAAAATTTTGTTGCTGATCACCTTCCCTTTTTTTGCCTTACTTTCGGCCCTTTCTTTTTCTGGCAAATGTTTTCGTCGTCCATCCCATCCCATCCCATCTCCATCATTCATCACTTCTCTTCACTTTCATCAGTCTCTTTTCTTCTTCACTTTGTCTTCCTCCCCCCTCCCATCGCTTCCGCCGATACTTTTGTCCTTCCCCCCCACACTTTCCCTACCCCTCCATTAGAGTGACCCTCCGTTGCCCTTTGATGACCGCCAATTGCACAACGAAATCACAACATCAGACAGAGAATGTGTAGCAGCGGCGCAACAACTGAACAAAAGCATCTCAAAGACCAAAAACTAACAATCCGTCGCCTTCGTCCCCTCCAACTCCCAATTTTGGCATTTCCCACCATTCACTTCTCTTCCCTTTTGCCAGGGGTTCGTTCCATTTTTCCCTTGGCTAATTAATTCATTGGATGAGCTCCCCCCCCCCACCCCTCCTTCTCGGACCATTTGATTATGTTTTGTCCGTAAAGGGATTATCTCCGCCCAATTCTTTCACACCTTTCGAAAAGGCCCCTCTAATTAGTGACAAAACACAAAAAAGGGCGGAGGATTTGGGAATTCTTTTACTTTTATCATTCACCAATGTTTAATTAGTATAAACAGCAAAGGATTCCAAATTCAAAAAGATGAGACAGAAATAATGAATGTGTGATGCTTAGAATTGCTTCTTGTCTATCCCCGTGCCATTCGTTGCGGCGGCGTAAAACGGAGGGGCCATTTGGGTGTGATACGGTGGTGCACCAGCAGGATACGCTTGACCAAAGAAGGCATTGTTGTACATGGCCATGTTGGCCGCATGGTACTGAAATGACAAACAGTTGAACATGGCATTTGCCTACTCATAAAAACTAACCGGAGCGAAAAGAGTGCTTGAGCTGAACATTGGGTGGGGTTCGACCGCGCCAAAAGCGTATTTCACTTCCATTGGCACTGTTTCCATGGCATTGATTCGGCTTGGCAATTTGATTCCTCCTTCCGGTTCGTCTTTGACTGTCCTCATTCTGAACAAAATGTCTGGCTGAAGAAACAACGCTTTCTTCCGCTTGCCCTGCGTGTGCCAATGGAGGCGTGTGCCCATTGCCCATCGGACTGCCGTTCCCTTCCGGGCCCATCGGTCCGCCCGACCCGGCACTTCCGCCCGCCATTTCCCCGTCCATGCGACAGTCGCCGCCCATCATCTTCTGTTCCCGTACTTGCCTCTTCATTTTGTATCGGTGGTTTTGAAACCAAATCTTCACCTGCAATTATCGCGTCAAAATGGAATGTTCCATCTCAAATTGACCTGAGTTGGCTTTAGACCGATGTTTTGCGCAAGATTTTCCCTTTCGGCCGCTGACAGATAATTTTTGTTCCGAAAAGACTGCTCCAACGTCTGAACTTGTTGCTGAGTGAACAGAACACGCCTTTTTCGCCGAATCTGATGAACGCCGCTTGCGCAAGAAATTGCGTTAGAAAAATTGGGGTAGGAAGAAACGGCGGAAGCGACGGCCGAAGCCGCCGAAGCGGCGACATCCATCGGAACCATCGAAGCACCGAAGCCTTGGGGGAGTCGCGAAACTGAAAAGCCACCATATTGTTCAAACGGTCTCATTACGGTAGGAATTGACAAAAGCATTTGCACCTTCGTCGGCTGTCTCCCCTCCGCTCGCCCCGGCGAAGGATTAGCCGATTATCCGCCCCTCCCCACCACTTTATCATCCTCGGCGATTATTGGTGAAAGGCCCTTTAGCCATTCAATGTTTACCTATTTGCAAATTTATGGCTTTTCCTTTTGGTGGCATCGCTTTCCCTCCCCCCCCCCCCCCCCCCTCTTTCCGTGCTTTTTGTTTTCAATGAAAAGGAACGTCTATGGTAAAACAATTGTTTAATTTGAGCAAATCCAATTTAACATGATTCATTTTCCGGCCGATTACCAAAAAGCTAATCATAGCCTGCCGACACTTTAGCAGCAGATCGGCGCTACTCACTCCGACAGTCCCTCCATATTTGTGCCCCAGCAATTGGACAAACAATGGCTCGTCCTACCTTTTATCCGACAAATCCATCCCCTCCTCTCCCCCTCTCTCTCTCTCTCTCTCTCTCTCTCTCCCCCCTCTCTCTCTCTCTCTCTCTCTCTCCCCCTCTCTCTCTTTTCTCCTCTCTCCTCTCTCTCTCTCTCTCTCTCTCTCTCTCTCTCTCTCTCCCCCTCTCTCTCTCTCTCTTTGCTCCCTTCTCTTTTTCCTCTCATTTTTCCACTTTCATCATAAACTCTGCTCTTGAAAACCCATTCACATAAAGTGGGACGAGAAAGAAAAGGTGACGATGCACTCAAAGAAAGGCTTTTTCGGTCGGTCCCTTCGTCGGTGCCCCCCCCCCCTCCCCCTAAGTTACGATAGTTTAGCAAAATCGAAAATATTGGCCGCTAAGCCAAAGTGAAGCATTGAAATGCCAAAAAGTGGTGCCATGGACAGAAATGGCAGAGAATTGCGCAATGAATGGCGCCAATCCCAGGGAAATGTCAAGCTGGGCCATCCCCCCCCCCCTCTGCCCAATCCTCCCCCCCCCCCTTCGTCAATTCACACAAAACCCATCGCATTCCTCAAATTTACCCACACCAAACTCACTAATGGACTCACAATAGCGCCATGGGTGTCCCCTTCATTTGATGAGGTCAAATCACAAAACACTTAACTGACGGGTCGGGGGAGTGACTGGGCAATTGTTGGCAATGCCAATTTGAACGACTGAAAATATTTGGCCTTCTATTTATTGCATTCAGCCCCATACAATACAATGCTTTTTTGAATTCTTTCTCCGGTCCGTTTCTTTCATTTCTTTCGTTTTTTCTCCCACCCGAAAATTACCCTCTCAAATTGTTCAAGTTCACTTCTTTCACAAAATTAGTCTCAAAAAGGCGTACACATGGAAGGAAATTATTAACTTATTGTTGGAAGAACGAACCGCAATATATCTGAGGAAAAATGAATTCAGAAAAACAGGTTCAAAGAAAATGAGAGCGGAGAGGGGGAGGGAGAGAGAGAGAGAGAGAGAGGGGAGGAGGGGAGAGAGAGAGAGAGAGAGAGAGAGAGAGAGAGAGAGAGAGAGAGAGAGAGAGAGAGAGAGAGAGAGAGAGAGAGAGAGGGGGGGGGGGGAGGGGAGAGATCGCATTCAGCGGAAGAGATGGACAAAAGAAGGGGGGGGGGGGGGAGACGGAGGGAAAGTGAGGGACGCAAAAGGTGCTAAAAAGATTTTCGACTTTTCCCTGAGGCCAAAAGCGGAAATGACCAAAGGGGTGCCGGAAGGCTTTAATGGAGGATTAGACAAACAATATCCGCCAAGCTTTGAATGAATGAATGAACAAAAACCGACTGGGAAAGCGCGGGTCCGTCGCCGCCGCCACCGCCGGCGTTCCGTTGCCCCAATTCCATGGATGACAACTAAAAAATGTTTGAGTTATGAAAAATATGTGATGGATGGCATCATCGTTTGTCATTTTCCTTCCAACTGACGTTGATGCGAATTCCATCGTTCCTCCGACCAATCCCACGGGCATTTGGCCTCCTGTCGCGGCCAAATAATTCGCCTGCATTGGCCATCCGGCGGCGATTCCGTTCAGTGCCGCAGCTGCGGATGCCGCCGCCGGACCAATCGGAGCGATATTAACGGAAGAGACGGGAGGAGACTTGAGAAGAGAAGAGGCGGAGGCATTGGGCGAAGTCGGCCGATTGGAGTGGGCGGAAGAGGGCGCGGACGAATTCATTCCGTTGGGGGAGGGGACCAAAAGGCGACGTTGGGCTTGGGCTGAACGGAAAAAGGGGCGTAACAAATGACTTTTATTGAGTCAAAAAGGATTAAATGCCATCCTTGGTGGATAAAATAACGAAAAGCTATTTCAAGGGTTCTGATCAATGCTTCCCATTTGTCCTGGTCAAAGTTCCCTGGCTGTACACATCGATTCTTCCTCAGCCCATTTACCCAACCGGTTGATCTCTCTTCCGCTCCCTTGCCCTTCCTTTCCCTTCCTTTCCCTCCCTTCCCCTTCCTTTCCCTTCCTTTCCCTCCCTTCCCCTTCCTTTCCCTTCCTTTTCCTTCCTCTCCCTTTTGTGTCCCATAGTTTTCGCCCAGATTGGCTGCAAGTTAACTGCCAATTGGCCCAATTCACACTTTCACGAACTCACTAAATTTGGGTTGCATAATGCAATAAAGTCCGTTTTTCATGGCTAATCGTTGGTTTTCCCTCAAGGGAGGGAGGGATCATCCCCTCTCCCCCCCCCCCTCCCGTTTTATCGCCCTCCCAGGTTTATCTCACTTCCCCATTTCTCCCCCTCACTTCCCTTCTCGCTGTCACTCTCTCAACGTGTTCCGCTCTCTCAACATTAAGGGCCATCTCCCTGTCTCCCCCCCCCCCCCTAATCAAGGGTTCTTCCGGCTGAACTCACTCTCCCCTTTGCCCTCTCATCCTCCGGTCATCCACTTATCAACTTCCAATTTGATTGCAACCCCACCGCCCTTCTTCGAGCCATCCCCGGCAGAGGGACTCCAACGAAAGGCATTCTCACAAGAATCACTCAAACTTGAAAACCGTCTTGAGGGAAGAAAAGGGTGGGAGGAATGATCTGCTTAGAAGCCTTTAGAATAATGTGATGGAAGGGCGCTTGGGAAGAAGAGGGGGAAGAAGAGGGGGAAGAAGAGGGGGAAGAAGAGAGGGAAGAAGAGGGGGAAGAAGAGGGGGAAGAAGAGGGGGAAGAAGAGGGGGAAGAAGAGGATCTATCTCCTCAACTGCTGGGGAAGGACTGAGTGTGCTGGAGGGGAGGGCGGGAGGAGGAGGAGGGGGAGGAGCACCCTCCACGGAACAGAAGTGGCAGCGAAGTGGGAGACGGACGAGGGAGGAGCCCACGGGGCGGGGCAAATCGCACTCATGACGATGAACAGAGGAGAGAACGGAAAGGGGAGAGAAGAATGGGGGGGGGAGAGGGGGAGGGGAGAGAGGGGAGAGAGAGGAGAGAGGGTGTCCATTAAGGTGGGCGGGGCTTCGTGTGATGAGAGACCCAATTAGAGATGAGGACGGATGGCAGTAGGAAAGAGGGCATTGTGTGATCAGCGACCGGAGCGGACGGAGAAAAGCCCCGCCGCACGCAAAGGAAACGGCGGAGAGAGTGATCAAACATATTTGGACATTACAACCTATTTTTTTATATCTTGCTAATTTCTTTCTTTCCTTCCCTTTCCTTTTCCTTTACTTTCCTTTATTTTATTCCCTTCTTTTTTAAATGTTTTAAATCCTTTTTTTTTATTTATACAGTGTTTTAGCATTTTTATTCCCTTTTTCTTTACTTTTTGTTTGATTCTGCTGGGTGTGTGTACAAACTGTAAGATACCCGTGATTTTCTTTCTATGCCTTTATTTTTTTCTCCCCAATCCCCTTATCGTAACCGCCATACCGTAACGTTTCTCTAAATATACCATTACCGTAGCCTTTTTAGTTTCTCTATGTTCTTTTGTTTTCTCACCCATCCATCCCAACTGCCCCTCTTTTCTTGCCAATTCACTCTCAGTCAGTGCCAAATGCCGTGCTTAATTGCAAAGCGCTTTTCCCCTCCCCCGCTCCATCGTCCGCTTCTCTCTCGAAAGGCGTGCCGGTGCCCATCCCCCGCTTCCCCCCCCTTCTTACGAGTGCCATCCTCAAATTCATTCCCTAAGCCCATCTGTCCTCCCCCCCCCCCCCCCCCCCCCCTCCCGCGCTCTTTTCCATTCTCCCAAAACCGAAATCATTTTTGCTCTCCACTTGAGGAGACAGCGGGGGGGGGGGGGGGGGGGGGGGGGGGGGGGGGCAATGGAACGGAACGGAAAAATGGACGGCGGATTAATTTCATTTGCTCCATCCCAATAAGCGCAATTTGCCTAATTTCCTCGTCCCCTCACGCATTTCCTCGTAATTTTTTCTTATAAATTTAATTTTAAAAAATTCTTCCATTGGGTTTTAATAAAGTTTGATAAAGCATTTTCAAAAGAATGATAGGCATTCTAACTGAAATTACAAAAGAATTATTTAATAAAAAATTAATATTCTTTCATTTTTGTATGAGAAAATAAAAAATTCCAAAAAGCATTGAAAATGGTTTAAATAATGGGGAGCAAAATTAACGCCGCGGGCAAAAAAAAAGTAAAATTATTGTATTCACTGATTATTATATTAGACCACAATTTTGTGGTATTTTTGTAGTTTTTTATGGCCTCCTAACTCTATTAAACATCAGCCAATTTCTTCGTTTATGCTTATGAAAGTTGAAATTACTCTCCTCAAAGCGCACTCTGTCCAATTTTCATAGTGAAAAAAAATTCCAAGTCATAAATATCGCATTGATCAGAAGATCACTCCTTCACGGTGATCTGAACCCCCCTCAAATCGCTTAAAATGGGAGAGATTTTCGAGAAAATTCCATCCGTTGAGCAGATTTATTTGTGGACAAAATATGAAATAAAGAAAAATTTAAAAGGGATTTAGAGGACAAACAACAAGAAAAAATCTTAATTCTAAGCCGAATAAATTCATTTTTTTAATTTTTTAGAAAAATTATAATCATTTGCCATTTATTTATCCATTCGTTTTTCTTTTTCTGCCTTTTGTTAACTTTGGTCCGTTTCTTTGCTCGTTAAAATGTTTTTCTGAATTCTCTGTTTGGATTTTTCAAAACTTTCGTTGTTTTGTTTTTTCAGATTTTTAGTGCAAAAAATGGACCAAATCAGAAAACAATTTTTGTTGGATCGCAAAATTGACCTACCGAAGGCGATGACCAGCAGTTCGGCTGCTCTCTCATCGGCAAATTGTGGCATCGTTCGCTTTCTTCGGCATTCCCTTTGACTCCTTTCTTCTTTCTGCTTTTCGGCCTCTCTCTTTGCTTCATTTTTTCCTTCCTTCTCCTTCCCGTCATTTTCTCCTTTTTCTCCTTCTCCTTTCTTCTGTCCGTCCTTTTCCCCTGTTTCTCTTTCTCTCCGTTTCTTTCCTTCTTTTTCTTTGTCCTCTTCTTTCTCCATTTCTTCTCTCTCTTCCTCTTCTCCTTTCTTCTCCCAGTCATTTTCCCCTTTTTCACTTTCTTTCCTTCTCTTTCCCTCTCTATTTTTCTCTTCTCTTTTCTTCCCTCCGGCGTCTCCTCCTCTTTCTCGCTCTCTCTCCGTTTTTTTCATTCTCTTTCCTTCTCCTACTTCCTCCTCCTCTTCTTTCACGACTCCTTCTCTCTCGTCCTCTCCTCCTTTCTCTCCTCCCTTTTCTTTTTCTCCACTTTCTTTTTCCTCCTCCCTTTCTCTGTCTTCCATTCCCTCTTTCTCTTCTTTCTTCTCTCTTTCCCTCATCTTTTTTTGTTCTTCTTCCTCTTTTCCTCTTCCTCTTCTTTTTCCGCTTTCTCCAATTAAATCACAAACTAAAAACTTTGAGCATGATGCCGACGGTAGACAGTGCTTTTCCATAGTTAAAATGTGAATGAATAAATTTATTAATCCTTTAAACAAAATCATTTAAAATTCAGAAAAAATTCAATCATAATTTTTTTTGTACTTAACGAGATTTATTATTTTGTAATTATAAAAAGTATTTGCAAAAGTTAATTTGGACATGAAGCATCAATACATTGGTTAGTCGGGGCCGAGACGGGAATTAAGGTCTTTCCCCCCCCCCCACCCATTTCCCGGTCCCGGCAAGGCAACTGAAAACCGGGAAAAATAATCACTGATAAGAATTTCCCCCATTTAAATTGAATATTTTTAATTGTTTTTTTTAATAAAATTTCTTAAATCAAATTAAAATTGCATAAAAATTTATTACTATTAAATGAAAAAGTTATAAACAATTGAAAATCTACTATTTTGGTGCGAAATTTGTTAAAATTGAATAGAATTTAAAAAAAATATTGAACATTTTTTCTGCTCACCATTTGCATTTATGAAAAGCAATCACCGATCGGTGCTGATTTGGGCTGATTTGTTGAAAGGGACACTTTGCCAGAAGCAGCGCCACGGAAGGGGAGGGAGGGAGGGAGGGAGGGACGAGAGGGTGGAAGAGGGAAGAAGAAGAGGAAGAGGAAGAGGAGGAGTTGAGCACATTCTCGAGGGATGATGAGACGAGTGTTTAAGTGAGTGAGGGGATAATTTTATTGGGAAAAGGTTGAAGTTGGTCGGTTGAGAGCTCACTTCAACCAGGGAAGACTAAAGTGGAAGACGGCCAAAGAGAGAGGAAGGAAGACAAAACAAAGTGATAGAGAGGGAGGAGAGAAAGAGAGAGAGGGGAGGGAGAGAGGGGGGGGGGAGAGAGAGAGATAGAGAGAGAGAGAAAGGGGAGAAAGAGATAGAGAAGGGGGAGAGAGCGGGGGGGGGGGGGGGGTGGGAGGGACGAGGGAAGTGAGGCAAAAGAGAGGGGGAAAAGTCAAAAGGGACGTGTGATCAGACTGATCGCCAAAGATGGAAATGCGAGCGAAGCCAAGTGATGATCAATGGAAGTTCTAATCCAGCAAGCAGAATGTGCCATTGGTGTAATGTTGCCTTTAAGACTCGATTAGAGACTATTAGTCTCCTAATGGTCGTCGTTTTGACAATTTTGACCATTGGTTGGCATCCGTCCGTCTCTTCCCCTTCCTTCTCCACTTTCGGTTTCCTTTTCTTTTGGCTTCCAAACGAAAAACAAATTCAAATGAATAGGCCCTTTGATTGTGCTTACATAAAACAGTTAAGTGAAAAGCGAAAAAGGACATAAAGCGGATAGAAATAAAGAAATGAAGGGTTATCAAAGGAAGTGAATTTGAGGACGAAGCCGAAAGGATTTTGGAGAGAAATGGCAATTCAAAGGTTAAAATGAAAGTTGGCACTTTCGACGATTAGCACATATTTTTATGAAAAGTGACAAAAAAGGAAATGAATTTGGGTTTTAAAAATTAAACCACAAAATCCTAAGTTTGAATATAATTTATAGGCAGTCTTTTTAATTAAAATGAAAAGATGACTCAAATGAATTCGCCTTGGACAGTGCCAATGACTGATTGGGAGGAGCCCTTCTGGGCCAACCAACCGGGCACTCTTCTCCATTTACTTTGGGAAATATTGAGGACCAAATTGGGCGTGCCAACCTCCCCCCCCCCCCCCCCCCCACTTGGCTTGGCCTTCAAACCCGGCAATCCCTCGGCTGGCGCTAATAAGGCGGGAAAACAATCGCCAATTGAATTAGCATCGGAAGAAGCCAAAGACGGACAGCAGGCGAATGAATGAATGCCTTCAACAATCTCTTTGTCCAAGACGACTTGAGCCCACCCTTTCGTTTGCTTTTGCTTTTCTTTTGGTTACTGTTATTTTGCTTACGATTATTTGATGAGTAAACTTTCATAAATTACGATACTCACAATCATTTCAAAATCAATTGGTTAATAAATTAGATTAGGGTTTATATTTTTTGATAAAAAAACTGCCAAAATGTTAGTTTTTAGGTTCTTAAAAACCCCAAAAATAGGTACAAAAATGGGAAAAAGGTGCCAAAAAGCTTCAAAATTAAGGTGTAAAAACCCGAAATTTTAAGTAAATTTGAAAAATTATTTGGTCATCTATTAAAAAAGAGTATAAAATTATTTAATTTCACTAATCACAAAATTCCTAAACACTTCTTATTTTAGGATTTGGGTTTTTTGTGGTCGAGAAATGGGTTTTTATTTATTATTATAATTTTGTGTTTCGAAATTCAATTGTTAAATTTAAAAAAAAGTCTCGGTCTCGGGATTTTTAGTCTCGAGTCGTGGGGTTGAGTTTTGGTCACAAGGTCAGTCTCGAGAAATTTTCAGACTCGAACACACTATTATCGGTACTCCCGAACCTTAAATAATTATTTAAGTTTAAAAAATAAATAAAATATAATTTTTTTAATATTTTAGTTTTATTTTAAAAAAATTATCATTTCCTGCGGAATTCTCGTTAAAAAAAATGTTTAAATTTTTTTTTTGTCTAAACAGTCCAGGCCCAAATAAAAAAATGCATTTTTATTCATTTTTATTTCATACGCTAAAATTTAATTAAATTTTCTGTATTTTTATATATTTTTTTATCCATTGAACTTGAAAAAACTTCCATTTTCCATTTCCAAATGATTATTTTCATTTAATTTCTGACATTTATTCTGTTGCAATCTGCTTTAAGAGTTTTTTTTTTTAAATTTATGGTTTCAATGCCCGTAGGGATAAAAGCGCAAATTGCCATCACTGAGCCTGTAAAAAGACCGTGGAGTGGAGGATAATGCCAAGGAATTTTGCGGACAAAGTCTGAACGAAAAAGGCCTTCTTACCATTGCCGATTCGCCTTTTGACGGACAGAGTCAAAGTGAAATTTTGAGATTTGATTACGGCAAAATGAGAAGGAAATGTTTACAATTTACAGACGAAAGAATTTATATTGTTAATTAAATGAGATATTCAAATTTTATTATGTTTTATATTTAATTCATCAGTTTTAAATGCTTTTGCTCAATGAATTTATTTCGGTGAAATTCACACAATTTATTCAGTTAAACTTTGCTTCTATCAATTTTCTTTCTATTTTTTAAGCTTCAAGCAAAATAAAAGAGTAAAAAAACGATTTGGAACACTAAAAACTAACGGACAAATAAGTCAAAAGAGTCCGAATAGAGATTTAAAAACAAATATGGATTTTTATTTAATAATATTAGCTAATTGGTCCAATGGGAGTTTGGTGCGGGGGTTCAAAAATTAAAAAAATGGTAAATGCTTAATTAAGGTGGTAAAAACTCAGAAAGCACGCCAAACCCATTCCGCTAAATTCGGAGATGTGCTTTTTCGCAATTTTTCCCATGAATCTGTTCAATTTGCCAATGGAATTGAGCATTAGTTCAGCCGAAGCATTTGGCATTTCCACGCCCTTTTTTCAATTAAAACTTTTGTTTCCTTTAAATGCATAATTAATTTCTTTTCTTTTTTACAAATCCGCTTTTGCCTTTCATTTTCTTTTTCGCATTTCGTGAAGGAAAGGCGTGGGCAGCGAACGAACCAATAAACGCCGTGGGAAAAACTGGGAAACTGACGAAATTTACTAACAGATTTTATAAAAAATTAACATTTACACAATTAAAAATATATGTCCAACAGTCGAAGCATCTCAAAATAAGGACAAATGACAACACATTCAAGGGACATTCCGTCCAAAGAATACTCTTTGAACAGTAAACGTTCTTCCATTTTGGTCGTAATTAAAAAAATATTTTATAAGTAAAAATTCTGATCAAATTTAAAAGGTGAAATAAAAGAAGTAAAAGGTGCCAAAATGTAACTTATCACTTGTAATTGTTTCATTGGAATGCAAAGTCTTCTCTAATTATCACTTTTTCGTCACTTTTTCCTCCGTTTCCGTCGTAACTTTTGCCATCCCTCCGCTTTTCCTCCCCCCCCCCCCCCCCTTAGGCTTCGTCCTTTACTTTTCTTCGTTTTTCTTATAATCCCTTCGCCCTGAAAAATAAACAATGGACAAAAGGCACAAAAAGTGCCGCCAAAGCCCACCAAAACCCAAATGTTGTTAACGCGCGTGTCATTCGCCTCCCATTTTTGGCGTGACCATTTGTTTCTCTCCTTTTTATTATTCATTTCTCCGCCGGTCCCTGGCAAAATTAAAAATGCGAGGAAACGCGTGCAAATGGTCCAAATGTTCCCATAAAATCCGTCCTCCCCTTTTATTCGCATCCCTTCGCCCGTCCATTCGTCCGCTGCTGCACTCTTACGATTAGTGCCAAACATTCCCTCTACACAATGCTTTATCTCAAATCATTATCCCCCCTTGAGACCAAATGCGCGGCATTCGCTGGTTGATCGGCCCTACCAAATTGACTTTTTTTGTACTTCACTAATCAGACAAACGAACAATATTTAAGAGCTGAGAAAAAATATAATTAAATTCGGCAGATTATCCTTTTTTCCATTTTTAGAATAGCGAAAAGACTATCCCTTAGGGTTAAAGGAACTGAAAATCTGAGAGTTTTCTTGACTAAGAGATAGGTTCTTGAGAAGCCCTCCCTTTTATGGCACAGTACCCGAGTACCACCAATGTTTTGTGTCAAGGAACTGTTTGTCTTGGCCATTCGTCCGTTCGAATTTCGCTTCTTCCCATTCCCTTGGCCTTTGCCAATGGCTTCTCATCTGTCTATCACTGTTCCTACGTCAATAATTGCTCTTTTTGTTCTTCTTCTGGCACTCCACGGAACTGCTCCCAATCAGCTCAAAATTGGAGAGAATGGACTTTTTGAGGAAAATTTGCGGTGAGTGGCGGTACAATTGAACTTTGAAAATGCCATTGAATTTTTAAGCTTTTCCATGTTAAGACAATTGGACAAACGAAGTCCGTTGAAAAAATCGGACGGACTTAGCGATTTTGTCGGCTCTCTCAACGGCGCCGCGCGACTTCGCTACGGCAAACGAAGCGACGGATTAACGGCCAAAGAAATCGAGCAAATTCTTTCGCTTAATCGGTAATAGTGAAGCTGCAGTCCTCGTTTTCTAAAAACGGTGCTTTTCTTATCACCTTCCAAATGACTATTTGGTTTTAATTTCGTATTTCCCAACATTCGTCCCGAAAAAGAGTGAAATGGAATTAGCAAGACAAACATTGCCAAGTCGAAGACAAAATTGGAAAATGACTTAAAATCCATAAGGACATTTGGAATAATTTAATACACTTTCACAAAAATTTTAAAGGTAAAATATTCCCTAAATATGGCGCATTTATAAAATATTAAAAAATGAAAAAAATATTTTTTAATTCATTTATTCGTTCGTTAATTTACTATAAAAATTTAAATTTACATGCTTTTACTATTTGCCATGGAAAGTGGCACTTTTCGATGCTTTTCATGGAATTGTGTCCAATTATTCTGATCACATTATTAAGTTTTGGAGTACATAAGCTCAAAATAAAGATTTTTCTTGTGAAACAATTAAACAAATAAAGGGTCTAATCGGTTGAATTTACAGATGGAAAATGCCAAAAAGAGTTGCCAATTACGCAGAAGCATTGCCCGTCGGTTTGCTCGACCAACTGAACGGAGCGGAAAGGTTGCGGTAATGAGCGGCGAAAGTCACACCAAAAGTGCCAACGAAAATTTAGATTTGGGCGAAAATGATTTGTTTTGATGTGTCGGCTCTTCAACGTCGACCACTTCAGCCAAATAATTAATAACCCATGCAGTGACCAAAATAATATTGACGAACATTTAAATGATTATCACGAGAAATTTAGGGCATGGCACTAAAGTCCGTTAAGAAAAGACGACAAACTTAATAAAGTTTAGTCAGAGACAGTTTGGTGCTTATGCCCATATAATCACCATTTTATTGCTTAAAATTTGCAGCCTTAGTTGATCAATTGAACAGGCACAAGGGCATATAACAGATGATTGAGACGAGAGGGCGGGGGAGGGGGGGGGGGGGGGGGGGGGGGGGTTCGAGACAAAACTTCATTTGACGGTCCAAAATTTCTCCAATAACGACCTTTTTTGCTTTAGTTGACATCATTTTTTTGCCACCGATGCTGATAAGGGAAAATTCAATTTTTATTGTGATTTGTAATTAGTAGAGTTCGGCCTGGACCTGGATTTTTTCTGGATCCAGATCCAGGCAAAACACGAAAAAACCTGGATTTCCTGGACAACATTTTAGAATTTTTTATTTCAAGTGACCGATGTTTTTTTTTTCCAAGTTTTCAAAAAATGATTAAATTGATTTAAAAACACATTATTATTGTATATTAGATATTTTTAGATGTTCCTATGCAATTAATTGATTTTTTCAAAATTTTTTGGCTTTTTAAAACAAATTTCAAAAAATCCAGGTCCAGGCCTGGGTCCAGGTCTCGAGGAGCCTGGATTTTTTCCATGAAATCCAGGTCCAGGTCGGGCTTTTTTAAAAATACCGAGTTCTAGTAATTAGATGCGTTTTTTCCTAATCAGGCATCAAAACACATCTTCTTGATTGGGGGGAGGGAAAAGGGCAGAAATTTGTGGCCCATTTGTTCAAAATTATAATTTATCATTCACTCCAACAAAAACAATGACAAACTTCACCCGCTAATTGTAAGATATTTTTATCCTATTGTAACTAGGAGAGAGTCAACCACGGAAGCCTAATAATTGGGCCGAGAATGAGGAGAAACAATTAAAAAACATTCCCCGGTGTGCCCCAAAGGATCATCGTAAATGGCTCTTCCATAAACTGCTTGAAATTCTGAAGCCAAACGGCGCCCACTGCACCGTCCACCACTCGGTGATCACAGCTCAAAGTTACTTTCAGCGAAGTGACTGCGCGGAAACTGAAAACAAAAGTTATTTAAAATCTGAATCCTCTGAACTGTTCGAAAAACACCGTTCGTTTGAATCCGATTTGTCTTCCTCTTCCATAGGGACGAGCATTCGACGCGCAGCGCCAATTGCCAAAATGCAGGACTGAGGTGGGTTTATGATGGCCGTAAAATGGTCGACACTTCCAAACATTCCCAAGTTAGACACGGTGAATGTCCCTCCCTGAAAACCGAAAGTAACGGAGTTGGACAATGAAGGTACAACTTGAAACTCATGCGGTTGCAATTTGCCTTCACGCGCTTTCGCTGCCAATGCGTGCACTTCGTTGCTGATTGTCGCAACGCCCTAAAATTGGCGATGGAAATGGAGCAATCCGTTGCTTGGATTACCTTAGTGTGTGCGTCGAAAATGATCGGAGTGATCAGACCGACGTCGGTGCTAACCGCAACCGAAACATCCACCGAACTGTGCTGCCGAACGAAAGAGCCCATAAAGGAGGAATTAGCCTCGGGAACACGCAAACAGGCGAGTGCGGACGCCTTTATAATAAAGTCGTTGATGGACAATTTCGAAGGCATTTTTTCTCCTTTCTTTTTGGCCTCTCTCTCCAACAAAATGTTCAATTTCTTTCTGACTCTGAAAAAGAAACGAAAACTAATAAAAGACGAAACAACCAACTTACTCAAGCAATTTGTCAATTTGCATTTCAGAAGTGAGGTAATAATGTGGAATCGTCGACTTTGCCTCACTAAGACGCTTCGCAATTGTTTTGCGCATGTTCGAAAGCGGAATATCGATGAACGAAGAAGCGGAGCTTTGAGTCCCACGGCTCGTAAATTCCGTTTCAGCCTTTGATAAATCGGCAGCCAAAATCCGCCCACTCGGGCCAGAGCCAGAAAACGACTGAATTGAAATGATTATAACATATTAAATTTGAATTTTTTTTAAATGCTTTAAAATAAAACTACTGTAAATTAATTTCTCCACATTACCCCATAAAATAGCGGTTTTACCACCTATGACCGTTTGACTTGGCCATTTAACCACCTTCCTATAGATCGGGTTCATTTTACCCACCGAAAGGTCAATTCCCTTTTCATCAGCTAATTTCTTGGCATATGGAGAAGCCTTGACGCGGCTTTGGTCTGACATCACATTCTGAGGCGATGGCTGTGATTGTTCGGGTTGTGCCGTGGGGAGTTTCTTTTGCGTGAGTTTGGTCGTTTCCGGGGTCCCTTTGGCTTCGATTGTTTCTGGCACACTTTCCTCGCCTTTGAAGTCTTTGAAAGCGTTAACATCTTCTTGTTTCTCAACAATTATGCATAAGAGCTAAAATGGAAATAAATGGATAATTTGCTCTGAATTGTCGTAAAATAACCTTTCCAATCGGCACATCCTTCGTCCCTTCAGGAATAATGATTTTTGCCAGATAGCCTTCCTCCGGCGTTTCAAAACCCATCGTCGCCTTGTCCGTCTCAATCTCACAAAGCAAATCACCCTCGCTGATTTGGTCACCTTCCTTCTTTTGCCATGATATGATTGTACCCGATTCCATTGTTGGACTGAGGGCGGGCAATGGCACTTTGATATGAGTTGGGTAGGTACCTTAAAAAACAAGACTGGCAAGTGAACATTTTTAGTGTAATTGTGAGCCCCTCTTTCCCTAATTATTTTTTCGAGAACCGCCGTTTAGCAACCCATTTATTCGAACCCAAAGTTGAAAATCTGCGGTGTCCATGTCCGTGCTCATGGCCATGCGCAGCGAGAACATTGTACTGAGCGACATTAGTTGACTTGCACCGAATCACATCGATAAGCACAACATTTGTAATTTTATTAGGCAGTTTGACCGCAGCAAATTTTTGTTGCTGAAGTAAAACCGAAGCGAGCGATAAATTCCGCAAGGAAAAGGAATTTAAATTGCGGAAATTGCAAAGCATTTCTGAATGAAAATAATTAATTGCAATTATATTAAAATAGACCAAAATAAAAAGGATCCAGGAATAATAGTACCAATGGTGGGCCCTCTTTTTAAATCGACCCAAAATTTCTGATTTGAATGTAATATTACCCGAACCCAGCAACTTTTTTGGGGCAGACTTATCCTTTGTCCGAAGATAAGAGATATATTGGGGAATATCAGTGTTTAGCCAAACCTTGAAAAATACATGTACATCTAACCGCCATGTGAATTAAAAATAATAATTTTTGAAAAATGTAGGTTGAAAATGGGCTGATCATTTACGCACAAAAAATGTTTAGTGGTAGTGGCACAAGAGATTTTTGTTCTTTAGTTACATTATGCCAAATTGAATTTTTAAAAAATCCGCTGACCCACAAAAAAATTTGCAAACCAAAATGACCACACCCCTTGGTGGTTTTTAATAAAATTCAACGATATGTACCACATTGCAACTAGAACCAAAACTTCTATAGTCTCATTGAATTCGATTGCATGCCTAAAGTGCAATAAGACCAAATTTTCCTACATTAATTATTTATATTACAGATAAAATTCCCATATTTATGACACTTGACGATAAACTAACTTTTCCTCCATTAGAAGAACAAACTGCTCGCAAGAGGCGCGAACGAAAACATCAAAAAGTTATTTCTTCAGGTCGTTTAAATGCATTATTTACATATATAAAAAGGCGAAATGAGAGGACCAGCTTTACTCTTTCTTTTCTCGTGGTGCCTAACTGCAAAAACAGTTTTTGGATTTACCCTCCGAATTGTTTTTCTGTTGGTTACTGGTTTGAAATTAATGATTCCCTGATATGAGTGGGTGGTTTATTTGAGCATGAATGATAGAGCCAGAATATTCTAAAATGTATATCAATCACTTAAGGTTGGAAGACCAATACACTCAATTCCATTTGCTTCTCTACTGCACTTTTACTTTGTTTCGCCCATTTTGAACACCTTCAAACGGATGCTGATTATAAATTTTTCGAAATTCAAAATATTTCAATCCGACTTCAAAAAGATTTCCTCGCTGGAATCGTTCGCAATGGTCACTCTATCTCAGCCGTCATGTTCTTGTTGCATATTGTCGCTACCAAACTGTCCGAAGTATGGAAATCATTCTTATCATTATCTTATATTTTTTGGATCGGTTACTTTGCATGTTTTTTCTGTTTAGACTCGTTTCACTTTCCTTGGTCTACTGGCTGTTCTTTCATGGCCGGCCTTATTCTTCGTACATTATGAACAGATTCACAACCGAGATTATCTGATCAGTCGCTTAGCCCTTTCTGCCTTTACACTGCTCATCAGCACAGCACTTCTCTTTTTACCAAAAAAGCCGAAACGCAAGAAAAGACCGAACACTTTTTACAGGTTAACGAACCAAGACGCGCCAATAATCGGGTCATAATTTAGTGCCTTTTCCGTTGCCAGCACTCCTCTCTCGCAACGTTCACGTTTTACTCAGGACTCATCTGTTACAGATTTTGTACTTGATAATTCAAAAAGAATGATGGATTTTGAGGACGATGGCCAATCGCTTTCTTCAAAATATTCTACTATGAAAATCGGAACTTCAAATGGAATCAGAAATAGGTCGTTTTTGGACAAGTCGAATTTACTGTCCAAGTCCGCGTAAGTTGAATTCATCTTCCATACAATCCCATAGAACTCGGATTTTCTGTTTTCCATCAGCTACTTGATTCTTTCAATAAATTTTAAAAATTTGGGTAAAAAGCCATGTTTAGGTGTAGAACCATTTAGATATGTAAAAAGATATTGCTAGTAAAAATTGAAGTTCGAATTTTTAGTTTATGCTTTTTGATTTATTATTTGTCAGACAGCCAAACGGTTTTTAACCCAATACCCCGCCAGGCGCGTACGGGTTTTACGGACTCCGTAACTCTGTTTTTTGGGCTGACAAGGATTTCACGGGCACATTTAGTGGTTTTTATTCCCTTAGCCAAACCCCGTGTTGTTTCCAACCCCGTAGCCTATGTATGTGGAAAATTCCGATAGTGATATCGAATTTTCAGCATTCTAAACATGCCTTTACCGCCAACAAATGTTAAAATTTAAAAAAAATATACGTATGAAAAATGCAAAATCCAAACGTGAGTTCGCATTAAATATTTTCTCTTTTTACCGTCGGATTCTGGAGGATTGATTTTATTTCAGTTCCAAAAAGTCTTCCGCGCCTTCCCTTCGTTCTTTTTCCGTTTGTTCTTCTACCGTTCCTTCGCATTCTTTTGGCTGGCGTGAAAAAAGAGAGGAAACTCCGTTAAAAGAAGTAAATCAGCTCATCGACCAACTGATGCTGTACAGCACCGACGAAGAAACGGCAGAGAATGAATTGGACGACGAAGCGATTGGAAGGCAAAGAGAAATGGCCATTGGAACGGCAGCGAAAAACGAAGGCAAAACGATGCTGAGCACTCGAGCGATTTCGCCAGGAAGGCAGCGCCGGCACGGCAAACAGCAGGGACCATTCGCTTCGCTCACTTTCAACCCGGCCGTGCGTAAAGTATGTCATCAAAACAAATACTTTTTAGACTTAAATTCCCTTCTCAGATTGCCGCTGGCCATGCCTCCCCTTTTGAGGGCGGTTTATTTGGCTCAAAGGCTGTGTCTCTCTCAAGGGCGGGTTCATCGTGCTCCTCACTTTCGATTTCCAACAACAGTTCTTCACCATTTCGTCATCTTTGATCAAAGTTATGACCTTTTTTTTTTGTTGCTGTTATACTGATTGACCTGCAAAGGCTCTCTTTTATTGTATTCAAATATCATTTTTAACAACACATTGTAACAAGAATCTGTAGTCTTCAATATAGCCCAGAATTTTGAAAGTACCGGGACCGGGCTTCGACAAATGACTTAGTGATTTTTACATTCATATTAAGTAATTTCACCAAAAAAAAAAAGCAAGCTTTATTGGATTAAATTTCGAATATTTTAGGTGGATTTTATGTATATTTTAACTTAAGGGCTCCTAAATTTGTTTATTTTTATACCACTTTCTTTTAAAAAATTAATTAAAATGTTATAAATGTGAATTTTGGCAGGGAGTTTATTAATTTTCACTTTTATTACTTCAAAAGAGTCATTCAATATGACAATATATTTATTTGAGAATGAGGTTTGGCAATGGAGTGATACTGTCATCCGGCAATTCGTCAATCTCAATGGCATTGCTAGAGCGATTTGTCGTTGAAATAGAAAGCACTTTTTCCGAACGGTTTTGATCGACAAATGATTGTACGTGGTTTGAACAGAAGTCATCCCAATCATTGGTGTCGGGAAGCTCTATAAAAACAAATATTCAAAAGGAGCATAACATATACAATAGCCTAGGCCCAGAATTTGAGAAGTTTAAATAAAAACCAAAAATTCATTTTTAGGTGGGCATTTAAGAGGGTAGTTTTTCTAGCCATATGGAGAAAAAGTCAATAAAAGAATGAATGGATGGAGGATAGAAGTACAATTTACTAAAAATTTTTGATGGACAAATTTAAAAATGAACACGAAATTGGTCATTTTTCGAGACCATCACATTACGAAATTTGATAAGAAATGATGTTGTAATTTTAAAAAATTACCCTTTATCAGTCGTTCGATATATTCAGCATTTGGCGAGTTTTGTTGCGACAGTAATAGCCGATTCGCCAGTTGGTAAAAGAAGCTGCGCTTTGCGATCACCGTCATTCGGTCGCCAGTCAATTCATCGGCAGTTAAAGTCGCAAAGGAATCCTCCTCCATTGGAAGTGCTTGACGAATTAACGCAGGAATATTAAAGTCCTAAAAGGGCGCAATTTTATAAACTTAACAATGCTAATGCACAACAAAAGATTTGAATTTGGCATCAGAATGTATCATGAAAAATTATTCTTATTAATTGTTCTCCAACTATATGCGGGTTTATTGGTAACCAAAACACCGTCTGAGCTGAATTGGAGTGTAATTTGCGAAGCATTACAAGTCACACAAAATCGGCGGAAGTGCAACATTTGGTTGGTTATTTACTTCGCTTATTTGTTAGAATTCAAAGTAAATGAATTAAACCGTCAACTTACTCTTATAATGAAATCAATCAACGGTTTCTGTTCCCCCGTGCTCGAGTAAAGAATGTGGAGAATGAGTGTAATCAGTTGAGCATTGAAAATTGAACGGGTGGGCTTCACTTTGACCGACTCGAAGAATTGGCGCAAAGGATCGGAAGGAACGGAGAAAGCGCGCAACAGTTCAAAATGAGTAGGCAGAAAATTGGTGTTGGTCAGATTGAGGAGCAATTGCATGCACCCGCAGAGTTGGTCACCGAGAAAAGCCTCGGAACCCTTCTAAAAGAAAACATTGTAACGGGAAAGAAATTGAAAACGTCCAATTTGGGTCATGCATTAATTAGAGCTTCTAAAAGCCTAAACGGTGAAAAAGGTAGATAATGTTCAAGGACACTCGTAAAAGCGAAATGTCGTACACCCCCTTTTTGAAAAGATATAATCGAACGTTTTAGGCAGTAGTTTTTAGCTACACTTAAACAAAACAAGTACTTGTAAACTTTCAATAATCAGGTCCATAATCTCTGCGGCATGTTCAGCACAATGACTTTCGATCAAACGCATTGGGTCCATTGTAATTTGCTGTCCCATTAATGACGACCCGCCATCCGCACAATCAAAAGACCCATTTGACTGCTGGCTCGACGACGATTCCAAAAATTCTCTGGGGATACTCTAAAATAATCATTTTGAGAAAAGAAAAAGAAAACTGTGGACCTGTATTTCCTGGGAAAGCAGCCAACTCGGCGAGTTGCGCACGTGATTTGTCTCCATCAATGCATTTAATACCAAAACCCCGTTCGAAACAACCTTTAAAAAAACGTTTTTTTGCCATAAGAAAAGAAACTTTACCGAGGGATTAGTGAATTTCATAACGTCCCCATTTTCACTTTCTTCGTCAGGATTTGTCCGAGGAAACATCAACTCGAGCAACTTCAAAACCGCCTCTTCCGATTGGATCGAGTCGAGGAGAGGGTCGTGGCATTGTTCGACATTATATTGGAAGTCACGCAATGCTTTTACGAATTCCACCCAAAGAGCAGCTGTATTTTCGTGAATGGTTGAAGGTTGGTTGGGCCGAAGGTTTTGGAGCATTCGTTGAGTAAATTCCTTTTTGACATACCACTGAAAATAAAGGAGCTAAAGAAGGGAAAGATGTTACTTCACATTTAGGATTTCGAACACCAAAAACGATTTGCAAACGCAACCAGCGGGATGGGATTTTTTTAAAAAAGAGCCCGCAAAGGGCCCAAAATGTGGGACCATTTCGCATCGAGAGGGGGCCGGTGTAAAAGAGGTGGGGGTGGGAGAGTCGCCGGCGAAGGGTAAAAAAGGGAAATTTCTGAAAATTTTGGCTATTTTCTTAAACAAATTCATTAATTCTTAAACGCGAAATTTTTTTGGAAAAAGCACGCCGCAAAAAAGAAGAGGTTTTGAAGAGCAAAAAAAAAGGTCGTCAGTTTACATGGCCGAACCATTTCACAAAAATAAATTTTGGTTGACCCCCCCCCCAACATATACTTTGTATGGTCCAAAATTGATTGGACTTTTGCAAATTTTGCTCAAAAATTTTGTTTATTGAGGGATGTCTTGGCGGGAGTATCAACAAGGAAATAGCAAATTTTCGGAAAAACTATTTTTCAGCTAACGCAAGCATCTTGGAACTTTTTTAGATGGTTTTCGAGCATGGTAAATAACTTATTAAAAAGAAAATGCTTTATAAGAGAAGACTAAACAATTAAACCGTTTTTATTCGCTCCCTGAAGCAAGGGTCGGGCATACAATTGGCAATCGTACAGAGCAATTCGAACAGCGAACAGTTGTCCAATGCTGTCAAGCAATTCTCCAAAAAGTCACTCTCTTCCAATAAGCCAATGAACTGACATTCAATTTACAAAATGACCAATAAAAATGCTTAAATTTAACCTTTTCGGCATCAGCAGAAAGAAAACTGATCACAACACGGCTAAAGAAACTCACAACCAAAGGATTCAAAGCCGAAGAGTTGGAGGAAAAAAAGTCCGTTAATTGAGCGACGAGTTCGGGCCGTTTCTCGAATTCGGGGTAAAAATCTCGCGCCCCAATACAAACAGCTTCACAACACAGATGAACAAATCTAAGGCAAAAACAGAAATATAAATAAATAAAAACAAAATACAACCGATATTTATCTTTTGGTTCCACTTTCTCGTCTCCATCGTCAAAAGGTGGCTTTAAAATGGCTGTGATTAACTGTTTGAAGATGTCTTCCCTCTTAAGGCTGTAAAATAAATTTATTGGGGCAATAAAAAAAAACTATTTACAATTTTATAAGTGGTTCATGCGAATTGCGTATTTCCTGCAAACAATGAACATCATCAAGAATAGTCTTCAAATCGCTGTCTTCGGCCTTTAATTTTTTGTCCAATTCTCTTTCTTCCGATGCAATTGTACTCCAAAACATTGTCTTTTTTCGTAATAAGTTACAACAATATTAATTAGGAACAATTCAATCTTAAATTAAAAATTTTGGAATTTTGGCAAGTTTTCATAAGACCTCGAGATAAAGCGATTGCGACTTGCAGGCTCTTATATGGCCCGATTTTGTACAAGAATTTTGTTGAAATTGATTTTTGACTTTTTGTTCGAATTCGGGTTCGGTATTCGAAATGGACACCGGATTCGTGATTAGCGACCCCGAAAACCTAAGAAAAGATGTTCTACCCGTTTCTAAAAATATAATTTTTTCAAAAAATTTATGGGGGACAACCATATACAGTACCTAACAAATAAGAGCCCGATTTGCAATACATATCATTTGTAACGCCCAGAATTTTAAAATGTTTAAATTACTGTATGAAAAATTAAATACCTAACCATGGACAGGATTTTAAGCACAAAAAATTACAGGTAATTGCATCAAAATTCCTAAGTCAAGCACGAAAAAAGCACAAAAATAGCAAAGATAAATGAAATAAAAATTTAGGAATTTTATTCGACATTTTTATTTAGCGACACTGTTTGATCATTCGCATGGATACAAATATACTAAATAAAATGTTCGAATTTCGAGATAGGGGTTCGGAAATCGTCAAATAGAGTTCATATTCCTGAACAGCGGCTCCGAAAATCCCTGGAAACACATTTTTATCATTAAAAACAATTTACGCTTTGGTGTTTAAATTCAATTGGGATTAGTCACTGAATTCAGTTGATCAAAGGTGTGGCTGACTCAATCCATCCAATCACTAAATATTATGCTGACATTTGTCATTTTGTGATACACAAATCTTTCACCCTCATCCACCTCCAGCAGAATGATCAGCTCGATGAAACATCGAACAGCAAAAAGGGCCTTTTCGACTGCCATGGCCTCTATAAATAAGGGCTGATTAGGCACCTTGGCCATTTTAATTCACTTGGTTTTAGCTAAAAATGCTTCCTGCCCCTTTGGTCGGTTTCATTTTGCTGTTAGGGCATTTTGTGTTTGTTTCTGTCGGTTCCAATTTCCACGTGCTCAAAAAACGGGGATACGACGAAAGCGAAAGTTACAGCAGTGAAGAAGAGCCAGTGAGCATGAATCACAACAGTTCCAAAGAATTTGAAGCGTAACGCCAATTTTAAGACGTACAAGCGCCACGGGTATGGCGGGCGCTTTGGTGGCAAACGCCACCGTTACCCACCGGCGCATGGCAAGGGACACCGCCCGTCGTCGTACGATGGCTTCCCTTACGGCGATTCTTCGCTCTTCCCGCTTCTTCCCCAAGTCATCGCCGCCCCTCCGATGCCTTTCTCGCCTTTGCAATTGCCTTCCATTTCGAAAACCCAAGGCGACCTTGGCGCATTGCAAGTCGCTTCTCCTGTTTTGGAAGGCTCTCTACCGAAAGAATCGCCTCCTCTCGACGCTTCCCAACCTTTGAACGGCGCCACGGCAATTCAGTCGCCTGCTGCAGCGCCCGAGACAAACTTAATGAATTCTTTGGCGGCTTCTCCTCCATTGGCACCACCGCAGCAATTGGCATCCCTTTGGGTGGGCGGAAGAAAGAAACGGTCCTTTAAAGGTGCGTTGTCGCGCTAATTATGCGCAAGCCATGAAAACCCAAAAAAGAAACAATTAAACAGAGCCAAAGACAAAAAAAGCGAAAGAACGGAAAGCGATCAGAGAGAATGAGCCGCAGGGGACGGAGACAACACTCGCATTGGACACAGAAGAGACGACGGAAAAGCCGACAAAGAAAGCGGCAAAGGAAAAGCCAAAACAAAGAATGATGGAGGAAGTAAGCGAACAGCGGAAGAAGAGAAGCATTAATTAACTCACAAATTGAAATCACAGAGGGGCGAAAAGGAAGCGGAGAAAAAGAAAGGAGGAGAAGCAGGCAAAGAAGGAGAGCAAGTGGGCAAGACGAACAAGAAGCAGCAGCAGAAGGAGGCGGAGAAGCAGGAAAAGAAGCGGCACAGAAAGGAGGAGGAGGAAGAGGAGGAGGAAAGCCTTTTGGGCAAAAAGGAGCAGCATAACGCCGAGTTCAAGCAGGGCGGCCCGCAATTCCGCAGCACGTGGGAAGAGCGTTGACAAAGAAGACGAAAAATCCGTTGGCAGGAAAGAAAGATGCCAAGGCAAAGGGAAAATTGGTCAAAAACGGACAAATGTTCAGCCTGAATTATTTTATTAAATTTATTTATTTCTTTTTTTTCTATGCAAATGGTGGCAAAAAAAGTATCGACGGGACTACGGTACTTTTCTACTGTAAATTTAGCTTCTTTATCACGGATTTAATGGCTGTTGCAGTGGCAATCGTTCAGTGGAAATGCAAAATTTATAGTCAAATAAATCAACGATTATCGTTTTACAATTGCCAACCCAATGCTTAATATTTTAATTTTGCATTTGTAAATCAAAATTATTTTGGAACTTACATTAATATTATTCATTGATTTTTGGTCTCTTTTTCTGCCTTGAATTAGGTCATTTTTTGAGAATGCGCGCGAAGTGCGCGACTGACCGGCGAATGGGCGGCGATGAGTCCGTCCCCCCTCCTCCCCTCCTTCCGCCGGTCGGACTGTCCGTCCGCCCCCCCCCCCCTCCCTCCGATCAATGCGTCCATTTCATCGCCCCCGGCTATGTCTGTCCGTCTTCCGCTCTCTCTGCTTAAGCTTTTCCTCGTCCGCTTCGTCCCCAATGTGCTCAGTGCCCTCAGGGGCTTTCTATTCGCTCTCATCGTTTTTGCCACATCCGTTTTCGGTAAAGCTTTTCATTGCCTTCCTTTGCTTCCGATCACTCCATCCCTTCACTTCCGTAGGCAATTACATCGTCACTCTTTTCCTGCCCCTCATTACCGTGCTCAACCACCATCGACAATGGCGTCAGCTAATGGACCGTGCCATCTCATTTTGGATGCTGATTCCTCTCTTTTTCCTCCATTTCGTCTTTCGTGTCCGGATTCGAGCAACGGGCGACCAAATTTATCTCAACAAGCCCGCAATAATCGTGATGAAGTAATATGAGTCAATGTGCTGCTCAGATTTACCCACAAAATTTTCCCATTTTTGAAATATTTGGGGATGAATGAGTTGCCTCGACCCCAAAGAGAAAAGAAGAGAAGGACCAATTGCCTTTTCCTTCTCCGTTTAGCCATCGCACTCGGTTGGATTGGTTCTATTTTTGGTTGGTGCTGTGGCGCATGAACCCGTGGCTAATGACCACAAACAGAATTGCCCTGAAGCAATTGCTAAGGCACATTCCGGGAGCAGGTTAATTTGAAATGAAAACCCGTAAATACGCTTAAACAAAGGGTTCGGAATGCAAGGAATGGTTTATGTGTTTTTGAGGAGAGACTTGGAGACGGACTCAGTGCGAATGTTTGTGTCTCTGTTTAAATTTATTCATAAAATGTTTAAAACCCAAAAGGAGTCGGGCGGTGGATTATTATGCGGACATGGGCCAGTCTTATCAGGTGGGATTTGCTTTCCCTCTGCTGATTGTGGCTTTTCTTCATCAGATCCTGATGTTCCCCGAGGGCACTGACAAAACTCCGTCGACCACCGCACGAAGCGATCAATTCGCCGATCGCCAAGGCCTCCCCCGCCTTCGCCATGTTTGCCCGTCTTGACCCCCCCCCCCCCCACCCCACCTAATCAATTTGTTTTTATGTGCTTTACCCACGCAGTTCAGGATTTGTTCACCTGGCCAAAAAAATGAGAGAACGTGAGAGGTTGGGAAAATTTGGCGAGCAAAATGAAATTTCAGGCAATTATTTGGCCTATGTGTACGATGTAACGGTGGCCTATCCGGGGAAATTAGTGCAGGTGGCAAAGAGAACGGATGGGTTGGCAGAGAATGTCCACCGTTTCAGAATGAAACGGACATGATCCTGCGCGGGCGGTTGGCAAAGAATGTGCACTTCGACGTGAAGAGAATTTCGGCAGAAGGAATTCCCCTCTCTGACGGGGATTTGCACCAATGGCTGACGAAGTGGGCACGGAATTGGAAGCACACACAACGCTTTTTCAATTGAGTTTATGGACGGAAAAAGAAGAAAGATTAGGGCGTTTTTACTCGGAACGAATTCCGAGCCGACGACGCTTTGAGCCGGCGGAGGACGGCGACGGGCACTGCTGGCCAAAGGACGGCCGAGCCAACGCTGCAATCAAAGTGTTCGGCTTTTGCTTCTGGGTCAGTGTTGTGCCCGTCTGGCTTTACCACCTCACTTTTCTGCCCTTCGTCCAGGTCTTCTGAGTCTCTTCCAATGTTTGACAATTCTTTGGCCTCATTCAGATTGGCTTTGCATTCCTCCTGTTCAATTATGTGCTCATTTATACCGTTTACGGAGGCATTGACGAATTAATCATGTCGAAATGGGAAAGGCAAAGAGAAAAAGAGACGCAACGGAAAAGAGCAGCTGAGGGAGAGGAAATTATTTAAGCAAATGGCCAAATTTGCTACTAAAATTGATTTAATTTTAATAAATGTCACAAATAATAAATAATTAGGGTTGCACGGGACCGGGCCGAGCCGGGAATTCACGTCAAGAGCAAAAAAAAAAAAAAAAAGTCTTCGGATAACCCGCTCTGAATTTTTTCTGGCTACGGGCTTGCGGTAAACTGGAAAAAATAAGCACTGGTAAGAATAGGGGTTTGAGTGAAAATTAGTGAAGAAAATTGATGAAAATTTAATTTAAAAAAATTAAACTATTTCCTAAATAACAATTTTTCTTAATTGAACTTTGAACTAATTTATTAATGCCTTAATTTCAGGATATTTTTTTTATTCCTTTTTTAAAAAATAGCTTATAAAACCACAAAATTTATTTAATTCAAAAGCCTTTTGGAATCCTCTTTCCTGACTTCTCTATCTCTTTCTCTCTCTCTCTCTCTCTCTCTCTCTCTCTCTCTCTCTCTCTCTCTCTCTCTCTCTCTCTCTCTCTCTCTCTCTCTCTCTCTCTCTCTATCTCTTTCTCTCTCTCTCTCTCTTTGTAGAACCCGAAATGAACAATCCTATATAATTGGTGAAAGAATGTCTGTCCGGCTTTGTAAATGGTTTGAATTAGCGGGAATTTTCGCGTAAAAATGTTTTGAAAAAGGGTGGGGGAGAGAAGAGTATGAGAGAGAGAGTTTGAGGGAGATTGAGTGAGAGAGAGAAAGGGAGAGTGACAAAAAGAGAAAGAAAGAGAGAGACAAAGAGAGAGGGAGAGAGAGAGAAAGAAAAGGTTAGAGACAAAGAGAGGGAGATAAAGCGAGAGAGAGGAAAAAACACAAAGAGAGAGAAAGAGAGAGAGACAAAGAGAGGGTGTGAGAGAGGGTGTGAGAGAGAGAGAGAGAGAGAGAGAGAGGGGGGGGGGAGAAAGAAAGAGACAGACTAAGAGAGAGTGAGAGACAGACAAAGAGAGGAAGAGTGAGAGACAAAGAAAGAGAGAGAGAGAGACAAGGAGAGAGAGAGAGTGATAAGGAGAGAGAGAGATAAGGAGAGAGTGAGAGACAAAGAGAGGGAGAGAGAGAGAAGGAGAGTGTGAGAGACAAAGAGAAGGGGAGAGAGAGAGGGAGAGAGAGACAAAGAGAGGGTGAGAGAGAGAGAGAGGGGGGGGGAGAAAGAAAGAGAGAGACAAGGAGAGAGTGAGAGACAAGGAGAGAGCGAGAGAAAAAGAGAGGGAGAGAGATAGAAGGAGAGTGTGAGAGACAAAGAGAAGGGGGAAAGAGAGAGAGAAAGAGAGGGAGAAAGAAAGAGAGAGAAAAACAAAGAGAATGAGACAGACAAAGAGAAGGAGAAAGATAAAAATAGAGAGAGAGAGAGAGAGAGAGAAAGCAAGAAACAAATAGAGACAAAGAAAGAGAGAGATAGAGAGAGACAAGGAGAGAGAGAGAGACAGGGAGAGAGTGAGAGACAAAGAGAAAGGGAGAGAGAGACAAAGAGAGGGTGTGAGAGAGGGTGTGAGAGAGAGAGAGAGAGAGAGAGAGAGAGGGGGGGGGGAGAAAGAAAGAGACAGACTAAGAGAGAGTGAGAGACAGACAAATAGAGGAAGAGTGAGAGACAAAGAAAGAGAGAGAGAGAGACAAGGAGAGAGAGAGAGTGATAAGGAGAGAGAGAGAGATAAGGAGAGAGTGAGAGAAAAAGAGAGGGAGAGAGATAGAAGGAGAGTGTGAGAGACAAAGAGAAGGGGGAGAGAGAGAGAGAGAGAGAGACAAAGAGAGGGTGAGAGAGAGAGAGACAAAGAGAGGGTTAGAGAGAGAGTTTGAGAGAAAAGGGGAGAGAGAAAGCGGGGGAAATCGAGAGAATGCTAGAGAGAAGAAGAGATAGATTATATTGGAGAGGAAGAGAAAGAAACGTAAGAAATTTTTTGATTTGTCTAGCGCGAGGGCGCGAGCGAAGCGAGCGCTCCTGCGCTAGTTAACATTAAAAGGACAGACAAAAAAGAAGACAAATAGAGAATAGAGACGGAATTTTATAATAGATAGGTGGAACGTTGCTCAGTAGGCCGCGCCCAATTGGCCTTTCATTTGCACCTCCAATTGCCCAATAAACCATCGCCGTTGGTCTTTTGGCATCGCTAATTTGCTAACGCGCAACAGTTGGCTCGCCCAATTGGAGCCACTGACAGCGTCCAGTTTTCTGCCAGTTGGCGCTCAGTTGACACACCCAGTTGACAGCTCTCAGCTGGAAATACCCAGTTGTTTAGCTTTCAGTTGACTCCCACCGACCCAACATTGTGTGAAAGTGAAGTCATCTCAACATAATCATCATTTTTCTTTTCTTTCTAATATTCATTTTTTGAATTAACATAATTCTTTTGGAATGGCTCCTGCACCAGAAAAGGAAAAAACTGAAGATAAGAAACTGAAAGACGGGCAAAAACCCAATGTGACCACGGATCACGCACACTGTTTGAGCAATGTCCAACCAAATCTTCCCGTCAATAAAGTTTGTTCAATTGAATTTTGATATTTTAAATTTTAATTTCAGGTGGTGGTGCATCCGCTCGTTCTGCTTAGTGTGGTCGACCACTTTAACCGCGTGAACAAAACACACAAAGTCAATCGAGTGGTCGGTGTTTTGCTTGGTTGTATGAAGCACGACAAAACCCTTGACATCGCAAATTGTTTTGCTGGTCAGTTTTCAAACAGTCCTTAGAAATGTTGGCCCTTTTCTATTTAGGTAAGTCAGAATAACTGTTTTCCACTATTTTTTTGTTACCAAAATTCAAATTTTTCATGTTTAAAATTGTGGAAATAAATCCCATTAGAATGGGTTCTCATTTCTAAGGGTGCCTTTTTCCGATAAAAATGACAATTCCAACATGTTCAGTGCCTTATGACGAGGACTCCGAGAATTCGAACATTTTCTTTCTTGATGCTGATTTTCTGGAGGACATGTTTGGGATGTTTTACAAAGTCGCGGCACGTGAAAGAATTGTCGGATGGTATCACTCGGGGCCGCGTCTTTGCAAGGTTTGTTTAATATATGGCAATAGTTATTTCTAAACAGATTTTGTCCAAAAATTACTAAATTTGCAGTTTTTTTCGTTTCCGACATTTGCGGCCCCGACATTTGAGCCTTTGTCCAAAATCGGGTTCAAAATTAAGTTTTTCAATCCCTGATCGCCTAAATAGCTTTAAATAAGCGATTGAAAGTTATTGTATCCGATAATTTGATCTTCAAAGATTTTTTGAAAAAATAATAAAATTTTCAAACAACCAAAATTATTGATCCCAATGAACCAAAAGACATGTTTTCTTAATTTTAATGCTGATTAGGCTATCAGGGCAAGAAAAAATTCAACTTTGAGTCCGATTTTTGACATAGGCGCAAATGTCGGGGCTCCGTTTTTTTTTGACTCACATTTATTTATGCAGTGCATTTTTATTATTTGATTATTGCACTAAAATTAAGGCTATTTCAATTATGGCATGACAAATTGATAAGAAGAACATCCATCACAGTATTTCTTTCTTTCCTTGAGCGCTGGCATTCAATCGAAAACTTTTTCACATATTATTAATTAGAAAATTTTATACTCTTTCCTTGATTACTTTTAGAATCCGAAAATTTTGAAAAAATCAGCATACTTGGGAATACTGATTTATATTCATACACAAATAAATGAAAACCTGAAAATACACAATATGCTCCTCTATAATTCAGAATGACATTCTGATCAACGAAGTCATCAAACGCTTTACCCCGAACCCCGTGCTGGTCATAATCCAAGCTTCTCAAGGCCGACAGGATTTGGCACTGCCGACGGATGCTTATGTGGAAGTCCAGGAAGTGCACAATGTGTGTTTTGATTGAATGGTAACAACAAACTGACAAGTCAATTTTAGGATGGTTCTCCCCCGGTGAAAACCTTTGAACACGTTCCCAGTGAAATCGGAGCAGAAGAAGCGGAAGAGGTCGGAGTGGAGCACTTGCTCAGGCATGTTCATATTGCATATTTGTGCTTTGGTAGTCATTTTTAATAACCAAACGCAATTTTCAGAGACATCAAAAATCAAACAGCCGGCACCCTCTCGCAACGAATTGCTAATCAGTTGACGGGAATTCGTGGTCTCGAGAACCATTTGGCTGGTTTTACGAGCTATTTGCATCGTGTTGCGAGTCGAGAATTGCCCATCAACCACGCTATCATATTTCTAATACAGGTCGATTAATTTGAAAAGTCGCTGGGAAATTTTGAAATTGTTCTTTTAAAGCCTACGTTTGTTTTTATATTCCTCTGCTTCTCAAACACCCATTTTCGTTCTTATGAATCCCTTTCGCAGGAAATGCTCAATTTGCTGCCGGAGGTCCTCTCACCGGACTTTGTCGACGCGCACAATGTGCAGACGAACGACCATTTGATGTGCGTTTACATCGGTTCGATGGTGCGGACGATAATCGCATTGCACAATCTGATCGACAATAAGGTGAAGGAAGGGGGATGAAGCCGTGGAAGAGAAACAGAAAAGCATATACATTTACTATAATCAACACAAAAAAATTTAGGTTTTCCTTACTGGTACCACCCCAGACCTAGCCTCATCCAAATTTTCCAAAAAATTTCGCTACGCCCGGGGGAGGGGTACCCACCCGCAATCCCAAATCCTGGGACCGTCCCTGGTTCCTCGAGACGTATCGATTTGTATATAATTGTAGAGCTTGACCTGGACCTGGATCCAGGCCTGTTTTTTTCTGGATCCAGGCCCAGGCCGTTTTTCGGCAAACTGGATTTTTGTCCAGGTCAAATGTGAAAATCCAGGTCCTGGCAAAACACGAAAAAAAATGGAATTACTGGACAGCATTTTAGAATTTATTTCAAGTGACCGATGTTTTTTTCAAGTTTTCAAAAAATGTTAAATTGATTTAAAAACCGATTATTATTGTAAATTAGATATTTTTAGATGTTTCCAAGCAATTAATTGATTTTTTCAAAAATTTGTTGGCTTTTTAAAACAAATTTCAAAAAATCCAGGTCCAGGCCTGGGTCCAGGTCTCGAGGAGCCTGGATTTTCCTGGAGGTTTGTCCAGAAAATCTAGGCCCAGCTCCAACATAGAGTCCAGGTCCTGGCTTATTTCAAAATCGAGCTCATATAATTTGTGCCATTTTTTCTGGGGGGCTGACTATAGTTCAGCCATAAAAGAGAAAGTTTGTTTACTGGACAGATGTTTATGAAGAGATATTTTTGCTCTCACAATTTAACAGTTAACGCTGCAAAAAGTGGCAGAAAAAAGTGCGAAGGAAAAGACGGTCAAAGAGACGGAAAAGAATGAAGCAAATGACAAAGAGATTGCCAAAAACTCTAAATAATTGTATGACCATTTTGCTGGAAAATATTTTAAATCATTGACGGACATTTGTTGTAGCCTGCTGTTTTCATTTTCAATATATAACGTAAAGACGCAAACTGCTGGGGAGTGTTATTTTTATTAATTAGATAATAAATTGTGAAAATTACTTTCATGGTTTTATTGTGTCTGGTTTAATTCATTATTAATAAACCTAATTGTAAGATTTAAGTGTATTCCGGTGTCTTTTCCATTTATCTTCTTTCTGCCGGCAACGAAACTTTTTCCCAGCCCCATTCGGTGGAACGATAAACGGACGACACAATCCAATTGGACCCGGGCGTGTGCGTCACTAAAGGAAGCTGAGAGATGCATTGTTTGCCTTTTGCCTTACCGGTCACTCTGTCCCTGCCCAATTCGCCGTCGTCGTCTCCGTTCTCTCCCCCTCCAAATGTCGTAGTCACTGTGACGCGTGACGGCGACTTCGGCTGTTGCCGTTTTTGTCGGTGCCGTGTTCGCGTAATGCTTCCTTCCGTTTTGCCGTGATGAATCGTCTCAAACTCGCTGTACAGTTGGGGAGGTTGTCCCTCTCCATTCCCTTTTGTTCCTCCCCCTTCCTCGTCGTCCTCTTCCGTTCCACTCTTCCGCCGGATGCTTCTAACTTTGGTCACTCTCTCGGATGACTCATCCATCCGACTGTTTCTCCTCCGTCTCACTTCCTCCTTTGTCTTAACTCTTTCGTCCTTTTCCTCCTCCAACCCCTCCCTCGTCGGAATTTGTTTGAACCATTCATCCGCTGCCCATCTGTTTATTTGTGTGCTTATGCTTGTCTGAACGCGTTGTCCTCGTCTGCCAATTGTCCCTCCACTGTATTCCAATTCCGTGATGTTCATATGTTCCAAAATGATCGTGTCTTTTGGCATTGATTTGTCGCATTCGTCATCTTCCAATTTCCGTCCCATTTTCATCCGTTGATGAATTTGAAAGTAAGACGCTCTTCCCGGCATCTCATTTTCTCGTTTCTCAAAATGCACAGAGCTTTCGGCCTTCCGTCCGACTCCGTCTTCAGTGTCTCGTACGGTTGTCCGTCTGTTCGCCCAATCCCTTCCAAAACACACTTCCGTCGCCGCTTCCCTTTCCGTCCGCTCTCCGCCCACAAAATGCAATTCGACTTCCGTCTCCTCCTCCCCCACTTTTCCCCCTACCCACGCGTTCCATTCTTCCACCACATCCGTTGCCTTCTTCTCCAATTGGTCCATCTCATGGTTCTCTTTGCATTGTGTCCTCCTCTCTTCCCATTTCTCTTCTTCTTCAAACTCTTCCATTGGCTTCCAAATCGGTACTCTCTCTCCGTCAATTTGTTCAATTTCGCTTCCATTCACTTCTATCCAACTGACTTGTTGTTTTGCTGGGCAGAAGGACGACCCTTCGTTTAATTCTGAAGCCAACTTTTGCTGTGCGTCGCTTTCTTTTCGTAAAGTGTCGTTTTTGGCTTTGTTCCGCCCCATTTGCGTTCTCGTGACTCCCAACTCATTTTTTTCCTCAATTTGTGCTTTTTCCGCTTCAATTTCTTCTAATGGCTTCCATTCCGCGACTTCGAATGGCTCATCTTCTCGGCTTTCGTCTTCCTCCTTCCGTTTAACATCAATCGTTCGCAATTCCTCTTCAGTCAACGCTTTTGGCGTTTTGAATTGCAATTCCACCGTTATGGCCCTTCCTTCGTCCGTCGAACATTTTCCCTCCTCATTTTGTGTTCTCAATTTTTCCGTTGACACTAATAAAGGGAAGTCAATGCTCAGTGAACCCGGCAAAAAATCCAGAAAGATGCCGGAGTCATTCATCATTTGAGCGGTTGGTCCATCGTTCCGTTCATCGCTCATTCGTGCCAACGCCGAACTCTGTTCCGGGGAAGAATCACTGAGAAACGCTGAGTCCCGTGAACGAATGTTGTCGTCGAGAATAAGCTCGGGAGGGTGAATGTCGATCGGATCGGGCGAAGTGCCAAAGCCATACTCTGAAGACAATCCGCCAGAGTCTGAACGAGTTAATGGGCAAAGGAGTCGCGGATGGTACGCCAAATTGGAGTCACTGGCGTAGTGATCGAAGACGGATTGGTCGCGTCGAATGCTTTCCATGAAGAAGACGTCATTAAACGGCGAATGCCTCTGAAATTGGCTATTTTCTAGCTGCTGTTATTAAAGCATCCATTTCAATGTTTATTACCCTTTCTTCGAACATTCGGTAGATTTGTACGTCGGACTGTTCCATTGAGCCCCCGCCTTTTAAATGTCCATTTGGTCCTCCATCTTTCGACTGCTCCTCCCCCTCTCCTCGTCCCCATTCCGTCCGCTGTTCCTTTTCGCTTTTCCTCCCATTTTCGCCCTCTTCCTCTGTGCTGACTTCATCGTAATATTCCCCCTCCATTCCTTTGATCATTTCTTCCACAAAGTTCATTTCGCTCAGTTTATTGGTGGTGCTGATGCCCTCTTTTGCCTTTTGCTGCTTTTCCTCTCCGTTGCCGCCTTTCCTCCAAAGTTCGGCTCCGTTTGGCATTTGCGTGCCCTCCTCCCCTTCCCCCGCCCATTCTCTCACTTCCTTTTCCTCTCTTCGTCTGTCTGTTTCTTCCCTTTCTTTCTGATCTTTTGTACACTTTTCTTCAACAGAACCCTTCCAAATAAGTCGTTCTTTTGGGAAAATGGAGAATACTTTTTGGATGATTTCGTCTTTTTCCTCCTCTTCTTTATTTTCCTCTTCTGCCCTTTCTCTTTTTCGGAACTCTCCAAAAGTGAAAATTTGGCGAAGAAACTCCTCGTCGACCATCTCTTCTTCCTTTGTCCTTTTTCCCGTTCCAATCTTCTCTTTTTGCTCGTTCTTCTCCGCTTCGTTAGTCTCTTCCGCTTCCCTTTCCTCTTTCTCCTCCTTTTCTTTCTTCCCTTCCCCTTCATTTCTCTCTTTAGTTTCCTCTTTCACTTTCTCATCCGCTTTCTTTTCCTCTTTCTCTTCCTTTCCCTCTTTCTCTTTTTCTTCCGTTTCCTTTTTCCCCGTTTTCTTTTCCCTTTTCACTTTCTCATGCACTTCCTTTTCCTCTTTCTCTTCCGTTTCCTTTTTCCCCATTTCCTTTCCCTCTTTCTCTTTTTCTTCCGTTTCCTTTTTCCCCGTTTCCTTTTCCCTTTTCACTTTCTCATGCACTTCCTTTTCCTCTTTCTCTTCCGTTTCCTTTTTCCCCATTTCCTTTTCCTCTTTCTCTTCTTCCTCCGCTTCTGTCCCCTTCCCTTTTTGTTCTTCTTCTGTCCAAACTGTCTCCGTTCTTCCCCCTCCATAAATGCTCATGTCCTTCTTTTCCCATTCCCAAATTGACCTCTTCTTCCTCCTCCCTTCCAATATCATTCTCAAGCGGTTCAGCACTGAATGAGTTCATTAATTCCCATTTGAATTTGCATGTTCTCCGTCCGTCCGTCTGTCTCTTCATACCTTCGCTCATTTTGTCCTCATTGCTTTCCACTCGGATTCGAAACCATCCCGGATCAGTCATTCCCAACTCTTCCCCACTGGTCAATTTCAGATGTGCCTTTTGGGAAAATTCCTCCCTCAAAACTCGTTCTGATTCGAAGTTAATGTCGGAAAGAAACTTAAAAATGCCAATGATTGTTTGGCATCTGCCAATTTAAACACCGTTTTCAGGTCGATAAGAACCCATTGGGTTGGTTTTGCCAAGCTCATTACAGTTCTGCTGACGCCCAACTCGGCCACTCCTTCGATTGTCTTCGCTCTGAGCTCCTCAATTCGCGATTTACGTCTCGCGAAAAGTTCAGAAGACCAATCTGATGGTTGCGTTGAATAGGCAATTAGCGTTGACACTTTTCACCTAAGTCCTCGAGCAAATTGGCGACCAAATATTGGACCAACGGAGCACATGGGTGGATTTGGAGGAAGGGGAGGCCGAGTCGGACCAAATCGGCCGATGGGAGGAGGAGAGCGGCGAACTCGAGGCCAGGCAGAGAAAAATGCTAACAGAGGGCGGAGAGGTCAATCAACCGAAGCTAATTGTTATTACTTTTGCTGCGCTCCAAAGCCACACCAACCGACTGCGGTCCAACCCCAAACAGCTGATGAACTCCCACAAATCCATCGTGGCCAAACTCTCGTCCACCAACAGAAAAATCCCGCGTCTTTAAGGAATAGATAAGAAATTGGGCCTTTTGAAAACGCACTCAGTCGCCCATTCCAAAAGATGTGCCAATTGTCGCTGACCGTCGCCATTCCATCCGAAAATTGGGTTTGGGTTGTGCAACAGAAGGGCACGTACTCTTTTCTGAACAAACATAACACAAACATTTTCTGAAAGTTTCTCATTTTTGCTTGATTTCAAGCAAGAAAAGTGGCGGGGATTATTTTTAAGCCGTTGGATCAATTCGAAATTTAAAGAGTTTCTCTCATTTTGTTCCGCCTCTTTTCAATGATTTCCGTCCTCTGATTCGACTGATCAGCCAACGGACCAATGACACGGCCCACCTTCCCCAGCCCTTCCGTTGTCTGTTGTAACTCGGCACAGCTCAAAAGAGACGAATTCCACTGGAAATCATAGGAAGCGCCTCTGATCAGTAGAAGGGCCAAAATGTACCGGCAAATTAACCGTAACGAAGTCAATGGAGAAATTTGAACGGAATTCCTCAGACAGAAATTCATCGGCCAAGGGAATTGGACAAAGGACGACATCTGTGGGAGGGTGAAGAAAAGCCAGCCAAAGGAAATCACCGCCGGGTGAACAGCAGCAGCGGACGAACAGCTCCAAAGCGACGGACGCATTGGGCACGAGCAAAAGTTGATCGGAGGGGACGGACTCGCCCAGCAGGTGGCGAATGTGCCGAGAAAGCGCATTCCGAACTCTGAATTTTCGTCATTAGCAGCCAAAAGAGCAAAAATTACATTTCGTAACCCCCCAAAGGGGCGGGTTGAGCCAAAAATTGTTCGGCACCGTTCCAAAAGGAAAGGTCAAATATCTGTAAAGAAAAACAACATTCATTAAAACGCTTTCTAACAGTTCATTTCCCATTTACCTTTCCCGCGAGCATTTCCGTGCACTGATCGATGGGACCGTCACATCGCAAATCGATGCAATCGGTGCGAGTGTCGCCTTTCTGCAAAACGGAAGTGCCGTTTTTGTCGTTGATTGAGTGTTTTCCCTCGGCCATTTTCTGAATTTATGGCACAAATCACAAAAACATTGAACTACAAATGTATAAAAAGTTAATGGTAAATCAATTCAATATTAATTATTATGTTACATACTTCTGCTGATGTGCCTTTAGCGTCGAGCGCAAATGGACAAATTTAGGGGACAAACGAATGAATGGCCTTAACATAATTGGGAGTTTGATTTTGAAAAATGTGGCACTAAACAGCAAAACAGTAATCGAGAAATTTTTCTTAAATTTTCTTTGAAAAATTTTTTTAAGGTTGTTTTTAATTTCTAAGTTTCATTTTTTTATTTTTCGGGGGATGAAGCGATACGGGGGAAAAAGTATTGCACCTTTATTAGTGTGAGCAAAATATTACACAAATTATTTCATATAAAAGGAAAATTTAAAATAAGCAGTTAAAAGCTTCTGCCGGCGAATGTTTGCGCAGTTCGATCGAATCTCTCTCGGCTAACATTCGACCGAAGTTTGGAGATGGCGCGGGTGAGTGAGGAGAGAAAAGGGCAGAGAGAGGGGGGGGGAGAGAGGGGGAGGGGGGGGGGAGAGAGGGGGAGGGGGGCTAAGAAAGTTTTGGGGGAGCGGGGGGGGGGGGCTGAGAAAGTTTAACCCCAGAGAATGTTGAAGAAGAAAACTACGAAAAGCAAAGGCCCAAGGCACCTCTCCACTTTAAAAATAAAAGAAAAATGAGTGAGAGACAGTGAAAAGAGTGGGTGAGTAGGGAAAAAGGGGGGAGGGGTGAAAAGGAAATTGGGACAGAGACGCCAAAAAAGAATTGGAAAATGGCAGTTCATCAGACCAAAGTCGGAATGTGCCGGCATTATTCGTTTTTTCAAAAGGCAGCTGATTTGTGAGGTGAAATTGAGCAATGGTTTCGAATGTGCGCATCGACGAAAATTGAGAGAATGGAAAAGAGCAAAAGGGAGAGGGAAAACCGGAAAGTGATTAGTGAGTGAGGGCAAAAGTTTGATTTTGTTTACAGTCGGTGAATGGGACGACGCCAATCGCATCGATCAGTCCGCTCAATGACAAGGACAGGCAAACGATTGAACAAAGTGCAAACACTCATTCACTAGCAATTAAATCATTAAATTGTTAATTGCCAATTGACGACTTTTAGCCAAAATTTGTAACCAATTCAAAATGTTCCAAAATAAGCATCTTTAGAATTCCATACAAGATTTCCAAATGATATATTAAAGCACTCATTTGTCAGTGACCTTACTTACTTTCTGAGTAGGAAAACTATTTAAATTTCGAAAATTTCTTAAAAACAAAAAATCCATAATTGAATTAAAATGGACTATAAATATTATTTCCAATTGTGATCATTTATGATAATTCGCCTTAAAGCATGTTCGGCAAAATATGTGACCACACGAATGGCTCTTTTTGGTCCAATGGAAAATCATGGCATCCAACAGAGTGACTCTGTGCCGTCGGTGGTCCCTTCCCCGTCAATGCCGAGGTCGTCCAGCAGCTCCTGCGCGTCCTCTGGCCCTTCGTCACCACCAAACATTAAAGTCGCTTCCATTTGGTGTTCAGCAATCATTCCGTAGATGGAGTGGAGCAAACGGCGTGCCAAGTCGGGGCACTGATGGAAGAGGTCGCGGACGGCACTTTCAACGAAGGCACCTTTGGGTGTTTGTTGTTTTTATATGTCAGTGCCGGGAATTCCCGGTCCTCTCGGGTCCCGGAAAACTCAAGAGAAAAATGCAAAATTATTTTCTGAGGTGAACAATAAAAGTCTTCCGGTTGCAACTCACAGTGATCTTCTGATAGTTCGAAATTTTAATTGATCAGTTCGAAATTTTAATTTCTTTTCATATTTTCATATCAGTCGGTCAGTTAATAAAAATTATTTGAATTTTAAAATGAATGAGATTTAAATTTTCAATTTTGAATTAATTTTTTGCTTTAAATTTCAATATCTTTTTTTAATTCTCGGTCCCAATTACTCTACTTCTATGGAAGATACGAGAAGTAAATATTTAGTCCTACCAAAGTATCGGAAGCGGTCACTCTCTGCTGGCCAACCCAACTCCGTCGTTTTGGCCCGCAAGCCGTGCCCCGGGGGCTGTTGGACTGAACTGGTGGTCGCTTTTGCTGTTTCAGCATTTGTCAAGTGAGTGTTAGTGATGGAAGTAAAGTTTGAAGCTGAATTGGTGGAAATGCCGGCTGAGGGAAAATGCCGTTGCTTATTGTGAAGCGAGTGCCGAAATTGCGAAGGGAATGAGCCGAAATTCGAAGTGTGCCGAAGGCCGTCCCAAATTGGGGACAATTGCCTTTGGGGGACATTCCGCTGCTGTGAGACAAACGCTGAACAAAAGCGCAATTGCGAAGAAGGACTAAGCGCGTGAAGAAGACCTCGTTTCACCGGGCCTTGGTCCTCAAAAGTGCCGTTCCGTTTCGTCCTGCGACTGATCGGCTGCGTTCTGTGGCCCTCCCGCCGTTGTGCGGATGAGTGCGTCCCCCCACCCCCCGCCGTCGTCGTCCGTCTTCCGCTGCCCTCTCTCCCCTCCGTCTCCGCTCGTCCCTTTTTCATCAATTGGCACATTTCTTCCCCCCGTTCGTCCATTTTGAGCTGTTCTTCCTCCTCCTCTTCGCCTTGCTCCTCCTTCACCGCCTTCACCAAATTGAGTAGGCCTTCTTCAGCGCTCGGTTGGTTCAGCTCGTCCATCAGTCCAAAATTGCTCAAATTGTCCTCAATGACTCCGTCCTCATCAGCAAACACTTCATTTGCGCTTAATCCAACCCATTAATCCAAGGCTTTTCCGTTTCCGCCTTCACTCGCCTTTCACCGAACGCTTCCCTCCGATTCGCATCCATCGCTTTGCTACCGGCCAAAAAACTCAGCGCGTCAAAAAAACGCCACGGCGGTTTTACGTTGACTTCGCCCATTTGAATGCGGCGGTTCATTTCCTTGAGCCTCTTGTAGAATATATCCTTCAAATTTCGCCATTGTGAAGCCAAATCGTCGACTGAATCGAATAAAATTGCCAAACCAGTTGAATTATTGGCCAAAATGTCAACCCGTAAATCCGTCCTCCAAAAAGTGCTGTCGAATTTGTTCAAATGCAGCCCGACGACAGGCCGAAATTTTGCTTTTGTCCGTTGCGCCTACCGGCAACCAAATTATGTCGAATTGCCTCACCAATTGGATCAGTCGCGCCCGCTGATTCACATTCCATTCGCAACGCCCAAGCGGAGGCATAAAAAACTAAAAACGCAATTTTACCGAAGGAAAAAGCGCACTTTAATTTCCTTAAAATTTGATCACCTTTTAAGCCCAACGAAACTTCTGACAATTAGCGGATTAAACTCGAACAGATTCTTTTCATATTTAGAAGGAATTTGCCATCGCAGTGAAAGCCAAAATAAAGGGAAGTGAAGTGAAAGGGGAGGACTTTGTTAGGCTTTTGCAATGGGCCTTAGGCTGGGCTGAAGGGAGTCGTGGCCTTTGCTTTAGCGTCGTTTCGTCGCTGGGCTTTGTTTGGGGAGGCGAGCGTTTTCGCCGCATTCGCCGTGTCGTCCGTTCTTTCTTTCGTCGTCAGCGTGTGCGGCAGAGATAAACGAATCGATTTGGACAGTGTGCGACAAATGCATACATCTGGCGCCGGCGGGGAGAAGAAATGAGAGGGGAGTGGAGACGGGAATGGAAAGGCCCGGAAGACAAGAGGCAGGGGGGGGGGGCGGCAGAATGAGTGGGGGGGGGGGAGACAAGGAGGAGGGGGGGGGGGAGATCGGGGAGACAAAAAGGAGGGGGGGGAGATGGGAGTGGAGACCCGGGGGAGAGGAGGGGGGGGGGGGGGGGGCAGAATGAGAGGGGAAGATCGGGGAGACAAAGAGGGGTGCCTTATAATAGAGAAGAGAATATTAGCAGCCTTCGCTGCAAAAATCCCTCCTTAATTGTTCATTCTGTCTTTTTTATGCTGTTCTTTAGCTTTTCGGGCACATTATTAGAATAACATAATTAAAATGAACTTTTAACTTTTACCAAATTAATATATTATACGGCAAACACAGTAATTTTTGTTTGGCATTTAATTTGCCATTCTTTTCTTTGGCTCATCATTTTCTGCCGAACCCTCTCGCCGACTGATTGGCAAGTCGTGCCAATAGAGAAGCTCTCTTATCCGCCCAAGGGGTTTGTGTTTCAGATGGGATAAATCGCTGTGTCCCTCCAAGGGGGGGAAAGCGGAAGACAAACGGAGCGGTGGCGCGGAAGGGAGGCGAACTCTGATGCAGTTGCCGAAGGGGAAACTGAATTGGGGGGGGGGGGGGGGTAATGTTAAACTGACGCGGTCAAAGGCAGCCGGGGGGGGCGGGGGGGGGGGAATGGCACGCGGACACGGCCAATGGCACCCTTTGTTTGCCTTGCCAATTTTGCCATTTGCTTTTCATACCCATCCGCCCACCTTCTGCTGCGTTGTTCCAACTGGGCTTGTCCAAATATCATTCAAAGACATCAGCGCTTCGTTTTGTTTAGCCGGTGCCCACAACAAAGTGCCGTCGGAATGCACTGCCAAATTGGCTAATGCCATTGTCGCAAATGCCGCGAAAATGACGCACAAACAAGAAATATTTGCGTTAAAAAGTTGCACCATTCTCATTAAAAATGCACCTAATAAATTGGCTAAATTTTGAAAATTATTAGTTTGCCATTTATTAAAGAATTTAAACGGTTAACCCAAAAACGTTTTTAATAATCCGTGAGATTTGCAAATGGCGGGGGGGGGGGGGGTAAGCAAAAGTAACTATTTTTATGAAACAATTGGACAAAAGACCCCAAGGGATTAATTGGAATGAAATCATCGCATGGCACAGAAAGTGCCATTGCTGGCGATAACCGACGGATTGCCACAACAATTCCCCGGCCAATTGACCGAACTTCGGAGAATGATGCAAAAATAATGAAGCGAAGGGCCCAAAAAGGAAGAAAAATTTTGCATAAATTTTGTGCAATAATACAACAGTTTATTTGTTTTGTTTTGTTTTTTGCATTGAACCCAATGAACGATTCTTTGAAAAACTTAAAACACCAATTTTTCTGAATTTCTGAGTGTGTAACAATGGAATTCCGCCTTTTCTGATTGGCCATCGATTGCATTTGTGCCAATTGGCCAAATTTGTTGTGCTTACAAATTAGTATGTGGAAAATAATGAAATCGGAAGGAGGGAATGGCCTAATTCGCGATGTTTTTGTGAATGAATGTACGGGAAAATTCAAATGTTTTGTTTTATAAAGTGTCGCCTATAGAGTCAGAAGAAAAAAAATCAAATTTTGATATCCAATTATGTTTGAACGTGGACACATTTCTGCATTAAAATGTGTTATTCCATATGTAAAACTAACAAATCCTTTGTTTGGAATTTTGCTTTATGAAAGAGCTGAGAAACATAATGCGGAGGAGAAACGGACCAAAAAATGTGCCAATGGCCAAATTACGGGGGCGGGGGGGGGGGGGGGGCTAAAGATGGCACTTATCAAATTTTGAGAAAGAAGTCGCCGCTTTTGCTTCGTCCTTTCCCATCCATCAGGCGAAGTGCACCTCACTAATTGCCCAATCCAATGAATGGCACTTTTTCGTGCCGTTTCAAATGGCTTTTCTTCTCATTAGCCTAAACCTCAAACAAAAACCTTACCCGGTAAAAACAACAAAATTCGTTTTTAAAAATACCAGAGGGATCATTCAAAATTGGCGAAAGAGTGAAAAAGAACGGAGAAAGAAATTTTTATGACATTTTCGAATTGGAGGACAAATTATGAATATGAATATACATAAAATGGAAGATTGGATTTTGGGAATATGGAAATTGACAAACCAAAATTCGGCAAAGATTGACACTTTCAATTGCATCAAAACGAAAAGTACATTTTTTATTTATGAAGCGAAGAGAGAAGCTAAATGCAAAAAATGGAACCCCAAAAGAGGGGGGGGGGATAAAAGAGGGGGGGGGGGAATAAAAGAGGGGGGGGGGAAAAAAGAGGGGGGGGGATAAAAGAGGGGGGGGGGATAAAAGAGGGGGGGATAAAAAGGGGGGGGGAATAAAAGAGGGGGGGGGGGGAAAAAGGGGGGGGGGGAATAAAAGAGGGGGGGGGGGATAAAAGAGGGGGGATAAAAGAGGGGGGGGGGGGGAATTTCTGAAAATCTCAATTCACAAAATGTGCCATAATAAAGCCAAGCCAATAGCAAGGACAAAAGAGCACTGGAAACGTGCATTTCGTTTCTTCTGATTTTAATTCATTTTACAAAAATTGCGTTCATTTGCGGCGATGGTAATTGCAGCGGCAAATTTGGGCACCGACGTCTAACTTTTGTCCTATTTTTATTCTCTTTAAATCCATCAATTTTATTTCTGGTTCATTTAAGTCTTTTAAACCGAACTTTCGAGAAATGCCAGCGGTGCAAAGTCGAACCCGTAAAATTTAATTATTATTCAAAGCAAAATTTAATATAATTTTGTAAAATTCTCGGATTTCATTTTTCGGGATCGATCCTCTCGGGGTTCAGTCTCATTCTCAGGGCCAAGAAAGGCTTTTGAACATCAAATCGCTTTCCTTACCTCGTCTTCTCTGTATCTTTCTCTCCGTTCTCTCCTCCTTTCCCTCGTCCCTCCTCCCCTATTCCCCTCTCCTCCCGTTTCTCTCTCTCTCTCCGCCCCTCCCCCCCCCCCCCTCCTCTCCTCTCCCTATTCCCCTCTCCTCTCCTTTCTCTCTCTCTCTCTCCCCCCTCTCTTCTCTCCATTCTTCGTCCCCTCCCCCCCCCCCCCCCCATCTTTACGTTTCTTTACACCGACTTCCTCGCTTAACTGAACTCATTTCTCTCATAGTTCCGCTGCTGTTAGCCTTGCTTCTCCTATCCCTTCGTTTTCATCCCATTCACTTTCTTCTTCTTCTTCTGCTGCTTCTTCTCCCCATGGTCCCTCCTCCGATCACTTTTTGACTTCTCTCTTCTTACTAATTAATTGTGGCCAGTTCCATGGATGTTATTCAATTGGCCACCCCCTCTCATTTCCCCTCAAAGGGCCAAATTGAGCGGGTTGGCCTCAACCGTAACAAATTGTTCGTTGCCCTGCGAAATGCGCGTGAGTTGGAGCTTTGGTCAGTGCACTGTTTGGTCCCGTGCTCGTGGAAGTGCCTTTTCTCTTACAATTTCCACGAACTTTTCTATGCTCATTGTGCACTTTCCTCTCAACAAAATGCACTTTTTTCGATGGTCGCAGCATTTTTTGTGCGCTTCGAATTTTGTCGCTTTCAATTTAACCAATTTCAGAAGAAGAACGGCAATTCAGCAGAGGATGGCGGCATCAAAATTCTTCGCTATGATTTAACTTCCGAAAAACTATCCGAATTCGATTTGGACTTCGATTGTGTGGACACTTTCGAGGGAGTCACTCTCGAAAGAGTGGCAATGGGCTGCGGACAGACGGAAAATCGGCTGTTTTTGTACGACCGGACAATGGTTACCGGCGAAATCCCTTTCTGGCAAATTTCGCTCGACTGGACAAAAGTCTGAGTGCCATTGGTTGGCTGGCATTGAACAAACTCCGCCGTTAAGATGACCTTTTCCATCAAATCAGTCCCAATTTTGGATGGTCATCATTTCTGTGCTCATTGCATTCGCTTTCCCGTTGTTTTGGATGGCGACAGAAGAATTATTTTGCGAATTACTGAAGACTTTCAAGTTGTCGTTTATGAAGGAAAAAGTGAACGATGGGAGGAGCTAAAAGCGGACGACGGCACTCAATTGGATGTTCGTTTGTAGTGGTATTCGAGACCGAAAACTTCTCGAGACCAAGACTTAAAAGCCCGCGACTCGATATAAACCAAGACCCAAAAACCGAGACTTATCTTGAGTCGAAACCGAGATTCTGAACATTAGTGTTCTTTCTGCCTCTCTCACAATTTTAATTCGCTTTTAGCTTTCCACAATAACTGTCAGAGGGATTTCCGAAACATTTGGTCACAATTGGCATCGCTTTTCTGCCATCGAGTCCAAGCTGTCTATTTTTGCAGACGAAGACATTTGCGTGTTCAAAGTGTTGTGGAACGGAAAACACCACTTTTACAAATTTAGTGCTTCATTCGAACGGAAAAGTTACAGGTGCGAAGCATAAAAAAGAGATAAGATTGATGTCCGCTTTTCCGGTGTACAATTTCCTACCCCTTGCGTTTGGGATTGGTCAATTGGACCCACAATCCAAAACATGACCCAAAGGTTTGTTCTCAATCCCTCCATTTAGCCTCGAGCATCGTTCATGTGCCAGCTTGGGGAAGCCGCTTGAGACTCTTTGCTTTGTCCATTGTGCCAGCTCAAAAATGGCTTTTTTTAACAAACACTTGGTTGGGTTTGTGTTCACTCAGCCCCCTTCTCTGAGGGAGCTTTGCTTTTGGACGGTGCAGCGACAACTCGCGGAATTTTGCCCTCGGGGGAAAATATGGAGGGGCGGAAGGACGCAAAAAGAAGTGCAAGCGATGTTCAAAATAAGTCAAGACATTCAAATTGTTCAGTGAAAAGGCATGGATGGACCCATAAATCAGGTGTAAACAATGAGGTTTTAACATCAAAGTTCGTTATTTTTTGGTCAAAATCTGTTAATAAATTACACCTAAATAATGTGGCAAAAAATTGAATGGCTAACAATAAACAGTGAATTCGATAGCGCAAATGAAAATCAATTGCGCTTTTTCGTGCTCAAAATTTTAAAAATATTGGTTTCTGACAGAATGTGCTCAGCAATCATCACTTTTTTATTTGGAATAATTTAAAAAAAATATAACTTCCTGACCAGGGATGGCATGGAATTTCGACTTCCTACTTCCGATTTATGACGTTTTTGGGTCAGAACTCCGATTTCCGAAAAATTTTTGGCCCTCGGAATGCCATCCCTGTTCCTGACCTTAAATGAGACTTTCTAAATTTTCTCCTCCTCATCAAGAGCATAAAATGATACAAAGATAGTCCAGTTTTCCAAAAATTATTTTAAAAAATGCTTGAAAATTGAAAAAAAATTTTTGTACGAATCCATGTAAGAAGCGCCTATTGTACGAACTGCCAAGTGTACATACTGTATTAATATCCAAAAGGCAAACGGTGAGTAGACTGTATTTTCTTTTTTTTTGTTTTTTGTAATTTGGCATACCTAACAAAAAATTTTTTTATAAATTTTAAAATCAATTGTCCCGGCAGGGCTCGGTCCAAAAATTGTGACGGGAGTCCCGGAAAAAAGGACCCGGTCCGTCCCGGTCCATTTTCCTGCCTCTAGGGACGATGCTTCTTGTTCAGGTGGGATGATGCTCCTAATTAAGTAAATTCCAAAATTTTAATTGCAAGCAATTAAACTGAGTACCAATTGCAACGTGGATAAAATTAAAATTGAACACAAAAATGTGTAGTTCTGCTGTCAATTAATTACTTCTTTCTAATAGGTAATTCAAATTGCTCAGCTATGGTTTCTTTGTCATTAGCTAACAGTTCAAATGACTCTGTCCGTTCCCATTCAACGCAGCCCATTAAGCTGTTCTGCTTTGACATCACTAATTGGTTAATTGGATCCAAAGTTCACTTTTCAATTTCCGCTTTTACCCTTTCAGGGTAAAGCCTTTGCAGTTTTTCGTCCTCAGTTTGGCCGTCTTTTTCTTTTACCTCATTTACGGGTACATTCAGGTGCTCGCCCTGTCGAACATTCTTTTGGATTTTGCATTTTTAGGAACTCGTTTTTCGGCTGCCCGGCATGAAACCGTTTGGTTGGTATTTGACTTTGGTTCAATTCGCACTTTACGCCGTTCTTTCTTACGCCGAAATGCAATGCACGACGGGTGTTGTTAGAAGGTGATAAATTAATTAAGAAAAATTGAAAATTTGTTTATACTTACAATACCCAATTTAAGTGGTAATAGTTTATTTTGTGCCTTTCAGTGAAGTAATATAATTTTGGTTTTGGCCAATTCCGAACCCACGAGTCCAAACGCTAATGAAAAGTTGATTTTTGAAATTTACTTCTTGAACCGTTCCATGAAAAGGCCACGACTCGGAGGGCCCCCGAGAACATAAAAGGGAGACCTGCAAATAAACAAATTATTTGAAATTAGCCATACCCTTCCGATTTCCTCTGTACTTCGCCAATTTTCCACAGAATCCCTTGGCCCATTTACTTTCAAATCGCCTTTTACACTGTCGCTACGATGGGCCTTTCCAACGCGTCCCTCGGATATCTGTGTGTTTGTTTTCTAATATTATTATTATATGTAAATAGTTAGAAATCTAGCCCAAAAAACTCTAATTCATCTCTGGAACGGTCCATTTTTATTGGTAAAATTCGTCTTTTCGTTTGTGTCGTTTTCTCTTCTGTGAATTCGCAGTTTTATCCATTTAGCAATTACCCAACTCAGGTCATCTTCAAGGTTTGCTGCTTCTCCGTCTTTCTTTCCCTCCCCCCCCCCCCCCCCTCAAAGTGTTGCAAATTAATCCCCGTTTTGGTCGGTGGCATTATTATCCAAGGAAAGCGCTACGGTCCGTTGGACGTCCTTTCAGCCGCTCTTATGAGCCTGGGACTCGTTGTTTTCTCATTGGCTGACAGCAAAGTGTCGCCCAATTTCGACCCCCGCGGCTATGCAATGATTTCACTCGCTTTGGTGGCGGATGCGATTATTGGCAATGTGCAGGAGAAAGCGATGAGGGAATATAATGCATCAAACGACGAAATGGTGAATGGACGGGGATAGGGCGCTGACAAATTGAATAAAGCGAAAAATGACAATTTTTAAGTTTTTTGGGGATTTTCATGCCCTAAAATCGAACCGATAGTCATTTAAAGGCTCGGTTCCGTTCGCAGTTTATGGCTAATGTCCATTTTGATGGTTAAATTGAAGGTGCTGTTCTCCTATTCCATCGGTTTCGCCTATATTTTGGTCGGCCTTTGCCTTTCCGGTCAGATTGGCGAGGCTTTCCTTTTCTTTGCCCAAGTTTGTCTTCTTCGTCCTCCTCTGTACCCCTTCCCCGCCCCTTTAGCGCCCTCTCCAAACTTACGGCTTTTCCGTTTTGATTGGCATCGTCGGCTATTTTGGCGTCAATGTTGTGCTCACAATGGTCAGAACTTCGGGTGCTTTGGTCACCGTTACGGTTTGTAGCCGAACAGAGTCCGACTTTCTTTTCAATTCGTTAATTTAGGTCACCACAATGAGAAAGGCCGTTACCATTGTTTTCTCCTTTTACTTTTTCGCCAAACCCTTCACTTTGGGCTATTTGTGGGGCGGTTTGGTGGTCCTTCTGGCAATTTACCTCAATGTGTACACCAAAAACAAAAAGCAATTTGATGCGAAATTGGCTGAGTGGTGGTCGAATCTCGCGGAGTCAAACAATGGCGAAAAGTTTGCCGCTGAGCGTAAATTATTGTTGCAGGTGTAATTTTGACATAATTGTGGACGACTTAATTTATATTTCATCTTGCCTTCGTCTCTTCTATTTTCCCATTACTTTTTGCTTAAATTATCGCATAATTCATTTTTGAGCATGCACAATTAATTAATCCATTCCCAACTCTTCCACAATTTGATTTCCTTTTCTGTGATACAAAATTATTTTTGATTTTATATAATTGGATTTCATTAATTTATTATTTATTGTAATAAAGGCATAATAAAGAATAATTATTGCATATATATGCGTTTGAATAGCAGTGTTTACAAGTGTCCCGAAACTGGAGATTGACTTTCTGAAGATCAAAAATGTCCTGATTTGCGAGTTTTCAGATTTGTCTCTATTTGAGGGTTGTACAAATTTTAAAAAAATATTTTATGGGTGGGTTCGTAATTATTATGCCACGAATACAAAGCAAAAATGTGCATAAAAATATGCAACTATATTCTTCGTGCTTTTTAGGCTATTTCTAATCCAGAAAAAATGCATGTGATTACAAGCCCTAATATTAATTTTGCACAATAATCCATTAAAAAAATTTCCCTGAGGCGTCTATCGAATACTACGGTTTACCAATTCATTTATATTTTCAAAATTTTAGCTAAAAAACCTCATCCGAATTTTAATATCACTTGAAACTCTTGTGAGAGCAAAGAAATTAGATTGTTCAAAATATGTTTTATATTTTTCCACTTTTAATTCAGTCTTCGCCACCTTATCCATCCAAAGAGTTTTTCCCACGAATGGGCCAAATTTGTTCGAATTAATAATTCGGGTGAAAATTGAGAAGAGGTCAGAGTGACAAAGGTGACTGACTGCTTGGAGAAAGTCAAAGCAGGGGGTGAAAAGGCTTTTCCTTTGTGTCTATTTGTCCAAAAAATCCCTCGGGGGCATTGTTTCTCCCCCCCCCCCCCCTCCGCTCTCCGCCCATTCTCGACTTCCCTTCAGTGTGTTCTTCCCATTCTCGGCCTGTGCTTCTTGAAATGCCATTCTTTCTTCCCTTTGCCTTCATTTTCACACTTTTCCTCCTATTTCTCCCTTTTTTCGCTATTAAATGCTTTAACTGTCGAACAACTGATGATGCTTCTTCCCTTAAGTGCGTTTCCACAATTTCCGCCCGTATTTCCCCCCCCCCCCCTTCTCAAAAGATGCGCTTCCCATTGTGAGGGCGACCTTTGTGCTTTATGGAAATACCGCGAAATGTCCACCGATTTGCTTGTCCAGGGCTGTCTCAGTGGTGCCGACTTTCGCTCTCCGTCCTCCCGCCTCAAAATGGGCTGTCGTCGCAATGGGGCTGGTGCCCAGCTTTGTTTGTGCCGGTTCATTCATTGCTTTCCGGCGCACCCTTTTCCTCCTCAATCGAAGGAATGTTTCGTTGTGTAACGCAAACATTCGGCACGGACAATCGTCCGCTGAAACGAATGGAGACGATATGGCACAGCAGCGGCAGCAATTGATGATGCCGGCGGACATTCAATGCCATTCCCACACTTGGGCCTCTTTCTTCACGCGCCGACTCATCCGCCCTCCCCTCCACGGCTGCCAATCAGACCTTTGCTTTTTCACCGAAACCAACGTACAGTTCTTGTCCAATCATTTGGATTTTCTCCGTTAGATCAGTCGCCTTTCTCTCGACGGTCCGTTGGGAGGGCACCGGCGCATCGATTCATCCGTCTCCCAAAGTTGCGGCCCCCAGCGCGAATTCAACTTCGACCTTTTGCTGGGCCCTCTATGGCCCGGCAATGGGCTCCACAGCGACGCGTGTTATCAGTTGGAAGACGGACGCGGCACCAATTTGGGCTGTTCCTGTTCGAATGTTCGTGCGGGCCAATTAAATCCATCGCAGTGATTCCCTTTGCTTGTGTAGAATGGCTGCAACCGGCTGATTCCATACCCCATCGACTTGTCTCGAAAAAGGGTCAAATGCCATTTGGACGGTCCATTATTCGCCCCTTCCCGTGCCGACTTTTGTCTTGGACATTTCTGTTTTACTCAAAGAATGCCCGTCCCCGACTCTGATGGACAATGGGCGGTGAGCAGCGGATGTTTGAGCAGCAATGAATCGGCGGCGAGGACGAGCCTAAAAGTGTCTTGGCCAATCTTTGAATTGTTGTTTTAATCCCACCCAAAGATTGGCTACCGAAACATTTTGGGCGTGGAGCAATGGCTTTGCGGGAAGGACTTTTGCAATTCGAATATCGGAGGAGGAGAGGGAGAGGGAGCAAATGATTGGGGCGGAAGGGAGAAAGGGCGGGGACAGACGGACAAAGATACACCGAAACATAAGGGAAAGGACAGAGGAGGGGAGGGACAGAAAGAGGGCGAAAAGAACGGACGCGGAGAGGAAAGCAGCGCTAGGCGGAGGACACGCGGATGGCATTGGCCGACGCACTTTTGTTGGGCCATTTCGGCACTTTATTTCCTTTTCCCTTTTGTACACTTCCATTAATAAAAACTCGATTATAAACATTCAATTTTAAACGTTTTCCTTTGGAAATGACTTCTGGACTTGGTTTTTTTCTGATCAGTCGCATTTCGGTCCAAAAATTTGTCAAAGAAGCGACTCCTTTCCCATATTCCCTTCCCACCTAATTATGTTTAACATCCCATTAATTACGCACTTTAACGTTTCCATGCCGACTTCATTCGCTTTTATTGTCCAAATGGTCTTTTCGGTGAACTGTCCTCCGTATGCTTTCATTTAATTAATAATTTCGTTTCACTTTGCTTTTGCTTTCTATTAACTCACTTAAATGAATTGTTCGAAATAAAAATTGCCAAAATTTTAAAATATTTCCATCGAATTTCGGCACAATGAAAACCTACGGGAAGCACCAAGTGCCAATGTTTGATGGGGAGGAGAAGGAAGAGAAGAAAGTTGGAACAGAACGAACGGAAGGCAAAGGAACTCGCTTGTCGCAACAGAAGGACGAATATTTGGAGCAAAAAAGGTGAAGGAAAAGCAAACCCACGCCATTTGAGTCCCTTCCCCCCCCCCCCTCCGTTAAGTGCGTCGGCTCTGATCAAAGTCGCCCCATCGGACTTTCCGATCGCCCAAAGGGTCTCTTCGCTTAGGTCTAACGGCGTCAAATTAAAAACACATCCGACCATCGCTCTTCTCAACGGCACAAACAATGAACAGAACATTCGCAAAAGCGCTTCGACCCCTTCGCTTCAGACAAAGCCTCTCCAAGGAAAGGAAGATCGGCTGCAGCTGAGAAGCGAATTCGACCGGACTGTGCCCAATGCCGCACAAATGCTTTTAGCGGCACGGGAACGAGAAAAGCAAATGGCAATGGCATCTCCAAGAAATGTTGGCACGCGACTGCCACCGCTTCGAATTGAAATGGAAGAGTGTAAGAAAGGAGAGGATGGAGGGCAGGGAATGATCGCAACGGTGGCGACACGGCCTTTGCCGCAACTGCAGCCGCTGAAGCAGTGCCAAGTCGGAGAATACCGGGCAGGGGGAGGAAACCAGGCTCATTAGTCATTCAATTTCAGAATGCCATTGAAAATTCGGCACTTGCTCAGCCCGTTCCTCCCCCACCATACAATGCCACTGAGTTTTTGCCCAATTCATCCCCAATCACTACAAACATTTCCAATGTGCCGTCCAACCAATGCCTTGGCAATCTTCAAAATTTCCCCCGGCGGCGTCCTTCTTCGGCCGATGCAATTGTGACGAATGTTCACAAGCCGCTCCCAGCCATTTCGGCGCAAATTGGGCCCAAAAGTGGTCTAATATATCGAGTTTTACGCTTAGCCCTTGCTTTTAGGGTACGCAATGCTTTCCCGTGGCGGATACTTCGTAAAGCGACGCGCAAATCGCTTTTTGTGCACGACGAAGGTGAAATGTGCGCTTGTCGGCGGCTTCTTCTCCGTGCCCGTGCTGGTGTTCGCGCTGATGCTGCTTCTCTCCTCCGATGGCTTTTCCCCCCATTCCGCCGAAGTCTCTTCGCCCTCTTCGGTCGCCGCTTCTTCCACCGCCGCTTCTGCTCCAATTTCGCCAGTCTCCGCTCCTTCCGATGTTAACATCGTCGGAGGTGCCATTTTTCAGCCGATTTCCATGCAAAATGCGTCAGGAGATAACAAAATGATGACATTATGAAAAGAGAAGGGCAATTAGGCATAAACTAGATTCAAAAGATGATTGAAAAAGAAAATTAATCTTTTTCTTTTTTGGTAATTTTCTTTTTTTTTTGATTTGGTTCATACATGAAAGGGGGGGGGGTCGACCCTCCCCCCCCCCCCCCCCTCCTTCGCCCGCAAAGGGCCCAAAATGGGGGGGGGACCCCTTCGCATCGAAGGGGGGCCGGTGTAAAAGAGGTGGGGGGGGGTGGGCGTGGCTAAGGGGTAAAGAGGGAAATTTCTTAAAAATTGGCTATTTTCTTAACAAAATTCATTAAAAATTCTTAAAGTTTTTCCCCAGCATCGCATATCGGCACCGCCGGCCCCCCCAAAAAAACTTAGTTTTTTTTTTCTTAAAAAATTAGCCCAAAATCTCAAAATTAGGTCATTTTTTCGACAAAATCTGCTAACAATAGCATTAAAATTACAAAAATTTTTCCCGGCGGCGCCAAAAAGTTTTTTAAAAGAGCGCGCCGCAAAAAAAGTGCTTTTGAAAAGCAAAAGCAAAAAAAAAAAAAGTATTGGCACGCCGTTCAAATAAATGACAATTACACAGTGTTATTTTTCTTCGTCACTTCATCCAATCGCTTTCGCATGTAATTAGCGTCGTGCACTCTCTGACAATGGACGGAGAGTTTGTCGAAATCGGAATCACGGGTCAGTCGACGCATTTCATCCGCAATTCGAATGTTCAGACGCTGACAAAGACAATTCATCACTTTGAGACATAACCCGATAATTCATCACCATTTTTCGGCATTACCCCCCCCCCCCCCCTAAATAATTGATGGGCATAAGTGATGCTAAGACTGAAATTCTGATTTTTAAGCTAATCAGTTCCAATTTGAGTCCCAAAAAGCCCTTCTTCCCCCCCCCCCTTTCCCCATTTTCCTTACAATTATTGTGTCCTTTGCCTTTGGACATCCGTTGGCCAATTGCTGCACATAACAAAGCGTCGAGCATTCAACATTCCTACCGAATTTTGCTTATTTTCGTCCCTCCCCCCCCTCCAAATTCTCCCACTTGCACAGCATTTTCTGCCGTTCTTCTTTGGCGTTTTGCTTTTCCGCCGTTTCTTTTGGTGCGCATCGCTCGCGACAAACTTCAAAAATTCCCTTAATTAATCGCCATTTTTGTTGTCCCTTCGCTTACCAACGTCAGCCTTAAAAGCGGCTTCCTTAAGACACGGCAAATGCTCTTCGAGTTCTAAAATTGGGGGATGGGCTTTGGCGTCCTTTGAAATACCGAATTGGAAATGCCTTCTTCAAAGTCGACGCAATGCATTCGGTAAAAAGTCGTAAATTGGAAGAAAGCACCACGGTCTTCGCTCTGATCAGAAGGGGACCCATCACAAATGAGCTAATGGTTCATTCTTCAGCTCCTCTTTCCAGTACCTTACAGCTCTGAGCACAATTGGCTGACCATTCGAGCTTCTCACAGACCTAAAGTGCCATTGTGGCCGGCATCACTCGCCAAACTTACGGCTTCGTAATGGCGGTACATAAAAGAGACAGTTTTCTCGAGTTGTGTCATCGGCTCGAGACAGTGCTTAAGGCAATGTGACACGGGCGAATCAGCTGCGAATTTCAACAAAAAAACCTTTTTATGGCGCGAGGGAAGAATAAATTAAAATATGACCTTGCTGCTGTTTTTGTTGTTGTTTTTGTGCGGTTGCAAAAGGCCATAAAATTGGTATTAAGAAAAGGGACAAAACAATGGGAAACGATGGCATTTTGGGGAATGTTTGCACTTTTCGTACAACGAAAGGAAAGTGATCGAAAGTGATCGGAGAAGTGGGAAGGCTTTCTCTGTGCGCCGTCTGTCCGATTAGCCGCCGCTCGGTGATCCCTCCTCCCCCTCCGCTCTCCCACGCCATGTTCCGGAATCGCGAAATAACATTTGGGTCACTCACTCACTCAATCCCCCGGCGGGGAAAGGGAGGGAAATGGCGACGAATGGAAAACGAAACGAAACGAAACGACCGCTTAAGCTGAATTCTCAAATCAACGCTATTCTAGGAAAATTCGAACATTGATCAAAATGAAGTTATGACTTGTTGGAATTGATTGATCACTGATTAAAATCGTTCGGCTTTTATTTGTTTTTTGTTTGCTTACGGAAACAATGAAAGTGTACAGTTTATCTTTTACATTGCCCGTGTAAAAGGCCATTCGAATGGAATAAATTTTGGGTTGCATGGAAAAGCATTAAAAATAAAATGGCGAGAGAATTAATGGGCGATGATAAGAGGGGAACTGATGAGAGGAGGGAATTATAATTGTGATATCGTTTCACTTCTAATGGGCTGGCCAACCCAACTCACCGCCTTTGCACTCAGTCCGACGGGGGGCGGGGGCGGGGGGGGGGCGGGCGGCGGTGGGACCGTTTCGTCGTTTCGTCAGTTTCGTCCGTTTGGTCCCTCGAGAGTCACTCGTCACTCACTCTCGCCCCTCCTAAAGTCCCACCTTCATTAGCTTCACATTGCTCTCTTTTTGGCTTTTGGTCTTCCTATTGCATAATTATGCAGTGCCTTCGTCCTTTTCACTTCTTTTTGTATGGTCCTAAATGCTTCATTTCTGAGCCAACTCACAAATGTGTAAATTCAGTCACCCCTTCGTCCCTTCGCTGCTTCACCTCTCCGCCCTCTTGGCCAAATGATTAATGCCAAGTGAGCCCCTCGGGGGGGGGGGGGGCTTCGTTTGACAAATCGATGGGCAGCGTTAAATACATTTTTGCTGCTCACTCAACTCACTTTCCTTTTCCTAGGCAGTGACTAATACAGCAGCAGAGGGATTAATTAGCACATTCATTCAGCCGACAAATTATACAACCGTTTGTGAGATATTTCAACTTGAGGATTTATTTTTTGTTCTTCTTCCAATTCGGCTTTTCCTCCGCTTTGGCTTTTCCTCGGTTGTCTTCGAATTGGCCAATGATTCGTTCACTTGTCCATTTGCATTTTCTGTCTTTGTTAAGTGGTGTTTATTTCCAATTACTTCCCATTTTATTTTTATGCTTTTAACTGCCCTTTATAGGCTTTTAGTTTTTCTCCCCTCTCTTTCTCTAATTTTCTCTCTGCAAATGGCACTTGGCCTGTTAGCCAACCGATTTGGGCTTTTGGGTGCCTTTGTCGGCAAATACGCCATTTCGTCTGTGCTCATCACTTTGGCACTGCTAATGCCATCGCTAATCACCGCCTTTTTTTGGGTTAAATTTGAAGTTGGGCTCGACGAAGGCTTTGTTCCAGAAAACGCACCTTCGAGGAGAGAAATCAGCGCACAGAAGGAATTTTTTGGAGAGACAGTAACAAAAATTAAAAAAAGAATGAGAATTCTAGTAATTTTATGCACACATAGAACCGGTCAAAAGAATGGTATATGGCACTGATCGGAGTGGCCAAGGCGCCCGAGGGGAATATGCTCCAAGCGGACCATTTCGGGGAACTCAGTGCATTCTATGATCGGGTCACTCAACACACTGTGATCCGTGGACCTCGGGGTTAACCATCAGCGAACGCCGTAAAATTTGGAAATGCCTTTAGGGAATTTCACCTACGCTCAAATATGTGCCCCCCTCTGCGAAATAAATGACCAACTCCAAAAATTGATGGTAAGTACATAGTCAGTGGTGTTTTGTATTCGCTGGTCCCCAAGGACAATGTTTGGCTGAAAATGCTTGGCCAAGTGCAAATGCGATATCCGGTAAGTCGCGTGTTCGGCTACGACGTGAACATTGGCAAGGTGAGCACTTCTCAAGAACAGGCGGAAGAACATTGGCATTTGTCTAAACAGCACGTGTTCGATCGGACGGTGGACGAAAATGGCGAACTGATCGGGGCCAAATTCGTTGCTTTTTACTTCGCATCTTTTAGCCGTGAAGAGCACAGAGAAAAGGAATTGGAAGTGTTCGAACAAACGGTAGAAAGGTGGGCAAATTGTGCGAAGGTAGGAAAAAGCCTTTGCTAATTGGTAAGGGAAGCGGAAAAGCACAATGCGCGAAAGGACAGGCGGGTGGAGTTAATCGCGCACGGGTCCAACACAGTGGCCAAGGAAATGGCCAGAGGGGTACTCAACGCCGCAACAAATAAACTCATCGGTGTGCCATTGTCACCCTTTCCCAGGACGTAGTCATCCCTTGGTCAGGTTTGGCTCTGTCTGTGCTCTCCTACTTGGCCCTGCACACTTTTGCCGGTTGGTTCTGTGACGGTGCCCTCGGGCGTCGCTTTCTGCTCGCCCTTCTCTCGCTGTGTTTGCCCGTGCTGTCTCTGCTCGCTTCCGTCGGCTTTATCTCCGTCCTCGGCTTGTCTGTCAGCTTCATCTTTTTCACCTCGCCCCTCCTCCTTTTCTCCTTTCTCCTAAGTCTTTTCTCTTCTCTTTCTCTCCCACTATCTCAATTTGCCCAATCTCTCTTCAGTTGCCAATGTCACTTTTCAATTTACGTCCGCGTGGTGCCGCCTTCTCAACGAGTCGCGACGTAAACATTTCAGTGCAAGTGAGCGGTTGGCGAGTACCTTTGATCAGGTCGGTTAATTGCTGATCAGTCGCTGTGCCTTTTTCCCTTCTCCACCCCTCCCCATTTTCAGATCGGTACTTCGTTTCTCAGTGTCCATCTTCCGCCCATTTTCGCCTTTCTCCTCCTCTTCTGTTTTCTGCCTGCTCATAATTATCGCATTCTCGCCCTTTTTCTGGCATTTCTGCACATAAATTCGGCGCTTCTCCAAGTCCGATCAAAATTAGCCATTTGATCATTCCTTTCTTTAGGTCTTTCTATTCGGCCCCTTTCTCGCTTTGCTTTGTCATCGAAATTCCGCTCATTTTCGATTCGAAAATGGCAATTCGAATGCTCCAATGGGCTTAAGTCCGAAGGAAGAATTGGTGAAAAGCCCAACGATCAGCAAAGAATTGTCAAATGTTGAGCCGAAAACGAAGTTAGGCAAAGAGCCGATCCGCGATTTGGGCACAAATGGAATTGGGAGAGAAAAAGGACAGCAGAAGAAAGGAGGGAGCCGAAACGCCAAACGGACACTTCGCCAATGTTTTGCATGTAAAGCGAGCCGTAAGGGGACACTTTAAATAGAGAGGAACCGAACGACTGATCGGATCATTTACCTTCCGGCCGTCTGATCAGTGACAAAACCACTTTCTCTTTCGTTCTTCAGACCCTCTCGGCGTCTTTCTGTCGTCCCTCCCGGGCAAATGCGTGGTCCTTTGTTCTTCCGCGCTTCTCCTTTGGCTGTCTTTGGCCCGCGGCGTCCCTCTTTTGTCCAATGGCATGGATTACCGTCGCCTTTTGCCCGACGATTCGGCGGCTCTTCGCGGCTTTGATCTTATGGACGCAGTTTTGTCTATTTTCTTTGAATTTGGTAATTTGTCATTCACAGATTTGGATGGATTTTCTCCAAATTCTTTACATAATTCGTCGACCACCAAACTTTGAAGATGCAGAGCAATTTTCGAAATTTAAAGTCAGAATTGGCTATCCATTTGCTTTAATCAGTTGTTGGTGCCCGTTAAGGAGTTCCTTTCGGATGCCACTTCCATGCCGCAGGCAATTGCCCCCCGGGCCCATCAGTCTTGGCTTTTTGATTACTTTCGCGATCAGCTCGGCTCCGACCTTTTCACGCAGCTTTCTTCTTCCCAACGTTCCTTCGAAAGTGGCGTCAACATGACCAAATTCGGCTCTTTCATCAACGGATTTCCTTACCGGGCCTGGCGCAGCGGTGTCCATTTCACTCTCCGCGAAGGGTTGCCAAAAAATACGGGGGGGGGGGGGGGGCACGGGAAGTCGATCGTTTAATAATTAGGCAACGCTCGCCTTCAATCGAGCAAATGGTTGTACTGATCGCCTACAACGGCACCCGGGGACTGGTTGGCAAGCGCAGTTTGATCAGCCAATGCCGTGCCGTGGCCAAACGTTTTCCCGGTTTTCTGATCTCCGTTTTCGACACGGACTCACGAACAGCGTAAATTTTACTGATGTCAAAATAAGTAAGACTTCTAATTGAATTTAAGGGATATTATGAACACAATTGAGCCTTTCGTTTGGAGGTAAGCGAACATCGCCCCTCTCAAACTCTGCCAAATTTTTTGGCAGTATTATGTCTGGGGGCGGTGGGTGCAGTTCATTTGGCAAATGATCTACACTCACCCCAGAAACACAAGCATTTTCCCCCGTCCTCCGTGCCAATCACCGCCCTCCTCCGTCCTTTGGCACTTTTGTCTTTGTCCCACCCCTTTCCCTTTTTCAGGTCGCTTTTCGCCCTCGTCGGCTCCGCTTTTATCGTCTCTATGCTCGTTTTCCATCATTTTTTCTACTCATTTCTCTACGCTTTTTCTTCAGCTTTCGTCTTCATCAGTTCGCTTTTGGTACTTTTTACCTTTCGGTCTCCGCTTCTCAGATTTGTTCGGCATCGGTCACTTCCTCGGCTTTCAATTCGATTTGTTGACCGCCCCCTCGGCAATTTTGACCGGTGTTTTCAGTGTGCACATTGGGGCACACTTTTTGGCCGAATACGTCGCCAATTGGGCAAAGGAGGACCGCCTTCAACGGTCGCTGAACTGTTCACTACAAATTGTTGTCACAGTATGCAAAGTTTGGGCATTTTAGCCCCAACAATTGAGCGGTTTCGATAGGCGCCCCCCGGGGAATAATTTTGTAAATAAATATGTTTTTTGCCTTGGCTTTTCTTGGCCGTGCCTTACCTTTGGGCCTTGGCCTTGCACTTTTTCAGGTCGCTCTTCTCTGTGTTTTGGCCGTTTTGCCTTCCTTTGTCCTTGGCCATGTGCCCTTTTTCGTCCTTTCCGCTCGTCTCTTTTTGCTCGGCCTTTCTTTGGCCGTTTGGCTCTGTGCCTTCCTTCTTCCCACTTTGGCATCGTTTGCTCCTATGAATTGACTTCCAAATTGATTGATCGAAGATTCACTTTGCCATAAATTTCAATTTTGTAATGTATTTTTTATTTTATTTTTTTGTTTGTTTTTGGCGTTTCGTTTTTCTTTTTCTCTTTGTCGTGCCGTTTCCTTACAATGTGCCTTCTTTTTATTTGTTTTTTTGATCTCTTCCGTTTGTTTTTTCTTTTGCCTTTACCGCAAAAATATTTTCGTTGATAAAATGCAAAAGCAAATTGGCGTGTTGTTGGTGAACTCAGAATTAAAATGAAAAAAAAAACATGAAAAATTAAAACATCGCAAGAAAAAACAAAATAAAAAAGGGATAAATGATCATAGAAGGATTTGGATCACAAATAATCCATTTAAATAAATCACGAAAATTATTAGCAATTTCGCCGAATCTATCGCTTCCCCCTTCACTCCCCCCCCATTTATTCCTCCCCCACCTCTTTCTCCTCTCCCCTCCCCCTCCCATCCGTCGATTCCAACGTTATCCTTCAACTGTCAGCAGTACAACTCCAACATCACTGCCAATTTCGCTTCATTTGATATGTAAATCCGTCTCCTTTATGTTTCCCCCCCCCCAAGTTCAAACTTTCCAACAGCGCCCACCGAAACTGTCAACATTTTCAGCTTCCCTTCGACTTTTCAGACTCATTAGACAACAAAATCCTCCAAATTTAGGTTTCGACTTCTCGTTTTGTACCATCACTTAATTCTTTTAAATTCAAAGCAAAACAAAAAATGATTAATGGCACGCCATTAAGCGGAATTTTGAAAAAGACCGATCGCCAATATAGCTATGAAAACACAGTGGTGAGAAAGGAATGGGCAAAGAATGCGAAGGGCGTGTGATCAGTTAAAGAAGAGAAATTGAGACAAAAAGACGGGGGGGGGGGCAATGGCGAAGGAATGAGACGATGGGAACAACGAACAATGGAGGGGCAATAATTGGCACATTTATTTGATTGGGGAGGGGCAAGGAAGAGCCAAAAGCATTGGCAATGAATGGCATTCTCACCAATGTGTACCCACCAAACAAAAGTTGGGCCGGTACCGATTGGAAGCGACTGATGGGACGGAGGAAGGGCGCCAAAGGGTGGCCTTTTGCGAGTCGGCACTTCTGACAGACGCGGAAGAGTGCAGCGAAAAAACGCCGAACATTGCCAATTTGCGGAGGAAAAGCGTACGGTTTCGAGACTCAGAAGGAACTCACAAAGAAACGGCGGAAGAGGCGGAGGAGGAACAGAAACAACGGGAGAAGAACAGCGCAGGAGCACGCTGCTTGAGGGGACTGAGGCCGAAAGAGTGCATGGGAAAGGCACGCAAATTGGCCCACGGCATACGCAATGGTTGGTCAGGCGGGGCGGGAGCACAGACTGATCAATGGCCGATTGATCGGTTGGAATTTAGCGTTTTCGTACAAATCCATCCGTCTGCTGGTAAAGGTCCATTGGCCAACTGAACTTCTCCCTCTGCCTCTGTTCAGCTTATCGACTGGCTTTTCCTGGCCATTCTCGGCATTGGAATGGCCATGACTTCAATGTTCATGGACAATCTCATCGAATTTCTCCAAACTTGTACCATTATGCCATATTTACCCCCCCCCCCCCAACTCGTTTCGTTTCCTCGCAGTTCAATTCTTTTTGATGAGTGTCAGCGGTGAGTCGGGCAACTCCTTCTTGGACTATATTGGCACTTACCTGTCCTGGCTCTGCTACACCGAACTTTTGGTGGTCATTTCCGCCGTTTTTGTCCATTACGTCGCCCCTCAGGCGGTCGGTTAGTCTTTTGCCCCCCCCCCCACTTTCTTTCTTTCACTTTTCTAAGGTTCCGGCATCCCCGAAATGAAGACAATCCTTCGCGGGGTCATCCTCAAGGATTACCTCACCGTCCGCACTTTGTTCTCCAAAATTGTCGGGCTCACCTTCTCCCTTGGCTCTGGCATTCCCATTGGCAAAATGGTTTTTCTGTTCCGTTAATCGCTTCTCTCCGATCATTCTGATCGGCGCTTCTCAACCCAAAGGGTCCATTTGTTCACGTTGCCGCAACTGCAGCGAATTTGCTGTCCAATTTGGCCGCACGTTTCGATGGCGCCTACGGCAACGAGTGCCGTAAGTCCGAAATGCTCGCCGCTGCCTGTGCCACTGGCGTCGCGTGTACTTTCAGTGCTCCAATCGGAGGTTGTCCCTTTGAAACGTGCCAACATTGGCTAATCCCTTCCCCAGGGGTTCTCTTCTCCATCGAAGTCACCACAATGTATTTTTCCGTCCGCAATTATTGGCGTGGCTTTTTTGCCGCCGCATGCGGCGCTACAGTTTTCAGGTGAAGAAAAGGCGCGTAATGTGTGCAATTAGCCCTCACTCCGACAGATGGCTTCGCGTGGTCGCTTTCGGCAGCGAAGGTTCCTTCCGTGGGCTTCCGGACAATTCGTTTGTAGAAGATCGGTCAGTGGACAATCGGTCAGCAAATTTGCGATTAAAAATGCCAGATTTAAAAATTTCTTGGGATATCACAGGAACAAATATTTTCGAAAAAATTTTAACTAATTTTATAAAAAATAATATTCTGACGGATTGTCCACTGATGGATTGTCCATTATTCTGAATTGTCCTTCACTAACTGACGAATGTCTAGTGATGGATTGTCCCTGACGAATTGTCTGGACACCCTTCCGTGCCCTTTCTTCTTTCTCAGTTTTTCCTTTCAGTGACCCTCGTCGCCTTTTATCAGACTCATTTTCCTGAGGACGCTTTTGAGCCCGAAGAGTTGCCCTTCTTCGCTTTGATTGGGTTCTTTCCCTTACGTCCTAATTAGCTGCTCTTCTCTCCTTTAAATAGCGTTTTTTGCGGCTTCATCGGGGCCGGCTTTATCTTCTTCTACCGTAATGTCGTGATGTTCCTTCGTCAGAACAGTTTCATCAGGCGAAATATTCAGAAAAAGTAAACAAAAGCATAAATTCATTGATAATGTCCTACTGTATTCAGCTGGTTACTGTATCCGGTAGTCATTGCTTTTTTGGTGGGTGTACCATTTGCTTATTTATACAGCACAGTGTTTGCTTTTGCAGGTGGCCTCTCTCACTTACCCACGGGGGTACGGCCGTTTCCTCTCCGGACGAGTGAGTCTCCCATTCAGTCCCATTTTTAATGGCCCCTCAATTAGTACAAATTCACTCGCACTGTGCTCGACTTCTTCTCCAATTGCACATGGTCTAAAGGTGTCCATCACTCCGTTTTGGCCCCCCACGGATGTCCTTCCGAACTTCTTGGCACATGGACAAACCACGAGGGATACGGCCCTTATAATGTGTTTTTGGTGCTCTCTCTGTTCACCTTCACTTTCGTTTGTCCTCTGTTTCTCTGCCACTCTCTCCCTTTCCCTCTCTCTCTCAGCTCGTTCTCTCCGCTCTTTGCAACACAATGCCAATTCCCTGCGGCATGTTTATGCCATTGTTTGTCGTCGGTGCCGCCTTTGGCCGACTGATGGGTGAAATTGTCAGTTCGATGTTTCCTGATGGAATTACGGATGGAACTGATCAGGTCCCTTCCCTTGCAAAAGCAAATGGCCAATTAATCGCCCATTTAGCCAATCTTTCCCGGAATTTACGCGGTCGTCGGTGCCGCCGCGCTCACCGGCGCTGTCACTCATTCCGTTTCGGTTTTAATTGTCCGCCCCAATTTTCAGTTGCTTTTCTCTTTTTCGGTTGCGATGATTTGTTGTGAAATCACTGGCCAGTTGATCTATATAATCCCGCTGATGATTGCTGTGATCATTGCCAATGCAATCTGTGCTTACTTTCAGCCCTCTCTTTACGACGTTATGATCGGCATCAAAAATTTGCCGTATCTCCCGGACATTCCGCCGTCAAATGCCGAGTTGGCCATTCAAAACAGCAGAAAAAGAGTGCAAATTGAATTCGAATTTGAAGGGTTCATCATTGTACGGCCGAGAATATAATGGTCTCTAAAGTCCGATTTCTGTGCCGGCTGACTCAGTTTAAAGAAATTCGCTCATTGCTCATCGAAATGCCCAAACTCCGTTCTTTCCCCGTCGTCGATGATCCCAGTGAGTTTTTAGGAAAAGCGGACGGAATGAGAGAAACTTTTGGATATGTTCAGCTTCGATGATGCTGCTCGGTTCCATCTCACGAAGGACAATGGTCGAATTGCTGAAAGTACAAATCGGAGACGAGGCGAGGAAAAGCGAAGCGGAAAAACGCATAAAAAGGGCAATCGAAACGATCGACAGACACTTCCGAGAAGCGCAATTGGAAATGATCGGAGTAAGCACACTTTTGGGGAGGGATAAAGCAACACAATTCAGCAACAGCGGCAGGGAAAAAGCGGCAAAAAAAGGGAGCGGAAAAGAGACGCGGAAGCGGACGATGGGAAAGACGCGGATGGAAAGGACGCGGAAGCGAGGGAAAAGCCAAGCCGCGGGAAGAGGAAAAAGGGAATAATGGGACGATCTTCGGCATCGGACACGGAAATGGCCAAAATGCTGGCAGGGCAAGGAGCAGACAAAGCCACGCAAAGAGAGGGTATCAGCAAAAAGCATTCATTACCCAACCATCGGCAAGTGTTCCCCGTGGAAGAGGCGAAGAGAGCAAAAGAAGCGAGAGAAAGCAGCAGGTGAGAGAGAAAGAGGAGAGAGAGAAGAGAGAGAGAAAGAGAGAGGAGAGAGAGAGAGGCGGGGGAGAGATAAAGGTGAGAGAGAGAGAGAGAGAGAGAGGGACAAAGGGGAAGAGATAAAGGTGAGAGAGAGAGAGGGACAAAGGGGAAGAGATAAAGGGGGATTATGGACCGTGGTTGGTCGATAGACGAAAAGTGCAAAATTTGTTAAATTTTTGACGAAATCAACTCATAACTTTTCTTAGACGTAACCAAATTGCACAATCTTGGTATCATACGATAGAGCTTGAATTGCGTTATTAGCTTGCTAAATTTCAAAATTTTTTTATTGAGTTTTTCAAAAGTTCAAGCTAAAAAACTGGAAAAATTGTCATAACTTTTGAAAACTTAATAAAATTTTTGAAATTTAGCAAGCTAATAACGCAATTCAAGGTCTATCGTATGATATCAAGATTGTGAAATTTGGTTACGTCTAAGAAAAGTTATGAGTTGATTTCGTCAAAATTAGCAAATTTTGCACTTTTCGTCGATTGACATAGCACCATTATGGACAATGAAAAGGGGAGAAAGAAGGAAGGGAGTGAAATAGTGGGGGTAGGGAAGGAAAAGCGGAAATTGTGACAGATTCGTCGTGGAACCCGCACCATCAGTGCCGAAACGACGCTGCTTGTCGAGTGCGGTCGGCCCAATGTTAGGGGCGACTCGGAACAGAAGGAACGCCATGGCCTCGTCGTCTGCGATTGAGACGAAAATGGACGAAGAGAGAGAAGGCAAAGAAAATAAGAAAAGAAAAAAGGGAGGGTGAAATCACAAGCACTGATTGATTCAGAATGCCAAAATCGACCAGAAAACGCGAAAAAATCGTCGTGTCCCGAGTTGGCAAGCCCAATTTGGGGCTCCTTGGAACACCAAGCGCCAATAACGAGTCAGTCCGTTTAGCAAATTGAAATGGCATTTAAAAAGCAAAAAATAGGGAATTTGGCGGAATATGTTCGGACAGCGAAGAAAAGACTGCGAATGGTCCATTTGCGACACAAAGAAACGGAGGAAAGGGCGGACTACGATTTAACGGAGGACGAAGTGATTAGGGGAAAATGAGAAGAAAGCAATTGGGGAAGGGAAAGCAAAAAGCGAAGAGAAAATTGAATAAATCCCTTGGGAAAGAAAAAGCACCGAATGTTAAGCGAAGCGAATGGGAAGCGGCACAATTCGAACATCAGCTGGAGATCGACGACAAACTGATCGACCCGGCACCGTTTCAGCTTGTCCGCAGAACATCGGTTTACAAAGTGAGAGGGCGGGGAGAAAGAAATGCCAAGAGAGAAAGAAAGAAATGCCAATACCAAGGGAGAAGAAAGAAATGCCAATGCCAAGGGAGAAAGAAAGAAATGCCAATGCCAAGGGGTCGAAAAGAGGGCCGATTTTCAAAAGACCATTTTGACTCTATCAAAACCCTGAAAATAGCAACAAAAGTTAAGCAATAGGCGCAAAAAAAATCAAAACGCAAAAATCATCGAAAGATCAAACCAAGCGAAATACACTAAATTTCCAGTTTTAATTTGATTCATTTAGGTGCATTATTTATTTTCACTGCTCGACTTGGAAAGGGCATATGTCACCGAAAGGGGCCGTCTTGTCGGAGTCGTGGCACTGAGAGACGTAAGTCGGCATTTTAATAGGCTTTTTGATGATAAATCCTTCGCTATTTTTTGTTTAGCTTCGCATGGCAATTCAAAGTGCACAAAATGGCATTTCCCTTCGGCATAATTTGTACGATTCCGTTGATTCGTCATCGACTGGCACTGAAAATAGCTTAGACGAATTCCTTTCCATTGATGTGGAAAAAGGGATGGCACAGAAAAACGGCGAAATGCCACAAATGACACTGACCGAATGTGACGAAAAGCGAACGGCACAAAAATTGGCAAATCAAACGGACCGAAACTTCGGCGCAAATGCTTTTACTGTCCAAAATTCAGTGCCGCTTCAAATAATCGAGGCGGAAAATAAATTGCACCAACGAAACAGAAGCCAATCGACGCGAAACCGATGGAAGGAAGGGGAAGAAAGCGAAGCGGCACGAGCAATGGCATATTTAAGACGCAAATCAGTGGCATTGGAGGATTTGAAAGCGCTGGAGGAAACGCCACTTCCAACGACGGCAGCGGAGAAAGAAAGGGAAAAATAAACGAAAGTGAACACCAACCCAAAACACTTTTTTGTTTTTACTTACCGAATAAGCCAAAGTGTGTAAAATTTTAAAATCCTTCCCGGTGGCGTCTGTCGGCACCGCCGGAGCCGAAATTCCCAAAATTATTTTTAAATTTTGCTAAAACATCTCAAAGATGGATATTTTCGCGTCAAATTGTAAGTCTCGGCCTCGGAAATTCGGTCGCGAGCATCACTAATTGCTTTATTAGCCATTTATTTGGGGATTAAATTATGTTTACATAAGTCCACAAAGTAAGCGAATTCATCCCTTTCGTGAATTATTTTCTTTTGGCAACTTAATTATTTTTGAAGTGTTTATTTTGGAATTAATGGCAACTTTTGTTGTTAAGTGAAAAAACATAAATATTATATTAATTGGATGACAAAAGTGTGTTAAGTGTCCCTTCTCCGTCATTCGTCGTCATCCGTTATGTATTCATCATTTTCGTATTCGTTTATATATTCATCCGTTTCGTCGTCGCCGTTTCGTTGGGCTTCGGAAAAGCCGAACAATTCGCAGTGACTCCTTCTTTCCTCCGGCGAAATATGTTCAGCATTACCCGCGATAAAGCTTGATGTTCTAGACACAAATTGAAGTCCATTTACAATGGACAGCAAAGTGATAGCCCCGGGGGTTCCGACTTCTGACCCCAGAAAACCCAATTAGGAAACAGTGATGCTAATGGCTGGCTTATTGGAGTGCCGTGGGATCAGCGAATTACCCCCCCCCCCCCCCCGCGTCCACCGTTTTGCTGCGCTGTGACCTATTCGGAGTGTGAAGTTGATAAATGAGTCTCAGCGTGTCACACACTTGCCGAGACTGAATGTGCTGACGAAGTTTGTCCAATTCCAATTGAGTGTAAATCCGAGCCTTAAAAGGAAATCCAAAAGCAATAAAAACAAATTAAATTAGACCGAAAAGCACAAAACAGTAATTAAGCTCGAGTCTTTTGAGTTTCAATTGCTTAAAATATGTTTTTCCAAACTAAAACAAACACCAAAAAAATAAAAATAATTAAAAAATTCGGTAAATTCACAAAAAATATTAGGAAAAAATAAATAGGCTCATTAGAAAGAGCATAAAATCTCAAAAATTGTTTCTGGATGGTGAGTTTCTCCAATTAATCTGTTTCCAAAGAAAATGTGAGTATTTTATACAGTAAGAAAAACCAACACAAAACTGATCAGTGATTATTTCTAGAGATCGACATTTTGAAAAAAGCCTGGACCTGGACCTGGATTCCATGTTGGACCTGGACCTTGATTTCCTGGACAAAATTCCAGGAAAATCCAGGTCCAGGAAAAAATCCAGGCTCCTCGAGACCTGGATCCAGGCCTGGACCTGGATTTTTTGAAAATTGTTTTAAAAATCAAAAAAATGTTTGAAAAAATTAATTATTTGCTTAGAAACATCTAAAAATATCTAATTAATAATAATAATGTGTTTTTAAATTTATTTAATCTGTTTTGAAAACTTGAAAAAATATCGGTCACTTGAAAAAATAAATTCAAAAATTTTGTCCAGGAAAATCCAGGTTTTTTCCTGTTTTGCCTGGACCTGGATTTTTTTTCACATTTGACCTGGACCTTGATTTCCTGGACAAAAATCCAGGAAAAAATCCAGGTTGCCGAAAAACGGCCTGGACCTGGATCCAGGTCCAGGCCGAGCTCTAATCATTTCCTATCGCAGCGGAAAATAAATTTTAAAAACACTTAGTTGATAATTTTAGTTTCATTTAAATTCCTTAATTTGTTGCATTTACGGTCATTTGAGAAATGAATCTGAGAATGAATGAATGAATGACCTCCTCGCGGTATTCCGACTCCGTTAACAATTCCCTCGGCTGGGGACCATAAATAAAAGTGCTAAAAGAAGAAAAATGACAAAAAATATCAAATTTCAAAAAATATTTATTTTAAATTAATTAACACTAATTAAACACTTTTTAACTCTGTTTTTTCTAATTAGTTTTTTAACCTTATCTTATTTTGTGTAACTATTGCAAAAGAACGAATTTCTCTCCGATAATTACACCAAATTGAGAAAATCAGCAGAGAAATGACGGAGACAATGGCACGGAAACGATTCTGTGAATGGAAAATTAAATGCAAATAATTTAAATAAAATTATTACAAACACATGGGATTTTGTTAAATATTACTGACCAAACTGAAAAAGTAAAGTGCGGAAAGTGAACTCAGTCGCAAGAGCCAAACGAGCAAATTCAAAGTGCGCAGGTCCGACGGAGGGCCGACGCGGTAACACACGGCGAGAGAAAGGAGGGCGAAGAAACACTGGGGGAGAGGGGGCGAGACAATGACAGACAATCAAATTTTAAAATTATTAAATACACTCATTAAAGGGAGGAAGGGACTCGGGTTACCAGGTCCGGGTTTTGCCAGGTCTACAAAAGCCGCGTCTGTGTCCAAGTTTTTCTACAGGTTCAGGGTATGGGTCCAATCGAGTCTTGGAAAAGCCGGGTACTCAAGAAGGAGAGAGCTTCGTTAAAGGAGGAGTTTTGGGAAAAAACCAAGGGACCGACCGACCCCCTTATGTTTAAAATATGCTAACAAATAAGGAATTGATATTCCGACAAATGACGCCGGAAAAAAAGAGAAAAATAACTGAAAAAGGAACAAAACTTTAATTACTTTGTCCTTTTATTTTTTAGTTAATTAAAATAATATAGTAATAAATTTGATTAAAATGTACATAATTTGGAGTCCATTCCACGCTTTTTAAAACTCACCAAATAAATTATGGCGTAAAATTTGTAATGGCGCAAAATCAATTCGAAATTTGTCCACAGCAAATAATAAACGTAGAAAGACAAAGGCCATCCGCCGAAGAAAAGCGGCAATTTGGCGACCTAAAGCCGACAAAACTCCGATGGCATTTCCCTTTGTTTTTTGTTGGTTTTACGCTCGGAAGGGGAATAATCCGTTGCAGCAAAAAGCCGAAGAAAAGAACGGACAGAGAGAGGCCGAGCAGAACTCCGACCAAATAAAAGGCGGCGACACTCCGCACAAAGCGACGCGCACTTAGAAAAACGAAAACAGCGCCAAAACAAAAGGCATTTGGCACATTCAAAAAGCCAATGGGCAAAGACATCGCGGCCACCTCAAAAGACCTGTTTTTGAGATACTTAAAAGACTAATTGACAATGCACACGGCTACGAGATTTAATATGGAATCAGCTTTTTTTTAATTTGACCGCTACAGAAGCATAGGCAAACACGTAAAAAGAGTCATTAAACTCAAAGGTTTTCATTCAATCAAATGAAGCAACAATTCGAATATCGTTTAGAGGAGATCAATAAGTCACATATAATCCGAAAAGGACAAAACAAATGGAATGACCCGCGAAGGATGAGACAATTAAGAGAAGTGAGGTCATCAGAACAAAAGTATGAGTTAATTCTCGTGCATTATTACGTTAGTTCGGGGGTTTATTTATTGTGCTCGTTTTTACTCCTCAATTCTCCATTTTCTCCGCAGCAGCCGATTTCCCCTCAGACCTCCGCAATTTGTAAATGTACACGTTGATGCCATGCGCACACAAGTGCTGATCCAACAATTCCCGAACTTCTCGCTCTTCGATCTCGTCAAGATCGAACCAAATACGAGACAAATGAACGCTACAGGCAAAACGTCGTGCGAACAAACGAATTCTTAACAGACACTGCTCCAGGGCTTCCAATTGCGTACCAACTGCAAGAAGAAAAAGTCACATATCGAAAACAGCAAACATTAAAGGCGATTGACCCCGTAAAATGCAAAAATGAGGAAATAATCACCGTTTGTCTTTTTTGTGCGGTGCGTTTGGACGACCATCAGCGCAACAGACAATGTCCTCGAGGCATTGTTCGACCCTTTCTTCTAATTCAATGAATTAAAATTTGCCAAGTTTTAGGGATTTAAATTGTCTTCCAATTACATAAAATGACTTACTGCTTTTAATTCTGGCTCATTTTCGTTTTTGATGTTGTTAATGTCATCCAACTGTTTGAAGGGCTCGGGCACCGACTGCACAGCAATGTTTTCCACCAAATGGACGTCGCCTCTGTTCAAGTCTCTCATGCGATGGGCATATTCATAGCAATTCGGAATTGCACTGCTCAAACGACGTAACGCAGAGAAAACACCTCCAGTGCCGAAATTACCTTGTGGATAAATCAATATAGAGCAGTCTCCCATTGTCCAGTAACAATTCAAAAACATAGGGAACAAAAACAAATTACTAAGACAGCAAAAGCAATTTTGTTTTAACATCATTTTTACAGCACATTTTCTCAAAAAATATGTGCTGATTGTACTATCCCAATTTAATAACATGGATTTGAAATCGAATTTGGGCATAAATTCAAATGCGTTGGCAACGCATTTTTCCATGACAGTGTCCTCGTCCGTCGTGTGAGCCTCGCCTGGACACACCGACTGACGTGTGAATGCCCCCCCCCCAATCTCACCTCTGTCGTCCACCGCGTGCAGAATAAGCGCCTGTTTGCTATGGTCGCTCAAAGCGCGTTGTGGTCGCGTCACGTCCCCAAGCACGTCAAACAAAAAGCCTTCGACACGTGTGCTGGTGCTCGTACCCGGTCGTAAGTCGTTTCCATCGTCGTTGGTAGGTAATGGCAAATTCGTGGAAATATAACCTAAATGATAGCGGCGCGCTTTTAAAAAAAAATTGGGGAACGGGAGGAGGGGGGGGGGGGGGGGGGGGGTCCGGCGGTGCAGACAGGCGCCGCTGGAGAAAACTTTGAATTTAATGAATTTAAAAAAAGCGAGGCGTGAGGGGAAGGGAAGTGGCTTTTTTATGTAAGATTCCAAATCCCTCCTCCGAAGACCAACCCAAGGCAATGCCCGCTTTCTCAGCAGCTGCTCGCTGTTCACTGTAGTCGTACCCCTCGAACATGTACAGCGTTCTTCCCTCCGGTTCATCTTCTATTTGCTCGTCCTCAATGTTTTCTTTGTCGTCGCCCTGTCAAAAAGTAAATTATCAAAAAAATAAATATGGCCAACCTTTATTTGCCAATGTCCGTTTTGGTCGGTTCGACCCAACCGCTCTTCAAGCTGTTTGTCGGTCAGAATGTGAAACTGTGTGTGCTTCTTCTGCTCTTTCTCCAGGTCGGTGAGCCCCTCTAGCAAAAGTTTGGACAGGTCAAACATTTGTGAAGGGCCTGAAAATATTTCAAAAAAACCTAGGAACAAGAAATACTCGAAAACCTTCCTTTTCGTCGGTTCCCAAGACATTCTCGGACAGCTTCAGCTTCTTTGCGGCTCTCTGCTTTATCAGCTCCTCCACCGTATGTTTTGCCACGAGACGAATGATTTTAACAGGTCTAAATCGAAAAATGGAGAAGGGATCCGACGACTTTTTGTTCTTTATGAGGGAATCTAAAGGTTTGTTCTTTGTTCCAAAGAGTTTTGAGAAAAAAGTCAAACATTTTTGATTAAAAAATTTATTTATTTTTTGTATAAATAAAAAAAATAATATAAGACCCACTTGTCCTGCCCGATGCGGTGGCATCGTGCAGCCGCTTGTTTGTCGTTCTGCGGATTGAAGTCCCAATCGAGAAAAATAGCAGTGTCTGCGGCGGTTAAATTCAGACCAAGACCACCCGCTTTGGTTGTCAGAAGAAAAGCGAACACGTCCGAATCAGGCCGTTGAAAGTTTTGAATGGCTTTCTGACGATCCGATTGACTAACGGTTCCATCCAATTGCTCACAGATGTATCCTGTGCAAAATGAAAGTTTAAATGCTTATTGTAATGTAAAGAAAATTGGGGCCTGGAAAGGCAAAATCCAATTATGCTGACAATGAGTCCCGAAATATACAAACAAAAGCGTGATTTTCAATTCTATCAAAAAATTTCATAAAATATAATTGGAGATTTACCTCGAAGACTCATAATGTCGTATACAATGTCCAGGAAGCGTTGCATTTGCGTGAAAATAAGGACACGATGGCCCTTTTTGTGCAAATAAGCCAACAGTCTATCCAGAATCAATGCCTTTCCGCTTAATTTTGGCCATTCCTTTAGTCAGTTTTGTACTTCTTCTCTACCTGTCGTTCACCAAATGTTCTCCCTCCTCAAACGGTTCCTTTTCGATTCCTCGAAACAAATAAGGATGGTCACAGCACTTACAAAGTTGCACCAAAGTTGACATCAGAGACTGTCGCGCCTGTTTCTCCGTCCGCATGTTTTTGGCAAAGAAAGCTATTGAAAAAGGCATTTTTAAATCTCCCGAATTGAGGCATATTCGTTTTGAAAAATGTCTCGAAAATATAAAAATTTATTGTTGTGAAAAAACATTTTCAAATGCATACATGGACAAGGGGGGGGGTCAGAAACTTGCCTTTACAAAATACCTCCCCCCCCCCATCAGAGGCCAAAATTATTAACAGATTTTGTGGAAAAAAGACCGAATTTTGCGATTTTTAGCCGATTTCATGAATTTTTATTCACAAAATTCACTAAAAATTGTATAATTTCGTAAAAATCTACGAAATAGAAAACGAAATTCAATCTCGTAAAAATATTAACGAAATGCAATTCAAAAGCGTAAAAATTTGAGTTTTAGGCACAAAATTTTGATATTTTTTTTTCAATTTCGTAAAATTTTCACGTCTTTACCAGTGTTTCGATTTTGGCCAAAAATTTTACGAAATTGTCTCGGACCCCCGTACGATTTATGAAATCCCCCCCCCCCTTGTCCACCTATGTTCAAATGTAATGTTAGTCAGTTTTCGAGCTAAAAAATACAGTGAATGATAAGATAATAGACTTACATCGATTGCTGCTCAGAATGGCCCTGTACATGTCGTATTGGAGCTTGCTTAGGCCATGGTAAAGAATAACTTCCGAACAGAGTGGCACGTCATTGAGAATCTTTTTATTGCGACGCAGACAATACTTGTCAAAGATTTCGCGGAATTGTTGAGACACTAACAAATGAAAATATTAATTGTTATAATCATTTGGTTTACCCCATAAAGTGCATTATAGAAAATTAGAAGAGATTGTTCTCACCTTCTTCGTCATCCCCCAGTTTTGCAAAACGCTTTATGAAACTCTGCTGTCCGTTTGGTTTGAATTGGTCAGGCGCAGCTAACTTTAGCAAGGCGTACAGCTCGACCAAGTCGTTCTGTATGGGCGTTCCCGTCATCATCAAAAGCCAATCGAATTTACAGTTGGACAGTGCCTGGTGCGTCAGAGATTCACTGTTCTTCAGCCGATGGGCCTTATAAGGAATAAATGTTCAGTTTAGCTCAATATATGACAGTTATAGAAACAAACCTCGTCGAAAACAATAATTTCCCAACTCTTGAAAGGCAGATTCCGATGATCATTCAAAAAAATTTCGAAGGTTGTCAAAAGCACATTCCAATGGCTCATTTTTTCGAGGGACTTTCGGTTGTCACCGTGGTAACGGAAGGCTGTTAAGCGATCACAAGAAAATCTAAATGGACGGTGTAATATAACAGGAAATAAAACCCTATCATTTCGTCATTGCTTACCTGCTCACTTCGGTCTCCCAATGGCTAATCACAGAAAGAGGACAAATCACCAACATGCGCATCCTTTTGCCGATTTGGTCCGCTAGAATAGCTCCCACAACAATTGCTTGACATGTCTTCCCAAGGCCCATTTCATCTGCAAGAATGCCGCCATGGCCCTCTTTGTGCCATGATAAAAGTGTTTTGATGCCTTCAATCTGATGTTTTCTCAGTTTAAGTCCTAAATCGATCAATTAAGTGATATCTATACTAAAATAACGGAAATACCATTTTGAAGCAAAAACGCATTTGCACTGGCAATAGTTAATTGTTGATGGTTACCCAACATAATAGCATTAAATAATATAGACAGAACTATTGTTTGAATGATTTAAGATATACATAACAAAAATGAGAAAAATTTTTACTTTAAAAATTTTGAGGACGAAATTTGGTACCCTTGCAGGATTTCACATACAGTTTAAAACCCGAAATTAACTCCAGCAATTATGGGATTTGGTTTAGTAAAATATTCTTCATCTTACCCACATCGGTCGCAAGTGAAATTTTTTATTTATACATTTTATTGTGGAAAAAAATCTCTTTAAAATTGTAAAATTTACTGGATTCACAAATATTTGATCGGACTCATAAACTCTGATTGGACTTACAAAAAAAATGATTGGGCTCATAAAGGGTCATTGGAAGGACTCATAAATATTTGATTGGACTCAAAAACTCTGATTGGACTCATAAAACTCGATTGACTCATAAACTGGATTAGAGCCGTTTTTTGGCGTTTAAGCATTCGTCCCCTATTAGCGTGTCATCACAGAAACCCGTTGGACATACGGTACTTATCCTTTTGGTCATCCCCCTGAATTTTTTTACCTTGTTCCCCCATTTTCGAAAAAAATTTAAATTTTAAAAAGTCGTGCAAAACCAGGGCTCGGATCGACAATTTTTCAAAATCAGAACACATTTTGGGGGCGAAAATCAGACCATTTTGCGAAACTGCTTTCAAATCAGTTATTTTTAAAATTATTCGATCAAAAATGTATTATGTTTTTCGCCTCCGATTGTCGAATGTAACGATTTTTGGGGAGGAAACAAGCAAATCGTAAATTTCAGTGCATTCGGGATCAAAAAACAGATTTTTAACAATTTTTTGCGGGTGCAGTTTTTCCATAAAACTTCTGCTGGTGAACGGGCGAGGGGAGGGGGTCCGGCGGAAAACTGATTTGTTAACAGACCAAAAAAGGCCAAATTTTCCAATTAAAAGGCAAGCAATGACTTTTCCAAAGGAAGGATTTGATTGTCCGGCTTGTTATTTGTGACTTTTTGAACGTGTTCTGTTCCTTATTTGTGAATTTTGCAAGCTCATCTCGTCATCTTTGTACCAGTGTTATCTCAGAAATGGATACAGAAGGAAGGGCACACTCTGAATTTCAGTTTATCTCCAAATTTGGGCGGCTAACATTCGAATTCCAAACGAAATGTGTGACTGGTAGACTTATAGGAAGGACCACTTTTATGTCTAAAACTCATTTTGACCTGAATTTACAAGGAGTGAGCAGACCGAGTTCTACGCCAGCTAACCCTCCGACCAAACAGACGCCAAATTTTACTACCCCCCCCCCCCCCCTTCCTACAAAAGCACTTGAATTGAAGCACAGATGAGCATTTATTAAGCACAACAACAATACAATTACATAGGCAACAATTAAATATACATTCATTTGAAGTGATGATCACAGAAATTTACATACAGATACAACAATTTACATGATGGGGGACAAAATGACAATTTTGGGACGGTGGGATGGGATCCTATCATGTCCATGTTGAGGTGACGAAGCATCCTTCCATCAGACGTTGTACTCGATCGGCAAGTTCTTGCGGCGCACCATCCCGTCTCCCTGGAACCACTCGAGCTTGAACGCGGTGGCGGCTGGGTCCGGCGTGTTGGTCCACTCCACGGTCACACGGTCGCCCTTGGTGTCCTCGCTGCCGGGGTCGAAGGCGTCGCAGGAGACGGCCACGTTGACGGACTCCTTTGGGCCGAGCACTCCGTTCGGCGGGTTCATGTTGATGCGCTTCGGTTTGGTGGTCTTGAAGGCGTAGCCGATGCGCTTCGTCCCAGGGTTGATCACCTGAAAAAGGGGGGGGGGGGGTTATTCCGCATGCCACGTGCACCACGCCAAACGCACCCGCATGTAGTAGGTGGCCTTGTTGTCGAACGGGGCGTTGAAGACGACCTTCTGCGTGGGCATTGTTGCGACGTCCTCTGGTGGAAGTTGCGCCATTGCTGTTGTTGTCGCTGTTGTCGGGCTGGCTTTGTGGGTGCTTGATGTGTGATCGTTGAGAGCGTTGCTTGAAGTGTTGCTGCTGCTGAGTGAGGAGAATGTGCAAAATGCACCTCCTTATATACAAAATTCGGATGCAAAAATTCATGCAGCAAAAAAAAAGTGTATAAAAGGCGACAGTTTTCTTCACTTTTCACCAGTGCCAGCCAGCCTTCAACTCAACGCAACATCAACACCAGTGCGCGCCAAGCTCGTCTACACATTTCGTCGCGACAACTCATCACTTCATCATGAGCGACATGAGCGCCTACATGGGATCCGGCCCCGCCGAGCCTGCACCGTCGTCCGGCGCCGCGGAAGCCTCTCCATCGTCAGGAGTCGCGAGCGCCTACATGGGATCCGGCCCCGCCGAGCCTGCACCGTCGTCCGGCGCCGCGGAAGCCTCTCCATCGTCAGGAGTCGCGAGCGCCTACATGGGAGCCTCGCCCGCGTACGAGCCACCAGCGGTTGGTTTAAGGGGGACACGGGAGCAAAAGCATCACTAATCTTTTGTTTTTGCAGCAGGAGAAGTCCCCGGAACAGAGCGCCTACATGTGAGAAGATGCAACAACGACCGGCGGATGGATGGACGAAACCTGAAGAGCGAGCGACCTGTCAGAAGATGCAAAGATAAAGAAGATGTCTCATAATCGTGATCTGTATTTATTGATGTATTGTACATTTGTATGCATATATCATTTGCTGTGTATTATCACTTTATTTCCATCTGTGTTCCGAAATAAATTGAATTGATGGTCATTAAGCGTGTGTCAATTTATTAACTGAAATTTGGTCCTCTCCCTCCCTCCCTCTCTCTGTTTGACGTAGACATTTGGATGGCATGAAGTTTTTTGGCGTTTAAGCATTCGTCCCCTATTAGCGTGTCATCACAGAAACCCGTTGGACATACGGTACTTATCCTTTTGGTCATCCCCCTGAATTTTTTTACCTTGTTCCCCCCATTTTCGAAAAAAATTTAAATTTTAAAAAGTCGTGTAAAACCAGGGCTCGGATCGACAATTTTTCAATATAGAACACATTTTGGGGGCGAAAATCAGACATTTTGCGAAACTGCTTTCAAATCAGTTATTTTTAAAATTATTCGATCAAAAATGTATTATGTTTTTCGCCTCCGATTGTCGAATGTAACGATTTTTGGGGAGGAAACAAGCAAATCGTAAATTTCAGTGCATTCGGGATCAAAAAACAGATTTTTAACAATTTTTTGCGGGTGCAGTTTTTCCATAAAACTTCTGCTGGTGAACGGGCGAGGGGAGGGGGTCCGGCGGAAAACTGATTTGTTAACAGACCAAAAAAGGCCAAATTTTCCAATTAAAAGGCAAGCAATGACTTTTCCAAAGGAAGGATTTGATTGTCCGGCTTGTTATTTGTGACTTTTTGAACGTGTTCTGTTCCTTATTTGTGAATTTTGCAAGCTCATCTCGTCATCTTTGTACCAGTGTTATCTCAGAAATGGATACAGAAGGAAGGGCACACTCTGAATTTCAGTTTATCTCCAAATTTGGGCGGCTAACATTCGAATTCCAAACGAAATGTGTGACTGGTAGACTTATAGGAAGGACCACTTTTATGTCTAAAACTCATTTTGACCTGAATTTACAAGGAGTGAGCAGACCGAGTTCTACGCCAGCTAACCCTCCGACCAAACAGACGCCAAATTTTACTACCCCCCCCCCCCCTTCCTACAAAAGCACTTGAATTGAAGCACAGATGAGCATTTATTAAGCACAACAACAACACAATTACATAGGCAACAATTAAATATACATTCATTTGAAGTGATGATCACAGAAATTTACATACAGATACAACAATTTACATGATGGGGGACAAAATGACAATTTTGGGACGGTGGGATGGGATCCTATCATGTCCATGTTGAGGTGACGAAGCATCCTTCCATCAGACGTTGTACTCGATCGGCAAGTTCTTGCGGCGCACCATCCCGTCTCCCTGGAACCACTCGAGCTTGAACGCGGTGGCGGCTGGGTCCGGCGTGTTGGTCCACTCCACGGTCACACGGTCGCCCTTGGTGTCCTCGCTGCCGGGGTCGAAGGCGTCGCAGGAGACGGCCACGTTGACGGACTCCTTTGGGCCGAGCACTCCGTTCGGCGGGTTCATGTTGATGCGCTTCGGTTTGGTGGTCTTGAAGGCGTAGCCGATGCGCTTCGTCCCAGGGTTGATCACCTGAAAAAGGGGGGGGGGGGTTATTCCGCATGCCACGTGCACCACGCCAAACGCACCCGCATGTAGTAGGTGGCCTTGTTGTCGAACGGGGCGTTGAAGACGACCTTCTGCGTGGGCATTGTTGCGACGTCCTCTGGTGGAAGTTGCGCCATTGCTGTTGTTGTCGCTGTTGTCGGGCTGGCTTTGTGGGTGCTTGATGTGTGATCGTTGAGAGCGTTGCTTGAAGTGTTGCTGCTGCTGAGTGAGGAGAATGTGCAAAATGCACCTCCTTATATACAAAATTCGGATGCAAAAATTCATGCAGCAAAAAAAAAGTGTATAAAAGGCGACAGTTTTCTTCACTTTTCACCAGTGCCAGCCAGCCTTCAACTCAACGCAACATCAACACCAGTGCGCGCCAAGCTCGTCTACACATTTCGTCGCGACAACTCATCACTTCATCATGAGCGACATGAGCGCCTACATGGGATCCGGCCCCGCCGAGCCTGCACCGTCGTCCGGCGCCGCGGAAGCCTCTCCATCGTCAGGAGTCGCGAGCGCCTACATGGGATCCGGCCCCGCCGAGCCTGCACCGTCGTCCGGCGCCGCGGAAGCCTCTCCATCGTCAGGAGTCGCGAGCGCCTACATGGGAGCCTCGCCCGCGTACGAGCCACCAGCGGTTGGTTTAAGGGGGACACGGGAGCAAAAGCATCACTAATCGTTTGTTTTTGCAGCAGGAGAAGTCCCCGGAACAGAGCGCCTACATGTGAGAAGATGCAACAACGACCGGCGGATGGATGGACGAAACCTGAAGAGCGAGCGACCTGTCAGAAGATGCAAAGATAAAGAAGATGTCTCATAATCGTGATCTGTATTTATTGATGTATTGTACATTTGTATGCATATATCATTTGCTGTGTATTATCACTTTATTTCCATCTGTGTTCCGAAATAAATTGAATTGATGGTCATTAAGCGTGTGTCAATTTATTAACTGAAATTTGGTCCTCTCCCTCCCTCCCTCTCTCTGTTTGACGTAGACATTTGGATGGCATGAAGTTTTTGGCGTTTAAGCATTCGTCCCCTATTAGCGTGTCATCACAGAAACCCGTTGGACATACGGTACTTATCCTTTTGGTCATCCCCCTGAATTTTTTTTACCTTGTTCCCCCATTTTCGAAAAAAAATTTAAATTTTAAAAAGTCGTGTAAAACCAGGGCTCGGATCGACAATTTTTCAAAATCAGAACACATTTTGGGGGCGAAAATCAGACACATTTTGCGAAACTGCTTTCAAATCAGTTATTTTTAAAATTATTCGATCAAAAATGTATTATGTTTTTCGCCTCCGATTGTCGAATGTAACGATTTTTGGGGAGGAAACAAGCAAATCGTAAATTTCAGTGCATTCGGGATCAAAAAACAGATTTTTAACAATTTTTTGCGGGTGCAGTTTTTCCATAAAACTTCTGCTGGTGAACGGGCGAGGGGAGGGGGTCCGGCGGAAAACTGATTTGTTAACAGACCAAAAAAGGCCAAATTTTCCAATTAAAAGGCAAGCAATGACTTTTCCAAAGGAAGGATTTGATTGTCCGGCTTGTTATTTGTGACTTTTTGAACGTGTTCTGTTCCTTATTTGTGAATTTTGCAAGCTCATCTCGTCATCTTTGTACCAGTGTTATCTCAGAAATGGATACAGAAGGAAGGGCACACTCTGAATTTCAGTTTATCTCCAAATTTGGGCGGCTAACATTCGAATTCCAAACGAAATGTGTGACTGGTAGACTTATAGGAAGGACCACTTTTATGTCTAAAACTCATTTTGACCTGAATTTACAAGGAGTGAGCAGACCGAGTTCTACGCCAGCTAACCCTCCGACCAAACAGACGCCAAATTTTACTACCCCCCCCCCCCTTCCTACAAAAGCACTTGAATTGAAGCACAGATGAGCATTTATTAAGCACAACAACAATACAATTACATAGGCAACAATTAAATATACATTCATTTGAAGTGATGATCACAGAAATTTACATACAGATACAACAATTTACATGATGGGGGACAAAATGACAATTTTGGGACGGTGGGATGGGATCCTATCATGTCCATGTTGAGGTGACGAAGCATCCTTCCATCAGACGTTGTACTCGATCGGCAAGTTCTTGCGGCGCACCATCCCGTCTCCCTGGAACCACTCGAGCTTGAACGCGGTGGCGGCTGGGTCCGGCGTGTTGGTCCACTCCACGGTCACACGGTCGCCCTTGGTGTCCTCGCTGCCGGGGTCGAAGGCGTCGCAGGAGACGGCCACGTTGACGGACTCCTTTGGGCCGAGCACTCCGTTCGGCGGGTTCATGTTGATGCGCTTCGGTTTGGTGGTCTTGAAGGCGTAGCCGATGCGCTTCGTCCCAGGGTTGATCACCTGAAAAAGGGGGGGGGGAGTTATTCCGCATGCCACGTGCACCACGCCAAACGCACCCGCATGTAGTAGGTGGCCTTGTTGTCGAACGGGGCGTTGAAGACGACCTTCTGCGTGGGCATTGTTGCGACGTCCTCTGGTGGAAGTTGCGCCATTGCTGTTGTTGTCGCTGTTGTCGGGCTGGCTTTGTGGGTGCTTGATGTGTGATCGTTGAGAGCGTTGCTTGAAGTGTTGCTGCTGCTGAGTGAGGAGAATGTGCAAAATGCACCTCCTTATATACAAAATTCGGATGCAAAAATTCATGCAGCAAAAAAAAAGTGTATAAAAGGCGACAGGTTTTCTTCACTTTTCACCAGTGCCAGCCAGCCTTCAACTCAACGCAACATCAACACCAGTGCGCGCCAAGCTCGTCTACACATTTCGTCGCGACAACTCATCACTTCATCATGAGCGACATGAGCGCCTACATGGGATCCGGCCCCGCCGAGCCTGCACCGTCGTCCGGCGCCGCGGAAGCCTCTCCATCGTCAGGAGTCGCGAGCGCCTACATGGGAGCCTCGCCCGCGTACGAGCCACCAGCGGTTGGTTTAAGGGGGACACGGGAGCAAAAGCATCACTAATCTTTTGTTTTTGCAGCAGGAGAAGTCCCCGGAACAGAGCGCCTACATGTGAGAAGATGCAACAACGACCGGCGGATGGATGGACGAAACCTGAAGAGCGAGCGACCTGTCAGAAGATGCAAAGATAAAGAAGATGTCTCATAATCGTGATCTGTATTTATTGATGTATTGTACATTTGTATGCATATATCATTTGCTGTGTATTATCACTTTATTTCCATCTGTGTTCCGAAATAAATTGAATTGATGGTCATTAAGCGTGTGTCAATTTATTAACTGAAATTTGGTCCTCTCCCTCCCTCCCTCTCTCTGTTTGACGTAGACATTTGGATGGCATGAAGTTTTTTGGCGTTTAAGCATTCGTCCCCTATTAGCGTGTCATCACAGAAACCCGTTGGACATACGGTACTTATCCTTTTGGTCATCCCCCTGAATTTTTTTTACCTTGTTCCCCCCATTTTCGAAAAAAAATTTAAATTTTAAAAAGTCGTGTAAAACCAGGGCTCGGATCGACAATTTTTCAATATCAGAACACATTTTGGGGGCGAAAATCAGACACATTTTGCGAAACTGCTTTCAAATCAGTTATTTTTAAAATTATTCGATCAAAAATGTATTATGTTTTTCGCCTCCGATTGTCGAATGTAACGATTTTTGGGGAGGAAACAAGCAAATCGTAAATTTCAGTGCATTCGGGATCAAAAAACAGATTTTTAACAATTTTTTGCGGGTGCAGTTTTTCCATAAAACTTCTGCTGGTGAACGGGCGAGGGGAGGGGGTCCGGCGGAAAACTGATTTGTTAACAGACCAAAAAAGGCCAAATTTTCCAATTAAAAGGCAAGCAATGACTTTTCCAAAGGAAGGATTTGATTGTCCGGCTTGTTATTTGTGATTTTGAACGTGTTCTGTTCCTTATTTGTGAATTTTGCAAGCTCATCTCGTCATCTTTGTACCAGTGTTATCTCAGAAATGGATACAGAAGGAAGGGCACACTCTGAATTTCAGTTTATCTCCAAATTTGGGCGGCTAACATTCGAATTCCAAACGAAATGTGTGACTGGTAGGAAGGACCACTTTTATGTCTAAAACTCATTTTGACCTGAATTTACAAGGAGTGAGCAGACCGAGTTCTACGCCAGCTAACCCTCCGACCAAACAGACGCCAAATTTTACTACCCCCCCCCCCTTCCTACAAAAGCACTTGAATTGAAGCACAGATGAGCATTTATTAAGCACAACAACAATACAATTACATAGGCAACAATTAAATATACATTCATTTGAAGTGATGATCACAGAAATTTACATACAGATACAACAATTTACATGATGGGGGACAAAATGACAATTTTGGGACGGTGGGATGGGATCCTATCATGTCCATGTTGAGGTGACGAAGCATCCTTCCATCAGACGTTGTACTCGATCGGCAAGTTCTTGCGGCGCACCATCCCGTCTCCCTGGAACCACTCGAGCTTGAACGCGGTGGCGGCTGGGTCCGGCGTGTTGGTCCACTCCACGGTCACACGGTCGCCCTTGGTGTCCTCGCTGCCGGGGTCGAAGGCGTCGCAGGAGACGGCCACGTTGACGGACTCCTTTGGGCCGAGCACTCCGTTCGGCGGGTTCATGTTGATGCGCTTCGGTTTGGTGGTCTTGAAGGCGTAGCCGATGCGCTTCGTCCCAGGGTTGATCACCTGAAAAAGGGGGGGGGGAGTTATTCCGCATGCCACGTGCACCACGCCAAACGCACCCGCATGTAGTAGGTGGCCTTGTTGTCGAACGGGGCGTTGAAGACGACCTTCTGCGTGGGCATTGTTGCGACGTCCTCTGGTGGAAGTTGCGCCATTGCTGTTGTTGTCGCTGTTGTCGGGCTGGCTTTGTGGGTGCTTGATGTGTGATCGTTGAGAGCGTTGCTTGAAGTGTTGCTGCTGCTGAGTGAGGAGAATGTGCAAAATCCACCTCCTTATATACAAAATTCGGATGCAAAAATTCATGCAGCAAAAAAAAAGTGTATAAAAGGCGACAGTTTTCTTCACTTTTCACCAGTGCCAGCCAGCCTTCAACTCAACGCAACATCAACACCAGTGCGCGCCAAGCTCGTCTACACATTTCGTCGCGACAACTCATCACTTCATCATGAGCGACATGAGCGCCTACATGGGATCCGGCCCCGCCGAGCCTGCACCGTCGTCCGGCGCCGCGGAAGCCTCTCCATCGTCAGGAGTCGCGAGCGCCTACATGGGATCCGGCCCCGCCGAGCCTGCACCGTCGTCCGGCGCCGCGGAAGCCTCTCCATCGTCAGGAGTCGCGAGCGCCTACATGGGAGCCTCGCCCGCGTACGAGCCACCAGCGGTTGGTTTAAGGGGGACACGGGAGCAAAAGCATCACTAATCTTTTGTTTTTGCAGCAGGAGAAGTCCCCGGAACAGAGCGCCTACATGTGAGAAGATGCAACAACGACCGGCGGATGGATGGACGAAACCTGAAGAGCGAGCGACCTGTCAGAAGATGCAAAGATAAAGAAGATGTCTCATAATCGTGATCTGTATTTATTGATGTATTGTACATTTGTATGCATATATCATTTGCTGTGTATTATCACTTTATTTCCATCTGTGTTCCGAAATAAATTGAATTGATGGTCATTAAGCGTGTGTCAATTTATTAACTGAAATTTGGTCCTCTCCCTCCCTCCCTCTCTCTGTTTGACGTAGACATTTGGATGGCATGAAGTTTTTTGGCGTTTAAGCATTCGTCCCCTATTAGCGTGTCATCACAGAAACCCGTTGGACATACGGTACTTATCCTTTTGGTCATCCCCCTGAATTTTTTTACCTTGTTCCCCCCATTTTCGAAAAAAATTTAAATTTTAAAAAGTCGTGTAAACCCAGGGCTCGGATCGACAATTTTTCAAAATCAGAACAGATTTTGGGGGCGAAAATCACACATTTTGCGAAACTGCTTTCAAATCAGTTATTTTTAAAATTATTCGATCAAAAATGTATTATGTTTTTCGCCTCCGATTGTCGAATGTAACGATTTTTGGGGAGGAAACAAGCAAATCGTAAATTTCAGTGCATTCGGGATCAAAAAACAGATTTTTAACAATTTTTTGCGGGTGCAGTTTTTCCATAAAACTTCTGCTGGTGAACGGGCGAGGGGAGGGGGTCCGGCGGAAAACTGATTTGTTAACAGACCAAAAAAGGCCAAATTTTCCAATTAAAAGGCAAGCAATGACTTTTCCAAAGGAAGGATTTGATTGTCCGGCTTGTTATTTGTGACTTTTTGAACGTGTTCTGTTCCTTATTTGTGAATTTTGCAAGCTCATCTCGTCATCTTTGTACCAGTGTTATCTCAGAAATGGATACAGAAGGAAGGGCACACTCTGAATTTCAGTTTATCTCCAAATTTGGGCGGCTAACATTCGAATTCCAAACGAAATGTGTGACTGGTAGACTTATAGGAAGGACCACTTTTATGTCTAAAACTCATTTTGACCTGAATTTACAAGGAGTGAGCAGACCGAGTTCTACGCCAGCTAACCCTCCGACCAAACAGACGCCAAATTTTACTACCCCCCCCCCCCTTCCTACAAAAGCACTTGAATTGAAGCACAGATGAGCATTTATTAAGCACAACAACAATACAATTACATAGGCAACAATTAAATATACATTCATTTGAAGTGATGATCACAGAAATTTACATACAGATACAACAATTTACATGATGGGGGACAAAATGACAATTTTGGGACGGTGGGATGGGATCCTATCATGTCCATGTTGAGGTGACGAAGCATCCTTCCATCAGACGTTGTACTCGATCGGCAAGTTCTTGCGGCGCACCATCCCGTCTCCCTGGAACCACTCGAGCTTGAACGCGGTGGCGGCTGGGTCCGGCGTGTTGGTCCACTCCACGGTCACACGGTCGCCCTTGGTGTCCTCGCTGCCGGGGTCGAAGGCGTCGCAGGAGACGGCCACGTTGACGGACTCCTTTGGGCCGAGCACTCCGTTCGGCGGGTTCATGTTGATGCGCTTCGGTTTGGTGGTCTTGAAGGCGTAGCCGATGCGCTTCGTCCCAGGGTTGATCACCTGAAAAAGGGGGGGGGGAGTTATTCCGCATGCCACGTGCACCACGCCAAACGCACCCGCATGTAGTAGGTGGCCTTGTTGTCGAACGGGGCGTTGAAGACGACCTTCTGCGTGGGCATTGTTGCGACGTCCTCTGGTGGAAGTTGCGCCATTGCTGTTGTTGTCGCTGTTGTCGGGCTGGCTTTGTGGGTGCTTGATGTGTGATCGTTGAGAGCGTTGCTTGAAGTGTTGCTGCTGCTGAGTGAGGAGAATGTGCAAAATCCACCTCCTTATATACAAAATTCGGGTGCAAAAATTCATGCAGCAAAAAAAAAGTGTATAAAAGGCGACAGTTTTCTTCACTTTTCACCAGTGCCAGCCAGCCTTCAACTCAACGCAACATCAACACCAGTGCGCGCCAAGCTCGTCTACACATTTCGTCGCGACAACTCATCACTTCATCATGAGCGACATGAGCGCCTACATGGGATCCGGCCCCGCCGAGCCTGCACCGTCGTCCGGCGCCGCGGAAGCCTCTCCATCGTCAGGAGTCGCGAGCGCCTACATGGGATCCGGCCCCGCCGAGCCTGCACCGTCGTCCGGCGCCGCGGAAGCCTCTCCATCGTCAGGAGTCGCGAGCGCCTACATGGGAGCCTCGCCCGCGTACGAGCCACCAGCGGTTGGTTTAAGGGGGACACGGGAGCAAAAGCATCACTAATCTTTTGTTTTTGCAGCAGGAGAAGTCCCCGGAACAGAGCGCCTACATGTGAGAAGATGCAACAACGACCGGCGGATGGATGGACGAAACCTGAAGAGCGAGCGACCTGTCAGAAGATGCAAAGATAAAGAAGATGTCTCATAATCGTGATCTGTATTTATTGATGTATTGTACATTTGTATGCATATATCATTTGCTGTGTATTATCACTTTATTTCCATCTGTGTTCCGAAATAAATTGAATTGATGGTCATTAAGCGTGTGTCAATTTATTAACTGAAATTTGGTCCTCTCCCTCCCTCCCTCTCTCTGTTTGACGTAGACATTTGGATGGCATGAAGTTTTTTGGCGTTTAAGCATTCGTCCCCTATTAGCGTGTCATCACAGAAACCCGTTGGACATACGGTACTTATCCTTTTGGTCATCCCCCTGAATTTTTTTACCTTGTTCCCCCCATTTTCGAAAAAAATTTAAATTTTAAAAAGTCGTGCAAAACCAGGGCTCGGATCGACAATTTTTCAAAATCAGAACACATTTTGGGGGCGAAAATCAGACACATTTTGCGAAACTGCTTTCAAATCAGTTATTTTTAAAATTATTCGATCAAAAATGTATTATGTTTTTCGCCTCCGATTGTCGAATGTAACGATTTTTGGGGAGGAAACAAGCAAATCGTAAATTTCAGTGCATTCGGGATCAAAAAACAGATTTTTAACAATTTTTTGCGGGTGCAGTTTTTCCATAAAACTTCTGCTGGTGAACGGGCGAGGGGAGGGGGTCCGGCGGAAAACTGATTTGTTAACAGACCAAAAAAGGCCAAATTTTCCAATTAAAAGGCAAGCAATGACTTTTCCAAAGGAAGGATTTGATTGTCCGGCTTGTTATTTGTGACTTTTTGAACGTGTTCTGTTCCTTATTTGTGAATTTTGCAAGCTCATCTCGTCATCTTTGTACCAGTGTTATCTCAGAAATGGATACAGAAGGAAGGGCACACTCTGAATTTCAGTTTATCTCCAAATTTGGGCGGCTAACATTCGAATTCCAAACGAAATGTGTGACTGGTAGACTTATAGGAAGGACCACTTTTATGTCTAAAACTCATTTTGACCTGAATTTACAAGGAGTGAGCAGACCGAGTTCTACGCCAGCTAACCCTCCGACCAAACAGACGCCAAATTTTACTACCCCCCCCCCCTTCCTACAAAAGCACTTGAATTGAAGCACAGATGAGCATTTATTAAGCACAACAACAATACAATTACATAGGCAACAATTAAATATACATTCATTTGAAGTGATGATCACAGAAATTTACATACAGATACAACAATTTACATGATGGGGGACAAAATGACAATTTTGGGACGGTGGGATGGGATCCTATCATGTCCATGTTGAGGTGACGAAGCATCCTTCCATCAGACGTTGTACTCGATCGGCAAGTTCTTGCGGCGCACCATCCCGTCTCCCTGGAACCACTCGAGCTTGAACGCGGTGGCGGCTGGGTCCGGCGTGTTGGTCCACTCCACGGTCACACGGTCGCCCTTGGTGTCCTCGCTGCCGGGGTCGAAGGCGTCGCAGGAGACGGCCACGTTGACGGACTCCTTTGGGCCGAGCACTCCGTTCGGCGGGTTCATGTTGATGCGCTTCGGTTTGGTGGTCTTGAAGGCGTAGCCGATGCGCTTCGTCCCAGGGTTGATCACCTGAAAAAAGGGGGGGGGGGTTATTCCGCATGCCACGTGCACCACGCCAAACGCACCCGCATGTAGTAGGTGGCCTTGTTGTCGAACGGGGCGTTGAAGACGACCTTCTGCGTGGGCATTGTTGCGACGTCCTCTGGTGGAAGTTGCGCCATTGCTGTTGTTGTCGCTGTTGTCGGGCTGGCTTTGTGGGTGCTTGATGTGTGATCGTTGAGAGCGTTGCTTGAAGTGTTGCTGCTGCTGAGTGAGGAGAATGTGCAAAATCCACCTCCTTATATACAAAATTCGGATGCAAAAATTCATGCAGCAAAAAAAAAGTGTATAAAAGGCGACAGTTTTCTTCACTTTTCACCAGTGCCAGCCAGCCTTCAACTCAACGCAACATCAACACCAGTGCGCGCCAAGCTCGTCTACACATTTCGTCGCGACAACTCATCACTTCATCATGAGCGACATGAGCGCCTACATGGGATCCGGCCCCGCCGAGCCTGCACCGTCGTCCGGCGCCGCGGAAGCCTCTCCATCGTCAGGAGTCGCGAGCGCCTACATGGGAGCCTCGCCCGCGTACGAGCCACCAGCGGTTGGTTTAAGGGGGACACGGGAGCAAAAGCATCACTAATCTTTTGTTTTTGCAGCAGGAGAAGTCCCCGGAACAGAGCGCCTACATGTGAGAAGATGCAACAACGACCGGCGGATGGATGGACGAAACCTGAAGAGCGAGCGACCTGTCAGAAGATGCAAAGATAAAGAAGATGTCTCATAATCGTGATCTGTATTTATTGATGTATTGTACATTTGTATGCATATATCATTTGCTGTGTATTATCACTTTATTTCCATCTGTGTTCCGAAATAAATTGAATTGATGGTCATTAAGCGTGTGTCAATTTATTAACTGAAATTTGGTCCTCTCCCTCCCTCCCTCTCTCTGTTTGACGTAGACATTTGGATGGCATGAAGTTTTTTGGCGTTTAAGCATTCGTCCCCTATTAGCGTGTCATCACAGAAACCCGTTGGACATACGGTACTTATCCTTTTGGTCATCCCCCTGAATTTTTTTACCTTGTTCCCCCCATTTTCGAAAAAAATTTAAATTTTAAAAAGTCGTGCAAAACCAGGGCTCGGATCGACAATTTTTCAAAATCAGAACACATTTTGGGGGCGAAAATCAGACATTTTGCGAAACTGCTTTCAAATCAGTTATTTTTAAAATTATTCGATCAAAAATGTATTATGTTTTTCGCCTCCGATTGTCGAATGTAACGATTTTTGGGGAGGAAACAAGCAAATCGTAAATTTCAGTGCATTCGGGATCAAAAAACAGATTTTTAACAATTTTTTGCGGGTGCAGTTTTTCCATAAAACTTCTGCTGGTGAACGGGCGAGGGGAGGGGGTCCGGCGGAAAACTGATTTGTTAACAGACCAAAAAAGGCCAATTTTTCCAATTAAAAGGCAAGCAATGACTTTTTCAAAGGAAGGATTTGATTGTCCGGCTTGTTATTTGTGATTTTTTGAACGTGTTCTGTTCCTTATTTGTGAATTTTGCAAGCTCATCTCGTCATCTTTGTACCAGTGTTATCTCAGGAATTGAAACAGAAGGAAGGGCACGGCTAATATTCGAATTCCAAACGAAATGTGTGACTGGTAGACTTATAGGAAGGACCACTTTTATGTCTAAAACTCATTTTGACCTGAATTTACAAGGAGTGAGCAGACCGAGTTCTACGCCAGCTAACCCTCTGACCAAACAGACGCCAAATTTTACTACCCCCCCCCCCTTCCTACAAAAGCACTTGAATTGAAGCACAGATGAGCATTTATTAAGCACAACAACAATACAATTACATAGGCAACAATTAAATATACATTCATTTGAAGTGATGATCACAGAAATTTACATACAGATACAACAATTTACATGATGGGGGACAAAATGACAATTTTGGGACGGTGGGATGGGATCCTATCATGTCCATGTTGAGGTGACGAAGCATCCTTCCATCAGACGTTGTACTCGATCGGCAAGTTCTTGCGGCGCACCATCCCGTCTCCCTGGAACCACTCGAGCTTGAACGCGGTGGCGGCTGGGTCCGGCGTGTTGGTCCACTCCACGGTCACACGGTCGCCCTTGGTGTCCTCGCTGCCGGGGTCGAAGGCGTCGCAGGAGACGGCCACGTTGACGGACTCCTTTGGGCCGAGCACTCCGTTCGGCGGGTTCATGTTGATGCGCTTCGGTTTGGTGGTCTTGAAGGCGTAGCCGATGCGCTTCGTCCCAGGGTTGATCACCTGAAAAAAGGGGGGGGGGGGTTATTCCGCATGCCACGTGCACCACGCCAAACGCACCCGCATGTAGTAGGTGGCCTTGTTGTCGAACGGGGCGTTGAAGACGACCTTCTGCGTGGGCATTGTTGCGACGTCCTCTGGTGGAAGTTGCGCCATTGCTGTTGTTGTCGCTGTTGTCGGGCTGGCTTTGTGGGTGCTTGATGTGTGATCGTTGAGAGCGTTGCTTGAAGTGTTGCTGCTGCTGAGTGAGGAGAATGTGCAAAATCCACCTCCTTATATACAAAATTCGGATGCAAAAATTCATGCAGCAAAAAAAAAGTGTATAAAAGGCGACAGTTTTCTTCACTTTTCACCAGTGCCAGCCAGCCTTCAACTCAACGCAACATCAACACCAGTGCGCGCCAAGCTCGTCTACACATTTCGTCGCGACAACTCATCACTTCATCATGAGCGACATGAGCGCCTACATGGGATCCGGCCCCGCCGAGCCTGCACCGTCGTCCGGCGCCGCGGAAGCCTCTCCATCGTCAGGAGTCGCGAGCGCCTACATGGGATCCGGCCCCGCCGAGCCTGCACCGTCGTCCGGCGCCGCGGAAGCCTCTCCATCGTCAGGAGTCGCGAGCGCCTACATGGGAGCCTCGCCCGCGTACGAGCCACCAGCGGTTGGTTTAAGGGGGACAAGGGAGCAAAAGCATCACTAATCTTTTGTTTTTGCAGCAGGAGAAGTCCCCGGAACAGAGCGCCTACATGTGAGAAGATGCAACAACGACCGGCGGATGGATGGACGAAACCTGAAGAGCGAGCGACCTGTCAGAAGATGCAAAGATAAAGAAGATGTCTCATAATCGTGATCTGTATTTATTGATGTATTGTACATTTGTATGCATATATCATTTGCTGTGTATTATCACTTTATTTCCATCTGTGTTCCGAAATAAATTGAATTGATGGTCATTAAGCGTGTGTCAATTTATTAACTGAAATTTGGTCCTCTCCCTCCCTCCCTCTCTCTGTTTGACGTAGACATTTGGATGGCATGAAGTTTTTTGGCGTTTAAGCATTCGTCCCCTATTAGTGTGTCATCACAGAAACCCGTTGGACATACGGTACTTATCCTTTTTGTCATCCCCCTGAATTTTTTAACCTTGTTCCCCCCATTTTCGAAAAAAATTTAAATTTTAAAAAGTCGTGTAAACCCAGGGCTCGGATCGACAATTTTTCAAAATCAGAACAGATTTTGGGGGCGAAAATCACACATTTTGCGAAACTGCTTTCAAATCAGTTATTTTTAAAATTATTCGATCAAAAATGTATTATGTTTTTCGCCTCCGATTGCCGAATTTAACGATTTTTGGGGAGGAAATAAGCAAATCGTAAATTTCAGTGCATTTGGGATCAAAAAACAGATTTTTAACAATTTTTTGCGGGTGCAGTTTTTCCATAAAATTTCTGCTGGTGAACGGGCGAGGGGAGGGGGTCCGGCGGAAAACTGATTTGTTAACAGACCAAAAAAGGCCAAATTTTCCAATTAAAAGGCAAGCAATGACTTTTCCAAAGGAAGGATTTGATTGTCCGGCTTGTTATTTGTGACTTTTTGAACGTGTTCTGTTCCTTATTTGTGAATTTTGCAAGCTCATCTCGTCATCTTTGTACCAGTGTTATCTCAGAAATGGATACAGAAGGAAGGGCACACTCTGAATTTCAGTTTATCTCCAAATTTGGGCGGCTAACATTCGAATTCCAAACGAAATGTGTGACTGTAGACTTATAGGAAGGACCACTTTTATGTCTAAAACTCATTTTGACCTGAATTTACAAGGAGTGAGCAGACCGAGTTCTACGCCAGCTAACCCTCCGACCAAACAGACGCCAAATTTTACTACCCCCCCCCCTTCCTACAAAAGCACTTGAATTGAAGCACAGATGAGCATTTATTAAGCACAACAACAATACAATTACATAGGCAACAATTAAATATACATTCATTTGAAGTGATGATCACAGAAATTTACATACAGATACAACAATTTACATGATGGGGGACAAAATGACAATTTTGGGACGGTGGGATGGGATCCTATCATGTCCATGTTGAGGTGACGAAGCATCCTTCCATCAGACGTTGTACTCGATCGGCAAGTTCTTGCGGCGCACCATCCCGTCTCCCTGGAACCACTCGAGCTTGAACGCGGTGGCGGCTGGGTCCGGCGTGTTGGTCCACTCCACGGTCACACGGTCGCCCTTGGTGTCCTCGCTGCCGGGGTCGAAGGCGTCGCAGGAGACGGCCACGTTGACGGACTCCTTTGGGCCGAGCACTCCGTTCGGCGGGTTCATGTTGATGCGCTTCGGTTTGGTGGTCTTGAAGGCGTAGCCGATGCGCTTCGTCCCAGGGTTGATCACCTGAAAAAAGGGGGGGGGGGTTATTCCGCATGCCACGTGCACCACGCCAAACGCACCCGCATGTAGTAGGTGGCCTTGTTGTCGAACGGGGCGTTGAAGACGACCTTCTGCGTGGGCATTGTTGCGACGTCCTCTGGTGGAAGTTGCGCCATTGCTGTTGTTGTCGCTGTTGTCGGGCTGGCTTTGTGGGTGCTTGATGTGTGATCGTTGAGAGCGTTGCTTGAAGTGTTGCTGCTGCTGAGTGAGGAGAATGTGCAAAATCCACCTCCTTATATACAAAATTCGGATGCAAAAATTCATGCAGCAAAAAAAAAGTGTATAAAAGGCGACGGTTTTCTTCACTTTTCACCAGTGCCAGCCAGCCTTCAACTCAACGCAACATCAACACCAGTGCGCGCCAAGCTCGTCTACACATTTCGTCGCGACAACTCATCACTTCATCATGAGCGACATGAGCGCCTACATGGGATCCGGCCCCGCCGAGCCTGCACCGTCGTCCGGCGCCGCGGAAGCCTCTCCATCGTCAGGAGTCGCGAGCGCCTACATGGGATCCGGCCCCGCCGAGCCTGCACCGTCGTCCGGCGCCGCGGAAGCCTCTCCATCGTCAGGAGTCGCGAGCGCCTACATGGGAGCCTCGCCCGCGTACGAGCCACCAGCGGTTGGTTTAAGGGGGACACGGGAGCAAAAGCATCACTAATCTTTTGTTTTTGCAGCAGGAGAAGTCCCCGGAACAGAGCGCCTACATGTGAGAAGATGCAACAACGACCGGCGGATGGATGGACGAAACCTGAAGAGCGAGCGACCTGTCAGAAGATGCAAAGATAAAGAAGATGTCTCATAATCGTGATCTGTATTTATTGATGTATTGTACATTTGTATGCATATATCATTTGCTGTGTATTATCACTTTATTTCCATCTGTGTTCCGAAATAAATTGAATTGATGGTCATTAAGCGTGTGTCAATTTATTAACTGAAATTTGGTCCTCTCCCTCCCTCCCTCTCTCTGTTTGACGTAGACATTTGGATGGCATGAAGTTTTTTGGCGTTTAAGCATTCGTCCCCTATTAGCGTGTCATCACAGAAACCCGTTGGACATACGGTACTTATCCTTTTTGTCATCCCCCTGAATTTTTTTACCTTGTTCCCCCCATTTTCGAAAAAAATTTAAATTTTAAAAAGTAGTGTAAAACCAGGGCTCGGATCGACAATTTTTCAAAATCAGAACACATTTTGGGGGCGAAAATCAGACATTTTGCGAAACTGCTTTCAAATCAGTTATTTTTAAAATTATTCGATCAAAATTATGTTTTTCGCCTCCGAAAATAAGCAAATCGTAAATTTCAGTGCATTCGGGATCAAAAAACAGATTTTTTACAATTTTTTGCGGGTGCAGTTTTTCCATAAAACTTCTGCTGGTGAACGGGCGAGGGGAGGGGGTCCGGCGGAAAACTGATCTGTTAACTGACCAAAAAAGGCCAATTTTTCCAATTAAAAGGCAAGCAATGACTTTTTCAAAGGAAGGATTTGATTGTCCGGCTTGTTATTTGTGATTTTTTGAACGTGTTCTGTTCCTTTTTTGTGAATTTTGCAAGCTCATCTCGTCATCTTTGTACCAGGTTATCTCAGCAATTGAAACAGAAGGAAGGGCACACTCTGAATTTCAGTTTATCTCCAAATTTGGGCGGCTAATATTCGAATTCCAAACGAAATGTGTGACTGTAGACTTATAGGAAGGACCACTTTTATGTCTAAAACTCATTTTGACCTGAATTTACAAGGAGTGAGCAGACCGAGTTCTACGCCAGCTAACCCACCGACCAAACAAACGCCAAATTTTACCACCCCCCCCCCCTTCCTACAAAAGCATTTGAATTGAAGCACAGATGAGCATTTATTAAGCACAACAACAATACAATTACATAGGCAACAATTAAATATACATTCATTTGAAGTGATGGTCACAGAAATTTACATACAGATACAACAATTTACATGATGGGGGACAAAATGACAATTTTGGGACGGTGGGATGGGATCCTATCATGTCCATGTTGAGGTGACGAAGCATCCTTCCATCAGACGTTGTACTCGATCGGCAAGTTCTTGCGGCGCACCATCCCGTCTCCCTGGAACCACTCGAGCTTGAACGCGGTGGCGGCTGGGTCCGGCGTGTTGGTCCACTCCACGGTCACACGGTCGCCCTTGGTGTCCTCGCTGCCGGGGTCGAAGGCGTCGCAGGAGACGGCCACGTTGACGGACTCCTTTGGGCCGAGCACTCCGTTCGGCGGGTTCATGTTGATGCGCTTCGGTTTGGTGGTCTTGAAGGCGTAGCCGATGCGCTTCGTCCCAGGGTTGATCACCTGAAAAAAGGGGGGGGGGGGTTATTCCGCATGCCACGTGCACCACGCCAAACGCACCCGCATGTAGTAGGTGGCCTTGTTGTCGAACGGGGCGTTGAAGACGACCTTCTGCGTGGGCATTGTTGCGACGTCCTCTGGTGGAAGTTGCGCCATTGCTGTTGTTGTCGCTGTTGTCGGGCTGGCTTTGTGGGTGCTTGATGTGTGATCGTTGAGAGCGTTGCTTGAAGTGTTGCTGCTGCTGAGTGAGGAGAATGTGCAAAATCCACCTCCTTATATACAAAATTCGGGTGCAAAAATTCATGCAGCAAAAAAAAAGTGTATAAAAGGCGACAGTTTTCTTCACTTTTCACCAGTGCCAGCCAGCCTTCAACTCAACGCAACATCAACACCAGTGCGCGCCAAGCTCGTCTACACATTTCGTCGCGACAACTCATCACTTCATCATGAGCGACATGAGCGCCTACATGGGATCCGGCCCCGCCGAGCCTGCACCGTCGTCCGGCGCCGCGGAAGCCTCTCCATCGTCAGGAGTCGCGAGCGCCTACATGGGATCCGGCCCCGCCGAGCCTGCACCGTCGTCCGGCGCCGCGGAAGCCTCTCCATCGTCAGGAGTCGCGAGCGCCTACATGGGAGCCTCGCCCGCGTACGAGCCACCAGCGGTTGGTTTAAGGGGGACAAGGGAGCAAAAGCATCACTAATCTTTTGTTTTTGCAGCAGGAGAAGTCCCCGGAACAGAGCGCCTACATGTGAGAAGATGCAACAACGACCGGCGGATGGATGGACGAAACCTGAAGAGCGAGCGACCTGTCAGAAGATGCAAAGATAAAGAAGATGTCTCATAATCGTGATCTGTATTTATTAATGTATTGTACATTTGTATGCATATATCATTTGCTGTGTATTATCACTTTATTTCCATCTGTGTTCCGAAATAAATTGAATTGATGGTCATTAAGCGTGTGTCAATTTATTAACTGAAATTTGGTCCTCTCCCTCCCTCCCTCTCTCTGTTTGACGTAGACATTTGGATGGCATGAAGTTTTTTGGCGTTTAAGCATTCGTCCCCTATTAGCGTGTCATCACAGAAACCCGTTGGACATACGGTACTTATCCTTTTTGTCATCCCCCTGAATTTTTTTACCTTGTTCCCCCCATTTTCGAAAAAAATTTAAATTTTAAAAAGTCGTGTAAAACCAGGGCTCGGATCGACAATTTTTCAAAATCAGAACACATTTTGGGGGCGAAAATCAGACATTTTGCGAAACTGCTTTCAAATCAGTTATTTTTAAAATTATTCGATCAAAAATGTATTATGTTTTTCGCCTCCGATTGCCGAATTTAACGATTTTTGGGGAGGAAATAAGCAAATCGTAAATTTCAGTGCATTTGGGATCAAAAAACAGATTTTTAACAATTTTTTGCGGGTGCAGTTTTTCCATAAAATTTCTGCTGGTGAACGGGCGAGGGGAGGGGGTCCGGCGGAAAACTGATCTGTTAACTGACCAAAAAAGGCCAATTTTTCCAATAAAAGGCAAGCAATGACTTTTTCAAAGGAAGGATTTGATTGTCCGGCTTGTTATTTGTGATTTTTTGAACGTGTTCTGTTCCTTATTTGTGAATTTTGCAAGCTTATCTCGTCATCTTTGTACCAGTGTTATCTCGGGAATTGAAACAGAAGGAAGGGCACACTCTGAATTTCAGTTTACCTCCAAATTTGGGCGGCTAATATTCGAATTCCAAACGAAATGTGTGTGACTGGTAGACTTATAGGAAGGACCACTTTTATGTCTAAAACTCATTTTGACCTGAATTTACAAGGAGTGAGCAGACCGAGTTCTACGCGAGCTAACCCTCCGAACAAACAGACGCCAAATTTTACCACCCCCCCCCCCCTTCCAACAAAAGCATTTGAATTGAAGCACAGATGAGCATTTATTAAGCACAACAACAATACAATTACATAGGCAACAATTAAATATACATTCATTTGAAGTGATGATCACAGAAATTTACATACAGATACAACAATTTACATGATGGGGGACAAAATGACAATTTTGGGACGGTGGGATGGGATCCTATCATGTCCATGTTGAGGTGACGAAGCATCCTTCCATCAGACGTTGTACTCGATCGGCAAGTTCTTGCGGCGCACCATCCCGTCTCCCTGGAACCACTCGAGCTTGAACGCGGTGGCGGCTGGGTCCGGCGTGTTGGTCCACTCCACGGTCACACGGTCGCCCTTGGTGTCCTCGCTGCCGGGGTCGAAGGCGTCGCAGGAGACGGCCACGTTGACGGACTCCTTTGGGCCGAGCACTCCGTTCGGCGGGTTCATGTTGATGCGCTTCGGTTTGGTGGTCTTGAAGGCGTAGCCGATGCGCTTCGTCCCAGGGTTGATCACCTGAAAAAGGGGGGGGGGGTTATTCCGCATGCCACGTGCACCACGCCAAACGCACCCGCATGTAGTAGGTGGCCTTGTTGTCGAACGGGGCGTTGAAGACGACCTTCTGCGTGGGCATTGTTGCGACGTCCTCTGGTGGAAGTTGCGCCATTGCTGTTGTTGTCGCTGTTGTCGGGCTGGCTTTGTGGGTGCTTGATGTGTGATCGTTGAGAGCGTTGCTTGAAGTGTTGCTGCTGCTGAGTGAGGAGAATGTGCAAAATGCACCTCCTTATATACAAAATTCGGATGCAAAAATTCATGCAGCAAAAAAAAAGTGTATAAAAGGCGACAGTTTTCTTCACTTTTCACCAGTGCCAGCCAGCCTTCAACTCAACGCAACATCAACACCAGTGCGCGCCAAGCTCGTCTACACATTTCGTCGCGACAACTCATCACTTCATCATGAGCGACATGAGCGCCTACATGGGATCCGGCCCCGCCGAGCCTGCACCGTCGTCCGGCGCCGCGGAAGCCTCTCCATCGTCAGGAGTCGCGAGCGCCTACATGGGATCCGGCCCCGCCGAGCCTGCACCGTCGTCCGGCGCCGCGGAAGCCTCTCCATCGTCAGGAGTCGCGAGCGCCTACATGGGAGCCTCGCCCGCGTACGAGCCACCAGCGGTTGGTTTAAGGGGGACACGGGAGCAAAAGCATCACTAATCTTTTGTTTTTGCAGCAGGAGAAGTCCCCGGAACAGAGCGCCTACATGTGAGAAGATGCAACAACGACCGGCGGATGGATGGACGAAACCTGAAGAGCGAGCGACCTGTCAGAAGATGCAAAGATAAAGAAGATGTCTCATAATCGTGATCTGTATTTATTGATGTATTGTACATTTGTATGCATATATCATTTGCTGTGTATTATCACTTTATTTCCATCTGTGTTCCGAAATAAATTGAATTGATGGTCATTAAGCGTGTGTCAATTTATTAACTGAAATTTGGTCCTCTCCCTCCCTCCCTCTCTCTGTTTGACGTAGACATTTGGATGGCATGAAGTTTTTTGGCGTTTAAGCATTCGTCCCCTATTAGCGTGTCATCACAGAAACCCGTTGGACATACGGTACTTATCCTTTTGGTCATCCCCCTGAATTTTTTTACCTTGTTCCCCCCATTTTCGAAAAAAATTTAAATTTTAAAAAGTCGTGTAAAACCAGGGCTCGGATCGACAATTTTTCAAAATCAGAACACATTTTGGGGGCGAAAATCAGACATTTTGCGAAACTGCTTTTAAATCAGTTATTTTTAAAATTGTTCATCAAAATTTAAATTTTTTCGAAAATGGGGGGAACAAGGTAAAAAAATTCAGGGGGATGACCAAAAGGATAAGTACCGTATGTCCAACGGGTTTCTGTGATGACACGCTAATAGGGGACGAATGCTTAAACGCCAAAAAACGGCTCTAATGCAGTTTATGAGTCAATCGACTTTTATGAGTCCAATCAGAGTTTATGACTCCGATCAAATATTTGTGAATCTAGTAAATTTTACAATTTTGAAAGGATTTTTTCATTCCACAATAAAATGAATAAATAAAAAATTTAACTTTGTTTGCGCAAGCGCTAGAAGACTTTGTGTTTGTACTTTGTTGATCCTAATGACCCAAGAGTGCACACTCAAGGCATTGAGGCGACATGGAGAGCACTCAAAAATGGATTGCGTCACATGCACGGAATTAACTCTGACATGTTACCTACCTATCTTTATCAGTATATGTTCCGTCGGTTCCATGGAAATTCAAAAATTTTCCAAAATATTTCTGGAAGAAACTCGATACCAATATCCACTATAATTGTGGCTTTACTTTGTGTATTTGCAATTTTAGGCTGCCAGTTTGAAAGATACAAAACTTTATTAAAAAAATCATTGGACTCATAAAAAAAAAAAATTGGAATCATAAATTGTCATAGGACTCATAAATATTTTATTGGACTCATAAAAGTCGATTGGACTCATAAACTGCATTAGAGCCAAAATTGCATCCCTATTAATGAATCCCAGTTTGTTTCCGCGTATTTAAGCCGGTTTTGAACCAAAAATGCAAAATTCATAAAAATTTGAATTTTTGTTTGAATTCGGGTTTGGGGTTCGGTGATTGGTCGAAATGGATTTTGGTTTCGTGATCAGCGACCCCGAAAATCAAAGGAAAGGCGTTTTTGACAAAAAAAAATTTAATTTTATAAAAAAATTGTTCGAATTCGGGTTCGGGATTCTAAAGAGGTCGAAATGGGTGTCATATTCGTTATCAGCGCCTCCGAAAACCCCCGAGTGCACCACAAAAAAGCTCGAAATTTCTTTTTTCACTTTTTTTATGGACCAGTATAGTGAACGATTACTCTTATGTATTACCGAAGATTGATATTGGAGTGAAACCCCGAAAGCTCCAATATTATCAAAATTTTTGGGGCAATTTGAGTGGGTTGGATTGGTGTTGTACTAATTTTCATCGACCAGATCATTTTCTAATGACTTATTCGTACATTGTATGTGAGAAAAACAACACACAACGGAGCGACAATGGCCAATGTATCGACGATAGAACGAAAATGGGATATGGCGCTGGAAGTTGCAGAATCATTCCCATCGGCGAACTCGACCAGCTGGAGGAGGAATTAGACCCTTGCCTTTCCGCAGCAGTGCGACAGAAAAAGGAGCCTTCGGAGGGATTGCCGGCGTAAGTTTGTCACATTCTCATTATTGCCATTCATACCATGTAACTAATCTGCACTTACTTTTTCCTGTTTAGCTAATAATTTCTAATATTGTATCATTCAAATTCTTATTCATGAAACTAATATAATTGGGGATTTGTGTAGGATTCAAAGCGAAGCAAAAAAAAAAAAAAAAACCCCCGTTTTAAGGAGTCCATGTTCCCGGTCACAAATTTTGAGCCGGGGCACCGCTGTGGAACGAAACTTTTCAAAAGGGAAAGCTTATTAGCAAGCAGTAAATTGAATATTGCTAGTTGATTTGATTCACAAACTGATTGGATTCGTATGACTCAAAAATTGAATGGCTTCTTGAGACCTCTTTCCGAACTGATCTTGCAATTTTGATATGAATCTTAAAATATTGAATTGGGAGCCCAAAACGAACTCGACTTTTATTTTGGCTATGTTAAATTGGCCAATGTTCAGGCGTTTGAAGTATTGCCTCTGCTGCGTCGTTGTGTTCCTTCTTCTCGCTCTCCTCGCTGTGTCTCTCTTACTTTTGTTTGGCAGTGATTGTCCCACCAATTCGCATCAACGCACGACTCAATTTGAACAACCAAAAGACGCTTTGCTTTATCAGGCGAGGGCATTATTAATTTCACAATTTCACTCTCTTTGTTATTCGAATTTTTAATTTAATCATATCAAATTAAGTGACTTTAATTTACTTTCGAACCAAAATTTAAGGAGGAAACGCACATTCGTAAAGAGAATAATCAGCCAAAGAATGACAGCAAATACCACCACGAACAATTCACAAAAGAAGCATCCCGGGCAAAGACCGTTCAGCCACAATTCAAGAAAGACGAAGTGTTCAACAATGCAACTGAACAACAACAGAATGAGGAGGACGAGCAGTACAGCAACACAACTGTACAACAACGGAACTTGAACTTGGAGTATAATAATTCTTTGGGGGACGGACAAATTGATAATTTTTCAATCATTCATTCCTATGATATGTATGAGTTCGACTTGGTAGTCGTTGACGCCGATTGATTAAATATTTTTTACTGATCACTCCTTTCAATTGCATAGTTTTACGATCAATACTGATCGATTTGTTTTAGGTCCGATTCGTACTGATTTTCGAAAAAAATATCCTCTCTAAAAATTTTATTTTACCCAATGGCAATAATATTTTGAAGCAGAGTAACCAAAAACTTATTGCATATTTGATAAACAATCTTACCTCCTTTGGGTGGAGAAACTTTACTTTCCTCTGCTGGTACCGTCTCATTTGGGAGAGATTCTAACTCACTTTTGGCTCGTTAATTGGCCCCGCCCAGTTTCCCTTTCCGGGTTTTTCGGCCCCTTAAGGATTTTCAAGGGGCAGCAAAACTCAAATAAAACGCCTTATTCTGTTTCTATTGGGTCGGAAAAAAGCCCGTTCTGAACCTGCTGAATATTCAATCCGATTTTTTGAAAAATGTTAATTTCCGCTTGTATAATCCGTCTCCCCCTCCCCCCCACCAATCGCAGCATTTTCACTCCCTCCCCCCCCCCCTCCCAATAGAACGGATTTCCCTAATTTATCACTTTGTCTCACTTCGATTCTTTCTCTGAATCCATTTGTGTCCAAAAAATGTTCTCTCCTCTTTCCGTCAGAGAACAGTTTCCAAGTTTAAAATAACCCGCGTAAGGACCGTTATTGCTTTAATTGTCGATTAATCATTTATCACCCAAAAAAGGTGGGCGACGGGGGGGGGGCATTGACGAGGAAAGACCAAGCGAAGCGCCGACTGTTCGTTTGTCCTTCTTCCTGTCTAAAATGCTCCCCCCCCAGCATTAAGTAATAATTTAAATAGGGAACACCGTTCGTTGGTGGCTTCATCAGCTGCCAAATCACTGCTGCCTCAGACTTAAATTAGAAAACGCTGCTTTTGTTCCTTAATTAATATAGCAATGCCCTCCTTTTCTGACCGTGGCAATTTCCCCGTCGACTTTCCCTCCCCCCACTTTTTGTTGTCCCGCATTCAATCGCTGGTCACTCCACGGAATTTTCAATGCGAAGTCCGAGGGATGATGGACACGGAGCATTTGTTGGAACGATGCACAGTGCTCCTTAACGTAACTGAGACACTTTTGGAAGACATTGTGATGAAGTGAGTGAGTGGGTTGTTCAATTGTTTGAATTGCATTCCCTTTAGAATGGTTGAGGAAAAGCCGCTTTATCACGGGACAGCAACGGACAATCCATCAGCAGTTGAAGTGGACAAAACCCCTCTCGAGTACGTCTCCTTTCGGCAAATTGCTACCAAACTGTTCGTCCCATGTGCGGTCAGCAGCGTAGGTGAAGGTGTGCCGTGTCGTTTTGCCAGTCGCTCATGCGATGCGTCCCTTTGCATAGCATTCGCTCTCCGTGAACACCTCCAAGGCGTTTTGGCGGATGAGCATCGTGGGCTGGTGGAGGACCAGCGTTGGCTCGTCCTTCAGTAGACCATCCCCTCGCCCTCCCCATTTTCCTTGGCTTTTAAGCTGTTCAATCGAGCATATTTCCCGTGCCCGTGTCTCTTTCGCGCGGCTCGCCATTCCCACAAACTTTGGCGTCGGATTGACTAATGTTCGCTTCGTTGTCCTCGTGGTCGCCCCCCTCCAAATAAAAGAGACTAAATCTGCGGCAGAAATCGCTCGGACTTTCGCTTCTCTGTTGGCCGATCCGCTGCTTTACCACGAATTGGCCACCACGGCCACAGAACGCCAATTTGTGGCCAAAATTCGCTTAAGAGCTTACGAACTTACAAATGTCGTAGAAAATGTTGAAAATGAGAAGCAAAGGGAAAAGGTACTCGATTAAATAATATGTCAAAAGAAAACTTTTCGAAAGACAGCACAAAATTGGTATCCCGGGAGGGGACTAATCGGCGACTTCCGTCGTCGCCTTCCTTTTTATAAATCGGACTTTCTCGATGGCATTGCGGACACTCGTGCCTTTCAAAAGACTATTAGCTCTGCTGCTTTTCTCTATTTTATTGTTCTTCCGATGGCAATTGCTTTGGGAATGCTAAATGAGGAGCATACTCATGGCAAAATCAGTGAGTGGTCTCTCTCTCTGATCATTGTCAATTTCGTTCCCACCAATTAAGCGGTTTCAAAGGCAATTTTGGGCCAATGGATTGGCGGTTTGGTGTTTGGACTGTTCGGAGGGCAGCTTTTCCTCGTGCTGCTGACGAGTCCGCCCATTTCCCTCTACATCACAGGTGAATAGCGAATTAGTTGACTTCCCTCACCGATTTGAAAGTTGTCGAACGCATTTCGCATTCGTTGGGCTGCGACTTTTTCCAACTTTACGCCGGCATTGGCACTTGGTGCTGCTTTTATTTGGTTCTTTTTGCTTTTTTCGAAGTGTCCAATGTGATGAAACACGCCAAAAGGTTTTACCCGTCGCAGAGAAGCGAACACAACGCATTGTTAAGGTCATTGGAAGAGATGTTCAGCATGTTCATCGCCTGCACTTTGGCCATCGAATCGGCGAAGAATGCTTTCGCGTCGCTCGGAAGGGCTTTTCTGCCGCACTGCCCGCCAAATGGACACTCCGCCGGTCATTGCCCCCCCCCCTCCCTCTTCACTTTCCGCTTTTCCTTTCAGTGCGTCCCCCGCCCCCTCCTCCTCCCCCGCTCCCTCCCCACCAATCGCCGCCACTTTTCCACCCAAACGCATCGCTTCTTCCGCCTCATCTCGACCCACTCAACTGTAACAGATCGGTTGGTCTTTTATTTGTGCTGTTCATGCTTGGCACCGCTTGGGTCGCTCTCACTTTGGCCAACTTTCGCAAATCGCCCTTTTTGGGGAAGCGAAAGCGTGAAATTGTCTCCGACTACGCGCTCCCATTGGCCGTTGTTTTGATGGCCGCTGTCGCCAATTTCGCTTTTGGCGACGTGCCACGTTTGTTCGCTGCAATTACTGTGATGCGCAGTCCTTTCTCTCTCCTTTCAGAAGAGACTTTCCACCTGAGTGGCCACAACCGTGACTTGGTCCTGGGCTCCTTCTGGCACCTTCCGTCCGGTACTCAGTTGGTCTGTGCCGTGCTCGGCTTCCCACTGACCGTGCTCATTGCAATGGACCAAATGATTGTCACAGAAACGGTGGACAATTCGCAAAACAAGTGTCCATTTGGCAAAGCATTCGCCGGCGGTCACTGTTTTCGTTCAGACTCACAAAGGGCCCCGCCGCCAATTGGGACTTCCTCGTGGTCGCCCTGCTCAATGTGCCGCTGTCTCTGTTCGGTCTCCCGTGGATGCACGCCGCCCTTCCACAGTCCTTCCTGCACCTCAAAGCACAGGCGGACGTGGAGCAGTGTTTGGTGGACGGAGTGCAGCAGCAATTGTCTGATGAGAAGCGATTGGTCGCTCGGTCAGTGCCCCGCTCTTAAGAATCGTCAAGAATCGAGAGTCTCGCCTCGCCACTCTTCTCGCCCACGGGCTGATGGTGCCCACTTATTTCCTCGCGCTGCACTCCCTCCGTCTCTTCCCAACCTCCGTCTTTTGCGGCGTTTTTCTTTTCCTCGCCGTGTCCAGCACAATCGGAAACGAACTGTGCCAACGCACCGCCCTTTTCTTCACAGAACAGGCGAGGGAAGCACAAAGCGAACGGAACTGAGAAATAATCACCGCCCCTTAAGCATTCGTATCCGCCCGCCCATTACATCCGCCGAGTGCCGCAGCGAATCATCCATTTGTTCACTGCAGCTGAGCTGCTCCAACTCGGTCTTTTGCTTGCGATTGGCCACTTCCCATGGCCTGTCATTCGCTTGCTGTTCCCAATTTTTCTAATTTTTCTCATCCCAATAAGGTAAAAAGATGGCACCGTTTCAACATTTGACAATTATTATTTAGATCATTGTGTTTCCCTTATTTATTCGACGAAAAACATTTGGAAGTGCTCGACGGAAGTCATTAAAATTTTACCCTCCCAAAAATGTACCCTCAGTGCCCCAAAATTATTTGAATTTTAATAATTTCCTGCTTAAATTTATATATTACTGAAAATTTCAAACAGGATTTCTCTGTATAAAAAACATCAAATTACACTAATAACAACGATTTTTAACCACTGTTCGCAAGTTTTTTTTAAAAATAAGGATAGCTTCACAATTCTTTTTGAAAATAAAATTCTGCTTGTTTTTTTCGACGGTTTTTCTCTCCACCTCAATTTTTCTTTTGGTGTAGCCGATAAGCTTTAAAATTAAATCTTTTACCTAGTTGTCATTTCCGTCTTTCTATCCTCTTTTAAGCCTGTGATTTTTTGCAAATTTTGTTTTATTTATTGAAGCGGACAGAAAGTGAAATTAAATTAACGACCAGACATTGCTTAAACTTCAAATTTTCAGAAGATGCTTTAGCTTTTAAATTAAGAAAACGGACAATAAAAGAAAATGGAATTCTTAGCATTAATTAAGACGGAAAAAGAAAGTGCAATCCAAGCATATAAACCAATGTTCACAGTTCAATTCCGTGAGAGTCAGAAGAAAGAAAAGGACAGACAGACACAACAACTTTTGGCCATTAGGAAATTAATTCTACAAATATGTGTGTATTAAAACCATGCAATAAACACAGAAAAGTGAGTCATTTGACGAAAATATTTGCAAGGGATGATTAAATCATTTGATTTTCTCGATATACTCACTTTTCTGGGCCACGACCCCACCCCTTCCAAACAGCGCCCCTCTGATCATTCGTTGTCCTCCAAACTGAGATGGGTGATCTTGGAGAAGTCGAATTCCTCCGTAGTGCCCCTCTTGAAAATGTCTAGCACATCCAAGCAAGTGGTCTCAAAGTGAGTGGTCGCGTCGAAAGAACGCGAAATGAAGATTTGAGACTCATAGCCCATGTCCACCGGCTCGTATAAATCCGATATTGTCACAAACCTAAAAAACCTTTTCATTTTTAACTCTTCTTGATACAACTTTTCAAAAATGGGTCCAAGCAATTGAAGTGCCGGTTGTATCTCAGCCTCGGGGTTCTCCGTTTCAACAGTGGTCGAAACAGTGGCGATGAACCACGGCTTTGGAGTCACTTGGTTGGAATTGGAAACGCACGACACGTAAATGTCTAACAATAAAGGAAATGTTTCGAAAGAAGCAACGGTGTTTTTTGGACTCACCAAAACTGCGGCCGACTTGTTTTTGAGGAATAATAATCTGACAGCTCGGCGCATCGTTGGTGTTCGGAATCGGATGATTAAGAATGCAAATTGCACGCACCATCTTTCCCACTTTCTTCACACGAGTGCTGTCCACGTAGGAGGGGTCGCAATAAAGCTAAAATTGGGGAAAAAGATAATCAATCGCCTTTTGCCCTCCCTCCCCATCCGAAAAAAATAAGAAAATACCCGGGGAGGGAACTAAGAATATGTGCCCCAAAAAGTTATCCAATTAGTTGAAGTTTACCTGTTTGCACTTGGCCACTTCTCCGCCACTTCGCACTCCGACGACCTTCCCATTCTCAATTACTATCTCGTCCACTGGCTTGTCCAGCATGTACGTGCCTCCATAAATACTCGACAATCGCGCAAATCCTTGTGGCAACTCGCCCAATCCGTAGAGCGGGTAAAGGTAAGGGGACTTCCCATAACGGGCCAACGAATCACTGTAGAGGCGAATGCGCTGTACAGTCTGTTGGTACGGTTGCATTTTGTAATTGTCATCACGGTAAAGGGCCAACGCATGACCAGTAAAGTCGGCCGTGTTTTCGTCAAGGCCGAACTTCTCATAAACCTTAATGGGAAGATTAACAAGAATTAGGGAGACGGATTGGTTATCAATTTTCAACACATCATCTAACAGAAAAGTGCAAGGACCTGCTGCATGTTGGCACTCTTTGGGTCCATCCCCTCCCATGTCTTTGAATCGTTTGGATCGAAGCTTTGCACCCAGACGAGGAATTTCTTGAAGCGGCGTTTTTCGAACATTCCCATCAAACCTAAGATTAATTGGCTTATTGTTAGGTTATAAACTAAAATTGGAAGTATGTACTTGTCGACAATGCCTCCATTTCATCAGCAGGGACTTTATAGATTTTGCCTCCTTTGTAGACGTAGGACCCTTCGATGGATTTGAATTCCAAATAACGCGTGACACCAGTATGGATGAGCAATTTGACCTTTAAGGTGCCATTCTCTTATTCCATTTCGTCATTTCTCGACACACTTACTAATTGACCATTAGCCATCAGAAATTTGGGGATCAAATCAACATTCCAATCACGTCCACGGCCCATCCCCTCGGGAGCACTCGCATTTGACCCTAATGTAGACATTTTGAGTAGTCGATTGTCAATGAAAGAAAATAAACCTTGAAATTTCTTGTAAAGTTCATCCAGTGGCGTCAACGAAGCTGAATCGCCTCCATAATAATTGTTGCGGTCAATGTGGAGCACTTTTTTTCCGGAGACGGAAAGCATTCCGGACAAAATACACTCCTTAATTAATCGCTAACATTAGATAAAATAGAAAAAAAAACACCTTTAGCCCCGTCCCGAGCACAATTGCATCATATTGCTCATCCATTTAAACTGAAAAAAAGAATATAATTGAAATATGTAAAAAAAAAAAAAAAATCACTCGCAAAGTAGCAAAGTCAGAAGAATATGTGCTAAAATAAATACAAACATTGTGAATTAATAAAATTAACAAAAATAATGAAGATGATTCGTGAGCAGATAGGACAAGACGACTTGAACGCACAATAAATTATGTTTATTTTTTAGTGTGAGCAACAAGTGCGTAATTAACGCCAGTGAACCGAGTCCAATTCCAAATGTTAAGAAATGGGTTGTATGTCATTCCAAGCACCGGCCCAACGCTGCACTGCTCGTCCAGTAGCAATTTGCGCAAGTCGCGCGGAGCAACAAATTGTTCGAATTGATGCAACCCTTGAGGCAGTATCCGGAGCAAATCCTAAGCATGAACAGTAAAAAGAAGATGAAGGAGAAAACCTCAGCTATTGTTTTAGCCAAGAGTTGGCTCCAAATTGTACGGTTGATTGTTGTGAAAAAAATTGGAGAATTCGGACGAGCCAATTTGCAACAACTTCGAATGAACAAGGGCAAGTCGGAAACGTGCTCAACCACTTCCGAAGAAACGACCGCATCAAATGCTTAATTCTTATCTGATTATTGATGGACATAAATGGATGACAACTTCCGATTCGATCCTTTTCTTGCGCAAGTCTCTCAATCGTGCCAGGAATAAATTCAATTTTTTTGCGAAGACCCGGCGCCATTGTTTCCTTATAACCATTAGCAATTTCTAGCACAGATTCATCCGCATCTAAGCCGGTGACTAAAGCGCCTCGTCGACAAAGAGAAGTAGATAAAATGCCTGCACCACATCCGACATCTAAAATCTGTTTACCAGACAACGGAAGATGGACGGCACTCAAAGAAGACTAAATGGGGGGGGGGGCGATCCAAATGAAACACAACAACACAAAAAAAAAGTACAGTGGCCAAATGGGCGGAGAGCCAAGGAATTCTCAATTGGTTAAAAGAGTGAAGAGGTCGGAAGCATCCATGAAGCTCATCAAACCAGTGGAAAACATTTGCAAAAGATGCAAACTGCTGAATTTCACCACGGATAAGTGATGACATTATAATACAAAAATGTATAAAATATTAATTTATTCATATGTATGTAAAAGAAATTTTGTGATATCTTTTCTTGAATTCCTTGGACTGAAAAATAAGAAAAATATATTTTGGGAATTTAGAGTTTGGCATTCTGTTATTAAGTGAATCAAATAAAAAAGAAAGAAAGAAATTTTTTAAAGGAAAGAGAGAAGGAGAGATATTGAAAAAGAGAAAGAAGAGACAAGAGAGCGAGAGAAAAGAGGGATCCCCAAAAATGGCATGGTTTCAACGGTGCTATGACGAAGCAAAAAAATATGGATGTGCGCGTTTTTGAGGGAAGGGCGAATGGCAATTCTGTCCGGAAAACTATTAGAATAATTAAATATTTGATCGATCATTTTCCGGAGGCCCACCGGACACTATTAGTGGCACCAAAAGTCCCCGATCAGGAATCCGGACCAACTCGGTAGAGAAAAAATTTTTGTCCAGTTTTTCATAGGCTTTCTCCCAGGTCGGGTTCGGTTCCCGGTCCGCTTAACTATAGAAGCAAATTGCATTGAATGAATGATGAAGGTGGTTTTGGGTTTTATTGCACTTTAATAATTGGGCGCGAATCAAGAACCTTCGTCAAGTTCGAGAGAAACTAAAAAGTGCGTTCATTATTGTGCCGATCGGCCTGTCATGGTTTGATTTTCCAATACTTGACTTTAATCAAACTCCCCCCCCCCCCCTCTTTCTGCTTAATTTAGTCTTTTCCCTCGTGCCTTCGCTTCCACTTTCTCTGTTACGATTCTTTGCGGCTCCCTCTTTCCCGTGCCGCCCTTTCTCTCCCTCTCTCTCTCTCTCTCCTCTTTCTCGTCCTGAATTTGTTTCTTCTTTCCTAATTACTTATTGCTTTCTTCTCCCGTCTATTGCTTCATCTTTTCTTCCTCATTATGCTCCCCGTCCCCTTTCTCTCTCCCTCTCCTTCTCTCTTCTCTTTTTCTCTCTCTCTCTCTCTTTGCTCAATTGCTCTCTATCCTCTCTCTCTTTCTCAATCCCTTTATCTCTCTCTCTTTCTCTCTCTCTCTTTCTTTCTTTCTTTCTTCTTTCCTAATTGCTTATTGCTTTGCTTCATCTATCTTTTCTTCCTCATTATTCCCCCCCCCGTCTCCCACTCTTTCTATTTCGCTTCTTTAAATGTAAATTGTTGCTAATAAATTTTCTGCTTCCCCTACCCGTCGCCTTCTATGCTTTCCTTTTTCTCATCTGCTGATTATTCCAACATAAATTATAGTCCCCCTGGCGTTTTACAAAATCACAGTGCATTAATTTTTCGGCGTTTTACTCCATTTTAATATTTTGTAATCGTCACATTTTCTTCTCTTCTCAGCGGTCACATTTTCAGTTAGATTTTTCCTTTACGTTCATTTATTTTGAACATTTACACTTTATATATAATAATAAAACTATGTAAGGTTTTTTAACACAATAATTTTCTTATTTTAATTAATAGCGAATCTTTGTTTTGCCTTTTTTATAATTAGCTAAATTAGGAATATTGGTGAAAAAAAATCACTGCCTAAAAAATATTTATTTTGAAGTTCCAATTCCTAAGTGTTTCTGAACTCCTAATCGGGTCTTCTTTTTTGTTAAAATGCATGAAAAAGTGGCTAATAAAACAATTAAAATTAGTCACAATAAATGCTTCTTAATTCATTCATTCATTTAGCCATGCTCTGTCCTTCTCTTCTCTGTTTTCAACTTAATTTGTTTTGTTTGCGATTCCTCGTGTCTTTTCCCTCATTTTTCATCATCATTTGACAATTATTCCACGAAAAACTCCGTGGTTATCTCTCTTTTTATCATTTGTGAAGTTTTTGTCCTCTTTTCAAACGATAAAATTGTTCGAATTTGGCGGCGGAAATTAAAAAATGATAAGAAATGGGCGAAGAATTAATTTCATTTTCCATTAATTCATAAGTGCCGAAAATAAGCGGCTTATTTTTCTGTTTTTAAATTATGCCTTTCCTCTAATTGATTTTCAGATAAGCCCCCCCCCCCCCAACTTTCCGCTAATTTTAACCACCTTTTTCTGATCTCCTCCGATTCTTCCGCCGATTGTCCACTGATTGTTACTGTCAATCACTAATCTTGAAAACAACAATCATATCTGTGCCATAATAAGGGGCAAAAGGTCAAATGATGTGGTGGATTGGTTGTCTTTGCTTGGGTTCGTCCCCCCCCCCCCCCCCCCCCCTCTTTTTCCGTCTTCAGACGATCATTGCCCCTCCCCTCCGCCCACTCACGACGATCATTAACAATGCGTGGGCTGTGAGTTAAGGTAATCATCCCATTTGTTTCCCCTAATTTATTTCATTATTTTTCATTCATTCTTTCGTCCATTCTTTTCTTATCTCTTTCGTATTTGGCCCTAATTAACCAATGAATGCAACAATTAAACAATCGTTTCCCAATTTGGTCTTTCTTTGTTAATGCCATTCTAACGAGGGCACTTCGGCACTTTTTCCCTTCTATTATTTCTTAATGCTTTCTTTTGTCTTTTTGGCTTAACTTGTCTAATTGACTTCCTTTTGATCACTGTCACTTTCCCTCCCTAATTATTGGCCATTTTGTTTTGTATTTTTTCTTTTGTTCATTAGCTTTTCAGTAAGAATTTTGCGAAAATAAACCGCAATTCATATAATCTCTTTAATTTTGATTAAATTACAAAAATATATTTTTTTAAATCACTTTATATGTATAACAACATCGATTGTTTTCTAGTAGTGAATAAAGCATAAAATTGACCTGAACTAAAAAAATATGAAGTTTTAAGAATAAGGCAATGAAATAAATCAGAAAATGAAAAATACATTTACATCAAAATTGAATTGAATTATTCCTCCCCCTCCCTCGCCCGTCGAATCATTTTTAAAATTTGGGTAATACTATAGATAGTGCCCCCCCCCCTTTTTTGAAGAAAATTTTTTTTTGTTCCGAAAAATCTTGGAAACATGTTTGTTGTGATTCTGACATTCATTTTGAGTAATTTCTAATCCCGGACCCGAATTCAAACAAAATGTCGAAAATTCAAAATCTTCAAAATTCATTTTTATGTTCGTATCTTTAAAGAATACCAATTTTTGACCTTGCAATGGTTTTTGACCAAATTTACCTTTTTTGGTCAATTTAGGAACAAAAGTGAGAATTTTGAAGATTTTGAGTTTTCGACTTTTTCTTCGAATTCGGGTCCGGGATTCGAAATTGGTTAAAATAAATGTCATATTCATGATAGCGACCCTGAAAACCCCAACAAACATGTTTCCAAGACTTCAGTAACAAAAAAATTTTCATCAAAAAGGGGGGGGGGGCACCATCTATAGTATTACCAAAATTTATCTATATCCCCGTAAGGCGGGCAAGCTGGGTTTTCACCCAAAAATGCCGGACCGCGGAATCGGCGCCGGTCCGGCGCCGAGCCGGTCCAATCTTTAATTTTATTACATAATTTCTTAATAGCTTAATATTATTACTTCTACAGCCTTCTTTTACCCGCAAAAATGATGTTTGCTGTTGCCGATATTTCTGCTGCAACCGGCGGATGCATGGCAAATAATGGACAGAAAATGTCAAAAGTTCGCTATGGAAATTATTATAGCACAATTACAACTGACAAATGGGGGGAAAATGACGAAATAAAAGTGCTGAAAAGGATGAAAAAAGCGGAAGAACGATTGAAGGGACGAAAAATGGAGGAGGAGAACGACAGAGAACAGCGGGGAAGGGCCAAAAGACTGGTGGAAAAGTTGGCCAAACTGCTGACAGCCGGGGGTAAGCGGGAGGGGGGGGGGGGAGAAACGGCACGAGGGGACAAACGGAAGAAAAAAAAGAAATACCATTGGCCGTTCAGATTTGCCCTTTCTGACCGCCAGCAGAAAGACAATGCCCAAAGCCAAAAAGCAGAACAACACGAAGAAGTTGCAGCTGCACCAACAGCAGCAGCAGCAGCGGTCACGCAATTCGTCCCAGTCGAATCTCTTCGAACCGATGCCGACAATTAGGGAGGAGACGGACACCGAACTAATGGGGGAGGACGCGCAGAACGGAGAAGAGACGGTGCAGCCACGGAAAAACGGCACGGAAACGTGGGGAGAATGGAGGACGGAGGGAGAGGCCAAAAAGTGCCACGGTGACAAATATTGCACAAAGGCACAGCAATTTGGCACCACCCAGCCAATGCTGCAGACAGCCACCTGATTATTGTTGTTTTGTCGAAGCAAATGCCCAATACAATTATTAATTGCTTCAATTAGTAAATACTCGGCGATTTTCATTCCTTCACATTGTTTTTCATATCATTTCAAATATTTATTCTCTTTTTATTGTAAATACAAATGAAATTGCCTTTCTCTCAATTTTCTCTTTAAATCATTGTCCAATTTCATCAAAGTTTAATTTTGTGACGTTTTGCGTTCAACCGGTTCCAATTTCAATTTTGGTATTTTACATTGGGTGACCTTTGCCATCAATTTCCTAAATACATATAACAACAAAAACAGCAGAATCCACGTCACACAAAAACAAATTTCTTTTAATTTTTTTCTGACGAAGGGATTGAATATTTTTCATTGGTGTTGAATGATTACTGTAATACAGAAGAAAAGGGGATTGAGCGGATGTATGCGAATGATGAGTGACGGATAACAGCGGACGGAATGACGAATGATGGGGTGGGATTGAAATGAACAAAGTGATTGACAATAGGAAATGGAATGGGAGGAGAGGAAGGGGTGAAAAGCGAGAGAGGGGAGGGCGAGGGGGGAGACGAAAAGGGAGGGCGAGCAGCTAGAAGAGGGGGAATGCATAGCAAATTGGAGAAGCGACAGGATTGAGGGCTGAAAATGCGCGATTTACTGTGACAGTACTTTTTAAATTTATGCATTTTTGATTTATTTGAAATTTTGGGTTTTGAAGCCCCATTTATTATGTATGACAGATGCCAAACAGAACAATGTTTAAGGGATTTGAATTCAAATAAAGATAAAAAATCAATATAGAAATAGGGATAAGCTGACAACTTTTCTGGAATCCCAGTTTGACTTCTCTTGAATAACACCTTACCCACCTCCTTCCTTTCGCTACTGCTTCTTCCTTTCTCCTTGCGGGCTTTTCCTCCCCCCCCCCCCCCCTCTCTTCATCCCCTTACTCTTCACCCCCTGCCTCTCCCCTCCCCTCCCTACTTCCTCCCCCTCTTCCTTCCGTTCCTCCTTTCCCCCTGCCTCTCCCTTCCCTTCTTCCCTTTCCCTCTTCCTCCTCACCCCCTGCCTCTCCCCTCCCCTCCCTGCTTCCTCCCCCTCTTCCTCCCCGTCCTCCTCACGCCTGCCTCTCCCCTCCCCTCTCTACTTCCTCCCGCTCTTCCTCCCCTTCCTCCTCACCCCCTGCCTCTCCCCTCCCTCCCTACTTCCCCCCCCCCCCCCTCTTCCTTCCGTTCCTCCTTTCCCCCTGCCTCTCCCTTCCCTTCTTCCCTCTCCCTCTTCCTCCTCACCCCCTGCCTCTCCCCTCCCCTCCCTGCTTCCTCCCCCTCTTCCTCCCCTTCCTCCTCTCCTTCCTCCTCACCCCCTGCCTCTCCCCTTCCCTCCCTACTTCCTCCCCATCTTCCTTACTTTCCTCCTCGTCCCCTTCCTCTCCCCTCCCCTCCCTACTTCCTCCCCCTCTTCCTTCCGTTCCTCCTTGCCCCCTGCCTCTCCCTTCCCTTCTTCCCTCTCCCATCCCGCTCGTCTTCCCCCTCCCCTGCTGCTTTCTCTTCTTTTCACCTTTCATTCTCCAACCTATCCTGGAATAATGTACAAATTCATCCAAATAAGCTTGTTTTGCCAAATACTTTGTTTGACTCTTCACTTCCCCCCCCCCCCCCTCAAATCGATGCTTTTCCTCCTCTCAATCGTCTTTCTCTGCTTTTCCTTGCCATTTCCTGCCTCTTTATTCGCTGTCATTTTTCGCTTTGCTTATTTAGCATTTTCTGATTGACGATTTGCTGCCTTTGGCTTATGTTTCTTCTTCCCCCTCCCCCAAATTTCCTTCCGATGGCTCCGTCTCCCGCCGCTTTTCCCCTTCAAAGTCCAACCTTTTCTCGTCAATCGAATGGCCTTGTGCAACTACAACATTGCATTGGTTGTCAGTGTCTGATAATGGACTCCCAATTGGCAAAAGTAAAGGCCCACCAATCCGCCGCGGATTTTTCTTTTTTGGATTCCTCCCCCCCCCCCCCCCCATTTTTCAGATATTCCCCGGCCATTTTCTTCACGAACATTGTGCCGTCTGTTCCATTTGCAATGTTTCTCTTATGTCGTGCCGTCCCTCGATAAAATGTTATGAAAAAGAAGGCCGATTGTTCTGTCGGACTCATTACTTTGAGTAGTTTTCTACTTTCCTCAATAAAAGATTGCTTTAGTTCATTCTCATCAGATATTTTGTGCCAAAGACAATTTGTGCCGGCTGCAATTTGTCAATTCAATTGGACGAACTTTTTTGCACGTTGAAGGTTTTAATATTTGGAAGGCGTCGTATCTTTTATAATGGTGAGCTTCTCCTTTTTCAGGATGGCATTGCCTTCCATTGCCATTGCCTTCGCTGCTTTCAATGCGGAAAAACATTTAAGCGCGGTGATCGCTTATTGTTGGGGGAAAATTGCGAGAAGATTGAATGTGTTGAACACATTTCAAAAGGCAAATGGCCAAAAGGAACGGCGAAAAGCGCCGGAAGAGAAAGCGACGAAAAGGGAATCGGCCGAGGAACGGCCGAAGACAAAGGCCAATCGACACAAAGCGAAGCGACGACGGCACAGGACGAAGCCAAACGAAGCGGTGAAGCAACCGAAAGGGGGGCACAGAGCGAAAGGACGGAAGAAGCAAATGCTAACATGGCCAAAGGGATTACGGTGCCATGGCATTCACTGAATTCGGACAAAGAGGAGGAGCAGGGAATTGGGTCGGGACCGAACAGCGGCGGTGAACAATCGGCGACCGCCGCCGCCACCGCCCCAAAAAGCGCTTCGCTTTCAATGGATTTCGATCACTCACCGACTTTGTTCAGTGAATCTGGATCAGAAACAGAAAAAAGTGAAGGAAATGAAGAAGGCACGAAAAGGGAGCCCAAGGAGAAAGACGCATCGACAAAACAAAGTGAGAGGGGAAAAGCACAAAAAGTAACGAAATTAATTGGAAAGGTGACGACGAGGAAGAGGAGGAGGAGACGGACGAGTCATCAACAGCAGAAGAGAAAGGAGGAGAAGCATTGTCAGAAAGGGAAGAATGTTGGAAGAGAATGGAAGAAGAGGAGGAGGATGGGGAAGAGGAGGGTGAGGAGGAGGAAGAGGAGGAGGGGGAAAAGGAGGAAGTTGGAAGAGAAAAGGGACAGAGAGGAAGAGGGAAAGAAAAAGGAAACGGAAGAGATGGAAGAAGAAAGACAGCAGAGAATGGAAGAGGAGGAGGAGGAAAAGCAGGAGGGGAAAGCAGACCAACGACTGTCCGTTCAATGAAAAGGAAATGCGCCAACACTTCGGCCGGTGGTCCTCTACTCCAATATCCTTCCGAGGTCAGTCGAAGGGGCGAAAAACGACCGACCGAATTCGATTCACAGATGTACGCCGCTGGAGAACAATTTTCCAGAGAAGTGGAAACTGAAAAAATGAAAAATGAAAAGAGTTACAACAAAATTTTAGGAGGAAGACGCACAGCAAAAAACACACGGAAACAAACGGAGAGGGCCACGGACGACAATCAGCCAAAAACAGGTGGGGGGAGGGGAGGGGGAGGGAGGAGAAGCGGACGGACGCACAATTAAGCTGGACATTCTGAACCGAATGTTCGACAACACATCCAAACCAACGAAGCACGAAAGGGCCCAATTGGCACAAGACTCGGGACTGAGCATGAGAGTCATTCAGGTGAAGCGAAATGGGAAAAGTGCGAAGGAACGAACGCATTGTTTAGGTGTGGTTCCAAAACAGACGGTCAGTTGAAAGGGGGGGGGGGACAGAAGAAGAAGCAAAGACCAATCGCAGGTCAAAGGAACGACGGCTTAAACATTTGTGCAATTTTCTGCGCCATTACGAAGACCAAAGGCAAAGGACAGACGGAGAAAAGAAAAGAGAAAATGAGGCGATTTTTGAAACAATGGCACAATGAAAAAAGGAGAGGAGAAGCCATGGGACACCAAAGGGGGGGGGATTTTGTGCTGTCGAGTCAATTAAGTAATAAGTAATGAAAAAATTGAAAGATTTAAAAAATGAATTAAAATACTTTTAACTAGGCTCATAAACTAAAGCAAATCATTTTGGGCAAAATCTCCGTAATTACAAAATAAAATAAAGAATAATCATTAAATTTGATGAATAGGGTGTTGCTTTTGTTAAAGAACTGAAAATTTAAAATAAATCTTAGACTCATTTGCTTGTGATACTTTTAATTTCCTTCGCTTTTTTTATTTTGCAGTCAAATCAATTAAAAAGAATTTTAATTTTTCTTTGATAAACATGTTCAAATTAAATAAAATTTACTATAAAATACTCTTTTTTAATATTGCTTCACAGCCCCGGGGGAGATAATCCCCGGTAAAAGCGGGGAATGGGGAAAAATGGTGACATTTTCAAGGAAAAATTCAAAATTTTTATCCTTGGTCGCTACATTTTTAACAAATATTTGTGTTTTTATTAAGCTTTAAGTTGTTCAAAAATTCTGAGAGTAAAGCTTAGGAAGGGGATGAAGTGAAATTCCCGGGGATTCCCTTTCCCCCGGCTGTGACGCAACAAAACACCAAAAGGACGAACAGTGACAAAAATTAAAACTAAATGATTTGAATCTGATCGCTTTGCGTGCCCTGAGTTTGAGAGAGCCAATTCTTTTTAAGTCAATGGAATGCTTCGAAGTGAACGAAGAGAGAGTGAAGAATGATCGCAAATGGAAGTTGCTTCGCTTTCTTTACCCATCTCTCCGTCCGCGGTGGCGTCGTTTCTTCCGCAGTTTTAGTCGTCCATTGCAAATGCAACTAAAAGGGACAAATCGGCCCATTGTTTTTCGTTAATTGCTGCTAATTACCCCCTCCCCGAGGGGCTTTTCCCTCCGCCAGCTTCAAACTCCTTTCCATTGCGTTTTGCCAATAATATTTCTCGTCTTTTCTCACCATGGCATTCCGGTCGCAGTCAACATACACTGCATGCTTTTGTCTCCGTACTCATCACAGTCAATCAGTTCGACGTGTTCACAATTTGCTGAAAGCGTTGGGTTCGCCTCCAATTCCCTTCCCCCCTTCTAAATTTTGCCTGTCTCAACAATTGCCGATGAGATTGAGTGCCGACTCGTCCTTACGCGTCTTTTCGTTTTGCGCATCCGACGATACGACCGAATCCGATGAAGCACCAATTCGTTGTTTGCTCGTAAGCGTCGGACCAATTCTCTAATTGGCTCATTATTGTCCACGGATATGCCAAAGAATGTCCTTTTGAGCTCACTTTGTCAGTAGCGACGAATTTACCTCCGCCGTCATCGGTTGCGGCGTCCTTTTGAGTCGTTCCTTTGTGCCGTCTTTGTCCGATGCCGAAGAATGACTTACAAAAAATAGGAAAAACAGGAAAAGGGGAGATATTTCAACGTTCATTGTGCGTTTTTTCCTTTGTGTTTCCCGTCAAGATTGTTCTGAGGGCGGAAAGGGCCACAACTTCTTCCGCCGATGAGTGTTTTGACTGGCGACGGAAGGAATTGGACATCGCCCCCCCCCCCCCCCCCTCTCGTCTTCCCCCCCCCCCCCCCTCGTCCCCCTTCAACCCTCCATTCCCCCTCCCCTCCTCTCGCCCCCATTCTGTCAGCCGCTCAATGACTGATTACGGCGAGGCTGCAAAAAGGAAGAAGAAACGGGCGAGTTCAGAAGCAATAACAGCAAAAAATTGGAGGCATGAGCGAAAAACCTTCAGGGCAAATTTTGTAGGGGTGGCGAGGGAGAGGAAGCATTGGGGGAGGGTGAGGTAGAGAGAGGGAGAGAAGCAGTGGGGGAGGGGGAGGGAGAGAGAGGGAGAGAAGCAGTGGGGGAGTGTGGGAGGAGGAAGCAGTGGGGGAGGGGGAGGGGGAGGGGGAGAGAGGGAGAGAAGCAGTGGGCGAGTGTGGGAGGAGGAAGCAGTGGGGGAGGGGGAGGGGGAGAGAGGGAGAGAAGCAGTGGGCGAGTGTGGGAGGAGGAAGCAGTGGGGGTGCGGGACGTGGGAGGGCTGCTGGAGGGGGGGGGGGGGGGGGTGTTTGGAGTAAATAAATAAAACTTTGTTGGGGGTGTAAAGTGAGTTGTCGTTGAACGCCATAACATTTAACGCCAATTACTTTTTTCATTTTGAAATGATAAACAAATTTAGGGCGCGTCTTTTAACGTGCAGAATAAAATTACAATATAAAAAGAAATTAAGTTTAGGTAATTCAAATATATGAAAATTTTTAAAAGCTTTTTTATATTACAAAAAAAAAAAAAAATAAGTTCGCCTATCGGTGCTTAAAAAACCAAAAGTGAGCTTAAACCTTCACATCTGAGAACCTTGTCATTTTATTTTCAATTTATTATTTATTCATTAATTAAAGTGACAGAAAATGACAATGCGAAGAAAGGGCAAAAGATGGGTAAAGTTTTGGCACATTGAAGAAAAATCACAGGACAATTATTAATTAATAGAGGGGATTTTAGGCGTGAAAACATTTGCAAAAAACAAATAAATGCTAAATATACGCTGATTTCAAACTAAGAAAATAAATTAAGGAAAACATAAAAAGTCAGCAATAAAATCCAAAAAAATGCAAAATTTGGCGAATAAAAATATTTAGGCATAAAAAAGCGAAAAATGCGTTTGCCTAAATCCCCGAAATAATCAATTAAGAAAAAACAATAAAAGATTAAGGCAAAATGAAAAGGAAAATGAAACGAAAGGTCCACCAAAGAATGACCAACGAAAGAACGGCGCCTTTTCACAGCGAATAAATTCCGTGGCATTGGGCGGAATCCCTAAGTTCTGAGGGGGGGGGGGGGGGGGATGAATGCCGGCGCAAACGGCGGCCACTGACTTCGAATGGCGTGCAAAATCTTCCGGCGAGCCCCAATGGTTGCCACGCCGAGACTGTTCAGGCACTGTTCGTCCAGCAGCAGAAACGCCTGCATGTCAATCTGAAGGGGAAGGGTTGGCCGCGTCTCGACTTGGCCTCCGCGTCCGACCTCCTGCTCCCGGAACAGAGCGATGTGCTCGGCCAAGCCGAGCTGTGCCAACACTCGCGCCGGCTCTCCCGCCGTGCGAATGTCCCAATTTGGCACCGCCCTCTCTTCGCTTTCACCTGGGCCCTGTTGTTGGTCCGATTCTTTCCCCGCACAATTTCCATTTGTGCCGGAAGAATGGTCCACCAACAGTCCGCCGGCACTCATTGCAAAATCTGTACTTGTTCCAAGTATGGTAATGATGAATACTGTAATTATGTACCAGGAAATTAAAAAAAGAATTCTTAGGATTAGTTTTAAAACTAAAATAACAAAAATTGAAGAGGAAATAATTTTTAGTGAAACTATTGTGAGACCAAAAACTGTTGAAACAAAAAAAGAAGAAACATTTTGGTGGAAGGAAGGTCAAACGCCGTACTGACTTTGACTCGCTCTCTGTTGGTCCGCCATTTGCAGCGCGGCCACCCGCGGGTGCACTTTTGGCGTTGCGCCGTTTGCCTCCTTTTCCGCTTCCGTTTCCTCCTCAACCGCTTCCGCTGTTTCATTTTTGCCTTTCTTCGGACTCTTTAGCCGTTTCATGCAGCACAACCAACGGGGAACTGCTGCAAGGGTTGAAAAAGGCTGAGGAAGAGCAAAAGGAGGAGGCGCGGGCGGAAAGAGTGGCCGAAAGGTCGACGGACCGACCAAAAGGCGTCTGAAATGCACAAAAGTGAGTAAGTGCTGCTCAAAAGGGCTCCGGAAATGCGTCAGTGATACAGTAGTACAACTTGTGTTGCAGAATAAGTGCTTATACTGTAATGGAAGTCTGTATGTCTCTTTCCATACATTCACTTTTAAATTTGGAGTATCATACTACCGTATCTTCAAAAACACTGTACCATTGCCGCATTCCCCCCCCCCCCCGCCCTCTCATTGTCAGAAGGGACCTCCCGTCGGTCGGTGGTCCGTCGCCCATTTTGGCCTTGCCAATTTTGCCCGTTTTGCTGCTGTCGTCCGCCGTCCTTCGCCTCTTCCGCCCCTCTCCCCACAATTGGCCGCCCTTTCCGCCACTCCGCCGAACTTTCGCCGCCCGTCCGTCCGAATCGGAGAAGGTCAACCGGCAACGAACTGCTGAAGCCCCCACAAGACGACCACCAATCGGCAGCATTCAGCTCTTTGCTGCAGCTTCTTCGCCCAAATGCGCTCAGTGACAAATTATAAACGGCTAAAAAAAGAACAATTAAACGTATAAAGTTGATAATTGGACGAAGGAAAAAGAGACAAGCAATTGTCCATTTCTATTTCTGTGGCGAATTATGCGTCTCCTCCATCACTCTGTGCTCGCCTGCTTTTTGCGAGTTGACGCTCTTGACCCCGGCGAGCACTCCCGCCGCAATCGGCGACTTCTGAGGATCTGGTGACTTGGGCTGTTCCCTGCTGCTCTCCCGACATTTGTCCAATTTTTCCGTGCCGATTTCTTTTTTGGCCTCTTTCCATCCCACCATTTGTTTCTGGTCAAATGAAAGGTGAGCACTGTTAGAAAAAGCCACCGAAGCAGCGGCCGCGATCAGAGGCTGTTGTTGGTCGGCCTAAAGAGCGAGCGACTGATCTTTGATCATTTGTCATTGGTCGGACGAAACGACAGACCATCAGACTCTCTCGGCAAACACTTCGCATGAAAGCGGCACTTTCTGAGTCCAGCGGAAATTGGTCCTTGGCAGGCTCTTTGATCTTCAGAAGGCGATTTCGGGCGGTGTACGCGCCGAAAAGATTTGCCTAAAGAGGGAAACGAACACATTTCTCGTCTGTTTGTTTGGTAGGCACCTCATAAGTGGCCACGACAAAGTCCTTTTCGTCGGACATCGCTTCCCGCGTCACTTTGGCCCCTTTCCTTCGCCTCCTCTCCCCAAACTTTAGGTCCAATTCCCTTTCCATTGCAGAAGTTGATGGGCACGAATTATTCAGTTCTGGTGACTTTTCAAAGTGAAGAGCCACTGGAAGAAGCCCCTTCAGGAAATTTATTTTAACTCTTCTGGCGAAGATATTTCTTTCACTGTAATTACAGTAATCAATTTGCGCGCGATGAAAATGCCCTCAAGGGGCCCCGAAATGATAAGGCCCTGTTGGTTCAGCTGAATTTGGGTGTTCGTTCTGAATGCGATCCATCGTACGGCTCCTAAAGATGGCAGGGCAGTGGGACGAAGTTCGAATTGGCACTCTAAGTGAAGTTCGGCACCCGATGGCTTAAGAGAGGAGAGGAGAGTTACAGAAAACTTTCGGAAGCACTCACAAAAACGCCGATTAATTGGCAAACTTTGCCAAATGCCCGCAGCATTTCCAACTCATTTTGGACACTCGACCTGAAACGGAAGTGATCCTTCGATAAAAAATAATTTCAACCGCATCAAAAAGTGCAGCGAGCCCATCAGAGGGGGGCATTGGCTGACGAACTGAACGGACAAATCGCTGCCGGAGGGAAAATGCCGCTGGAGCTGAGTCGGGTCCAGGCGCGGCTGAAGGGCGTACAAATTGCGGCCGGAATCAAGCTGAATGGTCACGGCAATTGTCAGTGGACAAATAGCCTAAACAAAAAGCCAAAAGAATGCCATTTGGGAATATGCGCCTCTGTATGACCCTGATCAGTTCTCTTGCTTTCTCAACATCCTTTGCACATCCCGAGATGGACACTTGGTCATTCATTGTAGTCATCGAGTTGGAAAGCGATTTGTTGGAGTCGGGGAAGTGAATGTGGCAGTTGGTTTCACGCATTATCTGGTCAAATACTCTTCGACAAAAGATGGTGAGGAAGAGGAAAGTGCAATTTTCGGTTTGGGGTCTCATTTCAAAGTTCTTAAAACTCAAATGGAATGGGTAGGGTTGGAGAGGGAGGGTGAGGGGGAGACGGCAAATGAAGTGTGAGAGAGGGCGGGAGACGGTCAAATGAGGGGTGCTGAGTCGTTATATAAAAACCATCAAAAAGGGCGTTATATAAAAAACCATCAAATGAAAATTTCCAACAAAAAACTGCCCATAACTTTTGTCAAAGCCAACCGAATTAAACATTCTTGGTATTATTCGATAGCCCAAACTTTTTTCTATTAGCTTGCCTAAATTTCAAAAAATTTGGCCAAGTTTGAGCAAAGTCCTGGCCAAAAGTAGTCAAGGAACCAGTTTTAGACATTTTTGGTCATAACTTTTTTGAAACCTGACGAAATTTTTTGAAACTTCGGTAAGCTAATAGAGAACAATTAGGGAAAAATTCTGATCAAAACATTCTTAGAACGAACAAAATAAAGTGGCCTTGATACCATTCGCTAGCCCTATGTTTCCTCTATTAGTCTGCAAAATTTAAAAAAATTTCATTAGGATTCAAAAAAGTTATGGCCAAAAATGTTTAAAAATCAGGTTCCTTGGGTACTCTTGGCCATAACTTTGCTCAATCTTGGCCAAATTTTTTGAAATTTAGGTGACTAATAGAGAAATGTTAGGGCTATCGAATAATACCAAGAATGTTTAATTTAGTTGGCTTTGACAAAAGTTATTGGCAGTTTTTTGTTGGAAATTTTAATTTGATGGTTTTTATATAACGACATAGCACCAAATGAGGGGGGGGGGGGGGGGGGGGGGGAAGGGGGAAGGGGGAGAGGGACAAATGAGGGGTGCGTGAGGGGAGAGACAGATGAGGGGTGTGGGGCGGGGAAGGGATGACCTGCTGAGTGTTACGTCCGCCTTTGCCGATGATTTGCGAGTGCAGAGAATGGCTGACTTCAATCTTCAGAATGACGCGCTCCTTCTGAAAGCGACGGGACAGCCATTGATAGTCAAAAGCCGACAAAACGACCTTCGCTCTAAGTTTTTCTTCAATCGCTTGCGCCGCCCTTTGAACGCTTTGGGACGAGCCGATCACTTTCACAAAAGGGTCTGAACTTTGCCTATTAGTCCGTCCACTTATTAATTTCCCTGCCCTCACCTTTTTTAGTTTTCGCTCGAATTTTCAATTTTGAAGGCCAACAAATCTGTATGTTCCATTTTGGTTTGTCGTCATCTTTTAGAATACCTTCGCTCCTGTGTTCTTCTCCACTCGCGCAAAAAAAGAATCGGCACTTTCCCCAGGTGCTTCTCCTATTAAAGGATTTGACTCATTGGGCACCTTCCCCTGTCTCTCTCCCTATCCCACCCCTCTTCTCTCTCTCTCTCTCTCTCTCCTTTCTCTGTCTCAACTCTCCCCTCCTTCCTCCTCCGTTCTCCTCTCTCTTTCTCTCTCTATCTTTCTCTCTCTTTCTCTCTCTCTCTTTCTCTCTCTGTATTTCTCTCTCTCCCTCTCTTTCTCTCTCTCTCTCTCTCTCTCCTTTCTCTGTCTCAACTCTCCCCTCCTTCCTCCTCCTTTCTCCTCTCTCTCTCTTTCTCTCTCTTTCTCTCTCTGTCTTTCTCTCTCTCCCTCTCTCTCTCTCTCTCTGTCTTTCTCTCTCTCCCTCTCTTTCTCTCTCTCTCTCCTTTCTCTGTCTCAACTCTCCCCTCCTTCCTCCTCCTTTCTCCTCTCTCTCTCTCTCTTTCTCTCTCTGTCTTTCTCTCTCTCCCTCTCTTTCTCTCTCTCTCTCTCTCTCTCTCTCTCTCTCCCCCTCTCTTCTTTCTTCATTACCAGTGATCATTGCTTCCAGCCTAAATAAAATCCAATTTGAAAACTTGTAATAATTAAAAATTCGGTACTTTTCCGTTTTGCGGCCAAAGTTTGAATTCTACGCGCCCGTTGTTAATTTAAAAATAATCAAATTTTTGGCCGCAAAACGGAAAAGTACCAAAAATTCTTATCAACTTACTTCCTCCTGTCAACTTGAACCTTTGCTTCTGTTTCATCTTCCTGGCCAGGTGATTTGGACTCCATAAATCGCAAAATAATTCTTCAAAGGATAAAAGATAAATCGGACGAAAGCGGGAGCAAAAAAGGGGGGAAATGCGGGAGAGTTCAACGGTAATCAGAGGAAATCAATGGCAGCCAAATTTTGGAGGGGGCGGGGGAGAGCCCCCCCCCCCCCTTTTTTCTGCTCGCTATCACAACGCTGTCGTCATCAACAACAAATTGTGCGGTAAAAGAAGTGGTAACGGAGGCATTTATTGCGCAGCTCACAGCCATCATTATGATTGATAATTAATTGCATCTGAGAAGGTAAAGAAAGAAGCCGCGAGTAGGGAAAATTGTTGAATTTGTAAGAGAGAGAGAGAGGAGAGAGAGAGAGAAGGGAGAGAGAGGAGAGAGAGAGAACGGGAGGAGAGAGAGAAAGGGGAGAGAGAGAGAGAACGGGAGGAGAGAGAAAAGTTAAGTTAATAAACCAAAGACATTAGCAACAACTATTTTTTTATTTGTAGCTGTTACAATATATGTACACACATCATTTTGTCCGTTCTCTCTTCGTCCGATCACTTCCCAATGCCAAATGTCCCTCCTCCCCCAATTGCCATGCCCGTAATCGCCACCGGCGTCGTTTTGTTCGTCGCTTCTTTGTACGCGCTGATTCTGTCCTTACAATAGCCGGCCACACAATCGAAGTGCTCCCCGCACTCTCTGATCGCGTCTCTGCATCCGTTGCCCTCCACGCGAATGCAAATTCCGCCGTCGCATCGTTCTCCGATTTGGCACACTTTGCGAAAGCACTCTTTGGCGGGGAGTCATTGTATTTGGTGCCATGTCACTGCCACTCACCATCTTTTGAACAAATTCCGCCTATGCAAAAGTATGGCGGGGGACAGTCCTCGGCAGCGGCAGAGAGCGAACACGGAATGCCCTGGAAGGGACGGCACTCGCCCTCGGGCACACTCACCGGAGAGCAGGCATTCTCCGGCAGACATCTGCCACCATTTGCTTTGCAAATGTCCGCCACACAGCGTCCTTCGCGACAAATATTCATTTCGGCACATTCACCGGAATTAGCGCAATTGGAATTGCTTGTCGGGACGCAAAAGCCATTGAAACAGCTTTGGCCGGATGAGCAAACCAATTGAGCACAACCTAAGCAGTGGGAATAAAAGAGGACCAGCTGTTGCTGATTACCTTCCTGAGTCACACATTTATCACCGCTGAGAGTTTCTCCGGGGTCACATTTTTGTGCCGATGGTAAAAAAACTGGAACAATTGTGTCGCGACGCCGTTGGCATTTGTTTTGGTGGCACTCGAAAAGTGACGGAGGGCCGCAATCGAAGGGCGAGAAGCAGAACATGGAGGACAATTGCATGCACATCCCATCCCGGCAAAGCTCGCTCATCTCCTCACAGACTGTGTCCGCACATCCTTTCAATTTCCAATTGTGCCATCGTTCGCTTCTTTCGCTTACTGTCAATGGCACATCGCCCGCCAATGCATTTGCCTTGGGGCCCACAATCGGACACCACCGCACGGGCCAATCCCTCCGCCACCAAAACATTCCTTCCGCACGGTCGCCCCACATAAAGAACGCATTTGCCTTGCCGACACTCCGATTCCTTGCCACATCTGATCTATCCGATGCGTTCGCGTTTTAATTGAGGCGCATAACTGACTTTGGCACAATCGCCCGGTGGCTCCATCCCCTGCTCATCTTGGCATTTGTCAAATGCACAGTGAAAGCCCTCGGGGCATTGGTAATCGCCGAAAAAGGGACATGGATCGGAAAAGGACGAAGGGACGACAAAACAAAGGACAAGCAAAGGGGATTTGAGCAACAAACGGCGGATTAAAAAAGAGGATGACGAAGGAGTCATTTGTGCACAAAATTAGGAAAGAAATAAATGGGCGAAATGGCGGGGGGGGGGGGGGAGGGGAGTGGCGCTGATCAGTCGGATCAATCGGAGGACGAATGAAGCGCACCCTCCCAATACGCGTCATAAAAACAACGACCTTTTACATGTGCACTTCGTTTTGTCAAATCAAATGAACTAACTAATTAAGAATTGATTCTTTCCAAATGTGTCTTTGGAAAAATTCGAAGGTGCGGCAATTTATTGCTTCAGTCATTTGAAGGTTTTAACAAATTAATCATCGGAATGGCATCTGTTAATTGAGCTGCCGTTGTCACTGAGCGACCAGCCGAACCCATCAAATCTTCGTTTTCGTCCTCCAACACTAAAAAACAAAACAAATAAAAACAGTCGAAGTCGAACAATCGAATGCATTTGCCTTGGGCGTCTTTGTAATGTTTGTGCGATGGCGCATACCTTAAGACAGTTTTGGGTTAAGCACATTAAAATTGGATTACATGGCGAGTAGCAGCAGCACGTACAAATTCCACATTCCGAGGGTGCCGGTGAAAAAGGCACTCGCAGAAATGGAGATGAAGCGGCCCAGCGGAGACCATGGCGGCGAAGCGCCGTCCTCCGCCCCTTCGTCCTCAGTTGGCACGAAAAGTCCGTCGTCGTACTAAAAGGCACCAGAAGAGTAAAGAATAGGGAGGACAAATGAGCGAAAAGTGAGGGGACGCACCCGTTGCACCCAATAGGAGAGAGAGGTGCAGACGGAGCAGAGCAGCGTGAAGAGCATCAGAAAGCGGAAGCGGAACAGCACCGCCTCCACGCGGAGGCGCCTCCGCGGATTGTGCCGACGCAATTCGGCCTCTCTCTGCTGACGAATTGTCAGCCAAACCATGCACACTTTGTAGAGCAAAAACAACTTAACCGCACACAAATGAGCAATGAATAATGCCAAAATGTACAACGACGGAATGGCCGAACCGTGTAAATGATAGCTGAGCCAATGCCAAGAACGATGGAGACGAGGGCCAACCGGTGAGACCCTTCTGAAGACCAAACGGAATGGAAAGGGTTGGCCAACTGACGGCCCCGTTCGGAGAGATCGAAGCCCAACAGAACGGCACAGGAAAGAACCACCAGGGACAAATTGCGCCAATAGTTGCGCTGAAAAAAAAAAAAGAATGCATTTGGCATTCGGTGGGTCAGCCGACCAAATCATTTCTCGATTTGTCGTCGATGAGATGCTCTCCCGCAAAAATGAGCCAAAATGAGAAGAGAACGGCGTAGAAAAAGCCCTGACGGAGATCACCAAAGAGCAAAAGAGCAGGGAAATCCATGCGCAACGAAAGCCATTCGATTGGCACTAAAAATGAGGAAAAGTGCCGAAGTGGCAAGGGAAGCGGAAAAATGAACCATCCAAAAGGAGCAGGGAACAGCCGAGGACGAAAATGGTCTTTTCGAGGAGGACGGGCTGTCGGGGAAGGGCACGGACGCGGCGGAAGAACCAAAAGAGGACGGACAAAAGGACGGGCGAAAGGGCACTTTTAAGCCACAGCCAAACCAAAGTGAATCCGCCATTTTGGTGAATTTCCTTTGGGAAAAAGAGAAAAAATTAGCAATAAAAAGGGAAAAACAATGAGGCGAAGCTCGCGGAGGGGCCCGGGGAAGGCGCAATTGGGGCCTTTGTTGTTGCTGAGAAGGCACAGAGTTCGGTTGGCGGGGATTCGAATGTTCAACAAATATTGCGGGTGGGGGAGAGAGCCGAAGTGAAACAAATCCAACAGGGAACAGTCGAAGGAGAAGCCGATACGAGCCTGTATTCCGAAAAACACGAGTTGATCACCTCCCCCCCCCCCACAGTTGGCACTTTGTCGGGGTCGACCAAACATTGCAACGCCCGGCGGACCGTCGACCGGACCAATTCAACCCATTCTCCGCCAGCGGCGGGTGGGCCCCCCCGGCGCCAAAATGCCATTCGAACGTCGAATTCCATCAGAATGTCTTCCGCTGAATATATGTGAAGGGTTGGATTTAAAATATACAAAACACTGACAAAAAGACGTTGTTTCGGGACTGAACTCAAATTCCAAGTCCAAAAAGCCAATGAGAAATTGAAAAAGGGGCGAATATTCCAATTGGACGCCGTCACGCATATGGGGCATTTGGGCAACGAAAACAATGTCACGCGCATCCGAAGACAGGGGGCTGTGCTGCTTCAGATCGGGGACCAACACACAATTTTGCTGAGAAAATGCCGAATGGACAAACTTTTAAATTTATTTTTGATGAGTGAAACATTGCCAAGTGACCCCCCCCCCCCCTCCGCTCCCCTAATTATCCTCATTAGCGGCTTTTTCTTCACCGTTTTGTCGGGTCGGAGAGTGAACCATTCACCACTTTTACCCGAACTTTTGTCCACACATGCGCTAAGTACAAATTCCATGGAAGAAGAAGGGCCGGGAGCTAAATAAATAAATTAATTAATTAATTAAAACTAATTAAAAATAAAAATTAAATGAAAGAAACCGAAAAGTGCGCCGAGGAGAAAGAAAAGTGATTGGAGAAGAAAAAGGAGGGAGAGAATGAAGAACAGTTTTCGGTTGGAAAGATTTTCAATAACGTAGCCAATCATTGTTTAAGTGAAAGGCAAAACTGAAAGGGAAGAAATGCCTTGGCACTTTAAAAAGGGACCATTGCTTTTTCGGAAAATCGTTCCCCCCAAATTGGAAAAGTGCCAAATAGAAACAGTGCCGAGGGACAGGTGACTTAAGAGAAAAACTGTGGCATCACAAAGCTTTCTTCGTGTTCCTTCACCTTTCCCCAACCCCAAAAAGCCGACAAAATTAACTCGGGTATTTAACCAGTAAATGTTTTAAAAATTTGTAACCTTTTGTAAATTTATATTCAAAGATTACTCTATCCAATGGTATAAATTTTTATTAGCTACGAATAATTATAGTGGTCAAATTGATTTTTGTTGTTTGAATTTGCTATTTTTATTCAGGTCAATAAATACAAAAAATTTAAAATAATTTTATTAAAATAATTCTATTTAATAAAAAAATTTTTGTTTAATGCCCTCACTAAAGAACAGAATAAGGGGGGGGGGGGTAAGCTCACCAGCAGCAGCGGGTAAACCCAGCGAAAACTCGGTAATATTCATATGGGTTAACCCTCAATTGATTTGTGAGGGTAAGAAACGTTTTTAAATTCTGAAAATTTTCACCGGTGGCGCCCGTCGGACGGTTACCCCACATTTGCGCTCCGAACATTTGCGCCTATGTCCAAAATAGGGATCAAACAAGTTTTTTTCAATCACAGATAGACTAATCAGCTTTAAATAAGTGATTATATGCGATAATTTGATCGTCAGCAAATTTTTGTAAGTTCCTAATAAACCAAAAGAACGAGTTTTTTCAAATTTAATACTGTTTACGACGGTGCTAGTGCGTTTCGTAAAAAAGGCCAATGGGTTCGAAACAAAAAATATGTAACACATAAAAATTCATATCTTATTTTAAATTCAAGCAAATAAATATTTCGTGGTATCATTCAATAGCTTTAAGTGTTCTCTTTCAGAATATGATTTTTTAAAATTTTTTGCTTAAATATTAAAAAAGTTATAAAGCATTGAATATACAATGTTTTTTGAAATGGTAATGCACATATAATTATAAACATTTAAAATTTAAAGTATTTAAATTGCAATAGATCCAAAATGAATTAATATATTGGATAGCCCTAAGAATTCTCTATTTGCCTTTAAAATTTCAGGAAATTTCATTGAGCTTCAAAAATTTTCTGGACAAAAATTTCTGACTTAGGGTTTTTTGAATTATTTATAACTTTTTTAATATTTAAGCAAAAAATTTTAAAAAATCATATTCTGAAAGAGAACACTTAAAGCTATTGAATGATACCATGAAATATTTATTTGCTTGAATTTAAAATAAGATATGAATTTTTATGTGTTACATATTTTTGTTTCGAACCCATTGGCCCTTTTACGAAACGCGCATGGGTGGTAGTTTTATGGCTGGCCTATTTACGAAACGCGCAACCCCATTTTGGCACGTTTACGAAACGCGCATGGGTGGCCTTTTTTACGAAACGCGTCAGCACGGTTTACGACCTTAAGAGAGAAAAAACTTAAGTTTGAACCCTATTTTGGAAATAGGCGCAAATGTCTGGACACGCGTCGGACCGTACCCCTTAAAAAAAATGCGAAGAAAGCGTGCCGAAAAAACAAGCGGGCCAAAGAGCAAAGAAAAAAAGGCCGTTGCTCGCTAAGCGGGGGGGGGGGGGGGGTAGTCCTCTCATTTGTCAGGGGTTAGTCCTCTCATTTGTCAGGGGTTAGTCCTCTCATTTGTCAGGGGTTAGTCCTCTCATTTGTCAGGGGTTAGTCCTCTCATTTGTCAGGGGTTAGTCCTCTCATTTGTCAGGGGTTAGTCCTCTCATTTGTCAGGGGGTAGTCCTCTCATTTGTCAGGGGTTAGTCCTCTCATTTGTCAGGGGTTAGTCCTCTCATTTGTCAGGGGTTAGTCCTCTCATTTGTCAGGGGTTAGTCCCCTCATTTGTCAGGGGTTAGTCCTCTCATTTGTCAGGGGTTAGTCGCCTCCCGCCGTCCGAAGCCAAAGGTCAGCAAGGTAACTTTCTTTTGGTGTGGGGATGAGAAGGGAGTAATCGACGGCAATAAAACTTGGCGGGAGAAGTGGGATTAATTGTGGGGAACGATTTCACTTTGTGTGAAATCGGCGGAGGAACGAATAATAAATTGGGGGGGGGGGGGCGAAGGGTTCGTTCTCCGCCGCCGCTGGGCTCAAATTGTCGCATCGATTGGGGCGGTGTCCCCGGGCAAAAAGCCGACCTTCGAATGCGTACTCAAACAGCAGATGGTCAGCGACAACAAACAGATGGAAAAACCGTCGCCAATTTGGTTGTTGTCTTTTAAAGTGCCGTTTTTTCCTTTGTTTAACATTTAAATATTTATCCCTTTTTCGATATGTATGAACAATAAATCATTTGGCAATAAATCATCGGTTAAATAAAAATTGTTTAATTGGGCTTTTGGAACAATGACTATGATGCTTTTCATTTGGCCATGACTCCGCTGATCACTCCAATTTTGTGGCCCATTTCAAGTCGTCGTCTCTTGGCTTCCAGCCAGTCATTACACTGACCAAAAATTCCATTTTCCGCCAGAATCCAATGGCATCCAATGCCGGATTTAACCATCCAGTTGTGATGCTAAAAATGGTAATTAATAATCAAAATAAAATAATAATAATAGGCGAGAGAGAACGCTTAAGCTGGGCGGGGCTCGTTTTAGTGCGGAGCAGTTTAACGCTTTAAAACTTTCTTAGAAACAATCGTATTAAACACAATTGGTATCATTCGATTGCCCTAAATTTTAAAATTTTGATGAGGCAATCGAATGATATTAATTATTATTGTTTTTGTTTCAAAAGAATTTATAAAGAGTTTGGCCCAATTCGACTTAAGCTAATTTGTAAGGTTTGAATGTGAAGAGGAGGGAATGGCTTCTGACTGACCAATAGCGACACGCGTGAGGCGAAATGTGGTGGAGTTTATGGTGTTGGCGAGGGAGGATGAGGTGACATTGTTGAAGTAAAATAACCCATCCGGGAAGATTGAAATAAGTGTGAGACCATTTGTGAATCTGAAAAGCAAAGGGCAGAGGCAATGGACAACGAATGGCATAGCCAAAGAATGGCACAGCCAAAGAATGGCATACATACATGAAAAAGGGGGGGGGGGGGGTCAGCGGCCAATTTTGCGAAGGAGTCCCGGCCATGTAAATCGACGACCTTTTTTTTAAAGACATTCTTTGCGGCGCGATTTTTTCCAAAAACTTTTGAGGTACAAGGGGGTCCGGTGGTGCCGATAGACGCCGCCGGGGAAAATTTTGAAGATTTGAGTGCAATTTGTCAAGAAAATTTTCACCAAAAACTGCCTAATTTTTGCGATTTCAAGCCATGCGACGATTTTTTTGTTTCTAAAAAAACGGTTTTTTTACGGCGCACTTTTTAAAAAAATTTTGGTGGACGGGGGGTCCGACGGCGCCGATAGGCGCCGTCGGGAAAAATTTTTGTAATTTGTAATGCTATTTGTTAGCAAATTTTGACTAAAAATGACCAAATTTTGAGATTTTGGGCGAATTTTTTAAGAAAAAATAGGTTTTTTGGGGGGGGAGGGTCCGGCGGTGCCGATAGGCGCCGCCGGGAGAAAAATTGAGAATTTCTAATGAATTTTGTTAAGAAAATAGCCAATTTTTCCAGAAATTTCCCTCTTTTCCCCTTCGCTACGCCCCCCCCCCCCCCTTCGCCGGCGACCCCCCCCCCCCCCCCCCACCTCTTTTACAACGGCCCCCCCTCGATGCGAAGGGGTCCCCCATTTTGGGGCAGTTTGCGGGCGAAGGAGGGGGGGGGGGGGGTCGACCCCCCTTTCATGTATGATGGCATAGCTAAAAAATGGCATAGCAAAGAATGGCTGGCATAGCCAAAGAATGGCATAGCCAAAGAATGGCATAGCTAAAAAATGGCACAGCCAAAGAATGGCACCTGATTGGTCAATGCCACGTAAAAGCCGCATAAAAACCAAAACCAATGGATCGGCAAGTGTTGCTCCAACTCCCTCGGCTCACTCGTCCAGTGTTGCCAAGCGATGTGTCCCAATTTGGGGATGCACAGCATAAAATTGTCTCCATTCACTTCCACAAAATCGTGCCGAGTGATCGCTGTCGGGTCAACATGGTGTTCACGAAACGAACGAATGAAATTCTGACAAAAGGAAATTCCCAAGAGTCAGTGTCTAAAACGATTTCTAACCATTCCTATCCTGATTTTTATTGTATCTTTTTTTAATTTTGGCCTTTTTGGCACCCGAAAAGATTAGTCATAATTGCTTTTGCCTTTCCTTTTGGAATGTCCCTAATTTCCAATTTCCGTCGTGCGTCTCTCTCTCTCTCTCTTCTCTCTCTCTCCCAAAATGACTAACCCTTCCGACGAAAGTGTCCACCGTTCCCCACGTATCCGCGCCCCAATGGACGACGCCCGAGCTGAAATCGGCCATCAGCACACCGACGAGGGATGCCAAAATGAGCTGACCGACGGGGACAAGCCGAAAGTGGTAAAGGAGGGAGCAGCCGACCGACAGAAAAAGGGCTGACGCGACGCAAATGCAAGTGACTTCTTGGAGTCGTTTCCCTGAGATTGGGTGGATGACAGCTTAAGCCCCATGCCAGGCTTGCCTTTGCCGTACATCGATGCCAACTGTTTGGCCCCGGCATGGGTCGGCCCCCAGCGGGGCTTTGCCTCGCCCATGCAAACGTTGGCATTTCCATTCGGACTTCCCTCAGGCACCTTAAGAAAACCCATCAACCATTTCTTTTTTAAAAAAGACAACCGCACAGAATTATCAAGAGAAAGTTGGTTGTCCGGGGAATGGCATTCCTCGGAAAACGGCTGAGAAGCGACAGACGGAGACGGGGAAGGGTCGAACGAAGAACCCGGAGGGCATTCCATGGAAAACGAACGAACGAAATGAATGAAACTTTCGATGTGGTCCTAATGGGTCATCATCACATTGTGATGGGGTCGTTAATTAAGAAATACATTCGAGAATCATCTAATGAATTGAACGGATGAATGAATGCATTTTGACAGAAAATGGAGAGTGAATAGCAAAGAGTAAAGACTCATTGTGAGGGGTGATTGATAGTCGAAAGAGGAAGCGCCGGAGGTGGAGGGGGGGGGGGGGGGTGAATTGGAGGAACCGCCCCACCAACTCTCGAACTGCTCTATCACTCTCGAGTGAGGAACGGGGGGAGGGGGGGGGGGGAGACGGGCCAACGAATCGATTGGCCTTAAATTGGCTTGCTTTGCTTTGATTGTCCGGTCGAAAAGCCAGACACAAGCAATTTCCATTCATTCGAACACTGAACAATCACAAAAAATAGGCAATGGGCTGTAAAATTCGCACCATTATATGATAATGTGATTAAATGATAATCAATAGAATGCGAGAAATAGATAAATTAATAAAAGAAATACGGACTTATTTTATTATAAAAATGTGAATATAAATTATGAAATAATAAGGGAGTCGGAGGAGAAGGAGCGGCGGCCAATTGAATGGCTGCTAAAAATGGCGGCACGGCACACAGAAGAGAAAAGAAGAAAAATAAAAGGAGGCTTAAAGCGAAGAAGCCGAGGGAGGGACACTACTGATGAGGAAATGGGGCGAATGAATGAAAGCCGACACAAATAAATACACCCAGTTTTTTATTGAGTAATTTATCTCTCTTTCTGCATTTTTCCTATGCAAATGCGGGGAAAGGGAAGGGGCGAGGAACGGGGGGGAGGAAAGGGGGGAAGGGGAAGAGGGGGGGGGGGGGGAAAGGGGGAGGGGAAGAGAGAGAGGGGGGGGGGGGGGAAAGGGGGAGGGGAAGAGAGAGGGGGGGGGGGAGGAGAATAGGGGAGAAAAGGGGGAGGGGAAGAGAGGCTGGGGGAGAAAGGGAGGGGGCGGAGAGGGGGAGAAAGTTATGATTCAAAAATTCGTGGTTAGTTGCGGAGGTGCCGAAGACCGAAAATTTGACTAGGGTGCGCTTTCTTCAAACAAAAACTTTTGGGAAGGGAAAAGGTCCGGCAGTGTCCACAAGTATCGCTGGGAATTAAAGGTGCCGTCTAGATACCAAGTGCAACATTGACACAAAATGTCCAATGCCAACAATAATGGCATCTTAGCTTAACGCTGTCGAAAATAAGGATAACATCCTTGTCGCCTTGCCTGACATTGCGAATGTCTTCAAGATGACCAAATTATTTTTTTTATCAGTCATTTTCTGAGGTTTTTCAATGGGGTCCCAGTCCGCAATCCCGCATTTTTTTAAAATTTCGGTATAATCCCACGGGATCCCGTCCCGCTAAAATTTTTAGTTCCAGTCTCCAGCGTGATCCAAAATTTGATATTTTTTTTTGTGCGGGATCCCGCGGGACCGCATTGCTTTTTTGAAATTAAATGACAGAATGCCACATATCATCCAAAATTAGTGAAAATTTTCCGGGGTTTTTAGCCCACAAAATACGAGCCCTAAATCATGGCCCAACAACTGCCCAATTTGTCTGTCATTTCTCAACCGCAGAACATAAGTTTGTTTCCTCCACCTCCCATATTTGCCGAGCAATACACAGCGGAAAACATCAAAAAAGGATTTGCTCTCCCTCCACCGAATCTTCCAACAAAGTTTGAGGTGTTTGCCGAGCTTTGTGATTTAGATGGGGTGACTAAGAATAATAAAAATTGTAAACACCAATGCATTTGTTCAGCCTCTTTTGCCAACACTCAGTGAATTGGGCTGTCAGCAACTTTATTCGGGCAGTGGCAATTGGCGTGCCGAATTGAAGAAATTGAACCGGAGTTTAGTCGCAGCTTTCCTCGATCTAATAGAAATTCTTATCAGGTACAAACAGTGCCAGGCATTGAACGGTCGTATCCCTATCCTTTTTCGGCAAAAAATTTCTCTTAAAAAGTAGTCTAGGTCATGTTTCCGTCAACTAATCACGAATATGGACATTCTGTATTTTGAATCCGAACGGGAATTAAATTGTCGAAAAATTCAAATTTTCGAATTTCTGGTCAAAAACTGCATTTTTGAATTTTCGGATTCAGGTTCGTGGTTTGGGTGTCAGAAATTAATGTCAAGTCTCCTCCATGCCTTAAATTAACCTATTTTAACAAAGCCATTTGAATTTTGGTATCATGCGAATGCATGGAAATCATAATTGGACAAATGATATAATAAAGTGAACACGCGTCCGTAAGTTATGTTTTTAGGTGTCCTGATCACAGTGACCGCTTGGAAAAGATAAACACAATTCGGAACCTTTTCATAAATATTCACCACCTTATCAACGAATATCGTCCAGTCCAAGCGAGGGACACTCTTCGTCAGATGATAATCCATCAGAATCATGAAATCACGGTTAGTTAGTGATTAGCACCTCATATTAGCCTTAAAATTTGAAGATGAATTGGATGATTTTCAGAGTGTTACGGAACAATTGAACAGATTGACGAAAATGGGCTCAGATGCTTGTGAGACGCTTAGAGACGCATTTCATCGGTTTACAATTGAAGGAATTCCAAAAGAATCTGTTGACAACGAATTGGACTTGACCGAAGGTAAACATTTTAGAGTAATTGACAAAATATTTTCTTTGCAGATGGGGAAATGATTTGTTCTGCACGGACGGGAAGCGATGATTTATTGTCAGCACTCGAGGAAAACATTCAGCAATTGAAGCCAATTGAAATGCCCGTAAGGGTGACGAGAAAAGACATTCCGGGGGTCAGAATGCAATTGCAGAGAGAATTTAACCGAATGAATTTCACGATTGGCAATTGTTAATATTTTTGAGAAAGTAACTATACACTGACTAAATTTCTTAATGGTAATTACTCTAGAAAAAACATTCGAAAGTGCTTCAGGGAGGGGCGAAGTGTTCCATTTTCAGTCGGACAAACTTCAGACTGTGGTTTAGATTATCATAATATAAAACTCAAAAAGCATAACTTGAATTTTTGGTAAAAGTATAAAAAATAATCTATATATTAAAATTTTGTTACTATGAAAAACCTTTTTTTAAACGGCAAAAAATGGGAAAAGAAAGATAACAAACCCAAAAAATTTATTCAACATAAATGAGTCCTTCTTCATCATTGTGTGTACTTTCAACATACTTCAGTGAAATTGGCTGCCAAATCGAAGAAGAAAGGTTTGATTGGCTTTGGCTCCTTCATCATCCTGGCTTTTTCCTTCTGCTGTTTGGTGTTTTCAGTGATTGCCTTCCCTATCTAAAATTTTAAATTTATTTAACAAATATTCATAAGAATAACTATAGAACAATTTTCAAAATAAACTGCGTGAAAAGTGATTTATTGAAGGCTCAGAAAAAATTGCACAATTTCAATTTAAATACCGAAAAGTATGAAAAAAAATTTTTTCAAAAATCATATAAGCCCACCCTTAACTTCTGGACTCAATGGCCAATGAATAGAAAAGTTCATAAAAATCCATTTCACAAAGACAAAAATACATATACATAAAAAAATTTTGTAGAGTACTTTTCGCGCCCTGGGAAATTTGCGGAGAATTTAAGGTAAAATAACACAGATTGGAACTTTAAATTCTACAGATTGACTAGTGAAATTAATGAACTCGAAATTCTTCTTTTATTTGAAATTACGAAGAGCTACACTGAAGAGGTACCAAAAAATTTTTTTTCCCCTCAACTTTTAAAAAAATATTTATTTATTCCCGAATAGTCCGCAAATGTCTGTAAGCCATTTTTTGAATAACGACCTATAATAATTCTCAATCTCAACAGCTAAATCACTACCAATTGCTCGGGCGAAGGCTTCCGGTCATCTTCAGAAGCATTGAGATTTACTGAACTGACAGTTGAAAGCAGAACATTCGCATCTCCTGTCTGAGCCCGGCACAAAATGAGCAGATTTTCGACCTCGCGACACCTTTTAATTGCTCTTTAATTATTACAACATATTTGGCGAACTTTGTAGCATAAGTTTCGCTGAGTTCGCTGTTTCGGACTTGCTCAAGCAGTTCGGAGTAACCGATTCTGAAAGCAACTCAAATCAACCAGCAAACAAAAGGAGACAAACCTTGCTCTGTCAAAAGTTTCGATGGCCCGTTTCCAATTTTTCAGTTCGAGCTCCAAACTGCCGAAGATGAAAGACACGTAAGAAACAGTTTCAACACGAGTGACCTCATGGACCTGAAAAACGAAGAAGTTAAGCATCAATAACAATCCAACAGTGCATACCAGCGGATTGTCATCAATAAGCGAATGTAAAAAATGAGCACTTTTCACTGCCCGACGCAATTTTTGTCTCATGTGAAATTTCTTTCGAGAAAGTGGCAAATCGATCATCTCAAATTTCATTTGCATTGCGTAGGCCCAATTACGTTCGACTTCGAACACGGCAATTTGGAAGAAATCTGAACAATAAAAAGTGATTCGGGATTTGGAATGTCGAGTTCATATTCAGCTAATTCTATGATAAAAGCGACTAATCTGCCAATTAATTACCTTAGATCTCCGATTAACTCAGCAGAAACATTTCGCGCAATGAATTTTGCTGTCCTTTTAGGCGCACATTTATACGAATGCATAAACTTCAGCGATTTTCGAATCCGTTCGATCCGACGGGAACAATAACCCCTAAATTAGGTTTCTTTTTTCGTCCAAAGGGCTGCCACCATAAAGCATGGGGCGGTGAGAGACAAATGAGCGCCGGCCAACTGGGCGCCGGCCCGAGGCGATAACTCGTTTCATTAGTTGTACAAATCCAACCAATTTTGTATATCCGATAGCCTTAAATGTTGTTCATTTTGTAAAACTATGAAAGGAGTTAACGCCCAAAAACCGGGTCGGCGCGGCCAATTTCGAGCATTGGATACTTCTCAATTGTTACCTGTAACGTTGATAATTTTCATGTCTAAGCCCATGCTTCTGTTGTGCATTTTTTACAATCTCAAGAATTCTAAGCACTTTTGGTCCATTCGTTTTGGTTTCGTCACTGCTTTTGTTCTCTGTGTTCATCTTTAATTAAATGTAGAAACCAAAATAATCATAACAAAAATATTATGCAAATACGAACACAATTATATAGAAACATAAATAGAAAAAAGACCCAAATTTATAAAAATATGAATATGAAAATAAAGAAACCTACATATGTATTGTTAGCTGAGATCAAAATAATCAATACAAAAAAAAATGTATGGAACATTTATTGTTTAGATGGCCCGATGGTCTAAAGTAAAATTCCAGTATTTTATTCGAATAAAATTTGTTGTTAATAAACCATTGTAAATAGGTCATTTTTGTAAATAAATGTGACTTTGAAATTTTGACTTTTTCTTCGGGTTCGAGATTGGCCAAAATGAATGTCCGTTCGTGATCTGCTACATTGAAAACCCCCTACAATAATCAGTTTATTTTTCTCTGCCTTTTATATGAAAATTGAGGAAAATGGGCCATCTGAACAAGGTGCAAATAAAATTTCAAAAAGTTAAAAACAGGGTAGCCAGATCTGAGGATTTATCCTCATTTTGTGGCTTTTTGATAGGTCAATGCGGATTTTTTTGGAAAATGAGGATTTGAGGATTTTTGAGGCTCTTGGGGAAAATCCTCAGAATCTTTTAAATTAGATAAATTGGCAAAATGTTTTACAAATATTTAATAATTTGTGTTTTTAATAGAGCATCAAAACGAAAATCTCACCCAAATTTTCCAAAAAATTTTGCTAAATTTTTTATAAAAACCAGAAAAGAACCAATTTTTTTTTTCCAAAAAGCACAAAATCAATAATTTTTTAATGAAAATCTGCTAAAAATATGGGCAAAATTCTCAATTTTTCCCCTGGGGGCGCCTATCGGCACCTCCAGCCCCTAAAAGTCCTTTATTTTCTTAAAAATTTGCTCAAAATCACAAAATTTGGCCATTTTTGTGGACAAATCTGTTAACAAATCGCATTAAAAATTACAAAAAATTTTCCGGCGGCGCCTATCGGCACCGCCGGCCCCTTATTCCCCGAAAGTTTTTGAAAAAAGTGCCGCAAAAAATCAACTTCGATTTTTCGTGCTCAGAATTTCCCAAATGTTTATTTCTAACAAAAATTGCTCAAATTGATCATGGAAAATCAAAAATATAACATTTGAGCATTTTAAACGTGTTTTGAATAAATTTTGTAAAAATGAGGCTTTTTGATCCAAAATGAGGCTTTTTTGCCTGCCAAATGAGGCTTTTGAAAATTTTAATCTGGCTACCCTGGTTAAAAATGATAAAATGCAAAGGAAAAGTACTTAATTTGAATTTATAAAAAAATGGCCGTTAGAGGTTAGAGACACCCTTTGATTGCCAAAAGGGGGACCCTTTCTGTGTAAAAATTGCCAGAAACAAAGGGCCCCTATAATTTATATCTTTCGAAATAGAATCAAAGAGTGTCTTCTTAGCGATTCTGCATAAAACAAAAGACTGGACAGCAATCAATCTCCGATCTCATTGAATAGTACTCGTTTTTTAACCATTTTTTTCACCGTTTTTTTCGTTTGTTTTACACCCAAATCGATCCTTCGGAACAACTGATCAATGCTCTCCTCATTAAGGTCTTCTCCATTGTATTTGTGAACTAACAAGAACAATAATTTAAAAAGTTAATAATAAAAAGTCTACCATCGTTTCGAATATTTTCATTCGGTGGTTGGGTGGACACATTTAGATCATCAAAAATTGGGATAAGAATTTCTGGCTTGCAGTAAAGACTTTGATCTGACCAAAGTTTGTTCAGGCGTTTGATTTCATACATTGAACTTTTAAAACTAAATATTGGTTCAGCTTGTAATTAAATAGTTAATTAAAACCGTAATTCAAGGCCTTGAAGAGTATCTGATGGCATAACTTTATGTACAATTATCCGTTTGTATTTCGGTCGAGAGAATGTTGAGTCACTGAGGCTGCCATAACGACGAATTCTTTGTGAACCACACAAAAAAGAGTTTTCTTCACACTGTTGATCCATTACAGAACAAAAATGCCATCACATTTTTTATAAAAGTTAAAAAAAGTAAATTATTTATCTGAGGTGTATATTTTTATTTAAATTTTTTCTAGTAACTTGTAATTCATATTTTTACTGGGTTCAATGCATTTTTAAGAAAAAAACAATTTTTTGAAAATTGTAAAGAACATCATGACAAAGCTGAAATGACAATAATTTTAAAAATTTTCATTTTTCACCCAAAATTTATGAAAAAACTTTCCGCACCGTCGGCCCACAAAAGTTGTCAGCATTTGAACTTTTTCCTTTTATTTATTTGATGTATGAATAAATGGGTATAAATGGACTTTGGCCGCTGATAGAGGAAACAGGAACGAATATCACTTTAGATGCACTGGAAGGAAAACGTTTGGCAATTGGTTCGATTTAATATACGATTGTCCAATTACTATTTTATTTACAATTAATTTGCCTATATAACTTCCCTACAGATGTTTCTTTTTGGATTTATCAGGCTCAGAATGGGTACAACAATGTGAAATCAAGCTCAAAAAACCCTTTTATTACATTGCTGGTGAATCGAATTGCCAAGCTTCTTTTTTACAAAGTGCGCCCTGTTTTTGTTTTTGATGGTGAAGAAATACCCATTTTTAAGAAACAAATTTTGGTAAAAAATATTCTTTTTGCAATTAAAGGTATTAGAAATTTTTTAGCGGGAACGAGCAATTAGTCGACAAATTGAACAGATGACTTGGAGTAAAGCACAGAAACAAGCATTTGAACAATTGGCAATGGAGCACGTAATGCACGATAATGAGAATAATTCTTCCGTTAAAAACGATATGTTACGGGGACTTATGACTGAATGTTCGCAATCAACAATTTCAATGCCATCTTCATCAGGAAATTGCGATAAGTGTGGATTTATATGAATTCAGTAAAGTCTAAAAGGAATTTTCGGGATAGATTGTCTAAATAATTTTTATTTGCACTTCTTCAGAATCAACCTCAAAGAGTCTGAGGAATCGTCGAATTCTGATTGTGAAATAGAAATGGTGGATGCACGTGAATCAATTGATAAAAAAATTGCCTTAGTCCAATCAGTGAGAGAGAACCAAAAAAACAGCCGTTTACAACCCGAAGAAATACCGGCGAATTCAAATCACTTCAGCAAATTTCAGCTTGGAAGACTAATTGAAAGGAACGAACTTAATGTGAAATTGGAAAAGGTTGAAAATGATAGGGTGGAAAATGGCTATTTAGTGTAATTTAGCTTAAAAAGGACAAGATTTGGCAGAACATTCATCGTCCATCTGACGAAGGACAGAAAAAAATTATTGTTGCTGACAAACAGCAGCGAGTGCATGTGTTCACGAGGTCCTCTGAAGTTCAGGTAGAAAGTGTGGGGTGGGGGTGAAATGGGCTCAAATTTAAAGTTAATTGATACCGAGCATATAGACAGTGATAAGTAAGCGAAAAAATATGGCAGTGTTAACTGAGGATGCTAACACTTAAACGATAAGACCGATGTTTTATTTCCCGTTTTTTAGTTGTTACTAATTATGTATATAATATGCAAATAGCTATTAATACTTGGATGAGCTTTGTTCCTCCATATTATTGCACTGTTATTTGTTTAGATATGCGATGACAATGATCAGTCGCTTCGCTTGGCTAATTTTGATTGGTTACATTTTGTAAAGTCCCAAAATGACTGCGACTCTCAGAAAGAAGAATTACAAACTAACGGAAGTGAAATCGATTCATATTCAGAAGACGACGACGACGATTTCATTGATGTTTCTGATTGCGAAGTTGGCAATACGAAAGAAATGGCGGAAGTGACGAGAAATTCTTCAAAACAACACATTGAGGATCGCATTGGAAGTGGTGAAGAGACAACGGAGGACGAATTGGACGGAAGCGGCGATGAAGCGCATTTTGAAACACGGAAAATGAGAAATATTGGGCTAAAAAGCAAAGAGGAGGACACTTACGCCGACTGTTATGTACACTTTATTCAATTTAAAATTTATTAGGGTTAATTCGAGACAGGTCCGTTGCCGGGTGCCTTTCTTATTTTCCACATATTGCGGTCAAATATTTAACCGCGGTTCAAATAAAATGTAGCCTCAATTCTCGTCTATCTATTTTTAACAAGACGATTGACGCTTCTAGACAACATATTTTCATTTAATCTTATTCTCATTTTCCACACTCAATTGCGGTTTAATTTTAACCACATTTTGTAGCTGGGGTAAGGGTATTAAATAAATTATTCGAGAAAAATGATCAAACTAAGGAAAACTATACATGACTTTACACTTGATATTATTTAAAAAACGGTGCAACAATTTTAATTTTTTATTGGATTTTACTTAGGTGTTATTAACGCTTCTCGGAATTCCGTTTATGAAAGCGCCCGCGGAGGCGGAAGCTCAATGCGTGGAATTGGAACGGCTTGGCCTTGTCGACGGAATTGTCACCGATGATAGCGATGTTTGGCTTTTTGGAGGACGGAAGGTTTATCGGCACATGTTCAGTCGGAAAAGGCATTTACAAAAATACTGTGCTGAGGAAATCGGCAAGAAATTGGGTTAGTTGTCACTTTTCAATCCGTTGACTTTGTCGGAATTGGAGGACTGAGAAGGGCCGAGTTTGTCCAATTGGGAATGCTGGCGGGCGGCGATTACTCTCGCGGCTTGGAAAGGATTGGCGTTGTCGCCGCTCTTGAGTTAATTTCCGAATTCCGTAGCCAAAATGCTTTGATTGAGGACGAATTCGAAAGGGTTTGAAGCAACCGACGAGTGAATTTTGCATTCTCGCATTTAGGCATTGTGCTCCTTAAAATGCATACGAAATTGGCTTTTGTCAGACAGAAATGGACGCGGATTAGCCGAATCGACCCGAAGGCTGCGACTGAGAAGAGCGATAGAATCGAACAACAGCAGAGAGACAATTGGTGAGGACAATAAGCCAAACCGTCCCTAGACGACCTCCCCTCCCCCGTCCCTTTTTCATTTAATTTGTCTCCAGGTTTCATAAAATTGGAACTGTTAAAAAATTAAGAATCCTTTCCAATCGACGAGGTGTTCGAGATGTATGTGAAGCCGCGTGTCGATAGTACCGACAAGGCATTTTGCTGGAGTCGCATAGACTTTGATAAATTGGAGACTTTTCTTCGGCGGAAACTCGGCTTGTCTTTTGAATCATTTAGCAAAGTTTAAACATTTTGCACAAAAGACACTTTTGCATAATTTCAGATGACTTTTGGTGCCTTTGAAAAATGGAACATTTTCATCCAACAAAATAAGCAAAGATACCAAATGAGAATAACTGAATTTGCCCGACCGAACGACTCATTTGGAGGTGAATTGGCAACGGATTTCATTTACACATATAATTTTAGGTATTTTGGGGTTAAACCCAATTCCGAAGCGAGGGGAAAGAATCCGACGAGCACTCGGAGCCATAAAAGGTAAAACGATTTGGAAAACTATTAATAATAAAAAATATTCTAAACGATAAACAGATCCAAAGGAGGAAGGCAGAAGAAAAGAAACTAAAAGTAAAAAACGGCTCAGAAAAACGCACCCAAAACGATTAGGCAAAAAGGCGAAAGAATTTGTTAATTGCAAGGAATTGAATTTATCTGAATCGTCGGAGGAGGACTGATTTGATTTTTGTAAATATAAATTGCTACAAATTGATAAAGCAGAATATTCTTTGGCTAAACTTTGTCTAATAACGGGTCCATCCGAGAGGACAGAGAGTGTTTTATGGCGAAGGCGGCGACGTAAGCAATTGGCGGATGGATTCACAATTGGGGGGGGGGGGATGGATTAATCATGCGAAAAGTCCCCCAATGGATGCGATCGGTGAATAAGCGATTAAAACTTTTCTTTTCAATGATCGATTTATGTGGCGAAAAGGGACGGTGTTGTGACTGCGGTGGAAGGACCAGTTTCTTTCCGCGTTTGCTTCTCCTTTTTCTCATTCTTTGCTTAATTTTTAGCCCGTCCATTCATTTTTGGATTATTTGCGCGGAATTTCATGCGTTCCTCCGCTTTTCTCGTTGATTTTTAGTTTTCCTTATAGGAAAAGTGGTAATAGTACCGATGGTACCCCCCCTTTTTCGGAAAACAAAATTTTTGAAATTTATTTTCGAGAAAAGATGATATTAGGGGTTTTAAGGGTCGGAGAATCCGAATCTGACATTAATTTCGACCTATGTCGAACCCCGAACCCGAATTCGAGCAAAGTCGAAAATTAAAATTTTCGAATTTTTTATTTTTGTTCTAAAAATGGTCTAAATGATATTTTTATTAGTGAATTATCCAATTTTAGTTTGTTTCCCTATATGTAAGCCCTTTCGGTAAATATGAATCTGAGCTCCCAAACTCAAAAACACCCAAAACCACTTTTATAGGTTTTCTTATGCGCTGAAAACGATAAAACAATTAAATTTTTGACGCGCTTCAACTTTAAACCAGTTTTTGAACCGGTTTAAAACTCGAAAAATTGAGGAAAAAGGAGGCCTCCTGACCTTTTAAAAGGGTCAAACTCAGGCAAATTTGGTATCATTCGACAGCTCTTGACGAGCTTAGTCTAAAATTCAGGGAATGAAGTTAAACGGACGCCATCCGAGCACTTGGAAAACTGTCCCAGTGAAAAGTGACACTTCAGCACAAAAGAATAAAGGATGGATAAAAATAATTTGACAAGCTAACTTTCGCAAAAGGGAGCATGCGAAGACGGAGCAAGTAGTGGGGCGAGACGGAGGGCGGAGGAAAAAGTCTGACGAGCGCCACAGGCGGTTGACTGCGGGGGCCCGAAGGGCCCCCGCCAATCAGTCAACCGCCTGCGGATCACGCGCGGACTTCTTCCGTAGCCCGTAGTCTCGCCCCACCTACTGGCCGCCGTAGTCGAGTGTGCGGCGGTTTTTTAGCGCAATAAGCAAAAAACAAAATTTTTAAAATTTGTAGTTGCGCCAAATTCATTGATTTTGAACTGGTTCAAAAACATATCATTGTCAGATGGCGTCCGTTTAACTTCATTCCCTGAATTTTAGACTAAGCTCGTCAAGAGCTGTCGAATGATACCAAATTTGCCTGAGTTTGACCCTTTTAAAAGGTCAGGAGGCCTCCTTTTTCCTCAATTTTTCGAGTTTTAAACCGGTTCAAAAACTGGTTTAAAGTTGAAGCGCGTCAAAATTTTTGATTGTTTTATCATTTTCAGCGCATAAGAAAACCTATAAAAGTGGTTTTGGGTGTTTTTGAGTTTGGGAGCTCAGATTCATAGCCCTTTCTTGACCAAAAATAAAAAATTCGAAAATTTTAATTTTCGACTTATTGCTCGAATTCGGGTTCGGGGTTCGACATAGGCCGAAATTAATTTCAGATTCGGATTCTCCGACCCTTAAAACCCCTAATATCATCTTTTCTCGAAAATAAATTTCAAAAATTTTGTTTTCCGAAAAAGGGGGGGTACCATCGGTACTATTACCGGAAAAGTCCCTAAAGCCAATTTAATAGTGAAAAAGGGATTTTAATTTTGATTAAAATATTTATTAGATCAGTTCAAATTTAAAAGGCTTTTGAAACAATTTCCCAAAATCATAAAAAGGCACTTTTTGAAAAAATATCTACTTATATGCTCCTTTAAGAAATTATAAGGTCAAACTTTGAACGCGTTTACAACTTAAAATCACAAACCAAAATAAACGAAACAAATTATAAAAACGCTCATATTGGGGCAATTTTGAAGAAAAAATTCATAACAAAATTTTTTCTTCTATACTTCCGATTTTTTTTGTATGTTTCTTAATTTTCACGGAAGAGGTTCGATTTGTAAAAATTGCTCAAATGGTCCATTGGAAGTAGGTGAAGTGGCAGAAAAATTCTTGACTTTATAATTTCTTAACGGAGCATTTATATTCTTTTTCATATTTTTAAAATTCACTTTTATTTTTGTTTTAATCATTTTTGCAATAAAAATAATATTTAATTTGTTGTCAAATCAAAAGTTTCAATTTTTCTCTCTTTTTCAGTTTGTTTAGTCCGATGGACTTTTCGCTGTCCTTTGATTTGTTCGTCATTTTTCTTCTCTTCGTCTTTTTGGTGCCCTCCAATTCCTCGGATCGCCCTTCTCTCTATGGCCCCGGTGACAATGTGTTAGAACTCGATGTGAACTCCTTCGATAAAGTTGTTTACCATAAGGTCGGTTGGTCGAATTGGACGTTTTATTGGCATTGACATTTTATGTAATGCTTTTATTAGATGAAGCTTTTGGTATGCATTTTATATGCGTATTTGGGGTATTTGCATATTTAGGCATTTGTTACTTATTTTATTCTTATTTTTCGGCATTTTCTCAAAACTTCTCTGTTAGAATCACTCCCTCTATTAAAGCGCCCTTCCTTTAAATCAATTTATTAAATTTCAAAAAGTATTTTATGCATTTTAAACTAATTTTAGTAATAATACTGGCGATCTCCTTTCCCTTTTTTGACGAGAAATTTTGTCCGTAAAAACAATGGAGGTCACTGCTGAACATGAATTTTTGTTTTTTCTAAAGGGATCAATGTCATATTTGGTCATTTTAAAGGTTTTAGCTTAAATTTTATGGATTTAGGTATCGTTTCCTGAAAAAGCTTAAGAATTTTATTTTTATGCAGTTCTTTTCATCCCCACTATTCTATTTAGTAGTCAATTAGAACAAATTTTAAGGAAATTATTTGTTTTTTTAAGCCTATGGCATTTTTCGTCGAATTCTATTCGAGTTGGTGCGGGCATTGCATTGAGTACAAACCGCACTTTGTTCGTTTTGCAACGTAAGTCTGTCGGGACTATAAATCAAACCTTGTTTGGTGGTCCTATTTTCGTAATGGTAATTGCTGTAAAATGAGTGAATTTATTCGGCTTTTTGCAATTATTCATTTTGAAATCATTTTTTAGAATGGCTTACCCAATTTAAGAAAATCACTAAAAACGCGTTAAGAATGGTCAAAAATTGGCGTGCCTCCGTTGTAATTGCTGTGATAAATTGTGCCGACGAACTCAACGCGCCCATTTGCCGTGAGCATTCCATCGACGCTTTCCCAATGCTTAAAGTCCTTCCCCCAATTTCGGCTTTTCCTTTTCCATTGTGCCCTTTCAGTATTTTCATGTCAATGCAAAAGGGAAGGACGACGCCATTCTTTACGACGGTGACAAACACAATTTGCCATTGGTCACTTCGAAAGTCGCCCAATGGGCCAAAACGGACTTTGACAAAGGAATTGCGCCCAAAAGTTGGCCCAAATTGCGACTCGAAGAGAGGTGCCAAATTGGCATTGGCAAAGGAAACACTTAGCGAATGTTTGTTTATTCCTTTCAGTGGCACTTCGTTTTCCGACCTTTGGGCAACAGCAGAAAAAAACGCACAACTTTTGGCCATTGTTGTGGACAAAGAGACGACAACCGACGCATATTCTGTTGGTCATTCATTCTTTTTTAAGTGTTTTCAGTTTCTCAGCCCTTTCCTTTAAATTTTCCATTTTCAAATGCCTTAATTTTTGCTTTCGTTCGCCTGTCACTCCCTTTGTCCATCCTTTCCCCCCCCCCCTTCAGCTGATGCTCAATTACGCCGGTGATTCTCGACTTACCGTTTCGTTTTGTTCGCCTTCCCATCCGATAATTACCGAAAAATTCGCCGAAATGGGACTCAAAATTCCATCGCTTTTCGTATTTTCTCGTCAAAGTGACCATCCAATTTTCATGTCCAGGTAATAAATAATTTCGACCTTTGACTTGCAGAAGGTGCGTTGTCTTCGGTCTCTTTTAGCTCTCCGATTGATTCGTGGGTCGAAATGCAAAACAAATTGGACGAACTTTTGGCGCCTTTCCCCAAAAACGATGCGCCTCCGCTCGACTTGCTTTTGGTAAGTTTTCCCTTTCCTTTCCTTTTTTAATCTTGAGAAATGAAAAGGGGACGAAGTCGGATGCTCAACAACAAAATGAGAATGGGTCTGCGATGGCACCCGAAAAAGTGCCAAAAATCGACTGGAACCAATTCGAGGTGGGCACCTCCGCCCCTCCCCCTTTTGCCCATTTGTTTTGTTTGGCTCAGGTCCAATATTTGGACTTAGTCAGTGCCCTCCATTATTTGCTCACCGTGGAAGTGCCTCGAAACCCCGTTCTTGGAAACACTGAATTGACCGCGTTGAAACGTTTCGTAAGTCCATTCGAACCAAGCACTTTTTTAATGATGCTTTATCATATTTTGGTTAAAAGTGTTTGGGTTGAAACAATTTATTGGCTATTTCAACGAATTCTTTTAATAAATTGCTTCAATTTTTCAAAAATGTCTTTTCCCTCCAATTGTTTTCCGTTCCGTCGTTTGCCCACCCTTTCCCAAAAGGTCCATTTGCTTCGTCTTCATGGCCCCGGTTCGACATCCGCCCGACGCCTTTTCTATCGTCTGGACGAATGGCTGTCCTCGCAGCATCAGCCGGTGGTGATGACCGACAAATATCTGTCCACTTTGGACGAAATTCAGGTGGTTCTCTTCGAGGGGGGGGGGGGGGGGTAAAAACAAAGCCTTTTCTTAGGCACTTTCAAAATGAGTTAAAAAATGCTTTTCGTCATCATTTGCTTGCTTAGAGTGACTTGGGCCATCCCATCCCTTCCAACACTTCTTTCGTGGCGTGTCGCGGCTCAAAGCCCTTTTTGCGGGGTTACACTTGCGGTCTTTGGACTCTCTTCCACCTTTTGACGGTGCAGGCGTACAAAGAACGGCATGGAAGTGAATTGGCGACGAAAAGCGAAGTGAACGAGCGCCCCCCCCCCCAATTCAGGCCCAAGTTTTGACCCCGTCGCGGAAGTGTTGGAGCCCATTCATCAGTTCGTCGTCCAATTTCTGAGCTGCGAAATCTGCTCCAAAAACTTTGATAAAATGGCGCGTGAAGATGGCATTTTGAGTGTTCATCGTCCAGGTGATTTTGACATTTTCCTATTGTAAAATCGTGGGAATGGGGGGAGGCAAAACAACTTTTGAAAATGCGTAGTTTCAACATTAACAATTTAAGTCATTCCGAGAATGTCATGTTAACAATTAACTTGACCAAAAACCCTCTAAATAGGTGTTTAATTTTGAAAATTCACTTTTTGGTGAGGGGAGGGGGCTAAAAAAAGCAAAACTTATTTCGCTCATTTTTCCACGGCCTTCCGTTTAATGTCTTTTCCCAAGAGGACGTCGTTTTGTGGCTGTGGAGAGGTCACAATAAAGTGAACAAACGGCTGAAGGGCGAGGCCAGCGAAGACCCGCACTTCCCAAAACAGCAATTTCCACCGTCCAAACTTTGTTTGGAATGTCGGACTCAGAACGGAGATTTCGATGAACAAAAAGTCCTCCGATTCCTTTTAAAATATTATTCCGAAGTTCGTACAGACAATTACAAAGTGAGTTACTCACAATTGGGATCCTTTTCATTTCGTTAAATATTAAGCCATCGGCGAGTTATACAATCAAAGAATTTGCAAACGGAAAAGTTGAAAAGGAGGCGAACCGAAGGCTGAACCCAAAGTTTAAGCTGAATGCCGAAAAAGTGAGGGGGGGGGGGAATTGTTTGAATATGAATTGCACTGCATTGAGCCCTCGGAGTATAAAAATAATACACGAGTCCAGGGGCGTATCTAGAAAAAATTTTCGGGGGGGGGGGACCCGACCTGAAGACCTTTTTTTTTTTTTTTGCTCCTCAAACTGAAGACCTTTTTTCTTTTTTTTTGCTATTTACCCATCAAAAAAATGTTTTCCCCGCTGCTGGGTAAAAACTGCACTTTTTCACTAAAAATGATCCAATTTTGGCCGTTTTATGGCAAAAATTTTCTGCTGACAGACCAATTCATTCTTTAGGTGGACAAATTGGAGGAAGTTGAGTCGAGGTTACGACAGGAACACGAAGGGTTTAAGCGCCAGTGGAAGAACATCGAGGACAATTTCGAAGGTGGCGGAGGGGCGGGACGGCACAACGAACGGACTTTTGAAGGAGTCACCGACCGAGCGCAGCTCCAATTTCTGTGGCTCGGACTGTTCGCCTTCGCTCTGATCGTCGTTTACTTCAAATACAGACAAAACAGGAGCAAATTCTGGAAGACTTTCTATTACATGAACGATTACAAAGTGTAGGCTCTGTTTGCAGCGGGTTCAGCGCCATTTGAATGTTTGGCATTGACACAAATCCACACGATTCTCACAATCAATTGTTTCTTCACTTTTAAAGAAGATTAGCGAGTTCACTTTCTTTTACGAGAAGCAAGCCATGTGATAACCCATCAACTTTTTCTACTTCCGAATTCTCTGAATGCGTTTGTCGTTTCTCATTGTGTGTAAATTATGCATTTCTTAAAATAATAAATTAGGCTACTGTGTTAGCAATTTGATGTTTTTTTTTTTGAGAAAGTGCAACTAATTACAAATTTTGTCACGACTAATTGTGAATTAATTAGCAAAAGGAATATGTTTGACAAGGCATTTCTTTCAATTTCACCGATCCAAAATTTCCAATTTACCCGGGCCCGATCTATAATAAGGTAGTTAAATAAATGAGCAGTCAACCAACGAACATGGTTAATGACGTGGTCAAATGGCCACGAAGTTTGGGGTAAAACCAATGAATAAAAAATTACCACAAAAGTGCCATTTTACCACCAAATTCCGTCAAATGACCACGAGCTGATCCTGGTTTTTCAACAACAAAATGTAACATTTGAGACCCAAAATTTGGTAAATTCTTTCGTCCCAAGGTAAAATCAATTGTAAGCATTCTAACCAGCCAACTGAAATCATCATTTGAGGTCAAAAATTGGTATTTTGGAAAATTTTATTCCAAATGAAAAAACTAATAAAAATGGTTTTTTTTTTTGCGCTGCGTTTTTCCAAAAACTTGGGAAAAGAGGGCCGGCGGCGCCGCCCGGGAAAAGTTTTCAAAATTGAGTGAAATGGGTTCTTAGTTTTCTTTTCTTTTTTTGCGGAATTAGCCCGAGTGTCGAGTAATAATAACGTGAAACTTTTTAATTTGTTCCGAAATTCCACGGACACTTGGGGACCTTCCTTTTAAATGCAATTAGAGTTAATTAGAGTTACCTTGCGGTTTGCTCAAATAAATAAACAAAGTGTGGTTGAATCAGAGCAATTTATGCCATATGCAATAAGGAAATGGTAACTAATCTACAGAAGGAATGTACAAAAATAATTTTGAAATGAATGATAAGGGAAAGTTCGTGGCACAGCCAATGAGTGAATCGGTGAGAATGGCCGAGGTTGGGAAATGACTGATCGGCGGCGAAGGGCAACGGACGGAGCAGCGATCGGCGGGTCGATGCTTTTCCCCGTTCTCCTCAGTAGGACATGGCCACGGTGGTCCCCGGCGGCTGTTGCTGCTCCTCCGCTTTGATTTGTTTGCCTTCCAAAATTTGCCCCGCTGACAAATGGACAAATCGCTGTTGGTCGATTCCGAGCTGTCCGAATTGGTCAGCAGATGTGAAATGGTGCTGCCCATAAGTCGGCAGTGATGCGCCGTTCCGAACTTCGAATTCTTCCAATTCGACCACCGCCGTCCCTCTGTTTACCGTTGTACAGAACAAATCGTAGCCGATGTGCTGCCGGTCGTTGACAAACTCAGCCGACATATTCTTTTCTTGTTGCACTTTTGTCACCGAGGGCAAAAAGCGCGTGGCATTTGGACCAATCTGAAAAAGAGCAAAATGAGTGGAGAAAAAGGGGCGGGGCGGGGGAGAAGGCACCTGCGAATGTTGCTGCTGATGAGTGTACCCGTTGAGCAACAATTCAGCGGAAGAGGGACAAGCATTTGTAAAGCAATTGGAGGAGGGGGCGGAAGAAGTGCAGGGGACGGCGGAAGGGGCCGAGAAAATCACAGAGACCGACGCGGGGACGGCCGAAGAACGCGCGGACGAACTGCGCTGGAGGACAGAACGGGACATTATGAGGCCATTAGATGGAAGGAAAGCCAAGGCATTTTTGGCATGCATTTCAAATGTTGAAATGCAACGGAATTGTGAAAGTGCCGTTGATGACTCACATCCGCAGAAACAGCGTTCATCTGCTGGTGATCAGCTGCTGGTGCCGTGGCCAATGAGTTCAGTTGTTGTTGAAGGTCAAAGCCCAAAAAGGGCACCATGCCAACTTGGCCATTGACGCCGACCGTGACGGATTGTGCCAATTGGAAGTCCTGGAGCAGAAAGGACGGGTCGACCATCTGCCCCAAGTGGAGGTCCAACTGCTGGGGCTGAAACTGCTGCTTGGGCTGGCTGTTATCCGTCGGGTGTTGCTGGTGGGCGTGAGCGTGTTGGTGGTCCATCGCGAAAGACGGTAATTGCTAAACGATTGGTGGATTACGGTAGCAAAAAGAAAATCGGAAAAATTACTTGGCCAAGCGGAAAAAAGTTCTGCTGCTGCTGTTGTGAAACTGAAGCGGCGTTGTCAGTTTCGCTATTTCCGCCGCTCGAAACGCATTGGAGCGGAAAAAGAGAGAATCTGAATGTAAATGCAACAAAATGGTGCTATGAAGAAGTGAAAAAAGAATAAGTGTGGGCGAAGCGAAAAAAGAATGAATGTGCGCAATTTGGAGGGAATGGCCGTTTCAGTCCGGAAAAATTATTCGAATAATTAAGTTTAATTATTTAATATATTAATTTATAAATATAATCATCAACCAAATTATTTTATTATTTAATATCCGATTTGGTACTCGCCTGGCCTCCGGAACGGTGTAAAAACTACCAAATTTTATCAGTCATTTTCCGCCGGAGCCTACCGGACCCCATTCGGGGCACCAAAAGTCCCTGATCCGGAACCTGAACCGATCCGGTCGAGAACAAGTTTTTGTCCAGTTTTTCATTGGCTTTCTCCCAGGTAAGGTCCGGTTCCCGGTCCGCTTAGCAGTGAAAAGTGAAATCGAAAGAATGGTCTGAAAGATGGTTTTGGACTTTATTGCTTTGGATAATTGTTTAAATATCTATTTTGACTAATATTAACAAAAAAAATATTTAAAATAATTAAATTTATTATTATTTTTCCGGACTGAAACGGCCCTTCCCTCCAAAACCAGCACATCCACCATACTTTTTCGCTTCGGCTCACCACGCAATAAAATGAACTCAAATTGATCCCCACTAACTCGGCATTTCCCCCCCCCCCCTCACCCAGCGGAGGGTTGCTGCTGATGTTGGCGTTGTTGAAGTGCCTGCTCCCTCCGAAGTGCCGCAATCTCTTCGGTCTGCTGCGTGTATTTCGACTCCTTCTTCAGCTGTGTCATCTCCGCTACTTCCCCAATTCCGAACAAATTAATGCCGAATTGCGTTGGCTGTCCTTCGGCCACCGTTTCGATTTGCGTTGTGCCGTTTCCGTCCGTCCCTTCGCCGTCCTTTCTCCGCTCCATTGGATCGTTCGTCTTGCCAACTTTGAGTCCTTTTCCGTTTCCCCCGCTCTTTGGCGGTGCTCTCTTCCGGGGAGTTCCGGCACATGTCAAAAGGCGCGAAGGGGCGGCCGAGTAGGGAAGCACAGCCATCGCCGGAGGGGGCAGCACAGCGGCCGAGGGCGACGCAGCGGCACCGATGGCATCCATTTGAGAAGAGAGCGATCCCTAGGCTACCATAATTAATGGGCCACAGCAGCAAAAAGCGAACCATTGTCTTTTTTGCGGCCGTCGCATAAGTGAGAAGCTGCGAGTCCGTGTCGGGCATTGTCCCCTGACTCAATTCGTTCTTTCGCAAATGCATTTCTCTGTTTAGGTGGGAATGGTTGTGTGCTTTTCTCTTCTCTTTCTTTCCCACTTATGGCATTTCAACGAATTTTTCCATTTGAATTGCATTTGGCACACTGTGCATTTGAACGGCTTCGCGTCGCTGTGAATTCGCTTATGGTTCCAAAGAGTGGAGCGTCGATTGAACCGCGACTGACAGACCTTAGCCGGGGAGGGGGGGGGGGGGGGGCATTCAATGCAAATTGAAATTGGCCATGTTTGAAATTACATCGCATTGGAATGGTTTCAGTCCGGTGTGCGAGTTCTGATGCTCTTCCAATTCCATTTTGGAACCGAATCGCGAGTCGCAAGTCGGGCACGGGTACGGCCTTTTTCGGTCTTGCGATTTTGCCGCCGCTGAAGACGAAGTCGAAGCGGCGGAAGTTTTGGCAGAAGAGGACGAATAACCAGTAGAACAAAAGGTAGGAATGGACGAGGCGGACGAGGCAGAGGAAGAGGCCGGCCCTTCACAGAAGTAAGGGCCTCCCCCGCTTGGGACTGAATTGGACGGACCTTCGCCGGCCAGGGAAGAGGCCGACCCATCGCCAAAGGAGTGGAAGAAGTCCTGCTGGGGGAGGAAGAGGGAGAAGTAGTCGAAGGCGGCGCAAGTCGAATTTGGCATGGACAGCGAAGTGTTTTGAAGGGGCGCTTCTGTGAAACAAAAAGGTAAATGATTGAAAAATAGGGCTTAGAATTTTTGAAATTAAATATGTGAGGATGAGCTACAATTTGAAAATTCAACATAAGCGACAAAGGTTTTTACCGGATAAATTCTAACCTAAATGCACTTACTGGGGGTCATTTGCATGCCCTGATGCTGCGGTTCGATCCCTTTTGTCGGCTGCTGAATCCCGCCTTTCAGCGTTTGCTGTGCCTCCATCTGAAAAAGTCCGCTGTCCGTCCCCACTGCTTCTCCATGCTGTTGTTGTTGTTGTTGGCCCATTTGTTGTTGTTGGGATACACAAATGTGCTGTTGGTTCAGCGAAGAAAAAGTACCGACGAAAGGTGCGGAATTTTGCGGGGCGTCGGAACGGACAAGGGACGCGGGACAAATGGGCGGCGGAGGAGGCGGCAATGGACGCGTTTCCATTGAGAAAGGGCTAATTAATGTATGAGGAGTGCCGACGAATTGACGGAGGAGCACGGGACGGCACTTTTCAATTCAATTCATTGTAATGGCATAGCCTAAAAAAAAGAAAAATGTAATGGATAAAACTCATACAGTAGCACAAAGTTAACAAAACGGGGAAAGAAAGACACAAACTCAATTTATGAGAAGGATAAGTTAACATTGAAGAGCCAAGGCCAAATTGAGGAGGGAGGTGAAAGGTGAGAAAGGTGAACATGGAATTGGAGATGGTCGGAGACGGCGAAGGGAACGAAGGGAACGGAGGGGGGGGGGGGGGGACAAAGAGAAATGGGGTGAGGGGAGAGGGGGGGGGGGGGGAGGACAGGCAGCATTCTGTTGATTAACCCTCGACCCGACCCAATCACTCTCGAATCGACGTTGAACAGCTTTTGATTGATTTGCGCACCCTCCCCCCTCCCTTTGGGTGATAAGAAGGCCCGGAGGCGACAAAGATGCGCTGGGACAATCTATCGGCCGCCGCCAATTGGAATGAAAAAACGAAGTGAAAAGGAAAAGGAGAGCGGGAAGGGTGATCGAAGGGGAAGGGAAGATTAATGAGAGGGGAGACGGGGAAGAAGTGAACGGAATCGGAAGAGCACAAAATTGACAAGGCGGGGGCAGTGGACAGAGAGAGGAAAAATGGGGGGGGGGGCACTGAAGAAACGACACTGAAGGGGGGGGGGGGGGAGGTCAGTTTGGCTTTGCGTGTGATCGGCTGCTCCGATGCATCGGCTCCCAGCAGAGGCCACTCGTCGGACAACTGTGCAAAGAATGGACAAAACGCCCGGGGGGATGAAAGGATGGCCACTGAATGGACAATTAATTCACCGCATTTGCTGCTCCAAAGTCCAACAACTGTTCTCTTTCCTTCCCTTTGCTCCTCTCGAAACTCAAATGGAAATGATCTGTTAGACAGTTGAAAAAGAGAAAGAAAACGAGGAGAAGCAGCGTTTTGTATTGAAATTGAGAAGGATGGAAAGACGGGGAGAGAGAGAAATAGAGAGAGCGCGAGGGACAAAGGTAAAAAAGACAGGGAAAGGGGAGCGAGAGAAAAAGAGGAAGGAGAGAGGGAAAAATAAAGGAGATCAGGGGCGCGAAAAAATACGTTTTTTTGTCTGTGAGAATACTCACGTGGGAATTTGGGTCGGGGAATCCCTCACCCCCCGCCTTTGCCTTTGCCTCATGCACTGGCAAAAGTGTAAAAATAAAAAATAAAAACAACAAATAAGCGGGGAGGGAATGACACGGAAAATGGGGGGGGGGATAGGGGACAAGGACAAATTGGGCATTAGCATTGTTAGACAATGCCGAGAGGATGCTATGATCAGATGGAACGAAAGCGAATGGACCATCACTGCTCACGGAAACGCCTTCCCCCCCCCCCCCCTCCCCCGGTTGTCTTCCCCCCCCCCCCTCCCATTGATCTCTTTCCCCTCGTCCCCCCATTGATCCCTCTCCCCTTTTTCAATCGCTCCCCTGTTAAGGATTGGAGGATTTCTCTCTCGGGTCTTATCATTTGGACAGATCTCTCCCTCCTTTCGCCTCTCCTTTTTCTCCCCTCTCTCTCTCTCTCTCTCTCTCTCGCTTCATTCCCTCCCTCCCTCGTCCCCATAACCTTGTTCCATTCATTCATTCCATTTCAATGACCGTTTTTCCCCCCTTTTTTTTTATCCATTGAAACATAAAATCCACAAACGGAAAACCGAAGGAAGGAAAACAAAGTGAAAATAGGACGAACTGATTTTATATATAAGAGGAAAACCGGAGAATGCCAAAAAGGAGAGAAGGAAATTAAAAATTAAAAAAGTGAATCGGTCGCCGGGGAGAAAAAGCGGGAAAATGGAAGAGACAGCGCAGCCAAAAGGGACCGGCCGATCGCGTTCAAAGCCATGCAGAGAATGGCCTACCAAATGGCAGATTGGCCCTTGGCACTCATCGATTGCCAAGGAATAGTGTCCATAAATCAATTTTGGCATCCCTTCCAACATTTTCCCACCTCCACCAGTTGAGATGATGACCGTTCCGTCGCGTTCTTCGACGGACGACTGATTTATTTACGGCCATTGGTAGTGGGAAGTGAAGGGAGGTCCCCAAAAATGGCACGAAGGATCGGATTTTTGGAACAGTTGTGCCATCAGTAATAAATGTGAATAATGAGCAAGTGCCCTTCCTCCTAATTGCTCTCATTTATCCATTTGGCATTTTTAAGAATGGAATTCACAAAAAGGCACTTTGAAAAAGTCAAATTTGACTGCACACTGTCACTTTCAGAGAACAACTCATCAAAAAGCTTTCTGAATTGGACGACAGAATGTTTGTTTCTACCAAACGATTGCTTTGTGTCAATCGGCATTTGCTATAAGCATTTAAAGCCCGGCGTTCTCCGAATTTGTTTTTCGAAAAGTGATGGATTAGAAGAAGACCAAGGGGAGAGAGTGACCATTGGCCAGGTAAATTGAAGAAAGAAAATGAACAGATGAAGTGAATGGGAAGGAAGGGGAAGAGAACAAAAATGGAAGCAAAGGGAGGAAATGGTGGGGGAAGAAGAAGAAGAAGAAGAAGAAGCGGGGTCAATGGGACGAAAAAAGGAACCGTCGGGGGGACAATGGACGAACGACGCCCCATTCGGAAGAAGAGACCCTTTGACGCGCAAAAGAGGAAAAGAAGCATTGAAGGGGGGGGGGGGCAGGGGCCAAATAGCTTCTTTAGAGTTACACGTCCGTGAAAGTGAAAGGAAAGTTGGGGGAGGAGAGGGAGAGGAAAAGGGAAAAGAGGGGGGAGAGGGAGAAGGTGAGGAGGGGAGGGAGGGGAGGGAGAAAGAGAGGAGGGAGAGAGGGAGGGAGACGGAGAGGAGAGGAGGAGAGGGAGAAAGAGGGGAGGGGAAGGGGAGCGAGGGGGAAAGAGATGAAGGGGAGAGAGGGGTAAAGGAGAGGAGGGGAGGGAGAAAGAGGGGAGGGGGAGGGGAAGGGAAAGGGGAGAGAGGGGTAAAGGAGGGAGGGGAGGGAAGACCGGTTTGATTTGCTACCATTGCCTCGGGGAAAATTGGAGAGAAATGGGACAGCCGGGAATGGAAAGGAAAAGTGGGCAGAGAGGGCGGCGGAATGGGACCAATTGGGAGGAACAATGAATGGTGACGGGTGGCCTTGCTGCTGATGACGATAGTGAAGGCGAGTTCGATGGAATGGGCAGAAAATTGCCCGAGGGTGATCAGTAAATTGCAAAAATGGGCGGGGGGGGGGACGAATTTGGACACAAAAAGGGGGAGGGTATTCATGGAAGAGGGCTTTTGAATATGAGGGGAAAAGTGAAAAATGACTAACGGAGCGGGGGGGGGGGGGGTCACCTGACAAAAGTTGGACCGAAACTCAAATTATGAAAAAGTTGAAGCTAATTTTGTTTGTTATTTTGCTCAAAGGGGGGAATGTCAGCTGAATAATGCGAATGGTCCGCTTAAGTAAGTCCCTTATTTACTCACCGCCGTTCCCCGCCCATTCGTCGCCCCTTCCTACCGTATGCTTTTCCTCTTACAATATGTTGCTTTGCCATTCCCTCAATTCTTCCCCCCCCCCCTCCCCCCCCCCCTTCCTATTCAATTGACTCATCCGTTCGTCCGTTGCTTTTTATTGCCGTCTCTAAAACTCCGATTAGATCTGAGTGAGCTCGTGACGGACATTGGCTGAATAAAAGAGAGATCGACGGACGGCGGTGGACGGCAAACAAATGACGAAGTGCCGTCTCTGCCGCTCCTCCGCTGCTCATGCCGCGCCCTCCCCCGCCCCTCCCACTGCTCATCTCATCGGAGGATGTCCTTGTGTTCTGTTCGTCCCCGGATGAGTTGGGCAATTAGCTTGTGAGTTTGAGGTCTCTCTCAGCCCGGCCCACTTTCACTTCTCAATGCCGTCGCTGCTCACCAGATGGATGGACTTGTCTCTTCTGGCGGCACGAATTATCTTATGTAAGAGAAGACAGAAACTCGGGCAAACGAGTGCCCGAGAAAGCGACAAAGGCCGAGAATGGGGAGGGGACTGAGTTGTCCACGGCCCAGGATGAACTGATCCTTCAATCAAAGGGAGGGACGGCACGGCGGAAAAGATGGGAAAGATGGGAGGATTGGAAGGATCAAACGATACAAAGCCATGCCAAAATTGACTTTGAATTCTTTTGAATCGGAAAAATATTTGCTGATAATAAATGGCAGACGAAGTTACAAAGGCAGCGCAATTCCTTCAGTTGGGACAAAACAATGATTGGAATGCCAAATTGTCCATTTAATCTGAGTGCCGAGGCTTGGTTTTTGTAGAGCGTTTTTCACATTTACTATGGGGTGGCGGAAGAAGTTCCGAAATTTATATTATTTTTTTTTGGCGGTGGAGGTAAAATAATCCAAACAAAACATTTTTCAGTCGGATTTAAAAAAATTATTTTGCTGACATTTCGCCTACTTGACATTTCGTCTACTAAGCCAAAATCGGACATTTCGCCTACTGACATTTTGCCTACTGACACTTCGCCAACTGGACATTTCGCTACTAAGCCAAAATCGGACGTTTCGCCTACGAATTTTTGCTTACAGCAAAAATGCTAAAGAAAAAAGAAAAAGAGAGTGATAGATCGAATCTTGACAAATTTGGTATCAATCGAAAGCCCTTGACGAGCTTAGTTTAAAAATCAGGAATAAAGTTCGTGCCGATGCCATCAGAGCACTGGGATAACTGAGTCCCACTGAAAATGGACACTCCAGTACAACAAAACTAGCAATTTAATTTTCTTATTTTAACGCAAAATTTTATTTTTTAGCCTTAAATTTTGACTATTGCGCTAAAAACCAGCGCACACTCGACTACGGCGGCCAGTAGGTGGGGCGAGACTACGGAAGAAGTCCGCGCGTGCTCCGCAGGCGGTTGACTGATTGGCGGGGGCCCTTCAGGCCCCCGCAGTCAACCGCCTGTGGCGCTCGTCAGACGTCTTCCTCCGCCCTCCGTCTCGCCCCACTACTTGCTCCGTCTTCGCATGCTCCTTTTTGCGAAAGTTTGCTTGTCAAAACTTTTTTATTCATCCTTTATTTCTTTGGTACTGAAGTATCCATTTTCACTTGGACTCAGTTATCACAGTGCTCTGATGGCATCGGCACGACTTTATTCCCTGATTTTTAAACTAAGCTCGTCAAGGGCTTTCGATTGATACCAAATTTGTCAAGATTCGATCGTTTCAAAAAAAGTTATAGGGCCAAATCTCTCAATTTTCCGAGTTTTGAACCGGTTCAAAAACCGTTTTGGCATTTCCGCAACTGGAGACATATTTTTTCGTGCTTAGCTCCTCGATCGAATCGATTGGTATATCATTTGACCTTTTTTTTCACGGGACGTTCACTACAGTTCACCCCTATTTTTGTATTGTTTCATTACATAAAATTTGGTCTCTCCAGTGTAATTTTAGAGAAATTTTCATTTCCCTTATTTATTGCAAATATAATTAAATTTTAGAATAAATAATTGGTGTAAAAGATTTTGGCTTAGTAGGAAAAACGTAAGAAATGTCCAGTAGGCGAAATGTGGTGAGTAGGCGAAACGTCCGGTTTTTGCTTAGTATGCGAAATTCAGTAGGCGAAACGTCCGCACACATTATATGGAAATTAAAAAGCTTTTCAACTTCATATTAAAAAACCATCTTTTTCAACACTTAAACTTCTGCTTTGTAAGTGTATGTTTATGATTAGGATTTATAGAGGGCACCATAAAGGAGTGTTTTTACTATGGACCGGAAATTTCAAATTTTCGGATCCTGCTGTGGTATTGGAACTAAAATTTTTGCGGGACAGGATCCTGCGGGAATAATCTCGCATTTAAAATTTGCGGGATCACGGGCGGGATTGAAATTGGAAAAATCTGAATTAAATAAAAAATCTCCAACAAATTAAATATAAATAATTTTAAAAAGAAATTTTTAGGGGCTGGCGGCATATTGTACATGAAAAGCAGGTCGTGAAAGGGTCCGAAGAATCCGTGGTTGGCCGATGGAAAAAATGCAAATCGAGGCGATGGACAAAAAGTGCAAAAACCAATCTTACTTTTTCCTATGATTTTTTATCAATAAATATATTTTGGTAATTCCAAAGTTTTTAGAATTTTGATCACCTTCATATGTAGCAGGTCGTATCCAGAAGAGGTGGGCAGGGGGGCATTTGCCTCTCCCACTCCGAAATGAAAAATTAAGAATTTTAAGGAAAAGTGGGCAAATTTTATTACATTTTCAACAATTGTTCCGTAATCAGATTTTGAAATAATTCAACAATTTTATGTAAATTTAACTGATATATTTTAATAATGAAATTTAAATCCATTTTGGTAGTCTCTCATGCCAATATGCTACTGAAGTGCATGAATGTGGTTTATTATTAAATCTTTATTATTGTTTTCATCAAGGATTGAATTAAATAAAGATTTCTCTATTATTCTGTTTAATTTCAAAAATTTTAATGAGTTTCAAAGAAGTTATTGTCAAAATTAATCGGGTTTAAATTTTTCCAAATTTGGTTAGAACCTTTTGTAAATTTTTCTTAGATTTTTAAGATATGTAAGGGGGGGGGGGTCAACCAAAATTTTTACGAAACGGTCTGGAGAGGGGGGGGGGGGGGTCAGGTCCAATTTTTTTTACCTTTCAAACAACTTTTTTCTCTTTGCGGCGCGCTTTTTAAAAATATTTTTGGGGGGAGGTGCGGCGGTGCCGCTAGGCGCCGCCGGAAATTTTTTGAAAATTTAGTGCAATTTGTTAACCGGTTTTTACTAAAAACTGCAAAATTTTTGCGATTTTTAGCCAGGCGACGACTTATTTTATTTTTAAAAAACGTTTTTTTTTGTGGCGCGCTTTTTTCAAAATTTTTTTGGGAACAGTGGGGGCGGCGGCGGCGCCGATAGGCGTCGCCGGGGGAAAATTTTAATTCTCAAAAAATTTTCCTGGCGGCGCTTTTTTAAAAATGGAAACCAAAATTGCAAAAAATACTAATTTTTTGGCAAAGAACGGCTAAAAATTTTGTAAAATACACCCCCCTAATTCAGGATTTCAAAAAACAAAAAATACACCTAAAATCGAAAGAAAAATACACCCCTAAAAACCGAATTTTTTATTTGGTTGCGAATGTAAAGCTGAGATAATGGACTTACTAAATTAATAGACATTTGCCCGAAACGCGCTTATCAATTAGGGGCTCTTAGGCCTAGAATTTCGATTTTTGAGGCCCATTAACTTTTTTATTTCTTGCTATGGGCCCATAATATTAAAAATTCACAATAGAAGTCGACTCTGCTCTATCCAATGGTATATATGCATTTTCCGACTTACAGTTCGGGTGGTTCCCTTGTAAGTTCAAGCTATGATATTTTATTTATCAATTAAAATTAAAATAATAATTAAATTTAATTATTTCTCTCATTGATACTTTTGTAACTTCGTTCATTCCCTTCGGCCGATATGTGATCAGCAAATTGTATTTATAAATTTTATATCAAAATTCATAAATTAACAAAAAAATACGAAAATAACAAATTTCAAAAGAAACTAAGGTCGCATCCCATAGTTTCGGGGGAAAAAGTATAGAATTGGGCCCGTTAAAAAAAACCCGCCTAAAACAAGTTGCAATCAATCTCTAATGACTAGAGACCGGATTTTGAGGCATTTGCCTTTTTTTTGTGCACTACTTTCGACATATTAAACATAAATAACACATTTTCCACTTGGTTTGAGGCTTCTCCGTTGACTTTATTATGCCTTTTTTTGCCCTTTCGGGATTTTCGTGCCTTAAATGCCTTTTTTGGCATTTTGCCGTTTTGGTGCCTTTTTTGGCGTTTTTTACCGAAAAATCCATTAAAAATGCAATAAAATCGGGAAAATACACCCCATAGAAATGACTTGAAAAAAATTACAGAAAATACACCCCCTAAGAATTGAAAAATTTTCTCAAAAATTGATCGCCAAAATCTAATTTTTTTTCAAGATAAATTTTAGATTTAAAAATTTTCCTTATTCGAAAAAATTATAAACTGTTTATTTAATAATCATTTAAATGACCAAAACTAAGTTTTTTTGATTAAGTCTTACGTGTTTTGCTCCCTAAAAATATTTAATAAATTTTTTTTTAAGTGCACAAAAAGTGTTGCTTTTTGCTGCCTTTTTCCAATTTTTGTGCCTTTTTTGTCCTTTTTGTTCATTTATTATGCCTTTTTTTCATGCCTATTTTAGGTACCTATTTATAAAATTAAGTGCCTAAAAATACGATCAAAATGTTATTCTATAAATTATTAAAATGGGGTTTTTTTTAATTTTCGCCTAATTTTTCAGGACTTTTTTGCATTTTTACGTGTTTTTTTTTTTTTTTTTGGATTTTTTTGTGACTTTTTGGTCTATTTTTTCAGGACTTTTTTCAATTTTTCGTGACTTTTTTGCCTTTTTTATGACTTTTTGTGATTTTTTTGGCGATTTTTTATGACTTTTTTAATTTTTAGTGACTTAAATTCCCAGCCCTACTTATAGGAGATAGGCGCCATTGAAACTTTAAAATTAATGATTTTATTTAAAATTAGGTAAATTTAATTATTTTTATTCGAGATCTAAAAAAACTGTTAGAAGAATGTGTATTTAAGCATAAATTTAATTATAAAAAATCATAGGAAAAATCAGACTCTTGATTTTTGCATTTTTTAGGAATTGACCAACCACGAATGAAAGTCATCAAAATGCAATATAATTGAATTTGGCAAGTGCGAAACTTGAATTTTGGAGTTTTCTACTTTTGATTTGAATTCGATTCTGAGGTCCGGATTGGCCATTTCTCAGCGAATTTCTTTCATCGACCTTTTATTTATCTTTTTTCTTCTTCCCCCCGAGTCCTTTGAGCTTATTTTGCGCGTTTTATAGCTTTGAACATTAAATTTGAATTGGAGCGATTCGCTTGCGGCTGCCGTCACCGACAATTAACCCCACCAAATAACAGAAGGAGCAGCAATGAGAGGGGAACAGCAAGGGATAGCGTAAGAGGGGAGAGATTGGAGGGGGGGGGGGGCGGTCACTGATTATGGGCTGGGGCGACTCGCGCCAGTCGTGCGTCCTTGCCAATCTTCTAACCATCCAACGGGCGGAGAAAGCGACGCAATGAGAAAAAATAGGGAAGTGGCTCATCGTGTAAAACGGAGGAGTGATCATGAAATGGAAGAAGTGATCATGAAAATGGAAGAAGTGATCATGAAAATGGAAGAAGTGATAAGGAGTGATCGTGAAGCTTCGACGTGGGTTGGACCCGTCAGATGAAAGAGTCGCCACCGCTTTTGGATAATTACACGGGCAGACCGTGCTTCACTGGTGCATGCATTGTCGGTCCCTCTGTTCCGTGGTGATTCGTTCCACAAAAAAGCTCATTTGTCAGTGTGGGCGATCCACAAAAAACTCAGTGATTGATTGGTCATTTTCCGGAAGCCTATCGCACCACTTTCGGGGCACCAAAAGTGCCTGATCCGGAACCCGGACCGGCCCGGTTAAGAACAATTTTTTGTTCAGTTTTTCAAGGGCTATCTCCCAGGCCGGGTCTGGTTCTTGATCCATTCACTTGGAGCCCGTCATGTGTCGGGCACATCTGCCGGAGGACCCTCAGCCTCGCCCCCGACCCTGTCGATAGCCAACCCAAGCTAAGCTTGCCGGTACCAGCGGCTTTTTTGTACAGCTCGATGAGCTCTACAAAACGGCATCAATGGCGTCCGGCTGTGTCTACTACAAATGGAGAAAATTGGCAAGAAGTGTTGTGAAAAATTGAAAAATTTGAAAATGACTTGCGTCCCGCCGTACATTAGTGTTAACCGGACGGCATGAGCTTTTTTGTGGAACGACCTAGCACCCCTCTGTTCGACCCGCACGAATGGAGTGTTCATCAGCAAACTTGGATGGTGCTGGTCGGACGAACAACTTCGTTGAGGCATTCCATCGCAAATTTAAGCGAAATACAGTTGCATTCATCCAACTATTTGGCACTTCATTTACACGAACGGATGTGAGCAGAAGGCGATTAATGCTGACATGGCACGTTTTGTGATGTGCAGATGCTCGGATGATCCGTCGCATCAACCGCTAACAACCTCAATTACCATTTTATCCCCCAAAATGATAACAATTATGTTAATGCCAATGTTAATCCCGAAAACATTATCAATTTTCTCACTGGTATTTTCCGAATGGCTGTAGTATAGAATTGGGCCCAATAAAAAACCGCCTAAAACAAGTTGCAATCAATCTCTAATGATCTCTGATGACCATAAAAAAATAGTCCCTAGGTGGAAAAATCAAAAAACCGGTTTTTGAACTGGTTTAAATCACGAAAAATTACACCAAAAATCAATACCTCTCTCCTCCTCCTCTCCCTCCCTTAGGTGCTGAGCCGTTATAAAAAAGCCATCAAAAAGGGCGTTATAAAAAAAACCATCAAATGAAAATTTCGAATAAAAAACTATCTGTAACCTTTGTCAAAGTCTACCAAATTAGACATTCTTGATATCATTCGATAGCCCTAACATTTCTCTATTAGCTCACCTAAATTTCAAAAAATTTGGCCAAGGTTGAGCAAAGTTATGGCCATAAGTACACATGTGGCCAGGTTTTCGAATATTTTTGGCCATAACTTTTTTTAAACCTAACGAAATTTTTTGAAATTTTGCAGGCTAATAGAGGATACCTAAGGCTATCGAATGATAGCAAGATCACTTTATTTTTTTCGTTCTAAGAATGTTTTGATCAGAATTTTTGATGATCAAAATAATTTTATTTTTAATTAAAAAATTTCTGTTAGAAATTATTTTTGTTTTTTATTTTCTTGCTATGATTCGATAGCCCTAGGTGTCCTCTATTAGCCTGCAAAATTTCAAAAAATTTCGTTAGGTTTAAAAAAAAGTTATGGCCAAAAATATTCGAAAACCTGGCCACATGTGTACTTATGGCCATAACTTTGCTCAACCTTGGCCAAATTGAAATTTAGGTGAGCTAATAGAGAAATGTTAGGGCTATCGAATGATATCAAGAATGTCTAATGTGGTAGACCTTGACAAAAGTTACAGATAGTTTTCTGTTCGAAATTTTCATTTGATGGTTTTTTTTATAACGCCCTTTTTGATGGCTTTTTTATAATGACATAGCACCCTCCCTTACCCACTCTCTCCTCTCCCTCCCTTACCTCTCTCCTCCTCCTCTCCCCCCTTACCCACTCCCTCTCCCTCCCTTACCCCTCCCCACTCTCTCCCCCCTCCTCTCCCTCCGCTACCTTTCTATCCCCTCTCCCATCCTCCTCCCCCTTTCTCTTCCTCCCACCCCCTCTCCTACTCCCTCCTCTCCCTTCCTTCCCCCTCTGCCTCTCTCCTTTACCTCCCTCCCTCCATCCCCCTTTTTCACTCCGTTCCGCCGTCCTTCTATTGCGTCGATAGGATGCTCTACCCCCCCCCCCCCCCATTGTGCGGAACAAGCCATTTCGCGTGGGCCGAGTTTTTGAACTATTAACTTTTTTTCATTGTCAACCAAATCCAATCTCGGTATCATTCGATAGCCCTAAGTGTCCTCTATTAGCTTGCAAAATTGTGAAAATTTTCATTAAAGTTCAAAAAAGTAATGGCCACAAATGTTTAGAAAACCTGTTTTCTGAAGTTTTCTCGTCATAACTTTTTTGAACTTTAATGAAAATTTTCACAATTTTGCAAGCTAATAGAGGACACTTAGGGCTATCGAATGATACCGAGATTGTTGGATTTGGTTAACAATGAAAAAAGTAATAGTTCAAAAACTCGGCCCACGCGAAAACGAGCCCGACCCTCCAATTGTTTGTTTCTTTCTCCTCAATTTCTTCTGACCCTCAATTCGTCTAGTCATCTTTCCTCCACTATTTCTCGCTTGTCTTTAGCTGTCTTTCCCTCACAAAAGAGGGAGGGGCGGAGTTATTGCAGAGAAAAATTGGGACGGGAGAGGCGGGGGTTGGGGAGGACGGACATTTATTCCTTTCGCCGCTCGCGTCCCCCGCCCCCCCCCCCCAATTGCATTCGTTGTTCCTCCTTTCTCTGTGTCCGTTCCATTCTCTCTTTTCATTCGAAATTTATTTCCTCAATGCACAGCAAAAATCCATTTTTTTAAATTTTGAATAAAAAAATATAAGAATTTTTAACGAAAAAACAGAAATTATTTAATTTCAGAAATATGTTTTTGGTTTTGAAAACTTTTTTTTGGTTAAGTTTCCAAATTTACCATGTTGGAGCCGCCGCTGGGCCTTTTCTTCACAATTTGTTTGAGAAATACATAAGCATCTTACAAATTATTTACGGCTTTTGGTAATTTTTCAAATTTTTATTTTTTAACCCATTATCTTTTTAAAATTATTTGTATCACTGACGCAAATGTTTGTGCCCGAAAAATTAAATTCCAACTATTGGTGCGTGAGCAAGTCGAGTCTTTAGCTGGGATAAAGCGCTGCGTGTTTTTGGAGCTTCGCTACATAGATATTCCATTGGGTACAGAAGCGATTTGGAATTTTTAATTTTTTTTGAATCATTCGGTCGCTTCGCGGCCTCAGACGGTGGGGCTATTGTACTTGTGAATAACATAATTTCTGTCTAATTTTTTTTTACATTTTCATAAATTTATTACCAGGGTTCCCAGATGTGAGGCTTTAACCTCATTATGTGGTTTTTGAGAGGCTGATGAGTCTAAATTTTCAAAATGAGCCTTTTTATGGTTTTTAGGGAAAATCCTCAAAAATTGTTATTATTTGGCCCAAATAATGAGCCCAAAGGAAGTGATTTTAACGGCCGTTAATTTGCATAAAATGTAAGAATAAAAAGAGAAAATAAAATTACATGGGAATTTATTTTTTTAAACTAATCCCTGAGGTTATTTTTGGGGATCCCGCGGGATTACCGGGATTTGCTTCAATTCACAATTTTTTCAGATTTTATGCTAAGATTATTCAAATGTTTATCTCATCGGTGTGTAGAGGGCTTCAAGAATCGTGGTGCGACTTTTGGGGATTTGCAACTTGGGGACCCGACATTTGGGGACCCGACTTTTGGGGATCCCGACATTTGGGGACCCGACTTTTGGGGACCCGACACTTAGGGAACCCGACACTTGGGGATCCCGACATTTAGGGACCCGACTTTTGGGGACCCGACACTTAGGGAACCCGACATTTGGGGACCCGACATTTGGGGACCGAACGACATTTGAGCAAAAGGCACTTAGGGAAACCACCGACATTTGGCAACCCGACATTTAGGGACCCGACATTTGGCGATTTTAATAAAACAAAAAAATTACTTAAAAATTTAATCTTAAGCCCAAAATTAGACAAAATTAAGTCTGCTTTAGCCAGAGTTAATTCCATTGCAAGAAAAAATTAAATAATATTTTAAAAATTAACTCTGTTTCCGGACTCACCGCGAGGAGGTAGCAGAATTTTGCTGTTAAATTGCATTCTTAAAGCAAAATGGAGGTCTTCCACGAACAAAGTCATGCGAAAGATAAGAAACCGAAAAGATGACTTCGGCATTTTGTTGCTGTACGCAATTAGACAGCAAAGTGGTCTGGAACTTTTTGAATGCCCTTGACGGATTTCTGTTCCCGTTGGCCCTTGGGAAAGGCACTTTAAATAAAAGTTGAAAAAGGCTGTATGTATTGTGATTTGTCTATTGTTTGTGGTTAGTATGGGCTCAAAATTCTGCTACCTCCACGGGGTGAGTCCGGAAACAGAGTTAATTTTTAAAATATTATTTAATTTTTTCTTGTAATTGAGTTAACTCTGGCTAAAGCAGACGTAATTTTGTTTAATTTTGGGCTTAAAATTAAATTTTTAAGTAATTTTTTTGTTTTATTAAAATCGCCAAATGTCGGGTCCCTAAATGTCGGGATGTCGGTGGTTTCCCTAAGTGCCTTTTGCTCAAATGTCGTTCGGTCCCCAAATGTCGGGTCCCCAAATGTCGGGTTCCCTAAGTGTCGGGTCCCCAAAAGTCGGGTCCCCAAATGTCGGGATCCCCAAATGTCGGGTTCCCTAAGTGTCGGGTCCCCAAAAGTCGGGCCCCCAAATGTCTGGATCCCCAAAAGTCGGGTTCCCAAATGTCGGGTCCCCAAGTTGCAAATCCCCAAAAGTCGGGTAGCCTTCAGAATTACCTTTATGAAATATCAAATCCCTCACCTCCTCAAAGGCCAAATTTTAGTCCCGGAAAATTGAGAACCGCCTGAATATTAGGCATCGGAAAATTCGAATATAGAAAAATAAATTATCATTTGTATAATTATACCAAAAAATGTGTAAATTATTAATATGTCATGTAAAAGTATTCTTTCATTCGCTCTAATGAATTTTGCTATTTGGTGGGGAGCTCGATACCGAATTTTCCTTTTCAATTACCGACTTTTGACTTCAATACTCGATGCCGCACTGGTAGCTCAAAAATGAATTTTATTCCTAGACTTTATACTTAAACTATTCCTTAATAGAATTTTATGGTTCGACAAATAGCCGAATATTAAATTAATTTTGTATTTCGGAAATAAATTTTATTAATCGATTATTTAAAGAAAATTTTATTTTTTGTATTTTTAAAACACAATAAATTGGTATCCTTCTGCCAATTCAAAAAAGAAAACATTCAGCCTTTTTATTTCTTAAACATTTTCCTGTGTCTATGTTTATCTCATTGAATCCATTCGCGCTTCTCTTCTATTAAGTTTGCCATTGGCATTGGCATTCTTCCGCCCCTGCCCACCCATTCTCAATTTAGTCCTGCTTCTTCTCTTTTTACGTTTTTGGCCGTATTAGTGCTTAGCACGCAAATGACGGCGCAATTTGTAATAATTTGGCAACTGCAGGGAAAGTGTCGAGCTGAAAACAGGGCCCAATTTGGTATGCATACTCGTTAGAGCTTGTTTAGGTTAGAAATGGCCGAAGGAAAGGTTTTAATGAGGAAAAATAAGAGGTGGAGTAATTTGCAGCGGAAGTTAATGGTTTTTCACAATGGTCCGTCCATCTCAGTCCCGGCACTTTCCATTTGCCATTCCCCACGACTTTATGGCATATTTCAAACAAAGGGATAAGCTTGAAAGAAACAAAGTACAGCAGTCGTAAAAAATAGGGATTGTTGTTGTGGCTTTAATATGTTGAACAGCTCACAGCAAAAGTACAACAGCCCAAAGCAAGCACAAAACAATACAGCCCAATGCCGAAGACAATTTACGTTTAAATCCAAATAAAAATAGGGCGAGGACAATCAATAGGGAAACTGCCGACTGCATAAAACTGACAATAACTATCACACAAAATCACAAACAAAAATAACACAAAATAAAACAACAAAACGCCAAACATATTTTAAATCACTATATTAGCACACAGCCGTTTCCCTTCTTTGACGATTCCCTTCCTCGGCTCACCGATTCTAAAAAGTAACTCTTTTATTCAACTGATAAGAAAGGGGAAGAGAGAGAGATGCATTCTTTCGTCGTTTGCCATTCCTCGCGTCGGCTCTTCGTCCGTAATCCATTTGTCCCCCCCCCCTTCCGTCGTCCATTTGTCCCCCCCTTCCGTCGTCCATTTGTCCCTCCTCCCCCGGGGGTCAGTCGTTCTTGCCCATTCTCATCAGCTCGCTTTTCCAACCTTTTGCTTCTTCTGCTGCTCTTTGCCCTTTTGCTCTTAAATTCCCACTTTCAAAATGCATTTATTTGTGTGAAGGGTAAAATGTGGCGCAGAACGAAGCAAAATGAGAAGGAGGGCAAAAGGGGCGACCATTGACGGAGTGTTTTGACTTTGTCGCGTTTTCCGCTGCTGATAAAAACTGTTTTTGCTCCGTCCCCTTTTCTCGTCGTCCGTCCGCTTGTGAAGTGTTAACAACGCGACGAAAGGCCTTCCCCCCCCCCCCCCCCCACCGCCGTTCGCCTCTTCTCGCGTCATTTTATTGTCGCTGAAACGCTAATCGGCAGAGAACGAATTGAATGAGATGGACGGGGGGGGGGATGGGGGCGGGGGAAGAGACGGGAAATTCGAAGGGCACGGGGCGAAGAGCGGCCGGCCAGACGCAGTCAAAATGGCAATTTGCCAATTCAACAGAGGCCAAAGGCCGAGCTTCGGGAGAAGCCGAGATTTTGTTGGGGAAAGGAGGGGAAGGGGAGGGGGGGGGGACAACTGTCAGGCATTTTGCACAAAGTATCCAATGAGAGAAGGAGGGGAGAGTGTGAGAGAGACAGAGAAAGAATTTGGAGAGAGAAAGGGGAGAAAGAGAGGAGGATAGAGAGAGGGAGGAGAAAGGAGGGGGAGAGTGAGAGAGAGAGGTGAGAGAGAGGAAAGAGAGAGAGTGAGAGGAAAGAAAGAGAGAGAGCGCAAAGAGAGAGAGAAAGGAAAGAGAGAGAGAGAGGAAACAAGAGTGAGACAGAGAGAGGAGAGATGAGGAGAAGGCAAGAATGAGACAGGGAGAGGGGGATGAGAGTAGAGTGCATTAGTCCCCGCCCACACCCATGTGCTAGCTTCGCTAGCTTCACGCCAATTGAGTGCAGCAGTATATTAAAAATACTAGAGGGGCAGAGAAACAAAGAACTGAGACTGTACGAGGGGAAGAAAGATGGGAAGAGATCCTCGGGCTCTTTCCACTTCAACGGCTTCACAAAGCACCATTTTCCCTCCCTCGCTCCCTCTCCTTTTCCCTTTCTCGCCTCTCTCTCTCTCTCTCTCTCCTCTCTCTCTCTCTTCTCTTCTCCCCTCCTCTTTTCTCCCTTCCTCTCCGCCGCTCCATCTCTCCCCGCCCCTCCCCCCTCATCACCCATATATAAATGTGCGCTGCCGCCAAGACCAGCAGCAGACCCCATTCCTCCCCTTTTCTCTTCCCTCCGCTCACTCCCCGCCCAATCCACACATTTTCCAACCTTCCACATTTGCGCCCATCTCATCCGATCTCATACACAAAATTCTGTTAATATAAAAGAGTTGGTACATTTTATAAATAGATTTAAATATTAGCTTGGAGTTGATAAAGACATTCTTCGAATTCATCAAAAGAGAAAAGTAATTATTAATATTTTACAGAAATATCCCGTCCAGAAAATATTTATTCGATTGAGGGGAAAAGAGGGGGGGGGGGGGGGGGAATGCAAAAGGTATCATTGTCATCAGCAGAACTCGTTAAAGGATGGAAGAAGAGAGGGAAAAGGCGAACCACGAAAATGGCGAGGGGGGGGGGGGAGCGCCCGGCCACCCAACACCACCCAATATTCATTTCCTTGCCAAGAAAGCTCGTCAAGACCACCCGGACGGGAAGCGGCGCTAGGCGATGGCCAACAAGCGGACGCGCGTTGGGCCAAAGTAACAACACACCTCCCCTCCCCACCCCTCCTCTCTCTCTCTTTCCCACTCACCCCTTACCCTCCCCTCCCCACCCTTCCCCTCCCCACCCCTCCCCCCCCCCCCCACCAACGCCAACATCCCATGTCCTTCGCTCCTTCAACATCACTTATCCCCAGTCCAATCCACTCCCCCCCCCCCCCCCTCCTCTCGTCCTTTCCTTCCCCGTCCTCCCTCGTCCACCCATCAGCCAACACAGTCTGTCTCCCATCCTCCCCTCCCCTCCCCCCTCCCGGCTCAACCCTCGTCTTTCGCCGTCACCGAAAAACTCCTCTTCCCTACTTTCTCTCAGCCCAGCACCACCACCGTCCGTCTTCCCTCACATATGAAGCGGGGGGGGGGGGGGGCAGCAGTCCCTCCCATCCCTGGCCATCATTCTTTGCATAGTGTCAGCTAACAATTCTTGAATCCCCTCTATATGAGGAGACAACATCCCCCCACTGACGAACTCAACTTTTTCTTCTCCCCGGAATATTTGCGAAATTAATTTCCGTGTCGGCACATCCCCTGACAATGAGTGGGGGGGGGCATAAAGTGCCCCGCCCGCCGTCACTCGCCGCTCCCATTTCTGTGCTGCGCGTTGTTGCTTCTCATTCCATCCCTTTTCAGCATCATTCTCCAACAGTCACCACCTAAGCGCTCTTCTTCCTCTTCTTCTTCCTCTTCCGTCACTTCCCTCCGTTTCTCTCTGTCCGCCCTTTTGCTGCCCCTTTTTTCTTCATTTATTGCTTTGCTTCCATCAATCCCCAACTCATTCCATTCACTACTTAAACTCATTTTTAAATTGACAACGATTGTCCGCCACAATTATTCTGAGCCGATCAGAAAACCGACGGGCGAATATTCCGAAAAGAATAAGTGATCCGTTGGAGCACAGAATTTAGTGAGTGCTGTTGCAAAATGTTTGCGTTCAAAACCTTTTTTGTCCGCTGTTTTGGAGGAAATGCTCGGCAAATTGGTCAGCAAATTCAAACGACAGACTCTGCAGGACGGCAGCGAATCGCCCCCCGGCAAATCGTCGCCGCCACTGAGCGGCGGAAGGGGAGACGGACCGATGCGGCGAAGTGCGCGGTTGAACGAAAAGGCTGCAGCGGAACGAAAGGCGGACGGAAGCGGCGGTTTCTCTTCGCACTCTCCGCCGAACACTGTCAGTTTTGGCTAATTCCGAATGAATGGCGGCGATTCTTTTCATTTTTTATTCATTTAGAGATATCGTAGAGCTCAACTGTCTCTGATGGAGGACATCCGTAACAACATCGCCGCAAGCGACCGACGCACGCGGTCAGATGCCCAAACGGAGTCGGCGGTGCCGCAAGCGCAGCCGACGTGCGACAGTGGGACGGAGTCGGATGATGACGAGCTGGAAATGCTGGACTCGAGTAAGTGTGGACAAATCAAAGTTAGAGAAGAGTGAGAAAAGGTGAGAGAGAGAGAGAGAGAGGTAACAGAGAAAGACAGAGAGAAATGGTGAGAGAGAGAGGTAGCAGAGAAAGACAGAGAGAGAGAGAGAGAGAAAAACTAAAATGAAAGATTGTGCTAAAGAAGTAAGAGAAGAGGGAAGAGTAAAAGGAAGACTTGTTCCATCATCCATCACATTCTCCACCATCACCAATCTGTCCCCTCCCCCCGCCCTCTTCGAATTCCATTACCATCCCTTCTCCCACTCAAAACCACCCCGCCCTTCCCCTCCAATTCCCCTCTTCCAATTTGAAGAGGAGGAGAGCATTGAATTTCGATGGCCCCCTCCTCCCCCCCCCCACCCCATCTTATCTTAGCCCATCGAACTCTCCTCCCTCGCCACAGCCCATCTCTGATCACAAATCGTAAATATTTTTAACGGATGTAAAAAGGAAGATAATATGTTGAGTGATTGGAAGAATGGGAAAAGCCAACGAAAAGAATGGGGACAAATGCAAATGACAAAAACAAAAGGGAAGGACAAATCAAATGGAGTGAAAGTGTACAAAATAAGACTGTGATGCCGTTTCCTCCGTTGTTTTGTACGTTTCCGCTTGAACGATTGTCAAAATGACACAATGCCAAAACAGCAAAAGGGGCCTATTAACGGCACTCTTTTCTTAGCAGAGATTTCTGCTGCGATAGGTCGACGACTTTCCGTTTTTCCTCTCCCATGGGAAATGGCGAAGAAGGGCAAAATCAGCAGAGCATCGGGAAAAGGCCGGGGGTTAGCTTATCGGTTTCGGCTTTACCAGTTGCTCAACCATCCATCACTCCGTGGGATGGCAACGGCGGGGGAGGGGCGGCGGTCATTCCTGGCAATACCGTAATTCATTCTCTGTTTGTCTCTCCCCCCCCCCCCCCCGCCACTCTCTCCTCCACACTTCGCCCCACTCGTCAAATGTTGAGGGGAGTTTTCGCCCTCCAGCAAACAACGGAACAGTTCACCCATTCATCCTCTGCCCACCCCTAATTTCGTGCCTTCCCAGCACATTCAGCTCTCTCTTCCATGGGGAGGTAAATTTTCAATCGCCGCTGGCGCACAGCCCGTGACGAATATTAATTTGTATCGTCGCTGTCATCGCCCTCCCCTCCCTTCCCCCCCCCCTTTCCCCCCTCCATTTTCTCCCCTCATTTTCTCTTCTCTCCCTTGGCGTCCTTTCATTCTTCGGTGGTGCACAAAGGCCGCCACCCAACCCATCCATCGTGTGGTGTTGTCAGTTGTGTGAGTCGGTCGATTCTGCCGCCTCATTTTTTGCCATTGCCACACAATGGACCGTTGGGCGAAGCCGGGGGGGGGGGGTATAGGGCGAGGGCGATCACCCCCGAAAAGGAATGGACGGATTGTGGCGGGGGGGGGGGGGGGGTTGAGCGGATTACCGAGATGGATGGGCTCAGAGAGTCAATCCGATTGGGAAGAAATAAGGAAATGGATTGGAATTATGTGCTTGCAGATGATTGGCTGCCATCTTCCACCGATAAATTCGCTCCATTTAGTGTCCAACACTTCGATGAAATCGCTGTCCCGTACCAATGGTAAAATGTTTGACGAAGAGAACGGCGAATGCGACGATGGCTTCACTGGGCGTAGTCCGCCGACTTTGACCAGTTCGCCGCCACTGATCAGCGAGATCGACACCAGCAGGTGGGCACCAAAGGCCAAAGGCAAAGAAAACACCGACCGTCAACCGATGGACGGAATGTTTGCCTATTTAAGCCCCCCCCCCCCCTCCCCCCCTGTCCATTTCCAATGTTTATCGTCAGACCTAAAAGTGCTTGCTTTGCTCTCATGCCCTCCCCCTTTTCCTTCCATTTTCACCGCAAAAGGAAAATCCTTACAAATTAGCAAATATTTAACTGACAAATGAGAATGTTTGTACTCTAGGCTGAATTAATCACTTTCTGATGAGGACCAGTGATGTGTTTGGCACTTTTATGCAAAAAAAAAAAAAAAAAGTTTGTGAGGGAAATAAAGGCAAGTGATGAGAGCGGGAGGAGGGAGAAGGAGAAAGAGAGAGACGGAAAGGAGGGAGAGAGAGATGGAAAGGAGGGAGGGCGGAGAAAGAGAGAGACGGAAAGGAGGGAGAGAGAGAGAGACGGAAAGGAGGGAGAGAGAGAGAGACGGAAAGGAGGGAGAGAGAGAAAGAGAGAGAGACGGAAAAAGGAGGGAGGGGGGAGAAAGAGAGAGACGGAAAGGAGGGAGAGAGAGAAAGAGAGAGAGACGGAAAAAGGAGGGAGGAGGGGGGAGAAAGAGAGAGACGGAAAGGAGGGAGGGCGGAGAAAGAGAGAGACGGAAAGGAGGGAGAGAGAGAGACGGAAAGGAGGGAGAGAGAGAGAGAGACGGAAAGGAGGGAAGAGAAAGAGAGACGGAAAGGAGGGAGGGCGGAGAAAGAGAGAGAGATGGAAAGGAGTGAGGGCGGAGAAAGAGAGAGACGGAAAGGAGGGAGAGAGAGAAAGACGGAAAGGAGGGAGAGAGAGAGAGAGACGGAAAGGAGGGAGAGAGAGAAAGAGAGAGAGACGGAAAAAGGAGGGAGGAGGGGGGAGAAAGAGAGAGACGGAAAGGAGGGAGGGCGGAGAAAGAGAGAGACGGAAAGGAGGGAGAGAGAGAGACGGAAAGGAGGGAGAGAGAGAGAGAGAGACGGAAAGGAGGGAAGAGAAAGAGAGACGGAAAGGAGGGAGAGAGAGAGAGAGAGAGAGAGAGAGAGAGACTGTGGTGATGCGATGGATGGGCGGGGATGTCCATCCTTTGCCTTCCCTTTCATCCACCGTCCGTCCTCTTCGTTATCCTCCTCTTTTCATCACTGCTGGCCTATTTACCCACGCCTCATGCATCCATCCCATCTTCCCCATCCAGCAAATAGTCCGACTGAATTGCTAGGTAAACAATGGAAGTGAGGAAGGAATTGGAGGAGGAATTGAGGGGAAGACGAAGGCGGGGGGGGGGGGGGGGGAAGGGACGGCCGATTAAGAAGGCATTGGATTTTAATTTCCCCATCGCCTGTAACACATCAAAACAACAAACATCGCCGAAAAAGAAAAAGGAAAAAAGGAGGGCTCGGAGTGGGAAAAAGACGGATGAACTGGCGGATGAGAAGGGATGGAATAATTGGGGGGGGGAAGGGGAAGGAAAAACAAACGGAAGGAAAATGGAAAATGAAGAAAATTGGGAAGAAAAAAAGGGGATCAAGAACCAATTCAAAAAGAAAAGTGACAAAAAAGGCCTAGATTGAGACATAATGCCAAAAGCAAAGAAAAGTGAGTTAAATCCGAACGAAATCCAAGCAAATCGAAAGTCCAATCCCCTCTCCCCCCCCCCTTCCCGCTTTTTCTTTCCTTGGCCAAATTTGTCCTTCTCTTCCATCTTTGCAACCATCGAATTGCAAGCAGTCGATCATAACGAATAAATGATAATAAACTCATCATTCTATGGTCAGATTTACATTGTTTTCTTCAACATTTTTACCCATAATTACCCTTAACAAAATCAAAATGATCACTCTATGATTAATGTCGTAAATAGTCTCTATCACTTCCCAAATTTCCATTCGCTGTGCGCCCTTGGCGTTATTTCCCACCATCCTTTCTTTTGCGACTGGCACTCGTCCAACTCACCCCCCCCCCCCCCCTCCTCTCTCTCTCTTTCCCACTCACCCCTTACCCTCTCATCCCCTCGCCTCCCTCGTCTCCCCCCCCCCTCCCTCTCTCTTTCCCACTCACCCCTTACCCTCGCCTCCCTCGTCTCCCCCCCTCCCCTCCCCTCCCCCTCTCTCTCCCCTCTCCACTTACCCCCTCCCCCTCTCTCTCCCCCTCCCCCTCTCTCTCTTCCCCATTCACCCCTTACCCTCTCATCCCCTCGCCTCCCTCGTCCGCCCTCCTTCGCGTCTCCTCCCTTTCCCCCACCAATTTCATTACTTCGTCACTTGGAACTTGGCCAAATGGGTGGAAGAGACAAGCGATTGAGGTGTCCTTGCGGCAACAAACAAACAAACAATTAAATGGATAACAGAAGGGAAAGAGTGCAGCGGAAAAAGAAGGCAAAGAGAGTGTGCATTGAATGAGAGGTTGTGGCTGCGAAGAGAGAAGCAATGCGGTGGCGAGGGAGTCTTTGTTGTGAAGAGACCGCAGGGCAGAGAGTCAGTGAAGGTTCCGCCGTTTGCGCCACGCAAAACGAAGACTTTTCATCTCTTCTCAATACTCTCTCGCACCCCTTTCCATGTGAAGGAGTAAGAAAATGGAATGGGAAGAGGAACAAAAATATAACAGTAGTGTAAAGAAGCCTCATCGACCAAATGCGATAATACCGAGAGCGATGGTGGGGCGTGGGGAAGAGGGGCATGGATGGCATTTTTGGAGAGGAGAGGAGAGGAGCATGTGATGGCATTTTTGGAGAGGAGAGGAGAGGAGCATGGGATGGCATTTTTGGAGAGGAGAGGAGCATGGGATGGCATTTTTGGAGAGGAGAGGAGAGGGGCATGGGATGGCATTTTTGGGAATGGCGAGGAGAGGGGCATGGGATGGCATTTTTGGAGAGGAGAGGAGCATGGAATGGCATTTTGGAGAGGAGAGGGGCATGTGATGGCATTTTTGGAGAGGAGAGGGGCACGGGATGGCATTTTTGGAGAGGAGAGGAGCATGGGATGGCATTTTTGGAGAGGAGAGGAGCATGGGATGGCAGTTTTGGGAATGGGAAGACGGAGGAGGGACCAATCAATTTGGTTTATTAATTTTTACTTAATTTCCCATAAGTTACAATGGAGTAGTTTCAGTTAAATCAGGGCTCGGATCGGGCACCTCCCTTTCCAAGGACGGGTATACCATTTCCAAGGACATAGGGGAAAAGTTCCATTAAATTCAAGGACATTTAAAAATTTTATCATATGCAATGAAAATGATTAAATTTCCAAATGGTTTATATTTTTCGCCGAAAAGAAATTTTTACCAATTTTTTTTGTTTCCGTTTGTAATTTTCCTCATTTCACCGCATATGCACCTTTTTGCGGCGCGTTTTTTACAAAAAATTTCCGAGGAACAAGGCGCCGCCGGGGAAACATTTTAAAATTAGAGTGTAATTTGTTAACAGATTTTCATTAAATAAATTCGGGTTTTGAGACTATGGCGATGACCATTTTTTATTTTCGCAACATTTCTTGCGGGCGCTTTTTCCGAAAGACTTTTTGCGAATGGGGGGGGGCGGCGGGAAATTGTTAGTAGGTTTTTCCAAAATTGGTCATTTTTAAACGCTTTTTGGGTTTAAAAAATTTGGAATTCTTGTGCAATTTTATACCAGATTTTGCAACAATAATGCATAAGTTAATAAAAATTTGGTATAGAAGGTCAAATGCTCATTTTCAAGGACTTCTTGAATTCAAGGATACTTTCAAATTTTCAAGTGAGAGGGTCCAATTTCCAGGACGTCCTTGCCATTCAAGGACGAATCCGAGCCCTGAGTTAAATGGAATGGGCTGGTTAATATGTGTTTTTATTTCTGTACTTTCACCAATTTCTAAACTCAGCTGGGACAGTTGTGGCTGTGAGTCTGGCATTGTCTTACGCGACTCAGCTGAGCGCGATGATGCGTCGCGCAACGTCGACTTGCTCGAGGCTGCATTTGGTGGAGGAGAGTTGGCAATCAAGCCGAAAACGATGACACGCGAGGGGGGACAGCACCCCGCGGGGACGACGCCGGTGCAAAGGCAAGGCATAGCCAAAGTAAAGCAATATTAAGCCAAATTCAATTAGCATTCAACCAAAGTTTGTTTTAGTCGAAGAGAATAAACGATGGCCAAGCGAAGAAGGGTTTTGTCTCCGGGGACCAATTAGCAAATAGCAGAGAAAGACGACAAAGTCCCCGGGGCAAATTGGGCGGGGGGGGGAGCCATGGCGGCAGGTCCTTTGACGTCTTTGGTCAGTTACACACACAAAACATATTAATAATTCCCATGTGGAGACGGTTAGAATTTAGAGATGTTTTGGCTGTCCAACTGAAAAATTAATGTGCCGGAATGAGACGACATAAAGGGAAAGGGAAGGAATGGCCTAGGCAAGCAAAGGAAGGAGAAGGCAATGTTGCGGAAGATTGGCAAACTCCGCTAACGGCACAATTCTTTCAGCAAAAATGCCTTTCCGACACACTTTCGTTCAATGCCCATCGATTTCTCGGCACTGCGCAACTCGGAGCTTTTGTTGAGTGATCCTTTGCCCGGGGGGGACGATGCGCCGACTCCGATCGGCTCTCAGAGGGAGTCCGGTCGCGGGGCCATTCTAATGGATGCGCATTTGGCACGAAGCCAAAACAGCCATCAGTCGCAACAAACAGAGGGGGCTGATCACCACGGGTCTCACCAAGGGGCATTCCGCCGCGTGCTGCGCCGAACTCGACGGAATTCCAACGGGGGAAGTTCGGGGCCTTCGATCGCTGCCCGAACGATTTCACCACAACTGAGTGTTGGCCTTGGCGAAAAGCGTCGCTGGGGGAATACACCCAACGCCGAGCAACAGCAACAATTGTCACGAATGGAACTGTCGGCACTTCCGATCGCGGCACGCACTCGCGGCAGTCTGATGGGAGGCGCAGCTCAAACAGGTGAAAAGGGAAGGGAAAAGGAGAGAAAGACGCGAAGATGAGCACAATTGGTCAACTGATAAAAGCTTATTCATTCAGCGACTTTTCACAGCATTTGCTGCGCAATTTTCTGAATAATTAAATCTTTAGGATTTTTGGTCATAACTTAAATTTAGTTTTTTGGGTTTTGGAACTAGGCACCGCCGAAATAAACTTTTAGAACCTTTAATGAAATTGTTGAGGAAAGTCAAAATTTAAGTCTTTCCTCTATCTCCCTCTCTCGCCCCCCTTTCTCTCTCTCTCTCTCTCTCTCTCGCTCGCTCTCTCTCTCTCTCTCTCGCTCTCCTCTCTCTCTCCTCTCTCTCTCTCTCGCTCGCTCTCTCTCTCTCTCTCTCTCTCTCGCTCTCTCTCTCTCTCCTCTCTCTCTCTCTCTCTCTCTCTCTCTCTCTCTCTCTCTCTCTCTCTCTCTCTCTCTCTCTCTCTCTCTCTCTCGTTTTCGTTTTCGTCTCGCTCTTTCCATCTCATCTTACTTATTTATGCAGAACACCCCCTCCCCCTCTCCCCCCCCCCCTCCCCCCCGCTTCTCCCCCTAATTGTCCGTCCGTCCGTTCGCTTAATAATGGGCGCAATGGGGGCAGCTGTGGTTGTGGGATGGACCTGCTGAGAGACCTTTGGTCTTTTGGAAACAAATTTAATTGCAGCCTTTCTTTTGTGCTGTGCCAACAAAGGAAAGGGACAAAAAAGAGAAAGGGGGGGGGGGAATCAGAAAATTGGATGAAAGTTCATCATCAGAATAAGGAACTAAGATCGACTTTCATTTGTCAGGGATTTGATCTTTTCCGTCTTTTGCCATGAACCATTTGTCCATTCTCCAGGGGATGCCAATGCCATCGCTGTCGCAGCCCCGGGCAATGAATTGCCGCGTCCCGTTCTTACCGCCGCTCGACGAACTCGCGTGCGAGTGCTGTACTCATCCCAGCAGAGACCGATGGTTGCAAGTCAGCAACAGCATCACACCGGACGTCATGGACAAATGGCAACGGCACTCGGCCAATCACCGCCGGCGATGCTTTTCGTGGCAAACAAACGAGGACGGCACTCTTCAAAGAGCAGCAACTCGCCGCATCGTCCTTCTTTGAACTTTGACAAAATGCGAAAGGTACGAAAAGGGAAAGAGAGAGTAAAGGATGAGAAAGAATAGGGAAAGAGAGAGAGAGTAAAGGAAGAGAAAGAAGGGAAGAAGAGATAATATGGAAAAGAGAGAAGGGAAAGAGAGAGTAAAGGAAGAGAAAGAATTTGGAAAAGAGAGAAGGGAAAGAGAAAGGGAAGGAAGAGAAAGAATTTGGAAAAGAGAGAAGGGAAAGAGAAAGGGAAGGAAGAGAAAGAAGGGAAGAAGAGATAATGGAAAAGAGAGAAGGGAAAGAGAAAGGGAAGAAGTGAAGGGCATTGTTGGTTGTTCGAATTGCAAGAAATAATCATTTTGTAGAGAATGCTCAATGGAGGCGGCGGTGCTAATGGGCCGTCAAATGGGGGCGAAGGTGCCGCAAAGGCGGGAGAAGAATAAGCCAGGGGCAATGGACACGTTGTATGGGAAGAGAAGCCGACGATTGCGGGGATGGCACAAATTGTCCTTTGGGCAGAAGCCACGCCTCCCAATTCGGCGAGGGCCGCTCTTTCTGAAAGTGAGAAGCGAAGCCCTCCCCAACGTACACTTAAATTGCGACCTCATCTCATAAAACCAAATAGTTCTCATCTCAATGCCCTCCATCTAATTATGCCAATTAAGTTAATTATGCACCCATTTGCCCGTTGTTCTCCTCCTCTAAATGTTCCTCAAATATCTCTAACATAAACTACCTGAAGGATCCCTTGTTTATTAATCGTTTATCGGCTTTTCTGCCAATTGCTTTTCTCAATCAAAACCAGAATTTGCTTAATGCGTTGCCTCTCTTTTTCTCACTCCTTCCCCTCGCTTCCGTTTTCTCTCGCCCTTTTCCTATTGGCCTTTTCAGTCCTTCTCTCTCTCTCGCCTCCTCTCTCTCCCCTTAACTCTCGCCCTCTCTCTCATTATCTCTCTCTGTTCTCTCTCTCCCTCTCTCTCTCTCTCATTATTTTTCCTCCGGTCATCCCAATTGGCGGTTATCGTGAACTGTGTCGATTTGCTCAATTTGACAATAATTTGTGCGACGTGTCGTATTATGTTTTTCTGCTTTTCTTGTGACTTTGTCCAAGTGCGTTTTTGGCTTTCCCCCCCCCCCCCCTTTTGGCTCTTTTTGTCTTTTTCCCTCCCCAATTCATTTTTCGTCATTCCTCGAGCGCGCGTCACGATTTCCGCAATTGGATTGACATTTGCCCGTCCTGTGTTATTTGTCCGCCATTAGTCAAAATTGCGCTGCCCTTTAGCTGTTCTCCTAATAAGGCTAATTCCATCAAGTGAATGAATAAATACTCATTGTTTCTTCTGTTTCTTCTCGCCCATTCCCTCGGGTCCCTCCGTTTTCCTTCGCCCAATTTTCTTCCCCAAAATTTCTCTTTGACTTGGCTTTAATTTGATCTTCTCTCCTTTCGAGTTCATTCCTTTCACAAGCTTATAAAATGCACAACCATCACTCATTTGGCTTTATTTTACCATAGAATGGTCGACCGATTGATCAGTGAGTGAGTGATCAATTGACAACATTTGGTCCTCCGATAGTCTTAATTCCAACATTGCTTCATCCCCAGTGCTTATTCCTTCCTCCCAATCTCCTTTCCTCCAACCTCACTCCATTCGTGCACAATCGCTGTTCCCCCCCCCCCTTATCAGTTGTCCTATTCTTCCTCTTCCTCCGTCTCCCTTTTCCTCCTCACTTCCATCCCAGTCGTTTCGTTTGTTTTTTGCCCTTTCCTACACATTCTTAACACAGCCAATTTAATTCAATTTAATTTTAGTTTTCTTCCTCCCTTTTCTCATTCTTCTGATAAAGTTTCTCTTACTTTAATGTGTGTTTCTTTAAAAATGATAACGAAAAAGGCAAAGTGTTCTCACTGTTTGTCCCCGCCCATTTAAATTCGAACCGACAAAAAGAAAATGCAAAACAAAAAACTGATCTTCCAATTGCAAAACTCGACCAATTCAATTCCATTACAAAATGGCGTTTTTTGAATATAATTTGGTGAGAAGTGGACATGGTAATCGTGTTTTTGTTCTGCAACTGTAACGTTTTGGTCTCCTTGGCCATTTGCTAAGGCCAAAGGCACTCTCTGTCCTTGGCCATGCATTTCGCCTCACCAAAATGCAATTTGTTGGCCTCGGTTCCGTTGTTGAATCTGCTGACACAAATGCACATGCTGTTGCAAATGCCTCCGTTGACTCGGCACCCCGTGTCCTGACAACTCCGACTGCCCAAATGCACACACAGAGAAGGGCAGGGGGCCGGGAGCAGAAACAGCAGCAGAAAGGGCACCAGCGCCGCGGGGGACTCGCCCGGTTTGGACTGAAATGGCGGAGATGGAAAAATGAGGGACCAGGTCGTTTTGGCCGACGATTTGGCGCCAGGGTCGTTTTGGCGCCAAGCCAGAATAAAAAAAAATTGAATATAATACACACACATTTTAAAAATTTTCGAAAAATTTTGTAAAAGAAAAAAATAAAAGGTATTTTTCGCGAACTGCGTGTAAATAAAATTTAACAAGGCAAAGAAAATTATCAGAAATAACGGATTCATATGATAATTACGCGAAATCCCGCGGTGAAATTCCAAATAGGTAATATGCCAGGGCTCGGATCGGGCAACCTCTGCTCTTTCCAAGGACGAGTATACCAGTTTCCAAGGACAAGGGGAAAGTCCATTAAATTCAAGGACATTTAAAATTTTATCATATGCATTGAAAACGCGTCCAGACATTTGCGGACGGACATTTGCGGACAATTTCGGGAAAAAATAAAAAAATTTCTTAAAAAAAGAAAAATAATGAAAAATTGATCTCATTAGCACGTCTCTTCTAAATTTCAGATAAAAAGAAACATATTTTAAATTTTTTAGATGTGCTTAATCGCGAATGTGTCAATAAAAAAGAGAGAGTGCAGAGAAAAAGGTGCTAGGACGAAGTTACAAAAGTATCAATGATTGAAATATTTAAATTTAATTATTTAAGTTTAATTTGCGAAATAATACATCATAAGTTAGCTTAAATTTAGTCAAATTAATTAAATTTAGAATGGAAAGTAGCCTCAGTCCTCTACCATATAATAATTTTTTAAAAATTTCACAAAAATTTACAAAAAGTTGTAAGCAAAAAAGCTCGAAAAATTTTGACTCAACATTTTTGACCCTAACTTTTTTTAAATTCAATAAAATTTTTCGAAATTTAAGCTAATAATAGAGAATTCTTTGGGCTATTTTTTCATATAAAGTGCAGTGTGATTAATTGAATGTTTGAACAATTTTCATGCATTTAACGACCTTGCATTTTTTGGATGACCACAAAAAAATAACACTATTAATTCCTTCATAACTTTTTTCAGAAACAACCAATTTTAATTTTGTTTATATGATTAGATAGCTTAAAGAATTCTCTAGTTTAAATTTCGAAAAATTTATTGAATTTAAAAAGAGTTAGGATCAAAAATGTTGAGTCAAAAGCTTTTTTGCTTACAACTTTTTGTAAATTTTTGTGAAATTTAAAAAAAAATTATTATATGGTAGAGGATAAATTGAGCTACTTTCCATTCGAAAATTAATTAGTTTGACTAAGTTTAAGCTAACTTATGATGTATTATTTAGCAAATAAATTTAAATAATAATTAAATTTAAATATTTCAATCATTGATACTTTTTAACTTCGGCTCACCACGAAAAAAAATACATTTCTCATTTTGGCGTGCTATTAATTGATCATTTTGAGTTGTCCAATTTTCAACCCAAGTATAACTTTCTATCTACAAGTCGTATCCCTTACCATTCAAAAGGCAATTCGGTAGAGAATTTTGTGCTCTTTCTGGCAGCCCAATCAAAAAATTTCAGAAAAATTTCCCAACCCCTCGGAGTTTTTTTTCGAAAATTTCCCCGATTTTCAATGTATTTTTTGGTGTCTCGATCACCATAAAGGAGTGATCTGATCAAGTTGGTGTAAGAGACTTTTTTGATCAGTATCAAAAGTTATATAAATAGGAATTTTTTCAGATTTTTGGGTAAACTATTCAATAGTTTTTCAAGTTTGAGTCAAGACTTTTTTCCGCCCCTTTTTGAGCAAGGTCTGATCAGGAGACTTATTCACGAGAATGATAAAGCGGATTGAAATGATTTTGTGGTGAATGAAATGCCCATATATTGGGGTAAATAAATATACATAAACAAAAAATAATCAGCTAAAATTGCAGTCGAAATTTAAAATTCTACAAATTTTATCATCTTGAGTCAAGACTTTTTTCCACCATTGTACATGCCTATTTTTTGTTTTTTTTTTAATTTTTGGCTTGGCGCCAAAAGTCGGCGCCAAAACGATACGGACTCAAAAATGAACGCAAAAACCGACCCACCCGCGTGAAGAGAAACAGCGGCACCGATGGAAGGCCCAACACTTTCAGAAGAGTCATTAGAGACTTTAATGTGACGAGTAGAAAAGGGAATGGATTCTTAGCGAGTGAGTGGCGGTGAAGTGATCAAACGGTGAAGTGTGGGCTGTGAACTTTTGAGACGGACTCGGCCCGACGGCGCCCCCCCCCCCCCCCCCCTATGACGTCACTCTCCCCGGCCAACGGATGCTTCTTCTTCTTTAGCCCTTCTCTTCGGTCCTTTGTTTTTAAAAAAGCGAAACTGAAAACTCATAAAGAGTTCAAAAGAAGCGAATTTACAAAGCACCAAATTATATTGTATGAACAAAGTTTTGCCATTTGCTATTTGCCTTTTGTGAAAAATTAATAAAAAATAACCCAATTTCAATTTAAAAAGAGACCATTTTGGAGACAAAAACTTAAAAAATTGTATTCATATTTAAAAAGAATCTGTGGGTGAATACATAGAAAACATAAAAGTCTTAAGAAAGTGCTTTTATGTTGAATTATTTAAAATTAAAATGCAAATTCTCATCCAATGCTTAATCTCCGACATGCTCAAAATAGAAAAGAGTAAAACACGAGAATATATAACTTTTTCACATAAAAAAGTCGTATTTATCTGGTCAATACCAATAGTTTAAAAGCAAAATGATGCTAAAACCTTGCAATTTGAATTTTTTTAAGATAAAATTAAAATTAAATTTTGATAAAATTCCTTAAGCTGTGCTCAAAGTGAATAAAAAGTAAATTAGATTTTCATAAATGTAATTTTTGGATGGGCAAAAACGGAGGGTTTTGGTGAACAGCCAAAGACAACACGTGAACAGTTAGTCGGAAGTGATCAGCGCTCTCAGCTGGGGGTACACCTCGCACAGAATGAGCAGCAGCGCAACGCCAACCATCGCGGCACGCTTTTGGACGTCCCTTTGGGAGGACCTTTTGGGGCAATTTGAGCAGAACAATCTTCGGTTGTTGTTGTTGCTTGCTTTCTTACATGAACTTGAGCACCAAAATGTTGCTGGAAAGGGCGAATTTCGTACGGACGTGGCCAAAAACGGTTTTTCGGTCGGGGGACTTTAGCCAAAAAACGCAGTCACTGCCGAGCAAACCCACGGCCTTTCCGAGAGATTGGAGCGACACGAACACCTGCGGAAAACACTTCATTCGTCCGTTGGGAAGGACAGTTAATTTACTCGCTCCACTCGCATTATCACCGTCTCATCTGAGCTGGCTTTGACCAGAGAAAAGTCCGACCCGCACGGATCGCGCATTAACTGCGAAAGATTAAATGATTGGCATGGCACAACATGGAGGTGGTATTGATTGTATCAGTGGTGCTGTGGAAACAATTTTGGGGAGGAACCCTGGAATTTGCAAGGTTTTCCGCTTCGGGGCCGGTCTTCGGGTTTTGATAATTGCGCCCCCTGCTGGCGATCTTCCGCTATTTGTTTAATAGGTGCACTGCTTGCCAATGTTACCATGCCCACCTTGAAGAGGGTCGCTTGGGACGGGTGCATCAGTTTGCCGAGTGAGTCGGCCGTGTGAGTGGAAAGTCTGACGAGCATCACCGCTTTGCCAGCCTCATTCTTCAACACCAGCCCGTGCCCCTTTTGGACTTCTGCCGTCATGACCAACTTCTTCTTTTGCTCTTCATTTCTAATTTTAAAACTAATCGCATCGAGCTGTGTCAAATTAGCCGATCGATGAAGCGACCGATGTCTGAAAAGGGTAAAAAAGGGAAACGGATGGGACAAAAAAAGGGGGGGGGGGCAAAAGGCGAAGGGGATAAAAAGGTATCTTTACAAATTGATTCAGTGATGGAGGACAATCCGTCAGCAAAATTTAGTTTATTTTTACTTAATGATAAATCTCCTTGCTACATAAAATCTGTTTGATTTAAAAAAGGTGCAGGTTTTTTTTTGCAATATTTCTTTAAAAATTTAATTAAATTTACCATTTTATAGAAATTATGTTTATTTAAAAAAAAGTTATTATTACTTTTATAAATATCAAATTATTTTAATCATTGTGTTTTATAATAATCTTTTTTTTTAAAATAAATTTCTGATGGATAGTCCCTGACCAATTGTCCATTGACAGATTGCCCGGGACTCGTAAAAAAGGGGAAGCGGAAGGGGACAAAAGCGCCTATCGAAACCGCCGCTCCAAAATCTATTTAATTTTTGAAATTAAAATGGGGGCAAAACGCATTCAATATTCAAAAAGCATTTATGTAAATAATTTTTTTTTTTTTTTGCCTACATTTTTCACATTTTTAATTCGAAAATATAATTTTTTCCTCCGTCTAATTTTTCCTCTAAAAAATGATTAATGTTACATTTGACTGTGAGCAGCGTTCAGTTTGATGGAGAGTCGGTCCGTGTGGGCCAATGATAAGCAATCGGGGAACTCGTGAAAGGCGTGACTGTCAGTGGCCTTTTGCACTGCTTTGGCAATTCCTCCCGCAATCTGATCGACCAATTTTGGGTACATTTTTTGTTTGAAAAGAATGAAAGAGGAAAAAATGGATGGTAACGAAAATGGTAAATCAAAAATGCAATCGATGGAATTGGGTCTGAAAAGTGAGAAGAGAATAGAAAAAATGTGAGGAGAGGCGGGCGGCGCGGCGTTTTCATTCGATCAGTCGCCACAGAATGGCGGCGGGGGACGGACTGATTTTGGTGGTACAACCGAATTAAAAAGGTAAATCTCCTTTGGCACGCCTTTGGCGTGCCTTTGAACAGCTGGGCTCATTGCCAAAAGTGCAAAATGTCACGACAGTCCGCTCACGAAGTCCCCCATTTGACTGATCATTTGCTCACCGATCCAATTTGGGGCTCGCAGTTCAAAAAGTAAATCCATGTTTGGCTTAGTGAGTTATGTAAGGTGTATAGAAATTGCGGGCCAGGCCATTTTCACGTGGCCGTATCTGTTCATGTCGCATAAAATAATTCATGGCCGAACAGATGAAAAATTAATTCCCTTTGCTAGGAGTGCATTAAAAATATGGAATCAACTCTATGGAATTAAAATATATTTTTTTTAAAACAAAAAAAAATTCCTTATGATAATTAGGGTTTATATTTTTAGGTTTTTACCTATTTTTTTCTGAGCTCCCAGTGACCCGAAAAGCACGAAAAATATGTTGTTGTTTTTTTTGGTGGTTGTTAAGCTACTTTTCGAGTTATTAGTAGAGCCCGGATTTTTCAGCACCAAAAAATGATAATTAAGCACATAATTCAGCATAAAAAATGCTAAATTAATCACGAAATAAGCATGAAAATGACAAAATAAGCACAAAAATCGAAAAAAGCATAAAAATTTGGTGCTTTTTAGGTAAAATTTTTATCAGTTAATAATAAATTCTCAATTTTTCTTTTCGCACTGACAATTTTAACATTTCCTTAGCAAGCAAAAATTGAAATTTTCAAATAAAAATTAAGGAGTGATCCGACCAACTTGTGCAATTTCATGGTTTATAAATTCCTGAATTTTTAGAACAATGTTGTCATTGGATAAATAATAAGGTATGTAACTCATTTTAATTTTGCTTTTTAGTTTTGGACAACAAATTTTGGACAATTTTTGTGAAAACGATACAAATAAAAATACCTTATATTTTTTTTTTTTTTTTTAAATTTATTTATTCAAAAATAAAAATAACCAAAAGAAGGGCATATGCCACTTACACTTTTGGTGGAAATGAAGACAAATGCACAGAGTGAAAGAAGACAATTGAATTTAGAGAAACATAGCCAGACCTCCAGCGAAAAGAAATTTGGTTTTAGGAGATGAAGAGAAAAATTTGGTTTGAGGAAAATTTGTAAGAGAAATTTGGGTACTTTTCTAGTTGACAGGCTACTTTTAACATACATTTTCAGATGCCTATAAATGTGTTTTTGAAATTAATGAAAACAAGTTTAAGAGGTTTTTAGGGTCGCTGATCACGAATCCGGGCTCAGATCAGCGCTACCGTTCACTACATGAGCTGTACAGGGACAAAAAATTGATAGGCTACCTGTACCATAGCTATGATTTCATTGGTTGTTGCAGGCGCCATATGTGAAATATGAAGAAAAAAGCCGACATTCGACGACGGAATGGTAAAGAAATGAGAAAAATTAAAAGCGAAAAGCAAAAGCGCGTGGTCAGCTGATCGATTAGTGAGCGCAAAGGAAAAAGTGATCAGAAAATTACTAAAGTGATCAATCGATCAGAGGTGAAAATGCTGCGGTAAACGATTGATTGCCTTACGCCAATTTGTACGCTTCGATTGGTCAAAAGTCCTGCAAATTGCCTAATAAAATTAGGCGGCGGTTGCGCACTCTTTCCCAATTCTGCCCAAATTTTTGCACTTTCATCAAATTCCCAAATGTTAGTAAATTTTCCTCAAAATGCACTTCTTTCCATTTTTGCTGCTATTTTGACCCTCTCCCAAAATGCTCCTCCGCCGATCGGTCCTTTTTTGATTGACTCACGCGAAAAGGCCCAAATGATCGGTCTCCAAATCGAAAAGGCAAATGGCAAAATCTGCGGGGACAAAAAAGTAAAAAAAAAAAAAATGGTTATAAAATCCCGAAAATTGGCACAAAGGGAGGGGAGAGATTCCATTTGGCAAAAGTGTAGGAAATGAGCGACTTAATCGAACCGGACAAAGTGAGTGCATTTTGGCCGCAATTGGAAGTGATCGGAATCGACAAGGCATTGGTGTGTGATAGAAAGACGAGGTGATCGGAGGAGGGAGGGCACTGATCAAACCAATGAAAAATAAATGAACAATTAATCGGAGATTTGGATAATTTAGCGATTTCTCCATGGAAATTCCTCTTCTGCTGGGGGAAGGCGTCGGAGTTGAAATGGGGGAAAAAGCAAAGACAAATTTGGCAAACCGAACAAATTTAATGGAAGGAGGTAAATGCGGCAAAATGCCAAAAGGGAATGATTTGTTTTTGTTGTGTCGGAATAATTGTGTAAGAAATTTCAATGCATTAATTCCATTTGCGTTGCTTTCGTATGAAAGTGGGAAGTATTTTAGGACATGTCCCCGGAGGGCATCGACAGGCGAATAAATCGGCCGAATCGCCCAAAAGCGCGCCGATTGGCATTAACATTGAAGCGCTGAATGATGAGGGGAAAAACTCGTTGAACAAATGGTGTCGCCGGAGGGCGAGAAGGAATTGGATGGATGTTGGCACGGATGGAGGCGATGGCACAACGGGGAGGCGGTAGGGAAATAGCGCATGACCAGCAGAGAGGGGGAGGGGCAGCAGAGAGATTTGCTAGGAGGGGCTAAAATCCAAGCAGTCCATGTGTTTCTGTTGGCCTCAGTGAAGCCGCTTCCGTGTTGGAGCCAATCCTCGACCGAGGCAACTACGACCCGCGCAGTGCGCCTAGAGCTTTTAAATGATACCAAATTAGTCATTTTTCGATCCTTTTAAAAATCCCCCCTCTATATAAGTCAGAAGTGCCGAAACACCCAAAAAGTGACAAAGTGAAAATTTCTCATTTTGATTAGTTTATATATGCGCACACATCAACAATAATACATATACATACAATTCAAATGATCGGGTGTATTGACAATTACAATATGGGGCATTATGACAGTTTATGGGCACTACGACAAAACAATTTCAAGTGATCGGGGGTATTGACAATTACAATATGGGGCTTTATGACAGTTTATGGACACGCTGACAACGCAATACATTCGCAAATGATCATATTCCATCCTGATGATCCCTCCGTCATCGGCCGGCCCGGCGACGTCAGCAGCAGCAGCTCAGCCCCGTCGCATGGTGGAGTTCAGTGCCTGCACGAGGGCGTTGAGCGCGTTCACGTTGATGTTCAGCTTTGACGCCTTGTTTTGTGCATAACTGAAAAAAATTAAAGGTTCATTTTTGTTTGATGAAAATTTGAAAACCCACCGAAGAATCACGAAGTAAATGTAGAGGTACTGGTCGAGCGTCTGTATGCTTTGCGATCGTTGGCGCCGGAGGTCACGGATGAGAGCGAAGATGTTGAGAGGCTGGCCGAGGTGCAGCGTTTGGTTGGCCAAGTACACCGCCACGAGCGTTCCAGTGCGTCCGATGCCTGGAATGGGAAAAAATGATTAATTTTCAATGTTTCTTGTTTCCGTTAACTCACCAGCTGAACAGTGCACAACCGCTCGGGGGACGCCGATCACATGGTACAGCAGGCGCAGTGGGGCCAGGTCGCTGTGGGGCACTCCGCGGTCGGGCCATTGTCGCCAGTGGAAGTGTTGAACGCGCAAGTGGCCCTGTCGCATCTGCGGTGCTCCAACGATGAGGTCCGTCCTGTAGAGCGCGCCTTCCACGTGGTATTCGCGCACGAATTTGACCATGATCTGGTTGTTGGCGAAGCGCATGAGCTAGGAGGGAAGGGGAAATGATTAATTGTTAAATTGGTTAAAATTTCAAAACCCACCTTGTTGTCCGCGGTCGGCCAGTACTGATGACACTTGATCCGATTTTGTTCGATGGTGTCGCAGAGCATCACAATGCCTTCGATGTTCTCCTGCACGATCATTGTCCAGAAGTCGTCGCAGGTCGTCTCGAGCGGGCCTTGAGTGCAGATGAAGCGGTTCTCGCCGAACGTGCTGATCCAGTTGGCGTGGATGTAGCGTCCGCTGTGGAGTCGCACCCGGTTGATTTCCGTGCAGATCACATCTCGGTAGCGGTTGCATTCCAAGTTCCTGCAATTTAAAATTGGGAAGATTAGACATGCACAAATTGAACATGACGCCAAAACCCACCGTGTAAACTCAGGCGATGGCTCCGGTCGTGGCGCTGCGTTGAGTTCGGTGAATTCGCTGACCAGGTCCTGCACGGAACGCGGCGTTGTGTCGTTGACGAAGCGTTCCAGGGCGAAGAAGAATTCTGCCGTGTCCTCCCATCTGCGAAGAGTTGGCGTCTGCGCGAGCACACTCTGTTCCTGCGTTGTTGTTGGACGCCCTTGCTGCTGCTGAGTGCCGGCCTGACGAGTCTGCTGCGTTGACCGGCGGGTTGGGCGTCGCGGTGCTTCCGTCTGGCCCCTCTTTTGGCGTCCACTTCCAGCGCCGGACATCCGCGTTTGCTGTGTGCGTTGAGGTTGAAATGCGCGGCAGAGCGTTGTTGATCACTGTAAAAGGGAAAAAAAATTAATGATGTGCAAATGGAGGGGGTGAGGGGAAAACGGGCGATGGTGAAGAAGGCGCACCTCAGTAATTAGGCGCGAGGCGTGTCGAAAATAATAGGCGTGAATTGAAGGAAATGGAATAAGTGAGAATTTTGGGCATTTTCCGCCCTTTTATATTCAATTTTTTTTCAAATTCCTTCCAGCAGAATTGGATATGTATAAAAGGGGTCGTCTTTCCCTCCGCTTCACATTTCTTCTTCTTCTTCACCACACTCCAACCAACGAACCGCTTCAGTGCGCAACGCAACGCAATGGCCACTTACCTATTCATCGCTGCTGCTGCCTTCGGAGCAGGAATTGTAATGCTCCGTTTTCTTCATTTTTTTCAATTTGCATTTCATAACATTTTTGTCCCTTTCAGTACTGTTGGAAGGCGTACCTCGGCCCGATGCTCGACCAACCGAAGAGCGACGACGAGGAAAAGCCCAAGCAGGAAGGAGGCGAAGAAGCGACGACCGCCGGCGACAAGGAGGAGAAGAAGGCTGGCAGCAAGGGCGACAAGCACAAGAAGAAGGACAAGAAGGGCGAAGGCGCAGCAGCAGCACCAGCGGCGGACAAAAAGGAGGAGAAGCGCAAGGACAAACACCGATCAAAGGAGGCGGGGAAGAGCGACGACAGCAAAGCGGGCAAGAAGGACAAGCACGGGAAGAAGGACAAGAAGGGCAAGAAGAAGGACACCGCCGATGCATCCACCGTGGACGAAGCGCTGGGAGAACAGAGCACAGCGGAGACGAGCCAAGCAGAGGAATAGCCAGGCCGTGCTGCGTGCAAATGACAGTGTTCGACGACGACGTCTCGCGACACCAACACACCCGTCCCTTGCTTTCGATCATTCCCTTCCCGTCCGATTGCTGTGTTTTGTCTGTTCCAATGCTTCCTAAATGTTCCCCTTGTGAACAGTGATCCTTCCTTATGTGACCTGAATATGTACATATTGTATACCCATTAATATATTGTGCTTCGCTTGTTCGATATTTGTGAAATCTCATTTATATTCATCGTCATTGTATTTATATACACATTTGATATATTAATAAAATGGCATATCGGTTGTGCATAAATTGTATAGTTTAATTCCGTGTTTCATCGAGAAGACCTACCTGTTTTTGTCGGTAATACTGACTTTTACTGGTCCCATTAAAAAAGGGAATAAAAAGGCAGCTTTTTATGATTATTTGTGCTACTCGGGGGTTATCGGGGCCACTGGTCACGAATATTACATCAGAATTTTCATATGACATCATCTAATCTATGCTTTTTTTCAAGTCTATGATTTTTCATCAAGTTTTTCATTTTTTTAAAATTAGTCCAAAAAATGTTTTATGGGGATATCGGGGTCGCTGATCACGAATATGACATCCATTTCGACCAATTCCTAAACCCGGGTCCGAATTCGAACAAAAAATCGAAAGTTTACGTATTAACGAATTTCGAATTTTTCGTCTTAAAAATGCTTATATGATTTTTTATTGCAGGAATGATGGCTTCGGTTTGTTTCCATGCATTTAAACCATTTTCGAAACATAAATCCAAATTTCGAAAATTTGAACTTTCGTTTTCTGTTCGGGTCCGGGTTTAGTAATTGGTCGAAATGGATGTCATATTCGTGATCATCGGCCCCGATAACCCCCGAGTGGACCGAAGAACCGTAAAAAACAGCCTTTTTATTCTTTTTTTTTATGGGACCAGTAAAAGTCAGTATTACCTTGATTTCACCCTTCTGCTGACGGCTTATTTTGTTTTGCGAAAAAAAATTTCTTTTTTACACTAATTCAGGAAATACGGTATTCTTTAGTACTTCAATTTTTTCAACTTGAGGGATTATTTAATGAATGTTCATTGACGAAAATAAGGAAATGATCGTCCCAAAAACGACTAAAAAATTCGCTTCTACCTTTAAGGTAAAGGCAATTTGCGATAACTCATCACTAAAAATGTATTAATTTCCCTACATTTAGGGTTCTCAACTAATTGTAAATCACTTCGTTATTAATGGAATTGTCGCCAAACGCGTCGAGGCAATTGGACGCGAAGCGGTGGTTTTTAACGGCTGCTCAAATCGAATTGTCAAAAGATACGCAGTCGATTTCGACCTGATAAATGTTTGGGTATTTGTTTTTGTAAATATCTTTCGACTTCAGGCGCTTTTCGTCACATTCTCTCCCAATTCCCCCGAGGATTACCTTTGTTTGGTTGGCTCCTCTCAGATTGATTTCTATGCTTTGGCTGACCAAATGTACTGCTCCTTGGCCCTTCCTTTTAAGGTTTTCATTTCCACTTTTTTTTGATGATTTTCATTTGTTGATAGATTTGTCAAGCAACTTCAGTCAGTTTTGGGCTTTTATTGGAGAGGAGTTCACTTCCCGGGGAATTTGGAAGGTCAGTGAATAAAAGTCGAGTTGTTCGTCTTGCACTCACTTCAATTTGTTTCCTTCCTTTCAGTTCGCCGTGCGCTGCTCAACTTTTCTCTCTGACTCATCCATACAATGAAATTTTCCCGGTTTTATGCAAATTCAAGGATGACCCGAATTGCCATTATACGTTTCGCAATCGGAAAATGAAAGTTGTGTCTAAGGATGTCGGGGCAAATTGGACGGCTTCTGTTTTTGGACATAATGATTTGATCATGTGTTACGATTTCGAGGAGCACATCAATCACATTTTTATGATTCGAAAGTGTACTAAAGACGAGCGAATGGCCGCAAAAAGTGACCTCGGCATTATGAATTCTTCGGCACTGCTGCATACGCCGAGCTCGATGCAGTCATTTTACTCGCCAAACTTTTTCAATCGTCGTTTTATTGGTGATTTTTTAATTACTTAATGTACGAAAATTAAAGTGTGGGTCGAATGGGCGCCAGCCTGTTTTTGGGGTATAACTCCTTTCACAGTTAATTGAATTGTTATACTTTTAATATCATTCGATAGCCATAACTGTTCTTTATTTGCCTACGAAATTTCGATAAATTTTTTAAGTTTTAAAAAAGTTACGACCAAAAAACTTCAAAAAACTGGTTTTCCAAATTTTTGGTCGTAACTTATTAAAACTTAAACAATTCATATAAAAATAGAGAACACTTAGAGCTATCGAATGATATTAAAATCATTCAATTCTATCAACTATGAAAGGAGTTATACCCCAAAAACCGGGCTGGCGCCCATTCGACCCGCTTTAAAAAATTTCTGAATCAAAAAGGTGTCCCCCCCCCCTTTATTTAAAAAATCAAAACCAATACTTTTTAACTAGCGCCGAATTTTAATGATTGGGTGTTTCTCTTAAAGTAGTACACTTCATCCCCCCGTCGTATCCTTCAAGGAAATTTAAAAAAATACCAAAACTAAGATTTTTTCAAAAAAAATCATTTTTTTAAATTTTCAAAAATTGGAGATTTTCAAGATTAGCTAATTAATCGTCTTAAGAGAACCAATTGGGTGTTTCAAACAATGCGCATTTCCACTCGCCATGTGTCTCAATGAATCCGTTGACATTTTCCAACACATCGCAAAATCAGCAAAGACAGCAGCAACAACAGTCGGCCAACATTTCGGACGGCGCTTCCGTCGCCGGTTTCGCGTCTAAAGTGACGCCCGTCCGGCGCTATTACACGCGTTCCATTGCAGCGGCAGAACGGACGGCTTTCGCGGTCAATTCCAACACTTTCAGCGCCGTCTCATCATATCCTTCGACTGTGGAAAAGTCTCCGCTTTTGAGGTGAACAAAGATATTTATTGTCGGTTTAGTAAGGCTTTTTTTCATTTAGGTCATTGGAACACAGCGCAACTTTAAATCGGATGAAATTGAAAAAGAAATTGGCAATGGTCACGAGTGGCAGCAGTCTCTTCGCGCCTCGTCAAATTGACATGAGCGACTTGTTGAGTTTTGGTGGTGACAGAGACGACGCCTCGGATGACCCTCCGACGTCGTTGGACATGGCGGTGGAGTTTTGTTTGCATTGGCTCTGGGCCGAGAGTCCGGACGACGCTGCCCTCGCCGGACCCGTTTTGTCGCTGGGCACTGAAAAAGTAGCCTCGAAGTTGCAGCGTCTTCGCGTGTCCTCCTCCGCCAGTTCGCATTCGGAGGACAAAGGCGAAGGTCGCAGTGGCACTGCTTTGGCATTGAACTAAAATGCTTCTTATTAATTTAGTTAGCAGAATGGCCTCCACTTTCTTCATTAGTCGGAATTTGTTCGACAAAAACGACCGTCACATCGTTTTCCACGTCCCCCACGACCGTCGCATTCGCATCCTCCGACTTTCCTTCACTAAGGGCCTCAGACAGCCTTCCTTCGTGTCTTCCCCGCTGCTTCCCAATTGCTCTCTGCTCCATTCGTCTTCCATTTTCGCGAGTGCGGCGATTCCTTTTTTGGTGTCCCCTTTTTCGATGGCTTTCATAATTTGCTTCCTCGTCAGCATTCCTCCTACTTTATGGTGCTCGATGCTTCGAGTCTCTCCGATGACCAATTTTTTGTGCCGCCTTCGGTCTCGCTTTACCATGGTCACCACAAATTGGGTTCAATTGCCTTGAACATTGGTCCAAATTCGCATTTACTCCGTCTTCTTCCGGCTGGCCGATGTTCTCAGAGTTTCAATTTATTTTCCCTTCAGGTGCCAACAACATTCACTTTTATAGCCCGTAGCAAATGGGGACATTTTTGTAATTTTGAACAGTTTTTTTAAATTTTTCGGGAGCAAAAGCTTTTGATATTTGCAAAAATATTTCGTTTGCACTACCGGAGCAATTTATAGTGAAGAAAAAAACGACATATTTTTAATGGATTTTTCTGGCATGATGACTTAAATTCGATATTACTTTTTAGGCAATTACAGCCGGTGAAGAAGAAGCCAATTCGGAGACGCATTTTGGACAATTAGAAACTCAGAATTTTTTATACGAATTGCAATTGGGATTTGCCACGGGGACGGCGAATCGTTGTTTCCACGCAATTTGTGTCTCTTTGGGGCCCGATCGTCAATTGGACATTTTGTCACGTTTAATAAGCACAAATCCCTGGAGAATCGTTCTTGCTGCCGAACAAATCCCATGCATAAATGAATTGTCAGCAGGTCGCGTGGAATTGGCACTTTTATTTGAGCTGATCTTCACTCACTTCGGAATTGAACCGACCACGGAATTGCCTTATCGACAATTGGTTAAAAGTTTGGGACAGAATACGCTTAATTAATCGACAATTTTAAGTTAGGCCGAATCGGGAAACACATGGGCGAAGACTTGCAGGAAGGGTCGACTCCGAAACGGACGCGGCTGAACGATTTGACCACCGAACTTGCCGAAAATGACGAGGTAGTTCAAACAATAATAAATGCCAATTTGGGACTTCGAACGTAAAGGCATGGAACAAATTGCGAGCGGACATGGACTTGATTCAGTCAATCTCCGATTTGTATGAAATTTTAGTCACACAGAACGCATAGGTTTTAATCATTTATCACAGAAATGTTAAATGCATTCGTCATTTGTATCAAATGAAAATCTTGGAGCGGCGTGTTCTAAATTTTCTGAGGAAATTTGCTGACAATGCGAAGGACGATGGACAGCGGAAAACTGCGCAAACGAAAGGCATTCGTTCGAATTCCGAGCATTTGGCAACTGCAAATGCATTCGATTGGTACAGCAAATAACTCGTATATTTGTTTAGAATTCTTGCATTGTTCAGGAAGCAAAAATACTCTGATGCCCACAAATGGGTCACAGTCCCGCGGTGGACGACGGATTTGAGACTTTACAATGTTAAGCAAATGCTCGATCCATCGATGCCAATTTTAATCCCGAATAAAGCATTTGGGGTAAGGAAAGGATGAAAAAGGGTTGTGAGTGTCTCCGTTGTTTGAACTTTTGGGAATGATAACATTCGATTGTTTTAGAAACGAGTCTTTGATTCAAATTAAGCTTTCGTTCAACGATGTCCAACAGCGTGAACAGCACGAACAATTCCTCGTGTCGGTGGCTATCCGTACGCTCACCCGTCCGTTTGGTCAAGCGATGCTGCATTTCCGTACCCGTCATTGTTTCTCGGACGAAAATTCGGACCCTGCGATGGGCATGCGACAGATTTGTCTGAATGGCCGAGTTCACCCCGGCCGTAACCAAGTGGACTATCCGCTCAACGATTCATTTCCCGTTTGCTGCTCTTCGGGTTTCATCAAAATTCAAATAATTTAGACCCATAAAATTGCTATGGATTGGGCTAATTTTTACAACGCTTTGGCCCATGGCCTTTCCTTTTGCGGCGACTTTCCACGGCGTCTTTTCTCCAATAATTCATCTGAAAATGAATTACCCAACACTGTTCGGGCCGGCCTTATTTTAGCCGCTGGTTTTGTGGGCAACGTGCGAAGCATGATGAATTTGTACGACATTCACCTGCTGCTCACTCAAAACAATAGACATTTGGTCATCGCATTGCTCGTCGGATGTGCGGCAGCCCACCGAGGGACGAGCGAAGTGCACGTAATGAATTTGGGGGGGGGGGGGGGAGAGAAACGCGGTACATCAAAATGTACAGGGGTTCTTGAGAGGGTGCACTCAATTGTTATGCCCATTTACGGGGGGGGGGGCATGGAAGGGGGCTTGGCTTATGTTACGGCGTGCTGGCGCATTTTATAAATTCCGCCAAATGGTAAGAAATCAAAAAATAATTTTTCACAGATATACAAAATCATCGCCACTCATTTGCCTTTCCTCCTCCAACCGACTCTCTGCGAATTTCGCATCGATTTGGTCGTACAAACTGCCGCCCTTCTCTCCTTGGGACTTCTCTTCTGTGAGACCACAAATCACACTGTGTCAAGCCAGTAATATTAACGCAATGGGCTGACAATTATTTGAATTTTTTCCATTTAAAATGAATTAACGTCCTATTTCAGAACTTTTTGTTCACGGTATGCTACATTGACTCCCTCAACAAATTTTTTTTGTATCAGAAAATTTCTCTGGCAAAAAAATATAAAGTTTTTTAAGAAAAAACAATTCCTCCCCCCATAAAAATTATTTACTATAAAATTAAAACATTAATTTTGCAATTTTAAAAAAAATGTGAGGGTAGTGATTGTGAGATGGGGGAGGGGGGGGGGGGGTGAATTGATACGGGGTGGGGAGTTCGAACTGCTCCCTTCTTGTCAGCCTTAGGGTATCATATTTGCTATTTCACGGTAACGTAATTTTTTGTCAGGCTTTTGAATCAAATGTCCTTAGAAGTGCCGTGTGAAAGCGACCAATCTTCAGGTGATTAGTCCTTCAGACCGAAATGCACAAAAAACAACACAAAAATACAAATTTTCATTTATGTTCTAATAACCTATTTTTGGGTATGTATTTTTTTTTGTTGCCCCGTTAAAAAAACAAACAAAAATACCAATGGTTGAAGAAGATTATAATTGTGCATTCTTTATTCTGACCAATTTCTTTTACACTTTTCCCTTAAGATCGCTATTCCTTTGTGCTGGCCGCTGGTTTCGCAATTGGGCTGATTAATTTGGGTTGTCCTTTCAATTTCAAGTCAGTTCATTTAAGTCCATTCTTTTTAGGAAAAGGCAAAGAAATTAGTGACACTGAAATTGCCATTTCGTCGTCTCCCTCGTTGAAAGACCGTCTGATTAAACTGCTAAAGGGGGCTGAGCGAAGGATGGCCTATTTGAACTACGACCAAGTCCAATGCCCTTGCATGCGTGCCAACAATGTGGTGGGGCCAAGGATGGGCGGGACGAATTCGTCGCTTGGCCGTGCTTACACGCCCGGGGGAGGAGGTATTGAAGGAGTGGTCGAGAGTTTGAACGGTGGACAGTCCCAAAATGGGAGCAGACTGAGTCGTTTTCAGGTGCCAACCACAACAACGGAGGAACGTCCGGACAATCGGCCGCACGGCACGCTGACCATTCCGGCATTGGCCAGCCGTGCTCCAGCCACGTGCGCGAACTGCCCACGCTGAACACCCATTTGACTTCTCCCGCAGCAGCCGTCGCTCTCGGCCTCATTTATCTGCGAACAGGCGATTGTTGGATCAGAGAAACGCTGGCAATTGCTGACACATTTTACGAGATTGACCAAATTCGGTGGAACCGATTTCTCAACGACCCAATGCTAATTTTGCTTTTTAGTCCTGACATGCTAATGATTCGCACTTTTTCGCGTTGCCTTGTCGATTTCGAAGACATTAAATGCACGAGAGAATGGGTCGATGCCCAAATTCCGCAGATAATTCGTAAATATGTCAAACGCTTTTTGGAAGTCAAGTCCAAGGAGGACATGTGGTGGTCCGATTTCATTGACATGGCCACAGTTGCAAAAGTAACGCATTTATTTTAATTTTTTTTTCAATTTCATTCCATTATAGGCTTATTTCTATTGTTTTGCTGGTGCTTCTTTCGCAATGGCTTTACGTTTTGCCTCAAAATGGGAAATTAAAGCACTTCAAGTCATTGTATGCCATTTCAAAAATAAATTAACTGCCATTTATTCAATTATTTAGACTTTTTTATCCAATAGACTATTCTAACAATGAGTAATTAAACATCTTAAGACAATCACATTCTAGAAGACCACAAAAAATTATAATTTATGACCTCCACCCCCCTTTATGTTTTTTTATGTAAGTCTAAACATTTTTTGTATATTTTTTAGCAAAGTTTTTACGAAATTCTCAAAACTGACACGAGTGAACTTGCCACGTCAACGGAGGGACATTCACCAGTCGATCTGGCACATCAAGCCGGAAAAAACTGCATTAATGCTTGCATCAATGTTGCGGCGCTTAGCATGGCATTGGTTAGTGGGAGAAAAAAAACCCGAAAACAGTCAACCAGGGACAGATGGAACCCGGGGGATGTGCAAAAACGGGGTAATAATTTTTAGAAGTGTCCCAAGGGTGGCCAGACCTTTAGTTTTGGTTAACCTATTGAAAAATAATTTAAATATATTTGTTATGAGAAAGTCTATGCTTTAGGTAATGGCTGGCAGTGGTGACCTTCATACGACGCGCATTCTTCGCAAAATTCGAAATACTTTCGACAAAATTGGAGAAGCGCCGATTCCGAGAGACACTTCCGTGCACAGTCTGCACGTGTCCACAAATATGGCATTGGGACTGTTGTATTTGGGCCATGGAAGGTGGGCTCGGAGATGGACGAGGGGGGGGGGGGGTACACGGAGGACGAGGGAAGTGCCGTTGGTCAGCAGGTCCATACTCCCCTCCCCCCCCCCCACAAAAATGGATTTAGGGGATTCAGCGGGCACACCCCCCCCCCCCTTCCCCCCGCCCCCGGAGGACCCAATAAATAATCCGCTGCCCTTAATGTTTGCCTTTTCAGACTTTGCTTCTCCGACTCCAACTTGGCAATCGCTTCGCTGGTCATTTCGCTTTTCCCCCTCTTCCCCCATTCCATCACCGACAATCGCTTTTACTTCCAATCCATCCGTTTTCTTTGGGTTTTGGCCGTTCGTCCCTCTTCCCGAAGTGACACCGCCAAAGAGCAATTGGACACAGAGAATGCCTTTGCTCAACAAACTGTCAATTGTCCACGATGTGGAAATATAACAGTGAATAAATGTTTATAAATGTGGATGAATTAGGAAAGCATATTTATATATTTACTCGAACCGCGGACCCAAATTCGAACAAAGTCGAAAACTCAAAAAATTTCAAAATTCACTTCTATGTTCAAACCGATGCGCAATGGTTTCTAGTTAATTTTTTGCTTTTTTAATCTATTTTGGGTAATAGTACGGATTGTACCCCCCCTTTTTCGAAAAACAAAATTTTTGAAATTTTTTTCGAGAAAAGATCATATTAGGGGGTTTTAAGGGTCGGAGAATCCAAATCTTACATTAATTTTGACCTATGTCGGACCCCGAACCCGAATTCAAGCAAAAAGTCGAAAATTTAAATTTTCGAGTTTTTTATTTGGTCTAAAATGGCTTTTACATATCGAGAAACGGAAAATATTGATCATATGATCCAGAGCCAAAAATGGTCGAAATATATACCAATCGATAGCTCTCGGTCTGTAATGGAAGAATCCGAAAGAATTTTTCTGCGGCAACCAATCCCTGAAGAGTTACAGACCCGGGACTGAAATGGCCAAATGGCTTTGGGACTGAACCGTCCACTGGCTTAAAATGCATGGAATTGCGACAAAATGAATATGAATCAATTCCGCACGGTCTGCTAATCATGAATCCGAAAGAATTTTTGGATAAAAATGAAATTGACAAAAGTTAGACTCCCCTCAAAATCGGTTCAGCCAAAAAAAAAAAAAAAATTCTCAAATATAAAAGATGAATTTTGCTTATTGCGCTAAAAAACCGCCGCACACTCGACTACGGCGGCCAGTAGGTGGGGCGAGACTACGGGCTACGGAAGAAGTCCGCGCGTGATCCGCAGGCGGTTGACTGATTGGCGGGGGCCCTTCGGGCCCCCGCAGTCAACCGCCTGTGGCGCTCGTCAGACTTTTTCCTCCGCCCTCCGTCTCGCCCCACTACTTGCTCCGTCTTCGCATGCTCCCTTTTGCGAAGTTCGAAAGCTACAAGTGGTCATAAGCGTTTTTTGGCTCACTAAATTGGTTTTTTTTATCACAGTAATTTTTAGAGGTTTTGATGACCCATAACTTTTGTCAATTTCATTTTTATCCAAAAATTCTTTCGGATTCATGATTAGCAGACCGTGCGGAATTGATTCATATTCATTTTGTCGCAATTCCATTTTTCTTCAAAAAGGGGGCGGGCAACCATCGGACGGCAGTGTTACCGACTGGGTATAAAAATTTCAAAAAAATCGCTGGAAAATTTTTTGAAAATTTATTCCCGGCTGTGTTATGTCTCGACCGTGTTTCGGCGGCTGTGTTTTGTTTTGTTCTGTTCCGTCATAGGACATCCTTGAATTTAGCCCTCCCTATTTAGAAAGTTTGAAGCGGCCTTATTTCAGGGTGCCGATCGAAAATTTAACAAAATAAGAACATCAAGGCCAAAAAATAAGATTTTTGGGTCAAAAATAAGAACATTTTGCAAAATTGCTTTAAATCGCTTGTATAACATTTTATTCAATTAATATAGAATTAACTTTCGTATTTTTCGCCTCCCATGATCATTTTTAACAATTTTGGGGAGGAAATACGCAAATCGTACATTTAATGCAATCGGGCTCAAAAAAAATATATAAGATTTTACGATTTTTTTTTGCGGCGCATTTTTCAAAGAATTTGTCCAAATTCTTTAAACTTTAAAATTTGGCTTAATGATTAAAATTCCGAAAATAATTTCCTGCAGTGCTTATCGGTACCCCCAAAACCCTCCTGCTCCCAAAAAAAAATTTTTTGTGAAAAGAGCCGCAAAATGGGTATTTCTGTTTTTGTTGAATTTAATATTTTAAATTTTCCATTTGTGTTTTTAAAATGGTCCTTTGATCCTTTGAAAACTAGCTCGAACGAAATGAGCCCTAAAGCTCAATGAAAATTTAAATAATCCAAAATGATTAACGGCAAAAAACATCCTTAAAATAGGCATTTTATTCAAAGATTCGACGGGGATTCACAAAGAAAATGCGAAATGATCACTATTTTAACAAATCACAGAAAAGAAAAAGAAATCAATTTCGATCTTCCTCATTTTTTTTTACAAAAATTGGTAGGTAAAAAAACTTAACTTTTACATAAATTTAGTCAGACAAAACCTTGGCATCCCTTGCCAAAATATGAAAGTGATTCACAACGAATCGAAGGAGTTCAACCCGTGCATTGACAAAACAATCAGCAGAAGAGCGACCATCGGAAAGAAAAGGAGCAGCAGAGAAAGTGCGGCCAATGCCCTGCGACGACGGGCGAATTCGCCGAAAGGGTCGGCGAAGATCAAAAGCGGAGGGGTGGCGAGGTGGGCGGGCTTCAGCACTGCACAAATTGGGTAATTAGTGCATGGCCAATCAATCACCTCTTTTGCCGGGGTTTCCCCTCGCTCACCGCCCGCAGTCCCATGGACCAAAAATGTCGGCGACAGCTCACAATCAGTCGCCCTCCCACTTCGAATTGCGCTCGCGTCGATGATGTACGTCGGAGTGCAATTGGCCAATTGCGGAATGTGCCCTGAGGGGGCGGCCGGGTGAGTGCCGGGCGGGTAAATGGCCGAGTAAATTGGGGGCGGCGACTGTTGCGCTGGGGGCATTTGCTGAGTGTTTCTGCTGGGATTTGGCAATGTCTCCGGCAGAGTAACATTGCCTTTTGCGGAATCTGTCGCCTCAATCTTCACGGAATCTGTCGCCTCAGTTGGTTGCTGTCTCTGCTGCTGTTGGCAGTGATAAATTCTTTCGGCAATTGCCACCGGCGGCACTGTCGCGGTCGGAGAAGTGCCCGAGGCGGGGGATTGTTCGGCGGACGACGAGGAGAGAATGGCATCCTCCGCGTGAGTGAGCACGTAACTCATCGGGTGGACGGGCGCCATGTTCAAACTGATCTCGTCGAATTGCAGCTGGTCCTCCGGCGAAGGAGAAAGCCTTTGCCCGTCGGTATTGGCACTCATTTTTGGGGCGTCTGAGTGATTCTCTTTAATAAATGGATATAATAAGTGTTTGGAAAGATGCAACCAAATGGATTTTCGAAGATATAGAAATTGAATAGACAAACTTATGAGTGAAGGAAAAGCGAAGGCGAAAATTGGGGAAAAAGTGGGAAAATGGATGGTGGGGGGAGGGAAATGCCAACAAATGAATTTGGTGGCAAATGCCAACCAATTTTTGAGAGGAAATGCCAACCGATGAGGTAGGCATAGTGCCAACAGTGAATTCATTCACTCACACCCATCGCAGTTGGCCTTAAACTATTCAAACCTTTTCATTTGTCTAAATTCATCCTCTATAACTTTGCGAATTCAGTCCATTTTTGTTTAATCAGCTTCGCCAAAAGATTTTGCTTAGCCAAAGCAGAAAAGATTAATGCATTGACTAAGCGAAAACGGCGAAGGATTTTGGAAGGCCAAATCAAACAAATCGACCACCGTTTGTTAGTTTTTATTAAGGTTGGTGCGTCAATCGCATATTAAATTGAAATTTGACAGCCTTCAATTAGAAAAAGCCCTTTCCCAACACTTTGCCCATTCAAAATTAATTTTAATTATAAATAATTTTTAGCAAATGAAAAAAAAGTGATGCAAATTGTGATGTTTATGAGGTTAAGAGCGATTGGCGACCAATTTTGAATGTTGCGCGGGATGAAAAGACATTTGGGACTGACGATGACCAAATTCAGGCACAGTTTTGAAGCAGTAACACTCCAAAAGTTTGAGTGCTGTCGGCATAAGTTGCTTTTTCATTTGGGGACTGAATGTTTCGAATGAGTCAAAAGGCCAAACACAGAGAGAAAAGCACCTCCAAAAGATGTACATGTAGAAGAGGACGGCATGGTGAAGGTAATAGAGGAGGTAAGTGATGAAGAAGGCGAACTGCCACAAGTGCGTCTGCTGCACGTCGAACACGGCCTCGTAAAGGCGGAAGGCGTAGTTGGGCACATTCAGCAGCACAAAAGTGCTGAATAGAAGAACATTAAATAAAAGGCAAATTTACACTGCCCGGGGGAGTGAACGCCCTCAGGGCATTGGAAATGCTAAGGGATGCCCGAGAGTTGAAATGAGCTTTGGAAAGGGGGATTTGTTAGGCCGGTACCCAAATGTCCGCCCTCACTTAATAGCCCGCTTTTTGACCTTCCCTCGTCATTTGTCTCATTCGCATCATTTTCCCCAATTTTGTTATTTCTTTTATTTGCTCCATAAATATTGATTATTTGTTTGCCACTCAACGGCATAACAGGGTTGAACTCTGCAATTGGTAATACCTGGTCACAATTAGCAGCGACCGACTCAATGTCAAGTCGGACGATTTCAATTTGCCACCATTGGCCGAACGCGTCGCACCGGCGGTGTTTGTGGAGACGACCGTTTGGGTGGGCTGAGTGGTCGAAGAGCTGAATTGCTGCTGCTTTTTGGCGGTGGTCGTTTCCTCCTGAAAGAACAAAAGTGCAAATAAAAGGCAGAACAATGACCGTGTTTTTGACTTCGTCCTGTTCGGGCACTCGCAGAAAACGGACGCGGAGAACGCCCGAAGAATACACTTTCATACATTGGTGGTAACGGTAAATGGATATGGAGTTGACCACCATAATGAGCAGGGAAGGGATGACCTTCAGCAGCAGGGGGAGAAAGTGCGACTGCCGGGGGGGGGGGGGGTACAGTACCCGGGACTTACCGTACACAGAATGGTGTCCATCATCAGGAAAAAGATGTGCAACTGTTTGAGGTCGTAACTGAAAGAGGAGAGCGACCGACATTCGCTTTGGCTGCCCGCGCCCACCCCTGAATAGCCGGGTTTATCCCGCAGTAAAGACTTCCATCCGTTTCGGTGGCCTCCAAACCGGCGAAAACCAAACACCAGCCGTAGAGAGTGGAGCTGAGAAAGTGCTGACCACCAAACAGAGAACGAACGGGTAAGACCTGAACAGCACAGTGCCGACGACGAGGTTACGAGCGAAACGTTTGCTGCAAATGCGGCGGCGAATGCCCGGCCTAAAGAGAAAATCAAATGAGAAAATTCAGTGAATGGGGGATTTAAAGGGGGGGGGGGCACCTGAAAAGGACGATGGCACGGTCACAAGACACCCAGGAGATCATCCAAACCTAAGCGAGGCCAATAATCGGTGGTTAAATGGGGGGAGCGCATACGCAAATGAAATCGCACGAATGGGCCATAAAAGTGAGGATTTTGCAGCCGACTTCGGAGTCGGAGTACAAAGGGACGCCGAAGGAAGTGTCGAGCCAAGTGATCAGCACAGTGGCGAGGAACAAACAGCCGCAAACGGACAGAGTGCACAGGTAAACGTTGGAAGTGAGCCGACGCAGCCAATAATTGGTCCTGGGGTTAATTGGCACAATGCGACGATCTTTGGCATTTCACTCTCAACTCATTGAAATCTCAAATTTTAATCGGCATCGGCACACAACAATTCCTTTTTTTTGTCAAATAATCCAAAAATTAAAAGGCATTGAATTAGTCGTCAGTGAATTACTTAAGAAAAGCAACTGTTCCCAATGCTTTTTCGATCTATTAAACAAGCCTCCGACCCTAAAGGTGGTCCTTTTCATTGACAAGGAGGGAAAAAAGCGGATCAATGAGACTGATCGGTACCTGATCAGTAGAAGTGCCATGCAATTGCCAATGATGCCAACCAAACAAAAAATAGGAATGAAATGGCGGGCATAATAGCGAAGGTTCAAAAACAGAGGCTGCTGCTCGTTGTGTTGTTGGAAGTGGTGGAGAAGGCCTTGGTCGGGTTCTTCATCAGTCCGTTCGGAGGGAATGGACGGCGAAGCGATCAGAGAGGGGGAGGACGGGGCAAAAGCGGCGATCAGAGAGGGGGAGGACGGGCCAAAAGCGGCGATCAGAGAGGGGGAGGACGGGGCAAAAGCCGTGATCAGAGAGGGGGAGGACGGGGCAAAAGCCGTGATCAGAGAGGGGGAGGACGGGGCAAAAGCCGTGATCAGAGAGGGGGAGGACGGGGCAAAAGCGGAGACGATAATGGACAAAGCCATGGGACGAAGAGTGGCAGACGGACGGCGACCGATTGACTGATAAAAGGCGCAGGACGGTCAATGGCACAAAATTGGGCAAAAATAAATGACAGAAAAATTTTGGATTTGTGGACAATATTGTTATGTGTTCGAAAACAATTTCATTTGCAATTTTTTCATTTATTTGTTGGCTCAGCAGGCGAAGAAACAAAAAGAGCGGAGGGGGGGGGGGGAGAGAATGGCGGAAAAGAAAGCAATTAGGGGGAGAGGGGAGGGAATGGAAGTTGGGCGGAAAGCAATAAAATGGCGGAATAATAATTTTAGAATGCCTTTGTCCGTCTCTTCCTTATGCCAATACACTTGGCCGTTTTCCATTGGCCTTTTCCCCTTCATTTTTCAACTGACCCCAAGGGGAATAGTTACTGGAGGGGTGTTTTGGGAATGGATGGAGGAAGAAACGGGCGAATTGTGGTGAGGGAATGGGGAAAGGGTGGGGGAGGAGAGGAGGGGAAGGGGAGAGGAAGGGGTGGGGGCTGAGGGGGTGTTGGCACGGCACGAGCGGGGGGGGGGAGGCAAAAGAGAGCTATTGAGCGGATTGTCCTCCGCTCATCCCATCCTTTGGGCATCTTCCCATGTTGCACGCCACACATTCATCCGATGAAAACGAACAATTGAATTATGCGGAAAGGGAAAAAACGGCACACTCATTGCCAATGCTTTTCCAATTGACAGAAAACGGGAAAAGTGAAAATGCGAACAAAGTGAGGGGGGGGGGGCATTTGAGGGGGGGGGGGGGGGGGGGGGGGGGCGATGCTCCGCCGTCGATCCGTCGCCGCTCTTTCGTCCGTCTGTCAATTCGTTTCTCGCAAATTCCTTTCCCACTCATTCCACAGCTGTTGCTTCTTTTTGCCATTTCTTCTTTATGTTTTCATTTCATTCGACTGAAGTCATTCAAAGCCACGGCACCAATTAATTATAAACCTAATTTGGAAAATTGCGTTAAATTTCCATAAACGGACAGACAATGGCATTGCCCCCAAAGGCATTTTGTCTCCTCGTCATCCCTCCCCTCCCCCCTCAAAAAGTAAATTCGTTTTCCTATTTCCTCTTGGCTGGTCAACCGAAAGAGAAAACAATCGGGGGGAGGCCAAAGCAAAAATTTGATGATTGATGGCGGTGCCATTGTTAATGGAAAAGGAAAAGAGGAAATTAAATCAAACGAACAATTAAAGTAGTGAAGAGAAAGAATGAAAGCTTAAAAGCCATTGGATGATGGAGAAGGGGAGAAAAAGAGAAGAAGAACAAATTATGACTAATTGGCCAAAAAAGGATGGGAATTAGGGAGGAAATTAGAAAGAAGAAAGGGAGAAAGGTGATGACGACAAATGGCATAGGCATGGAAGAAAATGGGGAGAGAGAGGGTGGAGAGAGAAAGAGAGAGAGAGAGAGCAAGAGGGGTGAGAGAGAGAGAGAAGAGAGAGAGAAAGAGAGAGAGAGAGCAAAGAGAGAGAGAGCAAGAGGGGTGAGAGAGAGAGAGAGAGAGAGAGAGAGAGAGAGAAGAGAGAGAGAGAGAGAGAGAGAGAGAGAGAGAGAGAGAGAGAGAGAGAGAGAGAGAAAGAAAGAGAGGAGAGCAAAGAGAGAGCAATTGAGCAATTCACTAAGTCCAACGAAGGCGTAACGAAAATTGAGCATCAATTAGCTTACATTCTTCCAAGAGTCCATCGCATTTTCACTTCCTAGTTAAAAATGGTTATAAATGGTGGATATTCGAGGGGGGGGGGGAATTGGGACCCCCGGGGATTGGGAGCCTTAAAATGCGACACCTGAAAATAGACAGAGGGAAAATAGGGCACCGAATTCATTTTAAAAATATATTTATTTACAACAAGAAAATCTATTGGCCTATTCTAATAAATAGGGCTATAAATTATATGCTTTTGCATATTTTTTCTGCGCATATGCTATGAAGAAAGGGGCTCAAAAATAGAATTTCTACGTTAAAATTTTTTGATTTAGTGAAGGTTTTTAGTGCATATAAACGCATATTTTGGTGGTTTCGAGAATAAATGCATATTTGCCATTTTTGCGTTTTTAGAGCATATTTAGGTCATTTTTGGCAAATTTTCATAAGAAAAATGCAATAAAAAATGAAAAATACACCCCCTAAAGATCGACTTTTTTGGAAATTAAAAAAATACACCCTTGAAAATCGAAAAATTTTGAATTTTTATAAGAACTTTTGAAAAAAAAAATTTAGATGCAAAAGATACAAAAAAAGTAATTTTGTTTGAGCATAAAATAAAAATTAAAAAAATTTCAAAATTGCATATATAAATTTTGAAATTCAATATTTTTTGCAATGTCTAAAAAAAGTTTCTTTGTCATTGTTCTGAAGTTTTTAAAGTCAATTCAGAATTTTTACACAATTTTTGGCATTTTTTTTGAGGGTTAAAAGCCATTTTTGGCAGTTTTTAAGGCATATTTTAGTGCATATTTGGGCATTTTTTCGTGTTTTAGGGCATATTTAAGGGATTTTTAGTGCATATTTTATACGCATATTTGGCATTTTTAGTGCATATAATTTATAGCCCTACTAATAAATTATAAATATTTAATTAAAAGAATTATGAGTGAAATTAAATTGGCTAAATATTAAATTTTTATTGCCAATTGAGTTGGAAACCCTGACGGAATTTAATGAAAAAATTTTCACTATTTAAGACGAATTCAATAAACACGAGGGAAAGCGAAAGAAATTTTAATAATTGAAAATTATTTGGCGGGAAAGCCTTTGGGGGAAAGAAAGGATTAAGCAAATTGCAAATGAATGAAAAAGGGAAAAAGAAAATGGGAAGGACCAAAGGATTCATTCCCTTTTTGAGATGGCACAGAAAGAATAAAATAATTCATCGGATCAAAGCCCCGAGGGTCTTTTCTTTTGAGGGAATGCCGAAGAGTCGCGGCCGAGTCGAGAAAAGTTTCGGAGGTTTTGGGTCCGTTTTTAAATATTTCTTTAACAATTAATTATTAATTTCCATATTTTCGCACCGCCGGACCCTTAGAATAAAATTATTCATTTTCTTCTCAGCCAAATGCCAAAAAAGGCAGAGCTGAGCCAAAGAAGCTAAATTTTTGAAATTGTTTTAAATTTTCCTATTTCGTCTTTCCCTTTGATTTCTTTTGCCTAAATTCCCAAATTTCCAACTCTTTTTTTTGGGTGTAACCTTTAAACTTTCACCATTTTTCTTTCTTTTGCTTCCAATTCCGAAGAATTCAGTAGAAATATCTCTTCTTAATAAATCTTTTTAAAAGCAATTTGAATGTGATGAGAAGACAATCCATCAGCTGACAAATGAAGTCACTTTTTCCCGTATCCACCACAACCGCCACCGTATCCTCCGCCACCGTATCCTCCACCACCGTAGCCTCCGCCGTATCCTCCGCCACCGTATCCTCCACCGCCGTACGAAACTGCACATGTTCTACACGTTGTCACCGTGCTAACACAGCACGTCTGTTGGTAGCAGCATCTGACATCAAAGGAAAGAATTGAAATGATCGAGTGAATGAGAGGGAAGGGGGGGAGGCCGTAATGAGGCGATTAATGTAATTAATTGTGTGTCCTAATGGAGCGAATTGCTCTCATCGGCAGCTCACCCGCCACATCCGCCGCAACCGCCGCAGCAACCGCCGCCGCCACCACCCAAAAGAAAGGCGGAGGAAAAGGAAATGGAGGAAAGGAGGAGCAGAGAACAGAGCAAAAAGAAAAAGCAACGCATCGGAACGATATGAATGGAAAGAAGGCAATGAAGCAACTTTATAATGGGGCAGCGGGAAAACGAAACGCTTTTATATGAACGCAAAGCCAAAGGCGGAAACTAAAAAAGAGAAAAGCGAAGAAAGGGAGGATAAAAGGGAGAGAAGGAAGCGGAAAAAAGTAGGGAGAATGAGGGAGAGAAAGAGGGGGAATGGGGCAAAGAAAGAGAGGAGGGGAGGGGAGAGAAAGGCATGGGAACAGTCGGAGAGAAAAGGGGGAACAACGGAAGAAAAGGAGAGGAGCGGAGGGGAGAGAAAGGCATGGGAACAGTCAGTCGGTCATTCTCCGCCTTCCGTTAGGATCACAGCCCCAAAAAGCTTCGACTGATCCGGTAATTTGGTGGTGCTATTCACAGCAACAACAATGGAACGTACTCAATTCATGAAAAGGAGGCTTAGTTAGCATCGCCTTCGAATGCCGCGACCGGTCGGCCCTTTGGTCCTTTCCTTCCGTCCAATTCCCCAAAAGGAAATGAGGAGAAAAAGCGAAGAAAATAAAAAAAGTTTTCAAAAACATGACAAAAATTCCCAAGTTTTTGGGGGTCGCTGATCACAATCCAACATCCATTTCGACAAATTCCGAATCCCGGACCCGAATTCAAAATAAAATTTTCAAATTTCACATTTTTGATTTAAAATGGTTTAATAATTTTTTAAAGTATTTATGACTTTAAGTTCTCTTCCTTGTATGTACCGTATTCGGGTCCGGGGTTCGGAGTTGGTCGAAATGGATGTTGGATTGTGACCTAAGGCGGCGGGGGGGGGGGGGAGCGGGTACTTCGGCCCCAACCGAAGACACAAAAGTCACTACACAGACAAAGCAAAGCAAATGCGCATTTGCCAACTGATGCCAATTAATCGCCGTTTCGATTCATAAAGATTTAAACAAAATACTAAACACAGAGTGCGGAAAAATTCGGTTACTTTTTTAAAACTGATTTTTTCGTGTGATCATTATTTGAAAATAAATTTTTGAAATAAATATAAGCAAATGATAGTAATTAAACATAAAATCACAACAAAAGCTCGAAATTTCCCCCATTTGCTGAGATACAAGCACCCAAGCGCTTCCGAAAAATGACAGTAATGGTTGCACCCAATTTATGCCATTTTTAACGATGCCTATTATTACCATAAATGGCATTTTTGACAAGCTAAAAGCGGCGATTAATCAGGTAACTATGCGATAATAATTCCACAAATTTCAAAATTTGGCGTCATTGTTAAGTACCATAACCAAAATTGGATCTCGCCCGCGTACGAGCCACCAGCGGTTGGTTTAAGGGGGACACGGGAGCAAAAGCATCACTAATCTTTTGTTTTTGCAGCAGGAGAAGTCCCCGGAACAGAGCGCCTACATGTGAGAAGATGCAACAACGACCGGCGGATGGATGGACGAAACCTGAAGAGCGAGCGACCTGTCAGAAGATGCAAAGATAAAGAAGATGTCTCATGATCGTGATCTGTATTTATTGATGTATTGTACATTTGTATGCATATATCATTTGCTGTGTATTATCACTTTATTTCCATCTGTGTTCCGAAATAAATTGAATTGATGGTCATTAAGCGTGTGTCAATTTATTAACTGAAATTTGGTCCTCTCCCTCCCTCCCTCCCTCTCTCTGTTTGACGTAGACATTTGGATGGCATGAAGTTTTTTGGCGTTTAAGCATTCGTCCCCAATTTCTCAGCGATAAAAGTCGTGGAGACTTTCGCTGTTTTCAAAGTTTCTTAGTTTTTAAATCGAAGGCAATACACGAGAAGATTTTGTTTTTCAATTTATTTTATTTATGATTTTGACGCACATCTTTTTGATACGCTATGAATGCTTTTTCGATGTTTCAGCTGCTTTCGATGGGGCGTAAGCGGCGGGGGACGGCGCCGGGGGGGGGGGGGGGGGCGTCAATCGGTCGGTCGGTGGTATTTCCCCAAGCGGCGCTCATGATTGTTGTTGGGATGCGACCCCAATTTCCCTTCGAAGAGGGTTAAGGTCGCTTTTCTTTTTCCGATTTCGTACCCATCCCCCCCCCCCCTCTCTCCCTCCGTGATTTGCCCCCTATTTCCCTCCATGCCCTCTTTTCCCACTCCCCTTCCATGATTTGCACTCCCCCCCCCCCTCCCTCCCCTCTTATTAGCCCCTCTTTTCCTCCCCACCCCTTTTTCCATTCGCCTCCCCCTCGGCCAACTTGGCCCCCTTTTCCCGAGTTCTGATCAGCAAATCCCTCCATCCCTTTCTTCGCTTTTCCTATGTCCTTTTGCCCTTTTCTCCCACACGCCATTTCCTTCTGCTTCTGCTGGATTTATTAAAATGATTCTTTTTGAATGAGCTTGAACTAATTGTAAACTCACAAATCAATATCAATTTAATAATTTTTCGTTTTTTTTTTAAATTTTAGCCAATGTAAGCCCAAAATGCGCCTTCGCTTCGCTTCGTCCTCCCAATGCCTGGCTCTGTGCCTTCTTTTCCGATTTGTCTCCCTAACCGTCTCTCCCCGTCCTCTCTCTCCTCCGATTTCTCTGTCCAATGTCTCTTCAAAGTTCGTTCTTTCTTTCTTTCGTTCGTTTTGTCCGTCGTCCCTTTGTCCGCCCTCCCCGCATTCGTTCTTCTTCAGGCAAAATGTCAAGAACGGGAGGGAGGGGCACGGGCCGACCCATCCCCCGGGGGCCGTAACAAATAAATAATTTTAAAATGGAAAAACACTCATGTCAACATTTAAAAATTGTGATTTTTAAAATATTAACGTTTAAATTAATGAAAATATTAAGTGTAAATTGGTAGCCAAGATTTTTCTATTGTAACCCGGGCCCGTCCACCAAATCCAGGCCCGGTGCACAAGCCATTATTCATCCTTGCCATCGGGTAATCATCTAATTGATTTGCGTTGCTTTTCAGCCCCGTCCATCGCCTGGCGCCGCCCCCCTTTCTCCGGCGATGGACCCTCCGCCGCCAAACTTTTTTCCTCAATTCGTCCTCCTCTTTGTCTCTTCCTCCTCCCCTCGCTTCTTCTTCCTGCTGTCCACTCTTTTTCCATGTTTCCTCTTCCGTCATTTCCTCTTCCTCCCCCATTTCGTCGCGTCCTTTCATTGGCACGGGTCGTCTCAGCAAATGGGATAATATTGGCAGAAAAATCGACTTTGTTGGCGGCGTTCTGCTGCTGTTTGTGTTGAATCTTCTGTTGCTCAGCTTCACCCTCTGATCACTCAATGCCTTTTCAGTCTTTCATTGTTTTATGCTTTATTTTTTAATTTGCCAAAATTAATTTTAGGTTCTGTTCATTTTTTTCTCTACATTTGCTGATTCGTGCGAAAAAATCTTTTCCAAAATAATAATAATAATATAATGAAATTTTACGCTTAAATTGGTTTTTTCTTGCCACTGAAAGTCGGCAAAAATACACCCGAAGAATGTAAAAGAGAGGGTCCTAGCGAAAAATTAGTGACGGAAATTGGGGGGAGGTCGGGGGGGGGGGGGAGTCGTGTCGTTTTGGCGCCACTCTGAGTTTTGACTAACTTTTTTCTTTGTCAAATCTTTTCTTAATTTTAAAACAGCCTAAAAAGCACAAGGTTAATAAATTTGAATAGGAATCTGATTGTTTTCCTTCCTCCACTTCACTTCCCAAATGATTGGCCCTTTTTGATTCTTTCGTTTTGTTGGTCTCTTTTTTTACATATTTCCAAAAAAATTCTTTTCATTGAATAAAATGATTAAAATGAGCATAAAATAATAATTGGGCACATGGCAAACAATGAATTGGGACACAATTCATTTGGCACATTTTTTACACATATTTTTCCATTTGCCAATCACCGGCGCCTTTTACTCCTCATTTGGTGACAGCTGCGCAATCAAAATCCGGGTGAACACAATGAACAGAAAGATGAGCAAAATGCGCGTCAGCAGGGAGAGGAAAACGTCGCGGACTCTGTCCGCCCATGGATTCGCAAAGCGCGTCTCTCCCGCGGCGGCGGTGCCCTCCGTCGGCATTGGTGCCGTCGACCTCCCCACTGTTATTTCTGTGGGAAAGGCCAAGGCACAGTCGCTGATTGGCCTATTATTATTGGGTGGTCCACCAAACGGTGGTCGAAAGAAGGAGGACGGCAAGTGCAAAACGCCACGGATTGACGTGGCGGGGGTAACGTCGCAGCTGCCCAAGGAGTGCCGCTGCGAATTCCGCCGTAAGGCACGGCCACCCGCCGAAATGCTACTAATCCGCTGACTCTCCGCATAGCTCGGGGGCCAGACAACTTGGACAAAATCATTGGAAAAGCCATGGGCAACTGACTCACTTTCGATGGATTCCGGTCGATGAACTGTCCAAATCGGTGCCTGAGATTGGATTTCGTCCGGTGATGGTGGCACTGTAGCAGCAGAGCGCGAAACAGTCTCAGAATAAGGGGGAGGGGGACCATAAATGGGCATCAGAGAGTCAATCGAAGTGGGGCAATGGGACGGACAGAAACGGGGGGAGGGGAGGCGCGAGGAAGTGACTGTGAAACAACAGCGGGGAAGAAGGTGAGGTTGGACAGGGGACAAAAGAAATGTAATGGTTCCCCCCTCCCCCTTCCTTCTCGCCAATGATTCCCTCACTCTTCCTGTCCCACTAACTCACCTCTCCTCTCTCTCATCTCTCTGCACGTCTCTCTCTCTATCTCCCTCTCTTCCTTCTCTCTCTCTCTCCCCTCTCTCTCGCCCTAAATCAGCCCAATTTTACTCTCGTTTATGTGAATCAATAATGGAATTTCTCATGAAGAATTCGGTTTCTTCCGTCGTCTTTTCCCCAATACTTCATAAAATGGTGATAACCAATTATGGTTAATTTTCAGAACGTTCACCGAACCTATAACTTGTACACCAGGGATGTGTCGGCATGCCGATTTCCGACATTTTTGGGCTCGGAATTCCAATTGCCGAAATTTTCGATGAAGATACGGAAATTTTCGGCAATTTGTTGGGAATTGGAGAATACAAAAACATTCGCCAAAAAATACTTTACAGCGTTAAATTTGAGCGCAGCGCTTAAAGCTTGGGCAAAAAAATTACAAATTGTGCATAAACACTTCGGCAGCTTTTATTTTCAACCCGGACCCGAATTCGAACAAAAAAACCGAAAATCAAATTCTCGAATTTTAATTCTCGGTCTAAACGGCTTAGATGAACTTTTATTGTAGAACAGGGCTCGGATCTGTTCTTATTTCTAAGAAATGTTCTGATTTGGAGGGTCCAAATCTTAGAAAATGAAAATGTTCTTATTTCTAAGAAATGTTCTGATTTTGGGCTATTGTTCTTATTTTGTTCTTATTTCTTAAAATTATTCAAAAAGCTTGAACTTTTATGGCGAAATGTCACTTAGATTTTCAAAATTTTTCATGGCGGCGCCTATCGGCACCGCCGGCTCCCACAAATCCTCTTTTTTCTAAAAAATTGGCCCAAGATCGCAAATTATGGTCATTTTTTGGACAAAATTTGTTAACAAATTACATTAAATTTTCAAAAAGTTTTCCCGGCGGCGCCTATCGGCACCGCCGGACCTCTCACCTCGCACATACACCAAGTTTTTTGGAAAAAAGCGCGCCGCAAAAAAAAAGTTTTGAGAAACAACAAAGTCTTCGCTTGGCCTTACTTGCAAAATTGTCCTTTTTTGGTGAAAATCTGTTAACAAATCAGAACGCAATTTACATAAAAATTTCCGGCGGCGCCTATCGGCACCGCCTGACCCTCTCCCCTCGCCCATTTTCCAAAATTTTCTTGGAAAAATTTTAAAATCTAGTTTTTTGATCACGAATGACTAAAACTTACGACTTGCTAATTTCCTCCCAAAATTGTTAAAAATGATCATGGGAGGTGGAAAATATAATATTTAATGCATTTCGATCGAATAAATTGTAAAAATAACTGATTTGAAGCAATTTTGCGAAATGTTCTTATTTTTGACCCTAAAATCTTATTTTTTGGCCTTGATGTTCTTATTTTGAAAAATTTTCGATCCGAGCCCTGTTGTAGAAGTGATAGATTTCAGTTTGTTTCCGTGTGTTTAAATCGATTTTAGACCGAAAATGCAAAATTCGAGAATTTGAATTTTCGATTTTTTTTTTTTTGTTCGAGTTCGGGTCCGGGTTTAGGAAATTGGTCGAAATGGATGTCAGATTCGTGGTCAGCGACCCCGAGAACCCCCTAGAAATGTTTATATGGTTTTAAAATTATTTTTTTATGGTCTGCACAAGTACCGAAATTGTTGTTGACTTTCTCTTTTGATAAATTTTGGGTATTGTTGTCAATTTACTATTTGTAGAGGTGAATATATATTTTTTCTATTATTTTTACTTAAAAATTTCCGAAATTTTTGAGTGCGTCGGCACATATCGAGAAAAAGCTTTCGTATTCATATTCACCTATATACACCGACTCAAAAAACGAGACATGTGTCAATAAAGAGAGAGTAAAGAGAAAAAACACCTCTCTTTTGGCGTACTATTTCTTTATCTCTGTTAATAGAGAAAAAACGAATTTACTTCGATACGTTTAACTTTTTTTTCTACCTTAAATCCGATAGAGAAAAATTTTTGCATCGAATCTTCTGTTTATTTTTATCGCTTAAATGTTATTTTAAAAAGTTGTTCAAAAAACAAAATTTCGAACGCTCATATCTTTTTTTAACTTTTCAAATTGTTTATAAAAAGCTTCTTCTCATCAAGAAGTTTCGAATGATACCAAAGTATCTAATATATTTGGCAAAAACATTAAAATAATTTTTGCAAATTGTATTTTTTTAATCTTTTGAATCAAAAATAGTTGTTGAGCGGACTCGAACCTCCATCCCTTTTCCCTTCACTATCTTACAAAAACCACTTCGCCACAGATGCATTTACTTTTTGAACTGGGAGCCGCCAAAAATTGAGCCGGTGTGAGTAATTATGCAGGAATCAAATTAAAATCAATTAGAGTCATATAAATTATTATTTTTTGGGAATTAACGAACTATCAAAGAATGAATCTACGATATAATAATGAGGAACAACAGAAAATGCTACGATATTCGTCATTTAAACGCACTAAGCACATTTTGATACAGATGAGGACGAGGCGAGAAGGGATTTGAAATAATTAGGAAATATTTGGTCATTAATTGATTGACATTAATGGCATTGAAATTTTTGCCTATGAAAGAAATATGTAAAAATAAGCGAAAAAAAAATTAATACATTTAAAAAAACAATAAACAAAAAAAAAAAAAAGAAAGTGCGAGAAAAAAAAAGATTTCTCACTTTTTTTCAATTCCGTCATGCAAACTCCGCTCACAAATTAAAAGTGTTTGTGGGTCAACAATTCCTTCGCAGATAATTAAAGTTAAGATTATAAAACTTAATTTTATTAGCAAGTAAATACCAATTTTAACGAGTTACATCTATTTAATATTACTGACTACCACAATATTTCATTTTTTCCTTGGATACTGTAATTTTTGGGATATTAAAATTTCGACCTTTCGGTCCTCCATGGCGAGAGAGAGAGAGAGAGAGAGAGAGACCTGAGATCTTTGGGTTTTGCAGCAAATCTATAACTTTCTGCTCGTTATATTAGTTTTCTGTGAAAAATTTTTGCAGCTCCCCTTGAGTTTTTCGGTACCTAATCCTTACGGTAATTTTGGACAAAAAATGATTTTAAAGACATTTATTTTTTGTGAAGGTAAAATTACTTGATTTCCGAATTCGAATTTTTATGATTTTAGCGATTCATTCATATTTTGCCATTGTTAAAGGTCACCAAATCAGTCCTCCCTTAGTCATTTCAAATTGAATTTTCTAACTGTTGGCATTTGGCATTCTCAACGTTTGAAAAGGGCCGAAATGAATAGAGAATGCCGCGGTGGAAATGGCAAAGGAACGCGAATTGGGGAGGGGGGGGGGGTAAACAAAAGGGGGGGGGGGGGGGCGGGGAGGGTGCTGTTTAAGCAAATATCCAAACGGAAGCGGTGTCCGATGACTGCCGCTGGGCTTCACAGGTTAGGCCGCGATGGTTGCTGATTTCCTTCCTCTGAGGTCATCCGGTAAGTCCAATTTGGGATAGCTTTCTCTTAAGTGCCGATTAATCCGGCAATTTCTGAGTAAATTCATTTGCATCTCAATGAATCAGTACCACCGACCGCCAGAGAAAAGGCAAACCGTTGCATTTGGCAACGCTTTTTAAAATTAATTTCATTCGCTTAAAACGACCGAAGTGAGTGAGTGGTTAAAAGAAGAAACAAAACACGCAATTACCAATTACAGTGCGTTTGTTTCACATTTCTCTCCACTCATTGAGCTCAAATCTTTCTTTTTGTCCCTTTTTGCCCCCTAATGGCCTTAATTAGTAGTGTTATTTTAGTCAATTAGATACCTTTTTTCTTTTTTTTTCCATTAAATTCCATCCTCCCGGCTTTCGTTGCAATGCCTAACGGACGAATCAATCGGCGCCGTTAGTAATAGCACTTTTCTCGGCACAATTTTGAATTGTTATATTCAATGAGGGAAGGATTCTTTTTAGCTACAAAGAAATCCACCGGGGATTAATTACACCGTAATGAGAGGAGGCCGAGGCTTTTAGTCGAGTTTTTATTTACCGTAAGAACAGTTCTTACGCTATCATTTATAGGTGAATAACAATTTCACCGTCCCTTTCTTAATTTGCTAATTGCCAATCTGTTTTTCCATTCCCGTTTTTCGGTCCGTTTGGCACTTTTTTCCCTAATTTAACAAAATGACCATTTTAGCATTTAGTCTTTTTTTTTAAATTCCTTTGCTTTTCAGCCTAATTTTGAAAAGAGCATTGGAAATGTTTGTCGCCTCATTCTGTTCATCCGCCTTTCTCCTCTCACTTTTTTTCATTTTTCCTCAAATTTATGGCAAAATGGGCCCGGCACAATGCGTAAAATCAGTGCATTTCCACAAGTGTAACAGTCATTTGGACTTCAATTTTCATTGTCAATGTTCCTCAAACGATGTAAAAGATGGAAGAGCAGCAGTTGACAGGCTTTTTTTCACTTTTGAAATTTAAATTATATATTTTGGCTGGGAAATTACCGAAAATTTTCAATTTATAAAGTCATTCAATGAACAAAATCTGCTCGGGTTGGATGGTTTCACCATTGGCACTTTGTCTGATTGCTAATGTTTTGCAGTTTTCGGTCTCCTCCTCTCCGCTTCCGAGTTGTTTTGCTGCGCTTCCCGTCGTTCGGTTTCCCTCTGAGCAATTGCTCACTTTTGGCATCGCTTTTCCCGTGATGAGTCATTTCCTAAATGACCCCGAGGGAATGTTTCTGGAGGACCTTCAGCTGCACACTTTCATCCCGAAGGTAATCAGCAAAATGGCCAATTGCCCTCTGAACTTTCTTTGGTGAAGGAGTGCGTCCTAATCTACCGGAGAGGCTGTTCAGAAGATGGAATGGCTTATGAATTCCAAATTGGCATCCTTTCCTCAAAATGTTCCCAATTTGGGAAAGTTGCGACTGGAAATCGTCCGCTGAAAACGCTCAGTCCGTTGATGTTCCTCAGAAATCGCTCATTTATGAAGGAAAATCCGTTGAAAATTGCTTACGTTCGCAAGGCAAAAACAAAAAACAAAAACGGTGCTAGGACGAAGTGACAAAAATATCAATGTTCGTAATAATTAAATTTAATTATTATTTAAATATTATTTGCTAAATAATAAAGCATAACTTAGCTTAAACTTAATCAAATTTATTCATCTTGGTATTAGAATGTAGCTCTACATATTCTCTACTATTATGTAATTTTTAAAAAATTAGTAAAAGTTTACAAAAAATTGTGACCAAAAACTTCCAAAAAATTTAGACGCAACAATTTTGACCCGAACTTTTTGAAGTTCAATAAATTTTTTCGAAATTTAACTGAATAATAGAGAAATCTTTGGGCTATCTTTTCATATCAAATGTAATGTGATTAATTGAATGTTTGGACAATTTTCATGCATTTAAACGACCTTACATTTTTTGGAAGACCATAAAAATATAACACTATTAATTCCTTCATAACTTTTTTCAGAAATAACCAATTTTAATTTTATTTATATAATTAGATAGCCCAAAGATTTCTCTATTATTCAGTTAAATTTCGAAAAAATTTATTGAATTTCAAAAAAGTTAGGATCAAAATTGTTGCATCTAAATTTTTGGAAGTTTTTGGTCACAACTTTTTGTAAACTTTTACTAATTTTTTAAAAATTACATAATAGTAGAGAATATGTAGAGCTACATTCTAATACCAAGATGAATAAATTTGATTAAGTTTAAGCTAAGTTATGCTTTATTATTTAGCAAATAATATTTAAATAATAATTAAATTTAATTATTACGAACACTGATATTTTTGTCACTTCGGCTCACCACGAACAAAAACAATGAATTCACACCTTTCTTTTCACATTCAGAGTTCATCTCCTTTTGGAGCACAAAAGGCGACCGACCGATGGGAGGACGAATTATTATTATACAGCAAATGAACGGAAGAACAATCAATCGGAGGATGAAAGTGCAACAAAATGCAAATGTTGGAGAATTAAGAATATTTCGTTCATTTATTCAATTTTGAAATTCGATTAAAACCTTTTAATCGTGGAATCGGATTAAAAAAAAGAATGGGAATTGCGTGGAGCAGAGAAATGGACTTCTCTGGAAAAGGGTTCTGTATTCCCCAGAATTGTACTGTATTTCCCAGCATTTCTATAGTTAAAACTAGGGTTGCTCCCCGACATGTTTCGGGGAATTACGAAAGTCGTAAATTGCACTTGAAATAAGATGGAAGTATCTTTAAATGAGTTTTTAAGACTTTTTTGTTCTGGACTTTTTCTTTTTGTGTTTTTTTAGACTTTTTATGAAAATTTCCTCCCCGACGAAGGTGTTGCTCCCCGGCATTTTTTAAATTTCTCCAGCTATCCCCGACAAATTCTTTCGGGGAATTTCCTCCCCGTTCCCCGACATTTTGCTCCCCGAGGCTCGGGGAGCAACCCTAGTTAAAACACAACAAATTGTTGTGATGCAAATTTTTAATGCGCTTTTTTTAAAACAAATTAAAAGTTCGAGTTCAGCGATCCGAAAAAGCCCCGGACAGTTTTCATCGTATTTCACACAGCGATGACGGAACAAACAGTGGAGGGGGGAGGGGGGGAAACCAAAATTAATAATTAAATTTTGCATATTTTCATGTGTTCTTTATTTTTTTGAATGCGCAATGGCGTCGGTGCCGACGGAAGAAATTTTAAAATATAGTAGCAGATTTTGCCAAAAAAACAAAATTTCATGGATTTTGAAAAATTTAATGGCCTTATAATTTTGGAACAGTTGTACATATTATCTAGGGACTTTCTTTTACAATTGGGAAATACAGTAAAATTGGGATTACCGTATCCCACTAATGATCTTTATATTGACTCCAACAATAAATAATACATACAGTTAAAATTCCAAAAATGGAAATAATTCAAAAACAAATATTGTATGAGAAAGAGTATGAGTTCAGAAAATGATCGGAATTCGTCGAGCATTACTTATGTGAATATTTCATTCAAAAATCGCAAGACATCGATCTGATGGGCAAGCGAAGGTTCTGTTTTGGGGCAATCGTCTTCCAAAACGACAAACTCCCCGAGTTGCAACTCGCGGGCAAAAGTACCATCGTATTTATCTAAAGGGATCAAAAAATAACAGAAGGAAAGCAATTTTGTGGGCGGAAAAATTCTGTTAATTTTGGAAAAGCAAGGAAAATTCTCTTAAAAAAGATTCACTTCTAATTTTGTCGCCGGCTTCAATTGCTTTATTTTCCTAATGCGTCAAAAGTTTTCCTTTATGTTATTTAATAAAACCGAAAAAACCACAAAAAATTATTAAACCAATTTAGACAAATATTTAACTCGAATTGAAATGGTATTTTATTCTAATTCACTCAAAGTCCAAGATTCGAAATTGGCCAAAATGATTGCCGATTTATAAACCAATGACCCTAAAATTCCGCTAATGCGGAAGCAAATATTTTAATTTTAAATGGAAGTTCCGAGTGCAATTCCACCAACCCTTCAGCGGTAGGTAAGTGAATCGCATCTCCGCGTCTCTGTCCCCCATCACTTTCATCAATTCGTCCGCCATTTTCGCCCCCTTCGTTTTGCCTCCGTTTAAATTTGTCCGTTCAGTCGTCCCTTTTTCCTGCTTCATTTTCTCGCCACCGTCTTCCTTTGGCTTCCTTCCCAAATTCTTCAATTGCCCGGCCGTTCCTCCGAATATTTTAGGCGTTCGACCTTTGCCCACCCCGTGGGCTATGGGAGTGTTATTGGCGACATTAATATCCACTCGACGAAGCATCTTTTAAGCAGTGTTTAACAAAAACGTACCTGAAAAAATGCTATTAGTCGAAATTAATGTGAAATGCCAAGAAACAAATGGTAAATTCGTAAGCCATAAAAATATGCTCATTTGAAGCTTTAAAGGAATACCAGCAAAGTCCATTCAATTGTTTTATTTTACCAAAAAATTAACAAAAACTTTATTATTTCGTATGTATCACAGATTCACAATTTAAAATTTAGAGACATTCAAAGATCACAACAAATCAATGCCAATGGTTATTTATGCAAAAAGAGTCCACAAAAGAACGTAGAGAACAGAAGTCAGAATTGACAGACGGAAAAGGAAGGCGGAGAAAGAACTTTGAGTGGGGAACGGAAATTGGTGAACCTGAAAAGTGCCACAATTTATTTTAGTATTTTTTTGTGGTTAAACACCTGAATTGTTCGGTCAACGCTCACAGAGACGAGGGCACAACGAAAATCGGCGCAAATCCCCGGCAAAAAACAGCGCTTTGAAGGCAAATTGTGCGAAATAGTTTCACCGATATGGCCTAAATCTTTGACGTCGCACGACCGTTGAGGCAAAAACGAAAGGGCGGTGACAAAAGAGCAATGGGTTTGGCGAAGAACAGACAGAGGAGAGAGCGAAAGAGTGTCGAACAGCGCGACACTTCCGCCCATCGACCCAACCGCGGAGAAACGGCCACACTCACTGAGTTCCAAGCAAGAAACCGTCTAAAATGAACGTAGCCGCAGCATTGGATTATCACCATCTTTTTTTATATTCATTTAATATTGTCTGTTACTTCTTTAAAGGCGACTTTTGTTCCGACCATTCGACAATTTCCTTTTTGTCTCTCGAACAACCAAAGGCATAAAAATGAAATTTCGTTAGAAGTTCGAATCCGCTGATTGTGGGCCGTTACAAAATTTATTTCGGTCCCATTTTTAGATAAATTGGCAAAGCGAAGAGAGCGCACCTTTAAGAAAACAAATGGTCATAATTTTGGCCAATAAACAAGCTTACCTTAAATTTATTAGAAAGTGCTTTTTCGCTTCCATTTTCACGTGTCGGAATTTCCGCCAATCGTTTGCCGAAGGCACTCAAATCCCACAGAACAGTCTGATCGGGCAGAACAGTGGCGAGAACATCGCCGGAGGGTGACACGTCGAGGTCATCAACGGAGGTACTTTTAGTGCATATTTCAAGCTCAGGTGTAACATCGCGCAACACAGGCACACTGCCAGATTCAAACAAAGCACTATCAAAACTATTCTTTGTCCGGACATTCCTATGCACATTTGCGATGGACCAAACGCGCACAAAAGCGTCAGTACCGGCAGTTGCCATTTTAAGCGGAGAATTGCAGTCGAGACCAGCCCGAAAAAGCCGAACACACTTCTTAAAAGAAAAACAGGGTCTGTTAAGCATGCAATAAATCACTGTTTTGCTTGATAGTAAAATAATTTTTTTTTAACTTAATAAGATAAAATTAAAAAATTGCCTGGTAAGAATCGTCGCCCGGGTGCTTGTCAGTCTGTATTCTTACCAATTCTTGGACATGAAAAGACAAATTGGACGGAGCATCAAAACGACGGTCGAAATCCACCACACCATCCATTTCAGACAAAGAGAAATGCTTTGTTTCATACAATGCGCAGAACTTAAAAAGTCATAGATAAGACCAAGCGGACTCGATCATTCGGTTAAAGTTTCACCAAAATCTTCTCTCCGTGTCTTTTAGCAAAAAAAAAAAAAAAAAAAAAAAAAAAAAAAAAAAAAAAAAAAAAAAAAAAAAAAAAAAAAAAAAAAAAAAAAAAAAAAAAAAAAAAAAAAAAAAAAAAAAAAACCTCATCTTGGCCGGCTACAATAAGGAATTGGCCATAATACGGCTCATCCGACAACGCAATGCAGTCCATGTTCATGCTGGCGGATTGGCCTGTGTCAACAACATCGCTCAGTCGCGCGACCATTTGATTAGAGGATTCATAGATTCCCTTTTGAAGGTCGAAATTGCTATCATACCCAAGCAAAAAAAGCTAAATTCGGTATCATTTCAAATTGTTAATATCGCAAAAGATTTCAAAATTTGATTAACTTGCCTGAATTTGGTTGGGAACTCCAGTTTTTGCACTTCCTCCACCCCCGCCAATTAGAATATGTCGACAACCAATTCCACGCAAACAGTAAGCTGGGATAGAACAAATAGCCGCCTTGCTTGATTTCTGCCGCATATTAGCCAAATTCAATAAAAAAATTTTATATGAAGAGACAGGAAGTGATCTGGAAATGGATCAGAAGAGACCAATCACAACTACCCCCGTTTGTTGTCAAAATGAGGCGTTATTGAAAAAGCTAGTTATTAATAGAGCAAGTGGATTTCTATTTTTGAGGGATGGAATTTTAGGCAAATTCCTGAATTTTTGCACACTTAACACACCGTTTCAAAAAACGAGAGATGAACCAATAAATAGAGAGTGCAGAGAAAAAAACATCTCTCACTTTGGCGTACTATTTCTTTATCTCTGTTAATAGAGAAAAACCGAATTTACTTTTCTATGTTTAGTTTTTTTGTCCTATGTTAAATCCGCTTCAAACTTTGCATAGAGATAGAGAAAAAAATTACTAACAAAATTGGAGGGTTTTTAAGAGCAAAAAATGGGTTAGTTAAAAAGTTATTCGAAAAACAAAATTTCGAAGCCTCATATCTTTTTTCTAATTCATCAAATCGCTTAACATTTGCTTAGAAAAAGCTTCTCATCATCAAGAGCTTTCGAATGATATCAAGATTGTCGAATTTGGTTGTCAAAAACCTTCAAAAATAATTCCTAAAAATCGTCATTTTTTAATATTTTGGACAAAATTAAATAAAAATATTCATGTTGCACAACGGACTCGAACCTCCACCCTTTGTCCCTTTACTATCTTACAAAAACCACTGAGCCACACATGCAAATCTTTTTGGAACTGGGAGGCCAAAATTGAAACGGTGTGTTAATATTAGAGTAGAGCGTGACCGGGACCAAAACACGGACAACTGAGTACCGAAGGGACCGGGACTAGTCCCGGGTTTTTTCCGGCTTTCCCAGCAAAAAATTCCCGGTTTTTCAACCCGAAAAGGTCCCGGTCCCGGTTTTGCTCAAAATGCCCGGTCCCGCTCTACTCTACTTAATACGTTGAAATAAGCCCAATAAAACGATCTTTACGCTTGATTTGAAGCTTTTAGGATGATTTTATACTGAAAATTTTCCATAAAATTCATTCCAAAAATTATAAAATTTTTTTGTTTGATCGGGCTGACAATCTGGATTCGGCCTCCAAAACCGGTCAAAACGGAATTATTAAATCCCGGGCCCGGCAACGGTTCCCGGGGTGAAAAATTTAAAAATTTCGCTATTTCTCATACTTCTGCCCATTTAAGCTAAATTCTATTCCTTAGGAGCCTATATGGGGGTCGGGGTCAGTTTGGCGCGGCCAGTTTGGCGCAGGTTTTTTGGCGCGAGGTTTTTTTGGCGCGAGCTTTTTTGGCGCGGGCCGTTTTGGCGCGGCCATTTTGGCGCCCTATATAAAATGGCTTTTTTGGCGCCAGAGTTGAAAAATCTCCAAAAATTTTCAAAAAATTTTTAATTTGTCTTTCTTTGTGCATAAGTATAAGCCATTTTCTTTCAAAGTACCATACTAATACAATTGCTAGCAATGGCGCAGAATTGTGTTGCCTAATTTAACCTTTATATTTTTGTTAAAATTACCATTCGGGGGGTTTTCGAGGATGTTTGATCTTAATCTAACCATAGGTTTGCCTAATTACGAACTCCGGACTCATATTCGAACTGATTTTGACTCGAAAATTCGAAACCTGACCCGGTATTCGATGGTACACAATACTTGCAAAAATAAAACTTTTACTTTTTAGCAAAATTACGTCATATGGTAGTTCACAACAGGAAAAACTGATTTTGACAAGGTTAGTTCCAAAATTTGAAAAAAAAATTTTAAATTTTTTTCGGCGCCAAAAAAGCTATTTTATAAGGGCGCCAAAACGGCCCGCGCCAAAAAAGCTCGCGCAAAAAAAACTTCGCGCCAAAAAACCCGCGCCAAACTGGCCGCGCCAAACGGACCGGTTCCGCCTATATGTATGTAATTCACAGGGCTGCAAAAAACATGCAAATGCATATTTTTTCCTGGCTTCTCCATGCTATAAATAGTAGGAAAAATACTTTCTTTTTTGTGTTTGCGTATAAAAATCGGGACTTTTATTTACATTTTTTTTTGCATATTTTGGGTGTTAATGCATATTTTGGCTTTTTGAGCATGTTTGTGCATATTTCGCCATTTTTTGGAAAATTTGTTAACAAAAATGCGGTACTTATATGGTTTAGCCACCCAAAAAAATTTTTTTAATCATAAAAATTCTAGGTGGTTTTCGGGATCGCTGATCACGAATCTGACATCCATTTCGACCAAATTCCTAAAACCGGACCTGAACTAGAACAGAAAAATCTAAAGTTCAAACTTTCGAATTTTGCGTTTTTGGTCTAAAATCGGTTTAAACACACGGAAACAACTAAAATCTATCACTTCTACAATAAAAGATCATCTAATCTGTTTTTAGATCGAAAATGAAAAATCGAAAATTTGAACTTTCGATTTTTTTTTTGTTGGAATTCGGGCCGGGCAAGTGCACTAATGAAAAAAAAATTTTTAAATTGAATTTGCACCCCCCTAATTTCAAGTTTTTTGTGCATATTTGGTGCATATTTTGCGATTTTTGTGCATATTTGATGCATATTTGGCAATTTTATTTGCATATTTATGTGCATATTTTGGTCATTTTTCGTGCATATTTTTTGCAGCCCTGGTAATTCATCTAAAAAATATGTTATAAAAGGCGAAGATGCTTTAGCATATCCGGTTTAATGTGAGTCGGTAAAGCTTGTGATATGTATATGGTAATAATATTAATGATTTTACATCTGATAATTTTTAGAGAAAATTAAAATTAGAATACTCACAATGTCTTCAGCCAAAACCCAATCGGATTCAACCAAAAAGATTACTAAACGTAAAAAAATTCCTTCCAAATACTTAGACCAATTGAAGTTTGAACTCGATGTTCCAGCTGCAGAATGCATTACTAGCAATGTTCAAAAGACTGTCATTTGTGGTTTCTTCAAATGGTACCAATTTTATATAATTTTTGTTTTGTCACCCCCTTCTAACTTTTGGTTTTTTTAAATGTTTAATTCTATTATCACTTAAATTTTCACTACCTACCTAACTAACGCAAAAGATTTTTAGGCGTAAAAAAATGCTAAAATTTGGTTAAAACAAATTCAGGAGGTTACAAAACAAAAAAATACATTTTTTTTTATTTATTTTTCCAAATTCAATTTATTTTTTAGGACATTCTCATTTATTAATTTGCAAAAAGATCATGAATATATAAAGAAAAAATTGAAATCACGACAAAATGTGCGTAGGAAATACGCAAGGAAAAAGGAAAAGAAAAGGGCTGCGAAATTGCGTAAGCCGAGACAGGGCTTCCTTCTCAGTGCGGAGTGCGAGCCGGACTCGGTAAATACGGAAGGAAATCCGAAGTTGGCCGTATCACGATGGAAACTAAATGCAATGATTGTGCCCAATTGGAAGGAATCGCATTTGGAAGAGCGGAGGGGGAAAAGGCGACACGTGAAAGAGACGGACGTGAGTAAACAATGCTCAAAACAGGCACAGAAAATTGCCATGCAAATGATATGTTTCAAAATGTTTAGCGTGGATGGCTTTTTACGAATAAAGTTTCATGGCATGGCATCAAACATTTCTCTCCTCTCGCTTTTCGCCTCCAGAAGAATGTGCTTGTCATTAAACTTCGTGTTCTTCGGATCAGCAGTCTTAACCCAACGTATTGCCTTTCGTCTGCTTTTCCCTTTGGAAATAATTCATTCACGGAAAAATTTGTTCATAATCGCATGAGAAAACAAGCACTTTCCGAAGTTAAAATACTTATTTAAAAATTTTTCTTCTAGTCGTTAAACATATTTATTGGGGCTTTCTGGGTCGCTGATCACGAATCTGACATTAATTTTAACCTATTTCGAATCCCGGAACTCGAAATTCAAAATTTCACACATAAAAAACATTTTGAGTTTTCGACTTTTTGTCCGAGTTCGGGTCCGAGATTCGGAATTGGCCACAACTAAGTTCATATTCGTGACCAGCGATTTCGAAAACCCCAGAATGCATGTTTTCTTACATGAAAATTAAAAAAAAAATCAAGTATTTGATGAAAAATCATAGACAAAATTAATGATTTTTCGAATTCGGAGCTCAGATCCGTTTTAAATCTATTTTTCGCCGGGACACCAATTCTCCAGTATTACCCGGTTCCTTATATGTTTTTTTATATTTTTTTTTTTTCAATATTTAGGGCTTTTGGACCCGATCTTGCGGAAGGACCTTTTAAAATTTGTCTGAATATTGGCAATGAGGAGATATACATTGAAAGGACGGTAATTGAAAAACCTTACTTTTGATTGTTTATGGCCTATATAAGTTTAGTTCCTCGAATTCCATTCAACCATTTTGCCTGCACTTATAAATGGAGGAAAGGGAACGTCAAAGCAAAATCCCATTCGCCTTGAAAATCGCTTCAAACCTTCGCTCGTTAAGTTGGCGTTTCGCGTCGTTGGCTTAAAATCGGCATTTTATGGTATTAAATTACTAATGGATTGTGTGTTTTTACCTTTTTGGATCATAAAATACTTTATATTAATTATTTACCCGGCCGGTATTACAATACAATATTTAGTGTCAAACATTCCCGAATTGTTGGACTTTGCGACAACTTACGGTTTCCACTCACTTCTTCAGATGGTCGAACAAAGACTGGTTACCAAAACCTGCGCAAAGTTACAAATAGGGACGAAACTTGATTTGGCCTACAAGCACCATATGAATGGGCTAATCGTACGTTTTATCTTGAGAATATTTAATTGGGCACATAATTACCATTCACTGGAAAATGCTTACACAGACTCTATTTAGGTGGCAGTTGCAAAGCGAATAAATAAGCCGACCGAAATCGAACACCACCTAAAAATGAAAAATGTGCCGGCGCAGTTCAAAACAATGCTCCGGAGAAAGATGGAAGCGATTAGGGCGCGGGTTTTCGAAATCGGAGCGAAGAGCAAAGAGAAAAGAGAGCGAAAAAAGGAAAAGCGAGAGAAAAGAAAGAGCAAAAAAGACGCAGGGAACGCCGAAGTCAAAAATGGCCTCAAAAAGCTTAAACTTTCAGACTGATTATGAGATTAAACGCCTTATTCAATTATTTAAAATGTGCAGATTCATTCTTAATTTGTCCATAATTTTGAATTAGGTTTATAAATCATTTCTTTATGATAAGTTATTTAACTTTTGATGTTCATTTAATTCTTTTTTACAAACATATTTTCTATATATACTATTAGTGGGTGTAATGCGTGTTCTGTCATTTGCTGGATTACAACTCAAATTGGACACAATCGGAGATGGTAATATTTGGACGAAAAAATATTGATTTAATATAATTTTATAATTTGGCAAAGAGAGGGGTCGGTTTCGTACAAAGTTTAGAGGCAATTCATGCAATTTTTGAAGAAAAACGATAAAGCATTGGAAAATATGGGGGACTTTTACGGAATTAACAAGTTTAATTTTTTGTTCCGTATAAAGGGCTGATTTTGTTTCAGGTGAGAAGATAGCGGCCAAAATCCGCGAGTGTGCCGGCTTGGAGGTGTTGGAGATGCGCGGCAATACGCTTGGTGTGGGTGCGACCGCTCCGATCGCCGAAGCATTGGAGTGCCAGAGCAACTTGAAGGTAGCAATTGTCGCACTCCATTTGTCACCCTGTTGATTAAGAGAGCCCTTTGGAGTGACATGTTCACCGGACGACTCAAAGAAGAGATTCCCAGGACATTGGTACGCTGTCGCCCCACAACTTCTTGTATTAATTTTAGAAAACTTTGTGCGACGCAATGATTCTGAGTGGAGCGAGGCTGACCGAGCTTGACCTGAGTGACAATGCCATTGGTCCTATGGCTGTGCCGGGGATAAAAGAATTTCTTGCTGGCGAGGCGGCCTTTGCCTTACAGACGCTGAAGCTTAACAACTGTGGCCTTGGAATTGCGGGAAAGGTCCATCCTTACCCTTCTCTTCAATTGTTGCAATTTTCCACAGACAATTGCTCACTGTTTGATAGAATGCCATCGGCGATCAGTTAGCCATGGCACTCCGCTTTGTCTGAAAATCTTTGTCGCCGGAAGGAATCGCTTGGAGTACACGTCAACGGCTGCGCTAGCTGAAGCATTTCAGGCACTAGATGAATAATTTAATTTAGAAGAATTTAGTCTTTCCATTCGTTTATCAACAAACGCATTTTGTTAATTTTACAGATAATTGGCACCCTTGAGGAAATCTCCATGCCACAAAACGGAATTAGCGCTGAAGGGATACTCAAATTATCGGAATCCGTGCGGCAAAATGCATCGCTAAAAATACTCAATCTTGGCGACAACACATTCGGAGAATCGGGAGCGAGTGCCATGGCCAGCGCGCTGGAAAAGCTGGCCAGGTTGGAAATAGTCGACTTCAGCGATTGCTTGTGCAGAGACCGCGGTTCGGTTCTGATAGCTCGCAGCTTGGCTGCTTCGAAAAGCCCCCTGACGGAGCTTAATTTGTCTGGCAACGAAATTACCATTGAAGCGGCCAAGGAAATTTCTCGTGCCATGAGTTCCGTAACTGGAATGCAACTTTTGAAAATTGGTGTCAACTGCTTTGGTTCGCAGTTTGACGATTTCGTCCACTTTTCCCGACCTTTTGCGTTCGTTGACGTGGGGACTGAAAGGTGCTCGGGCGGGTCGGCTTGCGCCTATTCATTTCCTTTTCACTTTCAGCGATGACCAAGGATCTCTTAGCGATTTTGACGAATTGGAAGATGACTCTTGTCAGAGAGATTTTCAGTTGGATACTCACCCTCAACGATTCAAAAACACCGAAACTGTCATTCGTTGGTCTGTTTATTGTTTGGACATTTTTCATTTTTAAATTTAAGTCCTACATTGTCTTTTGCCGGCCAACAATTAAAATTAAATACATCAGCTGAAGGTAATTAATTACCCAAGACCTTTAAAAAATAATATGATTTTTTAAATGGGTTTGGGTCAAGAAATAAGCACATTATTTTACACCAATAGTTGTTGGGATGACTTGAAACTTGGTTAGTTTACCCGCTTGACAAGATAAAGCTCAAAGAAACAAAATTTTTAACACCCAATTTAAGTGGTTTATAATTAGCTACATTTTTGAGCTAAAATTAGCATGTATTTCATTATGATCGAAAGATAATATAAGCTAAAAATGAATGTTTCGAAATTTTTTATAACTTTTTTTTTATATAACAGGGGGTCTTTTTTGTACGACTAAGTAAGCCTCTTTTCGTGACAGTATGCTTAATAATTTTACTTTTTAATCGAAAAAATGTTAATTTTAGTATTAATTCAAAAACAACCTTTTATTTAATGCCCTGGTTTCTGTTTTTTGTATCAGTGTTTTCGTAAATCCTTTGTTAAAGACTTCTAAGAAAAAGCTTTATTAATCAGCGGTTTTGAATGATACCAATTTGTTTTATTTTTACAAAATTGGGTTTAGGCGCCCAAGCAATTAAATTATAGGAACTGCAAACCAACGAATTTTTGAGGATTCCAGTTAGAATTTTTGAAAATTACATAGAAATCTGCTGTCAAAATAGTCTCATTTTCAGAAAAATAAACAAAATTGACTCTTAATTACATGGCAAAAAGTCATTGAAAAGAAAAAGATTTGAATGTTTTTTATTTGTATGAGTCCAATTTTATGTTGAGGATGACATTTTCACAAAGTTGAAAAAAAAAAGCTATAATATCATTTAGAAATACGTTACTTTAGGTTTATTAAAAAGCAAAATAATAGATATTATCTACAAAAAATAACAAATATTTAACAATTTCTTACGGGCACTCCCTTTAGAGCTTCTCCCATTTTTTTATCCCCATGCATTAAATAGTAGGGGGGGGAGGGGGTCGACCCGACTTCATACGAACGAAGTCCAGGGGGGTCGGAGAACCAAAACTTACGAAGTCCTCTCCAGTCATGTAAATCAACAATTTTTTTCTTTTCAAAACCGCTTTTTTGCGGCGAGTTTTTTCTAAAAGATTTTTGGGGAACCGGGGGGGGGGGAGTGGGTCCGGCGGTGCCGATAGGCGCCGCCGGGAAATTTTTTGAAAATCTGAGTGCAATTTGTAGCAGATTTACACCAAAAAATTATTAAATTTTGTGATTTCGGGCCAATTTTCTTAGAAAAATTAGAGGTTTTTATAAACCGCCAAGGAAAAATTTTAATTTTTGAATAAAATTTATTAAGAAATTTTCATAAATTTTACAAAGTCCTATTTGGTAAAAAAAAATACGAAATTTTACTCAAATTAGTAAATTTTTTTGTACGAAAATGATTAAATTTTAAAGGATTTTGTTAAATTATTTAAATTCTCTTCCCTTTACGAAGTCGCCTCTCTTTTATCCTTTCCTCTCCGACTTTTCCCCACATTTCTTCGCATTTTATCCCAACAAATACGAAGCTCCCCCACCCCTTTTTGGGCCCTCATACGAACGAAGTCAGCGGGGGTCGACCCCCCCCCCCCCCCCGTTCAATGTATGTTTATCCCCTTTCTCCCACTTCCTTCTGTCATTGCATCATAAAAGCCTACATTTTTCTAACATTAATATTTAAACTCAAAGTGCTAAAAGAATAACTATTTTTAAAGACCTTTTAACAAACCAAAAAATCATGGTATCATTCGAAAAATATTATTGCGTTTCGATGTTTCGGTTTTTTCTTTGAAAAGCTATCATTTCTTGTTTTATACAAATAAATTTAAATTAGATAAAAAGGTCCAATAAACGAAATTTAAAAAGAAGCATTGTTTAACAATTAGTTTTTATTGAAAAATGTAATAAATTGCCTCATTCCCATCCAATCCATACACGAAAGTGGGAGTGTGAGGTCGGGGACTCCCAGCAACACCTCGGCTTGAAAGGCGTGATGCTTTTTCTGTTTTCAATCACCAAAATAGTTTTTCTGCTCTTTTTCACAAAATTTTTGGGAAATAGAGGGACAGGCTGTGCCGATAAGCGCCGCCTGGAAAATTAAGGCTTTTATTATGAATATTTAAAAATATATATTATATTTCACCTAAAATTCAGCAAAAAATCCTATTTTATTGGAAAATATGGGGGACTTTTACGGAATTAACAAGTTTAATTTTTTGTTCCGTATAAAGGGCTGATTTTGTTTCAGGTGAGAAGATAGCGGCCAAAATCCGCGAGTGTGCCGGCTTGGAGGTGTTGGAGATGCGCGGCAATACGCTTGGTGTGGGTGCGACCGCTCCGATCGCCGAAGCATTGGAGTGCCAGAGCAACTTGAAGGTAGCAATTGTCGCACTCCATTTGTCACCCTGTTGATTAAGAGAGCCCTTTGGAGTGACATGTTCACCGGACGACTCAAAGAAGAGATTCCCAGGACATTGGTACGCTGTCGCCCCACAACTTCTTGTATTAATTTTAGAAAACTTTGTGCGACGCAATGATTCTGAGTGGAGCGAGGCTGACCGAGCTTGACCTGAGTGACAATGCCATTGGTCCTATGGCTGTGCCGGGGATAAAAGAATTTCTTGCTGGCGAGGCGGCCTTTGCCTTACAGACGCTGAAGCTTAACAACTGTGGCCTTGGAATTGCGGGAAAGGTCCATCCTTACCCTTCTCTTCAATTGTTGCAATTTTCCACAGACAATTGCTCACTGTTTGATAGAATGCCATCGGCGATCAGTTAGCCATGGCACTCCGCTTTGTCTGAAAATCTTTGTCGCCGGAAGGAATCGCTTGGAGTACACGTCAACGGCTGCGCTAGCTGAAGCATTTCAGGCACTAGATGAATAATTTAATTTAGAAGAATTTAGTCTTTCCATTCGTTTATCAACAAACGCATTTTGTTAATTTTACAGATAATTGGCACCCTTGAGGAAATCTCCATGCCACAAAACGGAATTAGCGCTGAAGGGATACTCAAATTATCGGAATCCGTGCGGCAAAATGCATCGCTAAAAATACTCAATCTTGGCGACAACACATTCGGAGAATCGGGAGCGAGTGCCATGGCCAGCGCGCTGGAAAAGCTGGCCAGGTTGGAAATAGTCGACTTCAGCGATTGCTTGTGCAGAGACCGCGGTTCGGTTCTGATAGCTCGCAGCTTGGCTGCTTCGAAAAGCCCCCTGACGGAGCTTAACTTGTCTGGCAACGAAATTACCATTGAAGCGGCCAAGGAAATTTCTCGTGCCATGAGTTCCGTAACTGGAATGCAACTTTTGAAAATTGGTGTCAACTGCTTTGGTTCGCAGTTTGACGATTTCGTCCACTTTTCCCGACCTTTTGCGTTCGTTGACGTGGGGACTGAAAGGTGCTCGGGCGGGTCGGCTTGCGCCTATTCATTTCCTTTTCACTTTCAGCGATGACCAAGGATCTCTTAGCGATGCATCTCAATAAAAAGATATTTTTTCATTATTTGATATTACAGCGTTAACAAAGTAAAAGAAAAAACTTAAAATAATTTCTACTAATTTTTTTTATTTTAAATATTTGTGGAGGTGGTTGTTCTTTTTCCTTATTAAAGGGCGTTACTTTTCTATCATTTTATTTCGATTAGGTATATTGAGAATTATGAAACAATATTGTTATTCCATCTTCAAAGAAGAAATTTCGTTCGACGTCAATTTTCGAAAAACACAGGAAATTTATAAGAGCCAGTCGCTTGTAGCCTTAAGTAATGATATTTTGATAAGAAAAATCCAAATTTGTCAGACCAATTTGTTTCGTTCCATCCATTTGATTCGCTTGCAAAATCTGCGAGATGAAAGGTGTAAGCATTTCTTGGTTTCTCAGATAAGTTAGGAGCAGATTTATGAACAACATCCCCGTGGATTAATACTGTAGAGCCTTAAATTATCAAAATTTTCTTTGGGATATCATTGATAATAAAGTGTTGCATTTAGCGTTAGAATACTTGTGTACCTGGTTGACATTCCAATGGAACGAAATTGCATCCTTCGAAAGAAGGCCGATTCCCAACAAATTTTAACAATGGCCCATCGGAGGATGCCTTTTTCCCATTGTGCTTTGTTTCTGTTCTTGTGAATTTGTATTGCTTAGTAGCAGAAAGATAATTGGCGTCTAAAAATATTATTTTGATTAATTTAATATTGTAAACTTTGCCTTTGTGCGACCCGGGAAGAAACCATAGGCAGCCATTGTCCAAATTGGCCGGGTCCACTGCGATCCAAACACCCAAAAGATTGTCTCCGTTTTCTGTGTGCAAAAACGTTGAATCGACGTGCTCATTAGTCGAACCTCCGATTTTGGGTTGCTTAAACTTGTGAATCAAATCCATTCGTTGGAAAGGACGGAAACCCAACGGACTTTGAAGATGAACATGCTTTGCATCACTCGAGGCTGAACAGCGCCGGTCAGACTGACAATTTTCTTAAAAAACGATTCATTTGAACTGTGCTTCTCTTATACTTTAATTCGTTCATGAAAAGTTATTTTCCGAAAAGATGGGTCCAGCCAATGTAAGGCTTAATTGAGGGTAATTCATTAGGAAGGACCGAATCATCGGCTAAATTACCGTGGCCGATTTTATTCAATGCCATTTCTTTGGGTACTTTCAATTTGCCACTTTGTTCGTCCACCGCTTTTTCTTCATAGAAAAACCTGATTTTGTCTACGCTTTCAAGGAAGTAGTTGTCGGACACATGCTTTAAAAGAAATATTTGATAGAGACAGAACAAAGAATATTCGAATTGGGATAGGCACGAAAACAGGAGAATTCCGCCGCTAATTTTGGTTAAGAAAATGCCTATTCTCCCTCTCAAGAACCCTAATTAACTATGGACGGGTTTTCGTCAATTTTGAGTATTGGAAGACCCGCGGCGACGAAACACGCTGCTGGCAATCAATCGTCAAAACCCACAAGGGGGGGGGGCATTTCTTTGTTTCATTTTGTTAACCTTTTCCTCGTCACTTGTGTTAAATGTTGTCCGTGGGTGGTCTTTCGGGTCAAAGCCTTCAACAATTAATTTTACAGCATCACGGAGTTCAGCTAATTCTTCGGTTGAAAATACACCATCGATTCGGACGAAGCCATTCTCATGGAAAATTTGTTCGAAGTTCAAGCGAGCTTCTTCTGTTGATAAAGAAGAAAAGGCAACGGAATGCATTCACTTGGAAATCTTTGATTTGTTGATTTGAATGAAATGCGAGCTTCGACCTTGATTTTCGCATTTCAACACAAAATTTAAGACCAAAAATGAGTTGGTTTTACAATGCATATTTAGGCTTTTTAATGAAATGACTTTTTCAAAAAAAAATTTTTTTTATGATATATACCATCTGCACTATTACTACCCAACTATCTTTGTTTCTTTTTTATTGAATTGAAATAATATCTCTCTTTTTGATGATTTTGTTTTAGAATTTGGTCACAATTCCCAAAAAAAAAAATTGCTTTTTCATTTATTAGTGATTTTGGTTTTCCTTTACCTTATTCTTATTAATTTTCATCAGATTTCACAACAAATGGCTAAAATAAAAATAAAGTGGGGTACCAAAGAACTTAATGTTGACGCCAATCCCGAAGAACCTCCCCTATTGCTCAAGGCGCAACTATTCGGGTTGACAAATGTTCCACCTGAACGACAAAAGTTGATAGTTAAGGTAAATGGGCGCCTTCATTTTTATATGCATAATACATAAAAAAAAACAATGATATTTAGGGCAAGACGATATCTGACGAAGCATGGAACGGAATCACAATAAAAGATGGAACTGTTATAATGCTTATTGGAAGCACTGAATCGATGTTGATAAAGGCAGAAAATGCTGAATCGTCGGGCCATGCAAATTCGACAGAGACGGAACCGCGCCAACAGTTCCCCATTGGTCTACGAAATTTGGGCAACACTTGTTACATGAACTCGAGTTTGCAGTGTTTGAAGGTTAGTCCCCCGCTGCTCTGTTCCTACTGGGTTCTTCCCTTCGGTGTTTTTTGCTTACTCCCCCCTGTGATAGTCGTGTAATTTAATGCGACGGAACGAACCAAAAAGTTAGAAACGAGAATTAAAAAGCATTTCTCTTTTTAGATTGTGCCGGAATTTGAAACCGCTTTGAAGCAATACAATCCAAACCAATCGGTTGACGGGTCGAACCAACGCATAAAACTCTTCACCAATTCTATGAAGAAACTTTACAACGAGATGAATGTTTTGGCGAAGGACAAAACGGCGGACTCTCCCGAAGTCATTCCGTTGTTTCTTGTGCATGTCCTCCGCCAAACCTTTCCACAATTCGACACTCAAGATGAACGGGGCAACCACCAGCAACAGGACGCCAACGAATGTTTTTGTGAGATGCTGCGGATGATTTCTGATGAAACGGTTTTCACGCCCGAAAAAAACACTGGTAAGCTGATCCAATTGTGTAAAAAAAACAACTAAGTTTAGAATCTTTGTCGGAAAGAATCCCTTTAAAACAATTTTTCGAAATTGAACACGAAGTGCTAGTAAAATGCCTTGAGGAAGGAAGTAAAGAGGAGCCGCAAAAGCACACGGAAAAAGTCTTGCAAGTCCGTTTCCTTTGCGTTTTGTCTCGTAAAATTATACTTTTAGTTGAGCTGTTTCTTGGATCAGGAAGTTCGTTATATTCAGGCTGGGATTAGAAATAAAATGGTGGAAGAAATCGAGAAAAGGTCGGAATCGCTTGGAAGGAATGCGAAATTTGAGAAGCGTTCAATGATCAAACGACTACCGGCTTATTTGTCCGTTCAGATGGTTCGGTTCTTCTACAAAGAAGAAAAAAAAGTAACAGTTTTTGTTTTATCTATAAAACTCGACTCTGCAACACGACAGTTTTGCCAGACCAAAACTTACATTTGTTCAGATAAGTGCTAAAATCCTAAAAGATGTCAAATTTCCAATTGTCTTGGATGTTTTCGACTTGTGCACTTCCGACTTACAGAACAAATTGAAGCCGGCAAGGGCGGCATTAAAGGTAAAGGCATTTTAAAACTCAATAAAATGCTCAAATATACTGCAAGACCAATTTTTGTAGTGGGGAGGAGGTGGGGGATCAATTCGAAGGGGTAAAGCCATGCAGATTGACGCAGGAGTTCTAGGGTCTTCCGGTGCCGAAAGGCAGCGCCAACAAAATATTGGGTTTAATAAATTATTAGGAAAATTGACCATAATCTTTACAAATTTACTCTTGCATCTCACTGTTTTTGTGTGACATTTAGTTCGGCCACTTTCATAGCCCGGACCCTAATTTGAAGAACACTTGTTTGGGGCTTCTGAATTCAGTTTTAGATATAATAATACCATTAAATTCATTAACAAAAACGAAAAAGCAGCCCTAAATCGTTCTAAAAATATTTCAATAATTTTTCCCCGAGGATTTTTTTTTTCTTGAACAAAAATTTTTTTAAATCATACACTTTAGTATTTTTAAAATTGAATCGCCTTCGCATTTTTTGAATATTGACTACCTACCTATATAATTTTAAAAATCATATTTCTTTCCCTATTTTGGGTACCTATGTATTTGGATGCTTTTATATCTTTTTAATTTATTTGGAATTTTCTTACCTTGATGTCTTATTATTAGCTTTAAATACTTTGTTACTTTACTTTTCCTTTATGCATATTTAGGAATTCGAAGATGCTGAGCTTGAATTTTTGCGAAAAGCAAAATTGGCAGATGCAGGGACTGCAACAGCGGAATTTAAACCATCGGAGTTTTTACCGAATACCTTTTCCGATGACATCGGATCAAACAACAGTGGATTTTACGAATTGAAAGTACTTTTTAGACATTTGTTTTTATACCGTTATACCCATTTATAAATATATAAAAGTAAATGAAATTTTAAATAATTTTTACTGGGCTTATTTGGGCACTTTTAACATCTTTTGGGGAGAGATGATAGGAAAACAAAGGTGGATCTTTTACTTAGTTTCAAAATTTTTTAAAAATAATGTTCAGTTTGGTGTAGTTTTTATTTTGATTGGTTAATACAATTATCATATTCAACAAATATAACACTTTTTATATTTAAGTGTCTGATAACGCATCAGGGACGTTCAAGCAATTCGGGTCATTATGTCGCGTGGGTTAGGGTTGGAGATGACGACCAAAAACCGAACACTACCAAATGGGTGGTCTGCGATGACAATAATATTTCGCCAGTGTCTGAGGAGGAAATTCTGAAATTGTCTGGCGGCGGAGATTGGCATTGTAATGACATGGAACTGATTTTTGCTTTCTCACATTCACACACTTTAAGGTGCTTATGTTCTTATCTACGGACCCAAAAAGATTCCGAAGCTTTGAGAGCCGAAAGATGAGTAAAATTTGATGTTGATTGACACCATTAAAGAATTTCGACAGTGTTTTTACCAAGATAAATTTGTTTATTTTGAGTACACTTGTTTTTAATGTATATTGTTAATTTGCTAGAATACATTTGATGAAATGCTTTTAGATTTTCTTTTCTTTAGCATTATGACAATAATCCGTGATTTTTTGTGCCGTTCGTCGTACCAATCGTTGGCTCATTTGTGCCGTAATCAAATTCGCGTTTATTCTGTAGAAAGGGAGGGGGCGGGCACGGCTTCGGGCATTGAACACGCGCTCAAATTCAACAAAGCGGGAGCAGTGCACAAAAAAGAGTTGAAGGATTACAAATGCGTCGAATATCTTCACCAAAATAATTATTCCTTTTATGACAAGGAGGTGGGAAAATTACAAAAAATATAACGGTCAAAATATACTAACTTAAGCCTTCATTGAAAAAAAAATACATATTCGGGTTCGAAATTGTTTAATGCCATATTCATGATCAGCGCCCTCGTAAACCCTTAAAGCATCACAAAACTGCTCAAACCCCCTTTTTGTCTCTTTTTGTGGGAAGTAAAACCGATGATTACCACAAGGACATAAATTCCTTTTTAAGTGTGAGCTGCAGCAATTTCGCGTGATGCAACCGACGAACAAATCGCCTGACACCGAACCGAAGTTCAAATCATCTTAAACCGATTGATTTCATGAAAAATTTTGTTTTTTAATTAGGAAAAGAAAATAAAGGCAAAATTGAAAAATTTTTCAATTAAACTGTTAATTTAACAAATATTTTATTTTAATATATTTAGTTAAATTTTTAATTGTACTTTTATATTCAGTTAGCTTTTAATTACACTTGTATAATCCAATTCAAAAGATGCCGCAGAAGGAATTGACCGCCGAATTAATTGAACAATGGGGGAGGGAGCCGAACGCCCATCAGAAGTTGCTTTTTCTGAATGAAAGGACACAGTCATTTCCGAATGGCACTTTCCCACTCATTGACATTGACCATAAAAAGGTGGGTAATTCGGCCGGGGGGTCATTCGGTCCGATGTCTCCGTTTATAATGCGCTTTTCTTTCAGTTGTTTTTGTCCCATCTCTTCGACACTTGGGCTTTGGCCTCTGAGCAAATTCGTCTTCAACAATTACACTTTCTTCGGATTATTTTGCGCGACAAAAACACTGTTGATTTGGACTGTTACATTCCCATTTTAACACTTTTAAGTCGCCTGGCAAAACTATCGGCTGATTATTTTGAAGAATGCAAAAGTGAACCTATAGAAAGTAGGCTTTTTATTTTTGTTTCCCATTCAATTTCAATTTTGAGTTGTGTTGGAGTCTGAGAAATGTCTTATCAATTTGCTATTCAATTCTGCAAAGGTTCGAGACTTTTTTTGCACACAGTGAGTTTTCTTTCAAATTTGTAACTAATTCGTTTATTTTGTGGGTTTTTGAAAAAATTGGTTTAATCTTCCCCTTTTTGTGGTTATTTACAGAAAGAAACCGTTTGACCGATTGATGTCGCGCATTCGTTCTGTCATTGCCGTTTTCGACGGGTCGAATTCGTTGTTTGTTGGTTTCGACTATTTGTCCGAATGGTCATTCGTTCAAGTGGAGGAATTGCTGCTTTATGATTTGAAAATAGCATTCATAACAACGGCATTAGTCCAACAACTTCGGGTGGATAATTCACATTTAATGAGCTTAACTGAGGCCCTTTCATTTTTAGAATGAATGCGTAAATGACACAGACAAAACGGTGGTTTTTCTCAGTGTTATCATTTGTTCGTTGGACAAAATGTCACCACCAATGGCCACCAAATGCGTGAATGAGGCACTGAATACGTTGTTCAATGTTTACCATGACAGCAAAGTGTTCGAATTGGTCGGTTCGTTTGTTGGAAATTCACGGAATGATTTTTTATTAAAGGAAACTGCAAAAAAATGTGCCGATGAATGCGCGCGAATTGTGAAGAGTGTACATTTGGACTTGGGAACAAAGCAAAATGCAGTTAATTTACTCTCAGTTTTGACTTCCGCTTTGCCCTCGCTGTGTCCGAAGGTTTTTATTTTAATTATTTTAAATTTATTTCTTTTAAGGTCGACACAAAAGGAGCGTACGAAGGATTTGCTGCAAAGGATGGATACGACATAAGTTTTTTAGACTCCTTTTTGTCCGTTTTTGAGCAACAAATTGACAATGTATTTGTTTTAAATGGTCGCCGAATTAAAACCAATTGTTAAAGTATGAGAAGAAACAAATCATTGCCGAGTTTTTGGGCACTCATCTCACCGTTCTCTGCCATCTCTGCTCAGAGCACAAAACAGCGAGGCGATTTTGCCGGGAAAAGGTTGGAATTGGCCAAGGCATAGCAAAAGGTCAATTGAAATGGGTGTGGGGGGACAGAAAATTTGGAAACCCCATAATGAGTTCCTATTTTGAAATTAAAAATGCTGGCATACAACAATTGGTACTTTTCCGTTTGGGGGCCCCACATTTATTTAAATTAAAAAACGTCAACAAAGAGCGCGCGCCATGCGGATCCACTCGATTCTTTTTGGCCCAAATTTTTGCTTTTATGACTCCCAAATAGCTGAAGCGCTGTTTTTGGATATTCATCGTCATTTAGTTGACCTTTTTAAATTAAAATAAATGTGGGGCCCCCAAACGGAAAAGTACCCAACAATTAATAAACAGAAGTGAGAAATTAGGTCCTTCCGCCGCTGAGAGAGGACGACGTCAGAAGACGACCCGGGGAGGGCGATAGTTTCCGCAACAAAATGGTCCGTCTGATGGACGGCTCTTCACGATGCAGCGAAATGGCTGCCGAATTTCTTTTTGTGCTTTGCAAACGTTCGGGTCTGTTTCTACGAAAAAAGTTCATTGGTCGTCTTAAATAGTGGGTCGTCTGATGAAGTACTGCGGTTTCGGACACTCCGCCGGTCTCTTGGCCAATTACGGATTCCTCGGCCAGGCAATGGTGGCCCAGCGACGTCCATCAGACAGCGAAGACTCGGAAACGGACGAATACAAACGCGTGGAAGAGAAGTATCAATCTAAGGCTGTTTGAACGAACCCCCCCCCCCCCCTTCCATTTGAGGGTCGACCCCGTCACCGGTTTCATTCCCCCGCCCGAACAGGTGGGCACAGACACGATTCTATGCATATTTTTACTTATCTCTCCCACGATGGATCAAACCCGCGCTTTCAGCTAGAAGAATGGCGTAGGCAAATCGATTCAATGAGTGAGGAGCAGAAGGAATATGAAATGATGAAACTTGTCGATTGTATGGACAAAATGATGGTATTCGAAGTAATTAAAAAGGTAATAAACAGAAATTACAGGAACAGGGAATGATCAAACCGGGAGTGATTGGAGAGGACGGAAAACTGAGACAAGCGAAGCATGTAGCGGAACTGATCAAAGATGTGAAAGAAGGGGAGGAGAGCGAAGAGGACTGAAACCAGGGAGTGAGGAGGGTAGCAGAATTCTGATCCCAATCAAAAATAAATTTACCTAAAATAATATAATTTGTTTTTATCGGGACCATAATTCTGCAGTATTACCGGGAGGAGAACACACAAAGTGTGAGAGTGATCTCGTGAACTAGTCAAAACAATCTCACATTTGGTTCTTTTTGTAACTTTAAACAGAATAAATCAAAAAATCAACAGTTTGAAGAACGATCACTTCATTTTTCTTTCGACAATTTGTTCAAAAACAGTGTTTCTCACGAAATCAGCTAAAAGTCATATGCCAACTTCCTTGGCGTGGTGAACTCGCGCACCACGTCATCGGTGATCGCCTTCCTCCGAGTTTGCAATTCTGACACAATGCCTTGCACAATTCCAATGGCAATCGCCTTGAGTTCGCCGGAAAACATAGCACCACTTGCGTATTGCTTAAAAACAAAAATTATTATGTCCAAATAATTGTGATGAATTGCTATAATATATTTTATTAACAAAAGGGCCTTATTTTGGGTGCCATAAGCAAAAGTCAATCATAAAAAAAATTGTGGTTAAAATGTTGGTGCAAGAGACCTTTCTTATTTCTTCTAATCTTTCGTCGTCGTCGAGGAAAAAGCGCAGGAATTGGAAGGAAGTGTCCACGGCACAGTCGCCACCAAATTGGCGGTGTTCTTCCTTCGTGTCCCTCCCGCCACTGAACGCATATTTGTTGATCTAAAAAACCAATTTATTATCTTTAAAAATCCCTCATAAATTGTCATTTAAGTTGATGCACGTAATGACAACTTTTCTCCAACTTTCGCTACAATAATTAATAGACAATTAATTGGGTGATTATTTGTCTGCATTCCAAAAAGTTTTAATGCTCCTCACTTCCATCACTACGATCTTCAAAAATTCATTTACCTTCTCTTTGATTTTCTTTGGAGTGTCGTCCAAATAAATGCACGAATTGGCCTCACTCGCCGCCATTTTGCTCTGAGCGCCTTGCAACGCGGGAAGAAAAGTGCTGTAGATGAGGGAGGGTTTTGGGTATTTAAGACGAGGTGCGACGTCGCGACTCATCCGAAAATAGGGGTCCTAAAGGCAAAGGCCGAATGGAACGACAGCGACGCGTGGCTGACCTGGTCGATGGCGCAAGGGATAAGACAAGGGATGTCCCTTCGCCCATTGAAAATCTCAGGGAAGGAGCTGCTGAAGCAGGGCGCCGCCTCTATGGCCGGGAAGGCCGACTTTCCCATTGAGTCCTCCCCGGTGAAGCCGAAAATCGCACGCGACTGATTATTGGTCACCGATTTCCACACTTTCAGCACATTTTCGTAGAAAGACGGTCTGAAAAACGGACGGAGAAAGTGACTCATTTCTTCACCATATAAACGCTGCTCGCCTCATATACTCCGTGTCGAGAAAAATGAACGTTTTTTGTGGATCGAAGCCCACCGAAATGATGTCCTTGACATTTTCAATGGCAATTTTCTTAGACCGCTCCAGGTCCATGTCTTTCCACAAAAACTTTTCATCGTCGGTAATCTGCCAATAGAAAATTCATCCCCTGGCGAAGTGCCGGCGTACGCCCCTTTTTGACGATGGAAATACGAACCTGGATGATCAGCGGAACGTCAAAAGAGTCTTGTAAACTTTTACAGAAGAAAAATGGGATGAGATGGCCGAGGTGGAGACTCCCACTGCTCGGCCCACGGCCGGTGTAAAGGTAGAAGGGCTTTTTCTGCTCAAACCGATCCAAAATTGGCGTAAGGTCACTAAAAGAGAAAAATGGTTTTTTTAATCAAATACTTTTCCCCCACCACCAGCACCCTGTGTTTTTTTAAATAGAAAGGACATTTAAATGCAATGTCTCATTTTAGAACACAAAACCATGTAGATACAAAATACTTTTGTTGCCAGCGTCCCTCAAAGCACCAAAATTTAGTTCCAATCGAACCGGTGAGCGAAGAAGAGGCGACGCCGTAACATCGCATGTGCTTTTTTCCCCGTCAGATTTTCGATTCGGGTCACCAAATCATCAGTTATTTTCCTGCAGCCAAATCGCTCTGAAGTGCTAAGTAAAAATAAGGTTAACTTAAATAAAATTTATGTGCAGACACAATGTTTGTTTGTTATATCCCTTATAATCGTTAATTCGCCTTTTGTCAAAAAAGGTCACCGATTAGCTTTTCGTAGTCGATCCCCTTTGAGCTTGTCGCAGAGACTGTCCATGGAGTGACAATATCATCGAAATTCGAGGGAGAGACATCGTTGTTCTCTGCAGAATTTAGGAGATCATTTTCTGACAAAGGAGCATTTGTTGTGTCAAAACTCATTATTATGAATTTGAAGAACGTTTGCCCTCAAAATGGAAAAATCTATTTATATGTGAATATTTTACAATTTTAATGAGTTTTTATGAGTATTTTACGTTTTATTTGCATATTATAATTACAAACACAAATTATGTACGTGTTTATCAGGGATAGCATTCCGAGGCCCAAAATTTTTTCGGAAGTCGGAACTCGGAATTCCGACCCCAAAAACGTCGAAAATCGGAAGTCAGAAAACGGAAATTTTTGAAAAATATAAATTTTTGTCCAAAAAATGACTTTAGCTTTCCAAGAAAATTAAGGTTTTTTAGGGTCCGGTGGTGCAGATAAGCGCCGCCGGTAAAATTTTTGAAAATTTTTCGAATTTTGAGTTTTTGGACCAAAAAGAGTCTAAATGGAAAATATCGGTCATATGGCCCGGAGCCCAAAATGGCCGAAATATATACCAATTGATAGCTCTCGGTCTGTAATGGAAGAATCCGAAAGAATTTTTTTGCGGCAACCAATCCCTGAAGAGTTACAGACCCGGGACTGAAGTGGCCAAATGCCTTTGGGACTGAACCGTCCAATTACTTAAAACGCATGAATTGCGACAAAATAGATATCATTCGATTCCTCTCGGCATATAACCCACGAATCTAAAAGAATTTTTGGATAAAAACGAAATTGAAAAAAGTTATGGGTCATCAAAATCGTTAAAACTGTTTTAAACCGGTCAGTCACAAAAAAAGGAAAAAATCAAAATAAAAGATTGAATTTAGCTTATTGCGCTAAAAAACCGCCGCACACTCGACTACGGCGGCCAGTAGGTGGGGCGAGACTACGGGCTACGGAAGAAGTCCGCGCGTGATCCGCAGGCCGTTGACTGATTGGCGGGGGCCCTTCGGGCCCCCGCAGTCAACCGCCTGTGGCGCTCGACAGACTGCTTCCTCCGCCCTCCGTCTCGCCCCACTACTTGCTCCGTCTTCGCATGCTCCCTTTTGCGAAGTTCGAAAGCTGCAAGTGCTCTTAAGCGTTTTTTGGCTCACTTAAATTGGTTTTTTTTATCAGTCATTTTTTCGAGGTTTTGATGACCCATAACTTTTTTCATTTTCATTTTTATCCAAAAATTCTTTCAGATTCGTGGGTTATATGCCGAGAGGAATCGAATGATATCTATTTTGTCGCAATTCATGCGTTTTAAGTAATTGGACGGTTCAGTCCCAAAGGCATTTGGCCACTTCAGTCCCGGGTCTGTAACTCTTCAGGGATTGGTTGCCGCAAAAAAATTCTTTCGGATTCTTCCATTAGAGACCGAGAGCTATCGATTGGTATATATTTCGGCCATTTTGGGCTCCGGGCCATATGACCGATATTTACCGTCTAAATAATCTTTTTTTTATCACTTTATGTGATTTTGAAGTTCATTTTAATTTTTTTTAGAGCTAGTTTGACCCATAAACTCAAAACGCGAAAATTTGACTTTTCGATTTTTTGTTCAAATTCGGGTTCGGAATTAGAAATCGGTCGAAATGGATGTCATATTCGTGATCAGCTACCTAGAAAACCCACGGATACTTGTTTTCAGAACTTTTTAAACCTAAAAAGTTTCTAAAAAAAAATTTCGACCCAAAAGGGGGACCCAAACCCAAGGAGTACCGAAAGGGGGGGGGGGTACATTGGGGGATAGATCTTTCAGATTTCTACGTTGTACTATTAATTATTTCAATTTATCAAAAATTCGCTAGAAAATTTGTGAAATGTTCGTTACAAGTTTTGTATACAAATCAATGGCTTTCGTGTTTATGTCACTCGGATTCACATTTTCGCCATCTTCGGCATTCCGATCAGAGAGTTTGATGAGCAGTCCTTGGCACAGACTTTTATAGAGCTGTTGGACACGTTCGGAGCGACAATAGAAGGTGATCACGACGGAGATGAACACTGCAACTTCCTCCCAGTGGAGTTCCAACTCAGCGAAACATTGGCGGACTCGGCCCAATTGCTCTTCACGGAGTTGGAGCGCTTTGTGCTGGTTACCATCGTCTGCTTTCAGAAGTACGAGCAACACAATCTGAGAGGAAAAGCCAAATCGAAACTCCATTCATTGGCAACCATAACAGCGGAGACGACGTCGCTGCTCAAAAGAGTGTCCGAGTTAAAGGCACCAAAGGTGGGGATCGCTTCAACGAACAGCTGACAATGGTGCCGAGCTGTCTTCAAATTGGGCATGTTTAAAAGCTGAGCGGATGTGGCGCTGTTGGTGTCGACGAGCGTAAGGAACGAACTCTGAGTTTGCATGCTTTATGCATGAATCGGTTGCAGTTATGAAACTCTGGAGGGGGGGGGGGGGGGAGGTTGGTCCGGCATACAAAGGGTGGATTGTTTTCTGGGGAGGATAAGTCATTGACTTCAATTGCGTCCCTCTTTGATCGGTCAGTGCATCCGTCACCTGTCTCCCCCCCCCCCCTCGGCCCTTCTTCAATTTGTCTGTGTTGTGCCACCTTAAATGCCATCACAACAGCGTTGATCAGTTCGATGGCTTGTCGCGTGCTTTCCAAGCCCACGTCCCTTTGTTCCGAGTCGCTTTTCCTCTTCCGATTCTTCTCGAGTCGAACGTGCGTTTGCTGCATTCCCACCCGTAAGCATCTTAAGCCGAGCAATCGTCACCTGCTAATCACCTAACCCACTGCTTAACTCACTTTGCCAATCGGCACTTTTGGCATCGGTTCCGCGACACTTTGTCAACAACACACTTCTCTTTCTTGGAACATGCGAATTGCACTCCGTTCTGAATGGCGCGGCGGAAAAAGCCCTGAAACGCAGGCAACTTGCCATTTTGAGCCAACGCCTTTCGTTTACTTTGCATCCTTCGCAGCTTTGCACCTGAAAATCTCTTTGTCATCTTTTTCCTTACCCTCCCCCCTCCTCTTCCGCTTTCCCCCCTTCCGCTAGCCCCTCCCCTTCCGTTTGCACCTCTCCTTCCGCTTCCCCCTCCCCTTCCGCTTCATGCCTTCCCCCTTCCCTTCCGCTTGCCCCTCTCCCTGCTCTTCCCCCTCCTCTTCCGCTTTCTCCCCTTCCGCTTGCCCCTCCCCTTCCGCTTCCCCCTCCTCTTCCGCTTTCCCCCCTTCCGCTTGCCCCTCCCCTTCCGCTTACCCTCCCGTTCCGCTTGTCCCTCTCCTTCCGCTTCATGCCTTCCCCCTTCCCTTCCGCTAGCCCCTCCCCTTCCGCTTGCACCTCTCCTTCCGCTTCCCCCTCCCCTTCCGCTTCATGCCTTCCCCCTTCCCTTCCGCTTGCCCCTCTCCTTGCTCTTCCCCCTCCTCTTCCGCTTTCTCCCCTTCCGCTTGCCACTCCCCTTCCGCTTCCCCCTCCTCTTCCGCTTTCCCCCCTTCCGCTTGCCCCTCCCTTTCCGCTTACCCCTCCCGTTCCGCTTGTCCCTCTCCTTCCGCTTCATGCCTTCCCCCTTCCCTTCCGCTTGCCCCTCCCCTTCCGCTTGCCCCTCCCGTTCCGCTTGCCCCTCTCCTTCCGCTTCATGCCTTCCCCCTTCCCTTCCGCTTGCCCCTCTCCTTCCGCTTCCCCCTCCTCTTCCGCTTTCTCCCCTTCCGCTTGCCGCTCCCCTTCCGCTTGCCCCTGTCCTTCCGCTTCCCGCTCCTCTTCCGCTTTCCCCCCTTCCGCTTATCCCCCCTTTCTGGTTTTCTTCCCCTTCCGCTTGCCCCTCCCCTTCTGCTTGCCCCTCCCCTTCCGCTTGCCCCTCCTCTTCCGCTTGCCCCTCCCCTTCCGCTTCCCCCCCATTCCGCTTCCCGTCTCCTCACTCCGTAATGGTGTCCGCTCGCCCGGTCACCGCAAACAACGCAACACTCATTTTGATGTTGTTGTTGCTGATGGAGAAGCGAGAGAAGCGCAGCGGAGTTTGAAAGAAAAAGAGGATTGATGCCGTGGGAGGAGGAGGGAGAGGGAGCAAAAAATAAAGGAGCAATGGCGGAAGAGACGGAAGCAGCGCGCGGAGCGCCCGAAGCGAAGACAACGCCCGGCGGAGGATGGAAAGGGAAAACGGAGCCCAGTGGATGAGCGACGGAGGGATGCAGCGGAGCGGAGAACGCACCACACACTGCTGGTGCGCGGAACGCACTGTGCAGCGGATGGCCGAACGGTGTCGAAGCGATGGCGCAATGATTTCCGAATGGCGCGTGGGGCTGAAAGGGCTGCGGTGGGTCGGCCAGCGCTTTCGTCGTGCCATTCATTTGGACGCTTTTGGGCTGACAATGAGTCGCCGTCTCTTCCCACTTCTTTTCCTCTCCCAATTCCGTAGTCCCTTTGTCCGTCGTCCATTTGTCCGTCGTCCCTTTGTCCGTCCTTTCTTTCTGACCAAAACGCAACTGTTGCTGCACTCGCAAAATGTTGGAAACTGAACAATTATTGCAATAAAAGCACAAAATGTGGACAACTCAACCTGAAAATGAGTTGGAGCGCGAGGACAGCGAATGGGTGGGCGAAGAAACGGTCATCGGAGTGTGCCCGGGGGACAACGAACTCGTCTCGTTGCCCGAGTCGGACGGCTCCTCAGCCGCCGCGATTTTGTAAACGGCCGAAGTCTGCTGAACAGCGACCACTCCTTGGCCACTGACATGGCATTGGGCACTGCTGCCATTCCCGTTGTTATTCACTTGCAATCGTTTTGTTGCCGTATTTTGAATGGCATTTATTTGGAATATTTTGGCCGAGAATGATGATGAATCGGCCGTCGGCAGAAAGTTTGGCCGAGAATTGGGAAGTTGCGCAGCGAAATTGGCCGGAAACGAAGGGATGGCATTTTTGAGCATTTGCTGCGGTGATAAGTGCGCGGAATCGGCATATTTCGCAGTGAAATGTCCCATTGGACAACCATCAGAATCCATCTGAGGGAAAGCAATTAGGAATCTAAATTTTAAAAGAAAAATGTGGGATTTAGTTGTGCATTTTGGAGAGGGACGTAATCTGCCAATCTCTGCTGATGTGAGGACATGCCCTTTCGGGCAACGAATGTGCCGGGGTCATCCCCCGGGGGCGGAGATCGTCGGAGGGCGACGCAATCCGACGGGGGGGGGGGGGGGTGAGGACGGCGATTGTTGTCACTCGTCAGCCAAAGTGAGGTCGGGCCGAGCCGAGTCGAGCGAGCCAAGCGGTGGGAAGGGTCGGCACGGCGTCGCCCAATTACCTGTCCAATCTCCCCCCCCCCCCCCCCCGCTTCATTTGAACTTCCCCCGAAGGCCGTCGTCCGTCGCCCCCCCCTCCCATTGACCTGACCTCAGCGAATCGGCCGGCACAGTTACGTAACTATTCCATTCCATCATCGGAGTATTCAGCCCTACGGGGAATTGCCTCTTCTTTTCCTTCTAGGAGATGTTTACGAGAACAGTGGGAAATGACGCCCCAAGCAAAGAGGTAAATGAAGCAAAAGGGAGGGGAGAGAGAGAGAGAGAAAGGAGAGAGAGAGAGAGAGAAAGAGAGAGGGAGGAGAGAGAGAGAGAGAGGAGAAAGAGAGAGAGGAGAGAAAAGAGAAGGAAGGGGGAAAGAAAGGAGTGAAAGGGGAGAGAGAGGAGAGGGAGGGAGAGAGAGAGACAGAGAGAAAGAAATAAAGGGGGAGAGAGAGGGAAGGAAAGCGGGAGAGAAATAGCAGGGGAAAGAGCGAGGAGGAGAGACAGAATGGAGGGGGAAAGGGGAGAGAGAGAGAGAGAGTGGAGAGAAAGCAGAGGGAAGAGGGAAAGGGAGGAGAGAGAGTGGAGAGAAAGGAGGGAAAGGGAGGAGAGAGAGTGGAGAGAAAGGAGGGAAAGGGAGGAGAGAGAGTGGAGAGAAAGGAGAAGGAAGAGGGAAAGGGAGGAGGGAGAGTGGAGAGAAAGAAGAGGGAAGAGGGAAAGGGAGGAGAGAGAGTGGAGAGAAAGGAGGGAAAGGGAGGAGAGAGAGTGGAGAGAAAGGAGGGAAAGGGAGGAGAGAGAGTGGAGAGAAAGGAGGGAAAGGGAGGAGAGAGAGTGGAGAGAAAGGAGGGAAAGGGAGGAGAGAGAGTGGAGAGAAAGGAGAAGGAAGAGGGAAAGGGAGGAGGGAGAGTGGAGAGAAAGAAGAGGGAAAGGGAGGAGTCAGAGGGCGAGGTAGAGAGAGAGAGCGTAAAGAAAACCATCTCAAAGACGACTCGAACTCAATCAAAGATAAAATTGTATATCAAATCATCTGATAGTTTACTGAATTTATTCGCACTTTCTTGGCATGTTTTGGTCACAGTCCTCCGTGTACAATTTTTGACCGTGACATTTTTTTGGTTTTTCTTTGTGCGTAGGAACAATTTAAGGAGGGGGGGGGGAAATCGGAATTGCCAAATTAGACAATTATGAAAGACAAGCGAAAAGGGGAGGCTGAAAGACTTTTTCCGTTTGGTCACTTCACTTTGGCTTCATTCTCTCATTGCTTTCGCTGCTTCGTTCTTTCGTTTCCGTTTCTCAAATACCATCCAATCGCTTTTCCTTCTGTCCGTTCGTTCGTCCTTCTCCTCTTAATCACAAATATTGTCCCTTTCCATTTGTCCACCCATCCGAAATCACTTCTTTTGGCATATTTCTCCATTTCGTTGTTTGGCATGCTTAATCTCAGAAAATCCAAGCAAAGTCACGTGCATTTCAACTGATTGTCCAAGTTCAGTCCTTCCAAGTTGCAGCAGTCGACAATTTAATACCGAGGAAAAGCGGAGTTGGCCTGGGAAACAAGCAAAAGTGAATAAAAATGAATTTGTAAATGGAAAGGACGTTGAGGGGGCGGAGTATTTGAAATGAAAAGTTTGGACAATAAAACTAAGGAAGGGGGGGGGGGAGGGGGGGGGGGGAATGATGGCTTAATTGTGGTAGCCAAAAGGAGAGGCTCAAAGCCATGGCCAAGGGGGGGGGGGAGGGGATCTATGCCTCCCCTTCATAATAAATGCAAAAATATGTCCTTTACTTGATGGAAATCATAGACAAAGTCAATGATTTTGCAAAACATGAGCTCGGGTTCGAGATCAGCGCATTTTTTACCCTAGAAAAATGTTTTATCTTTTGGACACCATTACCGTAGGATTATCATGATATATTCTTGAACAGCAGCGACCCCCGAGGTCAGAAAATTCAAAAACATTTATGTCAAAAAGGGCCATTGTCGAAAAGTCAATGCTGCTTAATTAAAGTCGAAAGCGTAAGCAAAAAATAAATAAATAAATTTCATTATGCATGAAAATGAATCCAAGGATAGTGACCCGATTTAGTAATAAAATGAATGAGACAGACGGGGGGGGGGCGAGAGGGGGGGGGGGGGGGGGTATCTTTTTTAGTTTTATGGGCGGGGCAGACGAATGAATGGACAAATAAAAGCGGTGACCGTCGGTCGGCTACGAATGAACAAAAAGAATGAATTTGTCTGGTGAACGACGGTCAGACGGACCGGACGAAGCGGCTGCGGTTAAATAAGCATTTGGAGAGCAAAAAACGGAGGGGGACAGACGACAGACGCCGGGGGGTGGGAGAGGAAGAGTGAGTGAGGAAGAGAAGGAGAGGGGGGAAGAGAGTGTAGGGGGAGGGGGAGAGGAAGAGGAGAGAATGGGGGGGGGGGGGAAGAAGCGTTCGCTGGGTGAAAAAAGAAGCCAAGTCGAGATGGGCACGGAATGGGACCGACGGACGGTGGGGGGGGGGGGGGCGAAGAATGGACAAAAAAAAATAATGTAAATTTTGGGGGTGGAGGAAGTAAGTAATCTTTGCATAGCTAAAGAATTCTTATTAAAACCTGCTTTTTTCACACTTAAAAATTGTTCACGGTGCCATGGCATTTTAACAATAAAATTGGACAGTTTAGTTTAGTCGCTAAAAAGTCATAAAAAATGCCTAAGCACTAAAAAGGGGAACCGTCCACTCGGCGCGGGCTATTTTTGGCGCCATTATAAAATTATAACCTCAATCTAATTATTATTAGTCAATCTTTTTGTGATTTAACATTAGGGTTTCCATTTTTTATGAGAAAGAAAAATTTTATTATTTAAGTAAATTAAGATTTAAATCTTTTATTTTCAAATTCAAGGAGAAATGTGTCAAATTTTGTTTTACCAAAAATTCAGTCAAAATTTTGCATTTTTTTTTTTGCTTTTCAAAATATTTTTCAGCAATTGTTTCAATTCCCGGGTTTTCTTAATTTGCTTACCGATCGACCGTTTGTTTTTCGGCAATTCTTTCGCTGAAATACAAATTTTGCCTTATGAAAATAACATAAAAAACAAAAAATTATATGTAAAAAAAATAAAAATTTAACGTCAAATAAAAAGGCATGTTAGAAGCTTCAAACAAAGTGTAAAATATTTTTTAAGTTATTTTAGAGACCGACTAAAAAGGCACCAAAAATCGCGAAAAAGGCATGAAAAAGGCATTTAAATTTTTTTATTAAGGATTTTCAGGGAGTAAAACACGTAAAACTTAACGAAATAACTTAATTTTAGTCATTTAAATGATTATTAAATATTTATAATGATAAGGAAAATTTAATTAAATTTTGGTAATCAATTTTTGAGAAAAAATTTTCAATTCTTAGGGGTGTATTTTCTGTAATTTTTTCAAGTCATTTCTTTGGGGTGTATTTTCCCGATTTTATTGCTTTTTAATGGAATTTTTCGGAAAAACCCCAAAAAGGCACCAAAACGGCAAAATGCCAAAAAAGGCATTTAAGGCAAGAAAATCCCGAAAAGGGCAAAAAAAGGCATAATAAAAGTCAACGGAGAAGCCTCAAACTAAGTGGAAAATGCGTTCTTTATGCTTAATATATCGAAACTAGTGCGCAGAAAAAAGGCAAATGCCTCAAAAGTCGGTCTCTAGTTATTTTAAAATATTCCAGCAGAAAAAAAGGAAAAAGTTCGAGACTGTTTTTTCCGAGACTGAAGATCGAAAAAACCCGAAAGATATTTCCGAGTCCGTCTCGAATGGCACTGGTGTCAATGTGCCAATGTGTGTGCATTGAACTGATTCCCAATTTTCAATTCGAATTGCTCCGTCCCTTTAAATGTGTTCTTCGCACTTTGAATTCAGCTGATCATTTGTCAAGGAATAAGAAAGTGATCACTGCCAACAGAATGAAAGTCCAATCCAAATGAAAGCTTTCCATCGCCCCTTTCTCTGTCCCTTTTCTCCCAACGAATTCTCTCCGTTTTTCGCCTTTCCCTTTCGATCCGTCGCTTCCTCCGTCTGATAATCTGCGAGAGGCGAAAATTCGCTTCATCCAAAGCATTCATTGGACGGTCCAAGAAAATATGACGAAGTTTAAGCGCCCTCTGGGCATATTTTGGTTTATGTAAAAGCTGAAAAAGGGGGGAAAAAGATGAAGCAAAAGGGAGGAGGAGAAGCCAATCGAACGACCGAAGGACGGACATTCGCGGCACTGACCTCACTCAGTCCGTCAAACACCGTTTGGGCGTCAATCGAAAACTGAGAGATTGCAATGGTTATGATTTATTCCGGCATTCATGTCTAATTCCGATGACTCACTTTGCTTAGCCCAATGCCAATGCCAAACTCCAACAACATCTTGGCATTATGTGCTTGCTCCGCGAACATTGGCATTGTTAGCATCGGAGTGCCAGAACACAGCGATTCTTTGATACTGAAAAACAATGCGTAGGCAAAAGAGCCAAAATTGGAACCTTTTCAATCCGGAATGGGTCAAAAAGACTTTGGTCTTCGGATGGGAAAGCACTTCCAATTGGGGGGCCCAAGAGACAAGGCGAATATGGGGAGAGAGAGTCCGATTGGGGAAAGTGCCACGGAATGAGAAGATGAAGCGATGGTCAGATAACCGCTCAAAAGCATCAAAGAAGGCATTGGCAATGTGAGGCGGGGCGTAGTCCCACGGCACGGCGGTGCCGAAGGCGACGTAAATAGTCCCTTCAGGAAGAAATGCCAATGAGCACAAAATTCGGTTCAGTAAGTGCCTTTTGAGTGAGGATCCTCCACAAAAACACGGTAATCCTTCGGAAGTTCGGTGGGCACTTCACAATGCGCACCGGCACTTAACACATCATTGGCACCTAAAGCAGCGAATTGGCACTTTAGCGGGAAAGTGGATTCAATGCCAAAATGCCAAACTTGGCTGGGGAAAAGCGAGCAAATCGATGGAATCGACAAGCGCAATTTCGCTTCGGTGGTACAATTGGTCAAAGCTAAAGTCATTTCGACCCGTCAAAAGTGCAATTTTTGGCGCAATGACAAAAGCGTCTTAAAATGTATGAGAGAAAATCAGAGACAAAGCAAAAAACAGACCGACAAAAGGCCAAGTGAGCATTTCGCCAAGACTTTCTAAAACGTTGAAAAGACGACTCGAGAAGAGTTGGGGTTGGAAACGGTCGTCGGAGTGATGCAAAATGGGCGAGAAAGGGTGGGGATGAGTGACCCAACTGTGCCCTTAAGGGAGACGCAGTGCCAACCGAAATATGCCATTGTACCCAAGGCATTTTTAAATGCATTTGAATGCATCATCATTGCGGGAGAGAACACAGCGTAAGGGACGTGGCGATGGTCGGAGAGGAAAAGGGCGAACGCGTAGGCATGGACGGAGAACAGCTCGCCGATCACTAAGCAAGTCCCAGGACGAGTTCAGCACTTCGGCCACCTGATCGCCAGGGACAACTCAGTCCAAACTCAGACGAAGAAAAAAGTGCCAAACTTTGTCCGAATGTTTCTGCAGCAAAACCTCGAAGCTTTGTGCGAATATTTTATAGACGAATGCCATCATTGGAGAATGCATTGTTTGTTTCCAAATTCTTTCGCCCATTTCTTTCATTATATTTTCACGGTTTAATTCGGTAGGAACGGTGATCAAAGCCACATTTGGTGCAAACTTTTCTTCTATTTTCTCAGAGGAAAAGGAAAAGACGTGGACAGAGTGACCGGATGAAGCCAATCTGATCAGAAACATTGGGGGGGGGGAAGAAAGTGGCAAAAAAGAAACTAACCGATTGATCAAAGGGAGCATCGAACGGAGGTGACTTTTGTTGTCGGGAGCAAGAGCGACGAGAATGCGAGCGGGGAGAACGAGAAGGGAATTGAGGAGGAGGAGAAGGAGGAGGAGGACGAACACTTTGAGGAGTTTGGCGGAGCATAGGTTAGCCATTCAGCACAAAGTTAGCTGACAATGAGAGAAAATGTAGCGCTAAATTAAGCGCGGGAGGGGGGGGGGGGGGGGGGGGGGGGGGGAACGGCGAGAAAGGCGCTGAGGAGGAGAAAAAGGAGAGGAAAAAGAGGAGAAAAAGGAAAAGGAGGACAAAAAAGAGAGGAAAAGGAGGAGAAAAAGTAAAAGGAGGAGACAAAGGAAAAGGAGAGGAAAAGGAGGAGAAAAAGGAGAGGAAAAGGAGGAGAAAAAGGAAAAGGAGGAGCAAAGGAAAAGGAGAGGAAAAGGAGGAGAAAAAGGAGAGGAAAAGGAGGAGAAAAAGGAAAAGGAGGAGCAAAGGAAAAGGAGAGGAAAAGGAGGAGACAAAGGAAAAGGAGGAGAAAAAGGAAAAGGAGGAGAAAAGGAAAAGGAGGGGAAAGGAGGAGACAAAGGAAAAGGAGAGGAAAAGGAGGAGAAAAAGGAGAGGAAAAGGAGGAGAAAAAGGAGAGGAAAAGGAGGAGAAAAAGGAGAGGAAAAGGAGGAGACAAGAAAAGGAGGAGACAAAGGAAAAGGAGGAGACAAAGGAAAAGGAGAGACAAAGGAAAAGGAGAGGAAAAGGAGGAGAAAAAGGAGAGGAAAAGGAGGAGAAAAAGGAGAGGGAAAGGAGGAGGAAAAAGGAGAGGGAAAGGAGGAGAAAAAGGAGAGGGAAAGGAGGAGAGTGTTAAATGAAGACAGAATGACGAAAGTGCTTTGAGATGGTTATCATGGAAAGATAAATATTATCAGTGAATTGAACAAGAGAAAACACGCAAAACAATAAAGAAATCGGTGTTTTGATATTGGGAATTGGGTAACGGACAGACAAATAAAAACTACAAAAGGAAGGAAATTTTGCAAATTGGCACCAATTTACTAGCTCAACGGTAATCGAGTAAGTATTTTTAATTTCATTGCTAAATTCAACATGGTTTTTTGATTCAATTTTACCATTGCCACTCCCCAGTCATTGGCATTGCCATTCCTCCGCGGTGCCATTCATCTGTCATTGGCATTGCCATTCCTCCGCGGTGCCATTCATCTGTCATTGGCATTGCCATTCCTCCGCGGTGCCATTCATCTGTCATTGGCATTGCCATTCCTCCGCGGTGCCATTCATCTGTCATTGGCATTGCCATTCCTCCGCGGTGCCATTCATCTGTCATTGGCATTGCCATTCCTCCGTCGTTGGCATTGCCATTCCATGTCGTTGCCATTCCTCCGTCACTGGCATTGCCCTTCCTCCGCAGTGCCATTCCTCCGTCTTTGGCATTGCCATTCCTTCAAGTCCCGTGCTTCCACCGCGAGGGCGTCCCTCCGCATTGAAAGGGCGTCCCTCTCCTCCAGCAATCCCAGCAACTGTTTGTTGGTTCTGCTGACCTTCATGTCCAATTCGTCCTTTATTTGTCCCAATTCCTCCACTCCCAATTTGCTCAATTGCTTTCGCGTCTTCCGTTCCATGGCAAAGCGATGGCTTAGCAAAACATTGTCTTTTTGAAGTCCTCAATTCGAAAAGTCTGATGAAAAAGCAAGGAATAAATGAAAAGAAAAAGGAAAAAGAAGAGGAAGGGCCTAACGGACGGCCAAATGGAAAAAGAATCGATAGGCCGAAACGGGCGAAATGGGCAAAAAGCGGACCAACGGAACAAAACGAAACGGCACTCATCGAAATGACTGAATTCAATTAATTTTGGATTGATCCGTCCCTTCCCTTTTCTTTCCTTCCCTCATTTTCTCTCAGTTTTGACCCAATTTCACTCATCGAAATTTACTTAGATTGCGTAAATCGCACAACTCCTCGACCCCTTCGCCCTTCGTCCGTCATTTTGGGTCAGCCCTTCCCCCCCCCCCCCCCCCTCCCCTTCGCTGCGTCTTTTGGTTGGCGAATGCGACTTCGAAAGACTTCAATGGTCATATACGCCCGGGGGGTGTTTCGTGTTATTCCCCCCCCCCCTCCCGTCCCCCCCCCCCCCCTCTCGTCCTTCTCCTCCCTCCCCACTCTCCAATTTCTCTTCCACTTCATTTTGCTGTCCGCTCGCCTTTTCTTCTGACCAATGGGCCCCCTCTTCTCTGTTCGGCACCTTCCGCTTGTCCTCCTCCTCGTGCTGCTTCTTCCTTCTTTCCTTCTGTCCGGCATGGTCAATGTTTGCAGCGATGTCAAAGACTGTGCCAATTGCACTCGCTCTTTCCTGAACATTTTTGCGTTTCGTGAATACTGTAGGTCAGCACAACACTTCCGTTTCTTTTTTGTGCCTTTGGCATTTCGTTTTTCAGTTTTTTTTTTGAATTTGCTCTTGATCCCTTCTTTTGGCATTTTGTACATTGTCAGGTGGTGTTATTCCACAAATTCCTGCGGTGGTCCGTTGGTTTGCCCCAGCGGCGTGGCTGTCGCCACGCGCGACCCTTTCAAATGCCCGCAGAAAGCGTCGACGGCGAAGGGCCGCCGATACACCGACAAATTGGGACGATCATTGTACGCGTTGACTTTGGCAGCTAAACAGAAGGATCCGAGTTACTGCTTGAAGAACAGCAGAAGCGATGTGAAGTCAGTGGGAAAGACCGGCAATTTAATGAGAATTTTGGGTGGAAAAGAAAGTGGGGAAGGACCAAGCACAAATTAAGAATTTCAAGGACTTAAACTTTTTAAGGACGGCTACTTATTGCTAAAGTTATTAGAGCTCGGTATTTTGAAAATAGCTTGGGTCTGAACCCGTATTCCAACCAAAGATTAAAAAAAATATATGTAGATTACCGTATTGGAATTAATCATTTTTTAATAACGAAATAAAACATTGGCCACCTGAAAGAACAAAGGAAACCAAGGTTTTCATGCCGAATCCAGGTCCAGGATTGCCGAAAAAGACCTGGACCTGGACCCATGTAATGCCTGGGTCCAGCAAGTCCAGCAGGTGAGCTCTAATAATTATAGAATAACAATTGTTTGTTAATTTTCTTTTCATGAAAATTTCAGGAGTCCTTTTTTTCGGGGTCGATAGTAAAAATTAGCCATTCTAAAAGAGCCTCTTGTCCTTGAATAAATTTAAAGTAACATATTAAAGAAGCAAGAAAATGGCTTTCCTATTTTAATTTTTCTTTTGTATTTTTCGGACCCAAACATAAGCAGTCATGTCCGAGTGGTTAAGGAGATTGACTAGAAATCAATTGGGCTTTGCCCGCGCAGGTTCGAATCCTGCTGACTGCGAATTTTTTTTTTGTAATTTAAATATTTTTTCAGAGTGATCAAATATTACGAAGTTGAATGTGATCAGGCCAAAAATACTTGTGCCGGAATGATAGCCGTGTCGGAGGAAGCCAAAGCTTTGTACGTCATTTATCGTGACTCGACCATCGATCGCCAGCTATTGCAGGTCAAACATTTCGCAGTTATAAAATAATCCGACTTTTTAGAGAAGTCCCCTGACGAATGTGCCGGCACTTTTTGGCCAGGTGAAAGGGACACTTTTGTTGTCACATTAACACAAAATCACTTTCAGAGTATTTGATTTTCCAATTTTGTATTTTAAATACTTTCAAATTACACTTCATTTTGACAGATCGCTGCGCAATTCGGCGCCTGGGAAAAATTCGTAAATGGGTCGGGAGTAATGACGTATTTCCATGGAGCATTTCGTAGCCTTTTCCTTGAAGGAGGAATGAAATCGCAACTTATGAAGTTGAAGGAGACGCATGAGAGACACCGAATTTGGGTGGGAAATTTTTTCGACGCGTTTTCTTTCTCTCGCTCTCTATCCCCTTCTCTATGTCTCTCTCTCTCTCTTCACTCTCTCTCTCTCTCTCTCTCTCTCTCTCTCTCTCTCTCTCTCCTCTCTCTCTCTCAGTCTCTGTGTCTCTCTCTCTCTCTCTCTCTCTTTCCCCCAGTCTCTATATCTCTCTCTCTTCTTTCTCTCTCTCACTCTCTCTCCCCCAGTCTCTATGTCTCTCTCTCTTCTTCTCTCTCTCACTCTCTCTCTCTCTCTCCCCCCAGTCTCTATTGTCTCTCTCTCTTCTTTCTCTCTCTCACTCTCTCTCTCTCTCCCCCAGTCTCTATGTCCTCTTCTTTTCTTTCTCTCTCTTTTCTCTCTCTCCCCAGTCTCTCCTCTCTCTCATTGTTCCCAATCTTTCTTATGTATTCCCCCCCCCCCCCTAAAGATTACCGGCCATTCCCTCGGCGGTTCCTTGGCTTCAATGACTGCCCTTTACCTGGTCAACCAGTCCATGTTCCCAGCCGACCGTGTCAAATTGGTCACTTTTGGCGAGCCCCGGACGGGAAATCTCAATTTTGCGAAGGCAGTTGAGCAGAATGTGCCGTTCCGCTACAGAGTGATCAACCGCAATGACATTGTGAGTTGGCTGCCGATACAAAATGCCATGTTCATTCTTATTTTTCCTTTTCTCATCCTTTCTATCTCTCCCTCCCCTTCTCCCTCCCCTTCTCTCTTCTCTTTCTCCCTCCCTTTCTATCTCTCCCTCCCCTTCTCCCTCCCCTTCTCTCTTCTCTTTCTCCTCCCCTTTCTATCTCTCCCTCCCCTTCTCCCTCCCCTTCTCTCTTCTCTTCTCCCTCCCCTTTCTATCTCTCCCTCCCCTTCTCCCTCCCCTTCTCTCTTCTCTTTTCTCCCTCCCCTTTCTATCTCTCCCTCCCTTCTCCCTCCCCTTCTCTCTTCTCTTTCTCCCTCCCCTTTCTATCTCTCCCTCCCCTTCTCCCTCCCCTTCTCTCTTCCTCTTCTCCCTCCCCTTTCTATCTCTCCCTCCCCTTCTCCCTCCCCTTCTCTCTTCTCTTTCTCCCTCCCCTTTCTATCTCTCCCTCCCCTTCTCCCTCCCCTCTCTCTCTTCTCTTTCTCCCTCCCCTTTCTATCTCTCCCTCCCCTTCTCCCTCCCCTTCTCTCTTCTCTTTCTCCCTCCCCTTTCTATCTCTCCTCCCTCTCCCTCCCCTTCTCTCTTCTCTCCCTCCCCTTTCCTCTTCCTCCCTTTTCTCCCCTCCCTTCTCCCTCTCTCTCCCTCCCCTTTCTATCTCTCCCTCCCCTTCTCCTCCCCTTCTCTCTTCTCTTTCTCCCTCCCCTTTCTATCTCTCCCTCCCCTTCTCTCTTCTCTTTCTCCCTCCCCTTTCTATCTCTCCCTCCCCTTCTCTCTTCTCTTTCTCCCTCCCCTTTCTATCTCTCCCTCCCCTTCTCCCTCCCCTTCTCTCTCACTCTCCGCCCCTCCCCATTTATTCCGTTCTCTCAGGTGACCAATATTCCCCAATCTGTCGACCCGGACGGTCTTTTGCTGACAATGGCAAGCGCCGAACGGCAGCCGTTCTTTTACAGATTCGGCATCTTTTACCCACAAGGAATGGAGAAAAGAGAAGCTGAATTTTCGGTATGGCGTTTTATTACATTTTGGCTGTTTTTCTGCTCGTATTTTTGTAAATCTCCGCATAAAATGCATTTTTATCCGTCCTCTTTCGGGGCCCATACCAAAAGAATCGAGTAATTGGTAAGTTTACCCTCAGCTGCGGGTAAGATTCTTACCCTGCGTAGGACCAGGGTAAACATGTGTGACCTTGTTTTTTAAAAAATTATAAAAATCAAAAAAGATGATATTAAAAAATTCATTTTGCTAATTTGTAAGTTCTACTTAAAGTCTGCTCTATTCAATGATAAAATTTTCGTTAAAATTTTTTGTTTTTCACTGAGCTAAGGAGCATCAAAAATTTTGAAAATTCTTACTAATTTTTTTTTTTTGTTGATTTTTTGTCTATATTACCTTTACCGGTTCAAAAGAATGATTATTCGATTTTGGACCATTTTATTCTCCTTTTTTTTTAAATATTCGACCTTTGGAACATGAAATACCCACAAAAATATACTGTGTTTTGCGTTTAATATCTTTCCTTATAAGTAGGGTTATAAATTATATGGATTAACACATTTTTTATGCGCGTATGCTATGAAGAAAGGGGCTCGAAAATAGCACTTCTACGTGAAAAATTTTTGATTTGGAGAAAGTTTTTAGTCCATATAAATTCATATTTTGGGGGTTTTTAAATCCATAATTCGCCATTTTTGAGTTTTTAGTCCATATTTCGGCCATTTTTGGCACATTTTCGCAAGAAAAATGCAAAAAAAAAAGAAAAATACAACTAAAGATCGACTTTTTTTCAAATTTTTAAAAATACAACCCTAAAAAGAGAATTTTTTCGAAATTTCTCAATTTTTTTTAGCTATTTTGTCCACTTCCGAAAATTTTCGCTGCAAATAGAATGAGTTTATTACAAAAATTTTGAGGTGTATTTGATTTGAAATTGTGAAGCTAGAATTTAATAAAAATTGGAAATTTTTAAAATGTTAAATCCATTTTTGTGCAGTTTTTAGCGTATTTTAAGTATGTTTAAGCAAATATTGAATATAAATACATTTTTCGGAATTTTTTATGCTTTAGAAGATATATTTTGGCAGTTTTTAGTCCATATTTTGGTCCATATTTGGCCATTTTTGAGCTTTTTAGTCCATGTTTTATGTCCATATTTTGCATTTTTTAGTCCATATAATTTATAACCCTACTTATAAGTAATATAATTAAACATTCTTGGTATAATTCGATAGCTCTAAGTGTCCTCTATAATCCTATAAAATTTCATAGAATTTAATGAAATAATATGAAAGAGTTATGATTTAGTAATGATACTAAAAGAACCGAGTAACTGGTAACCTACCCTCAGCTGCGGGTAGGTTTACCAGGTAATTCACTAATTTTGCTACTTTTCTTTCAGATTTGCGAAAACCCCGAGGACCACAACTGCCGTTCGTTGCCGCTGGCGGTGGATGCGAATGATCACCTCAATTATTTTGGAGTCAATTCGGAGGAGTATTTGAAGGCGGGATGCCCCCGAGACATGCTCCTCTGATGGGAATGGCACTCCCTTTGCTCTTCCGATGAGATTGGCACTCCTTTTGCCATTGCCAATTGATTCTTCCTTTTTTTAATCATTTTCGGTCGTTTTTTCTCTGATTTGCCCTTTAATTCTGTAAATAAAGTGACATGACGAGAAGGAATTGAAAACACAAAGAGAAAGTGCGACAAATAAATCTCATTAGCAGCAGCGGTGTTTCCTAATTTATTCGTATTGGCAAAACAACGAAAGCATAACGCAATTTAGGCGACTTAACGACTCACTTCAGCAGAAGCAGGCCGAGGGGCGGAGTCAACTTCCGATTGGCTTATTACGCGCGATGATTGAATTGCAGTCAGTCACGCGAATGCTTATAAAGTGGCGGGGAGGGAGAGGGAAGGAAGGGTCCCGGAGGGGGGGGGGGGGGGAGGAGCCCCCACTCCCGAGGGGGAGGGGGGGGGGGGGGGGGGCGGTGAGGGGAAAGAGCCCCCTCCCGACTCTCCGCCCTCCCCCTCTCCTCTTCCCCTCTCTCTCTCCCCCTTCCCCCTCTCCTCTTCCCCTCTCTCTCTCCCGTCGCCCTCCCCCCGGGGGGTGTCGATTCCATCGTCACTTACTCTTTTCGATATTCCAAATACGTATTCTCACAGCACCGAAGTTCATTTTGGCTTTGACCCCTGCTAATTAATGAAATGCTGACGCCCTTTGCCCTTTCATTTTGTCTAATCCTTTGGCCTCATTTTCCTTTACTTTTCCTCCTCTGTGGGCCTGGCAATTAGTATTTCCATAACTTAGGAATTGTCAAACGAAACAAGAACACATAGTCACTCTAAAGTACAAATAACATCCAGCAAGTTTCGTTCCGAATGCCACGGATTTCTCTGAACTCGCCTTTCTCTCCCCCCCCCCCCCCCCCCCCTCCGTTTGTTAGCCTTTCATAAAATACGTACAAAAAAATAAATTAATTAAACCATTTTTCAGTTCATTTAAAAGTTAATAAGTTTTATGTAAAAATGAACTGCTTCTTGCCTTTCATGAACTGTGCTTCTTTCTGTCTCTGTCTTTTTATGTTTTCCCGGCCCCCGAAATGCTTTTGCTCCCAATGTTCGGGGACTTCTCTTAACATTTTCTCAGTATTATTTTGGCGTCTCATTTGGTGATGGCTTTTTCCGCATTTTCTCATTCAAAATTAAGCTGAATGAAAGCATTCTCATGCCAATTATAATAATTTTCATGACATTTGCGCTTAGTTGGCATTGTCATTCTCAAAAATGTGTGCTTTTGGCTGATGAAATTGTGGTCCCACCCCACCGCTATTAAGTGATGGCTCCCTCCCTCCCCCACTTTTCTGATTTGATTTCTCTCCGATAATTTCCCTTAATTTTTTTGCTTCCATCGCTAAATTGTTCATCAGAAAAAAAATGCCTTTTCGAGAGTGGCGGCGGGCTTTTCCTTTTCCGTTAATTCCCATCAAAAGAATGGTGCGGAATGTGCAAAGGAAAGGGAAAATGGAAATTTAGTCAGTTGCCCCCCCCCGGCGTTTGGCCCATTCCCTCATTAAGCCATATGCCGCCCATGAATAATAATTACGGCATTTTGATGACCATCCGAAAAAAAGAGACGAAATAATAAAGAGACGATGATGATGATGATGATGATGATGAAAATGAAATGGAGTGAATGATGATGAAATGTTGAAAGGGGCTGACTGAAAGTTGATGAGAACGGACAAAGGCAAACAAAAGCTTAAGTGACAGAGACACCCAAACATTGGCAAACGGCGCAAAAGCAATGAATGATTCTCTAAATCCAATTTCGGAATTTGTTGCTGTGGTGATTGATGAGAATTCACCCAAAAAGGGATTCGTTGCCGAAAGTGCGTCTTTTTCTTCCCCCCCCCCCCCCTATTACCATAACAAAACAAAACTCAAAACGGCTCAAATCAAACAAAACAATTGAAAGGATGGAAAAGCATTAGAAAAAGCAATGGAAAAGTAAATTTGAGAGAAAATGCCACGGGGAACGAACGAATGGCACATCGGCGGATGTTTTTAACTCATAGACTTTACTTTCGTCGAAAGTCAACTGAAAAAAATTGCAACCATATTCATTCATTACGCAACTCTCATGTTTCAATTTTTAATGCTCATTTTGCCGAATAATTAATTAATTGTCCATTTTGGCATTTGCTTACGTTTCGTGCGGTAAAATTCTCATGCCAATCAATTTAATATTTTAGGACTTTGAATGCCTTCTCAATTTGTTTCTCCCTTTTGCCAATTGCAGCATATTGCACTACTTCTCCCCCCCCCCCCCCTCTCTTTTTGTGTCCCTTTCATTTGCCCCCCATTTTTCCGCTTTGGCAATTTTTTCCCACCGTCCCACAATTTCGGTTTTCACATTTGGTTTATTATTTTCAGTCAAATTAATCATCGCTTCGGCTGATGGAAATGCGTTGCGTTCCCTCCCGTCGCCCCTTTCGTCTCATCGCCCCGCTGTTCAACGCAATTCCTACCTTTTACCTCATTCTCACCCTTATTTTCTGCATTCTCTCCCCCTGGACTGACTCTGCAGATGCGGACGAATGGTACAAAAAATTTAAAAAAATAATTTTGTTAAAAAATGTGTCGCAGTCAGCAGGATTCGAACCTGCGCGGGCAAAGCCCAATTGATTTCGAGTCAATCTCCTTAACCACTCGGACATGACTGCACTAGCGAACTTGCTTTTTTTTTTTTTAGAAATTATAAAATAAATAAAAGCATGTTTTAGGTATGGCGCGAGACAATTACGCGCACCGAAACCCAAATTTATCCGATTTGGACGTTCCGGACAAAAAATGATACCTTTCAGCAGAAGTTTTTCAACAGAAACTGTAATTTTATTACAATAATTTTCTTTGAGGATTAAATGCGAAATTAAGCAGTACGGCGACGAAGGGATCAACCAATTGGACGCGTTGGTTGATGCGGTCGATAAGCTGTACCAATCATCGCCAGAAATTAGGGCATTCAAAACTGCGCCAAAAAGGGCACAAAAGTTCATACGATTCGGCTGATGAGAGAGAATTTGACGAGGAAAAGCGGACAATCTCAGAAAAAGTTACCAGCAGACGATCTCACAATCCCTTCTCTTTTCTGACCAAATAAAATAAGTTTTGTACTTTTTATTCGTTAATTCGAACATTTGACAATTTAATGTGAATTATGGCAATTAGAGAAATTGTCCAAAAGAGAAAGAGAGGCGAGCAAAGGGCGAGCGATTGGGCAGGGAAAAAGCGCCGGAAGGGATCGCCCGCGGGGATGAAAGGCTAAAAGGGAAGGGAAGGGGAAGGAAACGGACGGAGGGACGGACCACGGCAAAAAGACACAGGGAAAAGTACAGCGAAAGTGCGCAGACGACGAACAGACAAAAGCGAACGACGGAAAGGCGAAGGGACGACGCCATTGGGCAGAAGGAAAGCGAAGAAATGTGAGAAAAGCAAACAAATCCGAATAGAGAGGCAATTAACCGATAAATGAGCACATTCAACGAACACTCAATCATCTCAATTTATACATGATCGAAAGAAACAAAAAGCGAAACGGAAAAGCGATTTTCGAAATTGGGTCATTTGTTTGTGCTTCAAAGGGAAGGGACGCTCCGCCGCCATTCGGTGGCCTCTCATCGTTTGCCTCCGTTTGGTGCCGCTTTCCCCACAAATTCATCGACTTAATGGGATTCGTTCGTTCTGACCGCAGATCAGCTGAAAGTGCCCTCTCCCAAATCATTCTTTGCCTCTCCGATGGTTCGCCCCCTTTTCGTCTCTTTCCCTTTGTGCGTCATTTTCGCCACTTTTTCCCCCTTTTTTGGGGCGGTCCAACAAACACTTCTCATTGACTTGGCCAAAAGGCATTCAGCGAATGGACAACAATTTGAAGGGTTTGACAATTTGCTGACCATAACGAAGGGAGAGAAGGAAAGAGTGCCAAAATGGGGACAATTCCATGCCGCGGCAGAGACCCCCGAACATTTGCTGAACAAGGTCGGCCACCCCCCCCCCCATGTCAAAAGTCGAAACACTTTTAAGTTGGGCGAAATGATTTCTTCTCTTGGCAAAATGTTTTCGCTACGTTTGGAAGAATTGTCCAAGGTTGGGGAAGTTGGTCTTCATTGTCCGGCACTAATATTGGTTTGTTTTCCCAGAAAATTGATTGGATGGAAGCAAATCAAAGAAATTTCATGAAAGGGAACGAATGGACGGAAATAAGCGAAGGGAAACGCATTCGCAAGTCCGCAGAACAGCGCAATTGGACGGAAGCGGAAAGAATGTGCACAGAAATGAACGGCAGTTTGTTGGAAATAAATTCAGCCGAAGAAAAAAGACGAACCTTCAGAGGTAAGAAATACCTGAAATCAGAATCGTTGGTAATTTTAAAGTTTACATTGGATCCGGAATTGGTTGAAAAGGATGCCGAATTCGCGATCAGCGACCCCCGAAGATACCAATTTGTTGGGGGAGGGGGGATAAACTCCACATTAACAAATCCCTCAATTTCCGAAATATCGCAAAAAATAATCACAAACTTTCCGAGTTGATTTAAGAGTTAATAAAAAACAAAGACGACAGTTTCTGGTGGGTTGGCTTCGCAACGACTATACATTCCCCGCAATGGGCAAATGGCGACGAAAACGGAATAAATGAACGAAATTTGGCACGTGGCGAACGGCAAATGTGCACAGGCATAACAAAGAAGGAGGGGGACAGAGAACGGAAAGAAAATGCGAAGAAAGGAACCAATTCATTTGTCAGATAAAATAAGCAGCGAAAGAAACGCCAATAACAAAGCCCAGAACAAACAAAGTGAATATCATATGAACACTCTGACAAACTCATTCATAACAAATTAACACCCAATTAGCGCCAATCAATCAATCAATCCCTTTCTTCCCCGTCGCCCTCCGAATTTTGATCAGATTCACTTTCGCTGGAATCGAAGGTTTTCTCGGGCAAAGAATAAATTCGTATCACATGCTTAATGAAAGCAATTGATTACAGCTGATGTGTGAATTACACACCTGAAGGGGGTCTTTCATCATCAAATATTTCCCGGGCGGTTTCTCCATGAAAAAGTCGATGATTGCGCGTAAAATGCCCCAGCAGGTGTCCAGGTTCAGATTCATGTTGCTGGCCGATTCGTTTGGACGAAACTGCTGGGTGCCGAGGATGACGTGTTGAGTGCTGTTGCGTGAGTTGACGCGGCTCACATAACTGATGATTTTGGGTGGTAAAAGCAAAACAAAACATCAAAACGACGCACCCCAATTTAATGTAATCCGAACCGGCCAAAATCGCCTGCAGCGTCCACTTGGCCAATTTAAAAGAATTGTTACGCATTTCCGTCGCCAGCACTGCCCCCTTTTGAATGTCCAGTTTTGAACGCCAATCGACACCACCGCTTAGCTGTTTAAATTGTCGGTTGTCCGATTTGATGAATGCGAGCAAATATCAATGAATTTTTCTCAGAATGTCTGTTCCACAATTGAATCTTCCCCGTGTACTCACCGAACTGTCCCATTCATTGAATGCCTTCACGGTCAGTTTTTGTACTTCTTTCGCGCTGGTCCCCGCCAGCATCACCGCGTCGTGTTCCGTTCGTGCCACCAATGTTATCGCAGTTCCGTTGGCCATTGTCCCCAAGTTCCAAGTGCGGTATTTATACGCACAATCCGTCCGGCCTAACTGTTCGTCTTCGAAGGGAATTCGCTCCTCTTCGAATTTGAAAACTTTCCCGTCTCTCTTTAGCACTTGACGTCGAAAATTTTGGTTGACGTACAGAGCCTCGGAAGCCAAGTCATTGGCATTGTTTATCCCTTGCGCGTCGCCACTCGGCGGATCGGGCGCTGTTTCACTAACCCAAAAAGCATCTAAAATAATTGACGGGTAAAAAATAGACTTTCAGGATGTATGTGCAGGAATTGTCCACTGAACTTTAACCTAATCCAGGATTAAAGCAAAATTAATGACGAAACCCAAAGCCGAACAAATGACCCTGTAAATTCTCAATTTTACTATAATTGTATCCAATGGAGGAAATAATCCGAAGGGATGAAAGGGAATGAGAAATGGCCAGAAGGAACCAAAACTTTTATGGCCTAAGCCGGTTGGGAATGGATAGGTGTAAGAAAGAGAAAAAACAGTGGATAATTATTTGTGGGGGGAGGGAAGTGCATATTATTTTGAAGACGCGACAATTGCACTTGGGATGAACTTCTTTAAAAATTGTAATGAAAATATTCAATTATTTCTAACTCCAAACGCCACTATTCTAATTACAAAAAGAAATGTCAGATGTGATACCAATTGGAGAAACTCCTGAAGTTGAACGTTTGTCGAAGAAAAGTTTATCGCCAATTCGATATGCGATGATATCCCAACTATTCACTGATCGATTAGCCGCCATAATTGTGGCCAAAATGATATCTGTGGCGAATACATTGCCGACATTGTTGCAGGACAGCTTAACCGTGCGAAATGCAGCAAAAGAGAAACGGAAGTGAACACAACAACCTTTCTGAACACCGGGTCTTCAGTGGTGGTCAGCGAATAAAAAGACGCGTGGAATTTCTCCAAATGCAGTGGGTTTTTGACGCTCAGTTTGTCCATTAATGCTTTATCATAAAAGTGAAGGGTGCCGTACGTTTCGCCGGGTCTAAACCATCGGTTGTTTAGAGAATTCCCTTAGAAACTCACATATCCTTTCCAGGTTCAATGTTTGGCAGGTAAAGTTTGTTCAGTTGGACAAAGTCCAACTCCTTCAGAACCGCCCAATCGGGTCGAACTTGAACCGAAGGCTGTCGCCCTTTGCCCGCCTGTCGGTCATTGAAGCGCCGCCCGGTCGGTCGCTGCGCTGTGCCGCGAGTTCCACCGCCCCGACGCAAAAACACTTTGTACGCTTTTTGTTGCTCCCTTAAAGAAATGGAGCAGTCGATTTTTTATTTAACTAACAATAAATTCATTATAAAAAAGACTAAAATTTTAAATTACCCAGTCCTAAATTATTATTTTTAATGTTTTTACTTGAGTACATTTTTTACAAAACCAAACTTGTATTTAAGAGTTTTCGGACTCGTTGGTCACAAACATTTTTGAATGTCATAAGCGAAAGTACGAACTTGCCTATTGTTAGGACATATCCTTCCCCCTTTGTTAAAGTATGGCAAAACCAATACATTAGCAGAGTAATTACAATACTTGAGTATACTCCGCTTCATCTTCGTCGAAACATTGTACTTCTCATACTCTCGGCGTTCCTGCTCACGTTGAGCCAATTTACGCTGCAACATAATTTTATTAAGAAATATGCGGTAGTTTCGCATACAAATGGAATTTGACGACGGAAAGGCCTCTGCGGCTTTTGTGGTCGACTCGAGTCGACCAATTGGAAGTTCGATTCCTCGTTGTCGTGGATGTAATCGAATTGAACGCCCGCAGTCGCTGAGGAGCCATACACACGCTCATTGTACCGATCGCCTGCAAAAAAACAAAACCCTCTCGAAAAACTCTGTCAAAAATTACGCGTTTCGCCTTTTTTGAAAAAGCGATCGACGCCTAACCAATCGACGATACGCCCAATTCGATCGCATTTGTTGAAATGTTGATATGGAAGGCCCACAAACTCTGAGAGTACTTGACTGTCACTTACAGACCCCGGACCCCATCCGTTGGAGTTCGACACACATTCAGGCAGATCAAATTGTGGTAGAGACATTATTAATAACTACTAGTACTGAAAACAAAGAGAAAAATGGTAAATACACTATATAAAAGAAATACAGAACAGAGTACTTGAAAGTGAAACTGAATCAAAATGAAATGGAAATTCACATGAAAAAACAAATAACGAAATGCCAATTTCAGAATTATCAATACCTAAATTACATACATACAGTATGGTGCAAAAGTATCTACCTAATCAAACGGTTTCATTTCCATTTCAAATATCGTCCAAGATATAAGACAACTTTATTCTTTACAAATTCAGGTGATTTGTCATCACAGTTCAATGGGAATATCTTCTCTCTTAAAAATAAAAGGTATAAAAATTGAATAAAAGATAATACCGTAACGGCGATTCTCTGACTGTTTTAGCTTTGTTTGTTGGTGACTTTTCCGACTCATTTACACAGATTTCCTCTAAATCACTGTCGGCACAAGTCATTTCGTCGCTATTTTCTTTTTCCAAATCGTTCAATGGGTCCCAAGTCGTCACAAAACTCAAATCCGAATCCTAATGTGGATAAGGACAACTGTATTTTTTATTATTGAGTTTACATTAAATCACCTGCTGCCCAAACAATTCGTCCTCAAAGTTTTCTTCTTGGGAGCTTTTGTTTGGTGTCAATTCTTCCACTTTTTCATTATTTTCCATGTTGAAACTGGCAGCTTAATTAAAAAGGTGCAAAAGGTGTGCATTAAATACCCCGGTCATTATTTAATGTTTCACTCTTCCTAATTCAGTCTTCATGAACAGAAAACCTTTGCAAATAATTAACAAATAAACAATTTTATCAAACATATTACATATTTATACACAAATCGAAACAAATGTGAAGAAAAGTATTATTATTAGGAAGAAGATACTAAAACTGATTTTATAGAATTGTTTTTTTATATGATGGGCTCAATGTTCTCAAATAAATACTGTAATTTGCGCCTTTTTACTGTATCAAATTATGATTTTGCGGTATGTTACAAATAAGCAAATTGCCACGGCGAAAGGCCTGCTTACCTGATTTTTTTAACTATGTTTTTTCACTCGGAAAAATTCTAAATGTGAAAAATGTCATATAATTTCTTAGCACTCTCTCTATTTTTTGTTTTACATTTCGTGAATTTTTGTAAGTGAAATTTTCCTCTATCAACCAATTGTCTATAATTTAAAAAAATTGAAAATTATTACTACAAATTTAAACAGTGAAATAATTAGTTCTAATAAAGGCAATCATCTAGATTATTGGTCCCGAAAATTTTTCTTTAAATTTTTTCCTGAAAATTCTTATAACACGTCTCTAGGGGTATTTTGAGGCGCAGAGCACGAATCCGGCCTCCATTTCAACCAATTTCGAATCCCGAACCCAAACTCGAACATTTTTCGAGATTTTTTTTAATTTCAAAAATCATGAAAACATGTTTCCAGGGGTGTTTTGAGGCGCTGAGCATGAATCTGGCCCCCATTTCGCCCAATTCCGAATATCGGACCCAAATCGAACAAAAAGTCGAAAATTCAAATTTTAGAATTGGTTCAAAGTTTGTTTAAACACATGAAAACGAACTGAAAGTCATCACCGATACTCATCACTGCTATAATAAAATCGTTTAAACCAATATTAGACTAAAAATCGAAATCCAAAAATTCTAATTTTCGACTTTGTTCGAATTCGGGTTCGGGACTCGAAATTGGTCGAAATGGAGGCCGGATTCGTGCTCAGCGCCTCAAAACACCTCTAGAAATGTGTTATAAGAATTTGCAGAAAAAATTTTAAGAAAAAATTTTCGGGACCAATAATCTAGATGATTGCCCTAATAAATTTATATATTTTATTATTAGGGATTCCATTTTTATGTAAATACATATTTTTTTCCTGGATTCTCCATGCTCTAAATAGTAGGAAAAACACTTTCTTTTTTGTGTTTGCGAACAAAAGTTGGGACTTTTATTTACATATTTTTACATATTTTCGGCTTTTTCTACATATTACATATGTACATATTTTTATACATATTTTTTCACAATTTTTCGTATATATTTTCATTTTTTTTTTTTTACATATTTTGAGGATTTTTGAGAATTTATAAAAAAATTTTTGTGAAAAATTAAAAAAATTTTTTTGGAAATATATCCCTAAAAAATCGATTTTTTTTTTCAAAAAAATGATGTATCAAAAATTAATTTTAAAATACTAAAATGTGATGCTAAGCCTATTTTGGTCATTTTTATGGCTTTTTGTGCCTATTTTACTTTTTACGAAAAATTTTTTTCCAAAAAATAACCATTTAAAAAAATTTTATTTACATATTTTCGTACATATTTGGGGGTTTTTGTACATATTTCATACATATTTTAGCATTTTTTATACATATTTTATTTAATATTTCGCGATTTTTCTTACATAAAAATGGAATCCCTATTTATTATCAATTCATTTTCAGAAAATAATTAGATTCAATCGTAAATAATAATTAACAAATTGATACAAAGCAAATAATTAAATAATTACAAAAAACAAAATAAAATACATAAAAATGTGGGTTTGAGTAGCTGATCACGAAGCTTACTTCGATTTTGACAAATTCATGATCACTAACCCAAACTCGAATAAAAAATAAGAAAATATAAAAAAATTGGAACCTAAGGGGACCTCTTTGGATTTTATTATGTAATTTTCAAAAAGTCACTTTTAAAATTGCGCCTAACAAAGCACAATCAAAGAAGCAATGCTGTAGAGAATTAAAATTCAACTTAAGGCTGTTTTTTCCCTTCACTTTTTCATTAATTTATGGGGCACATTACCCATTAATTGTTTTGTTGTGTTGGCATTCGCCATTTTTATTCACTTTATCGGGGGGAGTTTACCATGACAACGCCTTGTCGAATCACAAAACATTAGTTATTAGTTTCAATTGATTCTCATTTATTCGGCATTCCTTTGAACGAACAATGGCCATTTTACACCCAAAAAATAAGGTTTAAATGTTTAATAATTGAGAACAGAAGGGAAAAGCGTCTCTTTACAGGAAGAACTTGACCAAATCATTTCCAACGCTGGCGAAAGACTCGTTGTCATTGACTTTTTTGCAACTTGGTAAAGTGTTTAAATTTTTGAATTTCTTTTTTCATTACGCTTTGTTAAGGTGCGGTCCATGCCGACAAATGGGGCCAAAATTCAATGTTTTTTTAAATTTTGTTTTTAATGAATGCGAATGGGAGGGGCGCATAAATAATGAAGGACCAAATTGTTGATGAGTTAAACTCACTTTGCCATATGAAACTGCGGAAGTTGTAGAGACCGGAAAGGACAGGATACTGTACATGATTTTCTCAGGGTCCTAATCAGGGTACTGTATTTTTTGGAAAATCCCAAGGACCCGGATATTGTTAAATTTCTGAAAACTAACATTTTACCTTTGAGATATAAATCTTCCTCCGTTCACATTAAAAAATCAAAAAAGTTTTCCTAGAAACTTGCTGCCGAATACCCTGAGCCAATTTACATCGGCATTGATGTGGACGAACACGTAAAGACCAACAGAGATACATAATTACAAATGCTAACAAAAAAAAAGGATAATTTCCTATTTTTGGGTGGGGAAACTGCGAATTGGCCAAATACGAATTGGGTTTTTGCTGAACCTTAAGCACAATTAATTCCGCTCCTTTTGTCTGTTTAAAATGATTTTTGCAGGAATCAGTCGCGGCATTTTACAACATAAATGTAATTTGAATTCCAAATATTTTAATGATTTCATTTGATTATCTCTTTTAAAATTCAGGTAATGCCAACATTCATCTTTTTCAAAAATGGGCAGAAGCTTGTTCGTTTATTCAGCAAAATTAATTTATCTAAAAATTTCAGCAAACTATCGAAGGAAATAATTACGAAAGTCTTCGAAAAACGGTGGAAAATAATAAATGAAGGACGGAGTACAGAAGAAAGGAAGGAAAGAGTGAAGTGAACGATGGGCAAATGATTGCGATCTTTTTAGACGACCAATTACTCATTTTAATTGGGGGGGGGGTAATTAGTGAGAATTGGCCAGTAATAAAACGCCCTCTCTTTCAATAGGACTGTCTTCTGAAATGTTTGGCGCACTGCACTGTTAAATACACAAACCACAAATGAAGAAATATTGAAATAAATAATCCGACGAGAGCAATTGTCGCGACCAAAGAGACGACTAAATAAATGACTCAATTTTCCAGGGTTTTGCCCCCCCCCCCGCCGCCTTTCCCAACTGAATTTGAATTCCAACTGCATCCGTTTGGCCACGTCCGAGAGTCGCTTGTTCAGCTCCAACTCCAGCTCCTGGCTGGCCCACGAGTTCGGGTCCACGATGGCCGTGCCGAGATACGCAGCCAACAGTACCATCAGGGATATGGTAATGATCTGAAGGGTCCGATCAGTGGCAATGGCACTTTCGCGTGAACTACGCTGAGGACAACGAAAGGCTGAAGGAACGCCGCGTTCTCTGCGCTAAGTCCGTAAATCATTGAGAGCACAGCGACGCCGTCCACGAAAAGAAAAAGAAGTTCGAAGTCCCAGCCAATCTCGGAATAACCGACGATTTTCACAATTAAATTGCTAACGATGCAAAAGGAGGAGACAATCGCAACGACAAAAGTCGCTTTCTTAACAAATTCAGAGAAGGGAAAGGGCGAACAATTCGAAGAATGATTTTATTTACCTTTATTTCAGCACTAAAACAAAAGCAATTGCATTTTTTTCTGTCCTCCAAATTGTGATCAGAATCTGTCGTAAATTGGCCACTCATTTCACACGAATAAATAATACACAGTGATTTTAAGTTGCCATTTCAATAAAATAATAGCATCAATAAAAGAAACTTAGAGGAAGGCATTTTTTAGCGTTAATTTTTTAAAAAAGTTTTCGATACTTTTCCTTTTTGGGCATACACGGCAAAATGCCACACGAAACTGCAGCTTTTTGCGCGCCTTTTTGTTGCATTTTTTTAAATTTGCGGTGTATGCCAAAACAGAAAAGCACCAAAATTTCCATTGGGTCCATAAAAAACAATCAGAATTATTCATTAATTTTACAATGGCTGTGACTGATCGATCGGAAAGGGATGTGAAGGAAAAGCGAATGTTTGTCCGTCCAAAGAGCACTGACAAAAGGCCGGCGGACAAAAGCCGAAAAATTAGTAACGAAATGCCGATTAATCGGCCTGACTTATCGAGAAAGCCAAAGCGAAAGGGACAGTCATTTTAACAAATATTGGAATTTTCGTAATAAAATCCCCAAAATTCAGAAAAATTTATAATTAATTCACAAATATTAATCGATATTAGCGAAAACAATGCATATTTTGTAATAAATACTCTGTCTTGTCTATCCAAACCTAAATTTGTTGTCTTATAATTGTATTATTAATAATTTTTAATCACTTCATTTCCCCATTCTCTCTTTTCTCATTCCACTCTCTTCCTTTTCCCCGTTCTCTTCCTTTTCTCATTATCTCACTCTTTTCTCTCCCTATTCTCTTCCTTTTCCTCGTTCTCTTTCCTTTTCTCATTATCTCACTCTTTTCTCCTCCCTATTCTCTTCCTTTTCCGCGTTCTCTTCCTTTTCTCATTATCTCACTCTTTGCCTCCCCCTATTCTCTTCCTTTTCCCCGTTCTCTTTCCTTTTCTCATTATCTCCTCTTTTCTCTCCCTATTCTCTTCCTTTTCCGCGTTCTTCTTCCTTTTCTCATTATCTCACTCTTTCTCCCCCTATTCTCTTCCTTTTTCCCGTTCTCTTCCTTTTCCTCATGATCTCTCTCTTTTCTCCCCTATTCTCTTCCTTTTCCCCGTTCTCTTTCCTTTTCTCATTATCTCACTCTTTTCTCCCCTATTCTCTTCCTTTTTCCCCGTTCTCTTCTTCCTTTTCTCATTATCTAACTCTTTTCTCCCCTATTCTCGTTCCTGTTTTCTCCCGTTCTCTCCTTTCTCATTATCTCACTCTTTTCTCCCCCTATTCTCGTCCTTTTCCCCGTTCTCTTCTTTTCTCATTATCTCACTCTTTTCTCCGCCTATTCTCTTCCTTTTCCCCGTTCTCTTCCTTTTCTCATTATCTATACTCTTTTCTCCCCCTATTCTCTTCCTTTTCCCGTTCTCTTCCTTTTCTCCTTATCTCACTCTTTTCTCCCCCTATCCTCTTCCTTTTCCCCTCATCTATTTTTTTCACTCTTTTCTCCCCCTATTCTCTTCCTTTTTCCCGTTCTCTTCCTTTTCTCCTTATCTCACTCTTTTCTCCCCCTATTCTCTTCCTTTTCCTCATTTTCTCTCTTTTTTCTTTTCCCTTTCTCCCTATTCTCTTCCTTTTTCCCGTTCTCTTCCTTTTCTCATTATCTCACTCTTTTCTCCCCTATTCTCTTCCTTTTCCCGTTCTCTTCCTTTTCTCATTATCTCACTCTTTTCTCCGCCTATTCTCTTCCTTTTCCCCGTTCTCTTCCTTTTCTCATTATCTCACTCTTTTCTCCGCCTATTCTCTTCCTTTTCCCCGTTCTCTTCCTTTTCTCATTATCTCACTCTTTTCTCCCCCTATTCTCTTCCTTTTTCCCGTTCTCTTCCTTTTCTCATTATCTCACTCTTTTCTCCCCTATTCTCTTCCTTTTTCCCGTTCTCTTCCTTTTCTCATTATCTCACTCTTTTCTCCCCTATTCTCTTCCTTTTCTCATTATCTCACTCTTTTCTCCCCTATTCTCTTCCTTTTTCCCGTTCTCTTCCTTTTCTCATTATCTCACTCTTTTCTCCCCCTATTCTCTTCCTTTTCTCATTATCTCACTCTTTTCTCCCCTATCTCTTCCTTTTTCCCCGTTCTCTTCCTTATCTGCATTCTCTGTCCCCTCCCAACTCTCCATTTGAGCAATCCAATCACGTAAACTATTTTTCCACCGGTGACTTCGATGAATTCGATGCACCCGAAAACATTGTCCATTTCCTGGAGCGCATTTCTCGGTCAATTAGCGGGTCATTGATCCACAGCCCCTAAATCCAATTTTATTAACAAATTTCCTTAAAACTTGTCACATTTTTCGGGTCGCGGCGCCATCTCAGAAGGGCTTCATCGTCCCCATATTCTCCCGCGCCGGTGATTATCACTTCCTGGCCTTGGAAATGGCCAAGCGAAATGCACCGCAAGGGTTTGTCCGAAACTTTCAGTTTCATTTGAAGTGCCATTCCGAGTGAACTGTTGCTAAAGCCAATCAATTTTGAATATTTTCGCTGTTTCCTCATTATTCACTCTTTGCTTCTCACATTTCCGTTGTTTCCAACTCATTAGGCTCCCCTTGCGCAGTTTCGGCAGTGGCGAGTTTCGCGTCGTCGGCACACAAAGAAGGACGCCTCGAAGAAGGCGAAGTGCCCAGGGAACGGGTGAGGTCATCTGCTAATTAGTGCCATTTGTGTAATTGGGGTCGGAGGCTCAATTGGTTTGTCGGATGTCCACCGACCTCCCTCCTTCACCGCCAAAAGCAACGGCTCTTCGAAGTTCAGGTCCTTCCGTCTTATACGAATTCCCTCAGTCGCCGCTCCGTTCTCTTCGGCAGCGCATTCGTCCGCAGCCAATGGACATTCAGCACCATTTTTTGAAGGTTCTCCATCCAAAGAATGGCCTGAAAACAGTCTGCCATTGAATAGGCAAAGAGACACCGACTCATTGCGATGGCCATGGAAGACAACTTTCGCCACGAACGGAGTCGGACCAACCGCGACGGGAAACGCTTCCGTTGTTCGGCCTCCGTTCGCTCATTGGGCGTCCCTTCGACTGATTCGTCCATTCTCTCGGCTTTCTCCGTCTCATTCTCATCGAAACCATTCTCGAGAAGGTCGTCGTTCCTCGAAGGTTTGCAGTTTCGGCCATGGAATGAAAGTGCGCGCGTTCGGTCGATCGAAGCAGCGGAATTTGCGAATGAGAAAACGGAGAGGGCGGAGTCGATGCTTTGTCGATCACTCGGATTGGAAAGACTGGGAGAACTTTAAAAAGGGGAAAATTCAAAAAAAAAAAAAATGACAATACATAGAGAGAGAGGGAAAGGAGAGAGTGTAGAGAAGAGGGAGAGAGAGAGTGGAAGGAGAGAAAAACACGAAAGGAAAGGAAGAGAGAGAGAGAAAGAAGGAAGAGAGGGGGGAGGAGAGAGTGTGAGGGGAAGAGAGTGAAAGGATAGAAATATAAAAGGAAAGGGGGAGAGAGTGGGATAAGGAAAAAGTAAGGAAAGGAAAGCCAGAGTGAGAGAGTTAAAGGAGAGAATGTGAGGGGAAGAGAGAGAGAGAGAGAGCAGGAGAGAGAGAGAGAGTAAGGGAGAGAGTAACACAAAGTAAAGGCAAAGGAACGACTGATAGAAATTTAACCTTATCGGAAGATGGGCCGATTTCAGTGGAAATGAATTAGAAAAAAGCGCGAAATGGAGGAATGGGCGCAATAGAAGTTGAAGTGCCCGCCGAATTTCGCGCAGAATCAATGCTCAAATGGAGAACATTCACTGAAACCGAGTTTTTTTTGTCTAAAATTCTTTATTTTTATTATTTTTGTTAATCTTTGATCATGACATGTTTTAATGGCGTTCATTGGCACGGATAACACAAAAATGCCATTAACTCTCTCACCGCTGTACTTTCGGCTTAATGGGTCAATCACGACGGATATCTTCCTGGCCCCTCCCGTGCTCTCTGTCGGTGCCAACATTTGGCGTTCCGTCTCCAACTCCATGGAACTGTTCAGCTCCTCCGCCTTCGTCTCGTTCTCCGTTGGGATGTAATAAGTTTGCAATTTGCTCTTCGGCACGGACTGAGTGAGGCCATGTACTGCTGAGAGACGCTTTCCTGGTTGGAATCGACACTCGGCAGAACGCGTTTTGGTCGGTTTGCAATTGTTTGGCGGCTCGACAAGGACGCGATAAAGCATTAAATAGCCTAAAAAAGGGTGGGCAGGAGGTGGGAAGACGACCGACGAATTCGGAAAGAATGACCGACCATCGACGGTGCCCACCCAAAGCTCATCCAAGTGGAAAAGGATGGAGCACAGCTCAACCTGCTCCAATTTGTCGTCGTCTTCGTCGAAGGATGGCTTCCTAAATGGGAAAATCTGTTGGGTCAGCAGACAGTGCCAGCCGATCAGTGACCGATGGCTGTGGTCGTAGCGAATGTCGAAAAGCATTTCGCACTGTCCGTCGCGCCAAAGTTGAATAAGGGACGAATGGGCGGTGAGCAGCCAAATGCCGAAGGGCGAAGGTGCCAAATTACGAATCCTTTCCAAAATCAAACATAAATATGGGGAAAATCGGGTGAAACAACGACTTTTCAAACATTGGCACTTGGCTGCCGACTGATGCCGAGGCAACATAAACACTCGCCACGGTTGAAAGGGTGCTGCGGTTGAGCACAACAATTTTGCATGCAACTGCCAAGTAAAGTTTGTCATCGTCAAGCAGTGCATCCGTTATGGGAGCAGCTGCAATCGGAATGTGGTAAAGGTCGAGAGCAGAAGGCATTCGCTCGAAGGCATTCTCGAGAACAGCCAAAGTGCCATTGGCGAGACAGGAATAGAGACGCTGGGGACAGTTGACCTAAACGGACGTTTGAGAAAGACACGCCGCATCAAAGCGACCAATTTCAATGCCACGTCATTCAGTTTCAACTCCCACAGAATTTCAGCCTCGCCCGACTCATTAAGGTGCAGAGCGATAACGTAGCCAGAAAGAAGCGAGACAAAAGCCATTTCCGAATTGAACAGAACCATGGAAATGAGTCGACAATCGAACTGAAAGGGAAAGCGATGCCAATGCCAAGGCAAAGGATGTCCTCTCGAGTGGACCTCCAATTCGAGAGTGTCCAGACTGGCAGTCTCCTGGTGCAGTTGGATCATCGACAATTTTCCGCGTTTTTGGTTCCCTGCACAAACGTAGCCTCTGCCCAGAACGAATTGGCTGAACACGACCACCTGGGGGACAAACAGAAAAAATGGACAAGCAAAGGGAAAATGTTGCCTCAATGGGAAGGTCACAGAGTTGGTCTGATTGGTCCGACGAATTCTGAAGCGAAGCCCAATTAATTGACCCAATTAATGGTGGCAACACAATTCACCGTTATGTTGAGCAGTTGGCGGAGTTGCTGCCTCTTGAAAAGCTGCTCTTGGAGCACGCGGAGATAAAGCGATTGGCGTTGACGGAGGTAAGCTTTGCTGGGGAACGGACTGAGCTGCTCGAAGGCGAACTTTATCTGAACGGAAATGCCAAGAAGGAAGGATGAAACGGACGGACCAGCCCATCCACGTCGAAGGTCAGTCGGACGGCCGCTTTGAGCACTTTGATGACCGAAATTGTGTCGGAATGGGCGAGCAGTTCCTCCTCATGGAAACCCAACAGAGCAATGGCAAATCGGAAAAGCACCTTCGGTCCTTCGTATAGAAAACAGTCCCAAAGACGAAGCATTGTCTGAGGGGGAGGGGGGGGGGGGGGTAAAGGGAAGGGGAAAGGGGGGGGGGGAAGGACGGCACTTGGAAAGGGATGGCATCGAAGAACAGAGCGATGAACCAATTCAGAGTCACCTGAGGGAGCAAAAATGCCAAAGAAACGCCACTTTGAAAAACCGTGGTCAAATCGATTTCGCACTCGTCCAAATGCTGCGCGAGACGGGGGAACTTTTGCTCCACAATTTCCTTCAGCACTTCCTGGGGGACAAAAGCTTTGTTCCGTTGCCCTTCTCCTTCCAATCACTTGATCAGCTTGTGCCCCGGTGAGTGTCTGGTCAAAATAGGACGAGTCGAAGTATCTTTCAGTGACCGCCACAAGAAACCTAAGAAAGGCAAAGCCTTTGAGAAAATCCTTGGCCAAATGTACCAAAATGCGTCTTCGGGGCCCATGAAAAGAAGGGCAGTGGCCACCAAAAAGTTCATTCCCTGACAATAACCGATGCTCGGATTGTGCAGACAAAAGGCACGGAGGACGGACTGAAGGTGAGTGACGCCTTTGCAAGAGGCGGACATAAAGTGAACGTTGCTCGGCATCGTCCTCAGCAAGTCCAAATTCACTTGCTTTTGATGGGCGCTGCTGTACTGAAGCGGAGAATGTCAATCTTTTTCTCTTTTTATTTTGAATTCTAAGCTTTGCTCACGTGCTTTTCCGCCGCCGTTCCCTGCGAACTGCACAAATTTTTGTAATAATATTGGCCGTGCTTTTCCTTCAGATCGGCCACTTGCTGATTGATCAGAAGACGCCAAACGCGGGGTCGAAGAGCGCGCGGAATGCCACGGCGGCAGAGGAGGCGAATTTCACGCTGAAATGGGCGGGGGGGAGGGGGGGGCGACGAATGGTCGAATGGCACTCGAAAGACCGACCGATCGCTCAAGGCGTTCTGGCTGTTCCCGGAGCAGCACACGCCAATTGGCCTTCAGCTGAGCATGACCGGTCGACTTGGACTGATAGTGCTGGTTCAGCTGAGTGGCGATGAAATGGACGGCCAACGGAATTTCTGCGAAAGAATGGCGAAAACCGTACTCATCGACGTGGAAAGAGCCGCTTCGGACAACACTAAAAGCGGACAGTAAAGTGAAGAGGGGACGGAACAGCACACCTTTCAAAGGTGGGCAAAGTCGGACTCGACTCGCGCGCCTTTTGCAGCAGTTTCTTCACTCTCTTCTCATGCTGAATGCCATTCATTTGATGAATTATTAATAATAATTAATGCTAATTGTCAGTGACCTCGTCCCCTCCGAACAATTTAATCTGGACGACGTCGCACGAGCTGTTGTCACGGATCGGAATGCGCACGCAACTGAAAAGAGGGAAAACGGATGAAAAACGAAGCGAAACGACGGGGGAGGGAGGGACCTTTGCAGCAGATGCACGTACTCCTTCTTGAAGTCCTCCATCTCAGCTTCCAATTTGACGATTTGTCTAAAGTGAATATCTTTTGTCTCTTTGTGCTCATTTGTCTGTTTCGTCCCTTTGTCCTGCCTTTTGTACTGCTCCGTCTGTCGATTCAATTCCAATCTCCGTTCATTGACACGCAATAATTCTGCATTCAAAAATCGGTTTTGCGCGGCTAACGCGTGTTCGACTGATGCTCCTCCGCTACTAAGGCGTAACTTCCGTTCTTCCGCCAACTCTTCCGTCGGCGTTGCCACGACCATCGCCCCTTTCACTCTGTCCAATTCCGCGTTTAATTGTTGAATCTGCGCTTTCTGTCGGTTGCTCATTTCCCTGAGCATCGTTAATTCGTCCGTGGCGTGGTCACTTTCGCATCCCATTGAGCTGCTCGGAGAGGAGGGCGACGCGGGGAGTTCGGCGGAAACGGAAACGCTGGGGAGGGCGGAGCAAGCCGAGGCGGGAGAACCTCTAAAGAAATTAGGTTGTTTGCTTTGCTCATTCCGTTTTGCTCTGTTCCACTGCGTCGGCAGTGCTCCCTTTCCCTGCCCATTCTCTTCCACTGACAATGCGCCGTCTTGCGACTTTTCCTCGCTGCTCGTCGTCCCCTTTCGGCACCTTTCCTCCGTGCCGTCCTCGTCGTTTTGCTGCTGTCCGTTCAGCCAATTGTCCACCACCCATTCTTTTGTGGCTGCCTTCGCTCCACAAACACAACAGCCGCCGCCGTCACTCTGTTGCCGATTCGGCCCAAACTTTGGCATTCCAAAGGTCGAAGCCTTTCTCAAGAGCATTTTCGTGTCAAAAGTGTGTTGACGGGTCAATGGCATTGACTTGGGCGTGGGCGGAGTCGTTGAGCAATTGCCCCGCCCCAACCCTACCGATGCCTGCCCATTCAACAAGTCCAAACGAAGAGCTGCAAAATGAAAAAGCCTCAATGGCATTGTCCCATGTTTTACGAGGCAAGTTCCTCCGTTTTGGGTACAGCCGACTTCGTGCTCTTTGTTGTTGCCATTGCAATTCGATTTTGTCCGTTTCTTCCTCCGATGCGCTGTCCACTGATGATCTGCTGCTGTTGCTCCGTTTCGTCCTGCCCTTCCCGTTCAGCACCATCAGAAGCCCCTCTCCGTTCTGTCCATCCTCCCGACTTCCGCCTTCCCTTCTCTGTCGCAATGCGTTAAGCCAACAATCGGCCGCCCGGTCATTGTCAGCCTCAAATTGGTATTTCTTGCCCTTTTCAGTGCTAAAAATGCTCAAAAATGTGAATGGAATGGCGCGGAAAAGAGCGAGCGCACTGACTGAAGCAGAAAGACGCGCACATTTCCCTCGAGCAAAGAACAGAAGGCTCCGTCCATGGGAATGTGGCCGAGGCATTCTTTGCGCGCGTCGAAGTCCGACTTTGAGCGGTAATACACCAAATGATTGTCCATCTCCTCGAGGCCGAAATAAAGCCGTTTGCGAGGTTGGAGGAGCGAGGCAAAAGCTGAATGGGAGGGAGCACTGAGAAGGAGGAGGAGGCATTGAGAGGGACCGTTGCCGAGTGATTTCATGGAAAGGTACCCCTCCAGCGAAAAGCACTGCTCCTTTGGCCGAGGCTGGGAGGAGTGAGGCGGCAATGAGGACGAGGACGCATTTGCAGTCATGCCGAAATTGGTGGAAATCAAAGGGCCAAGGGACGATTTGACGGAACCATCGGCGGAGGGTGAACATTCGGAGTGAGCGGAGGGGAGGAAAGAACGGAGAGTGCCGGCAGGAGAAGGGGCCAAATTCATCATTTGGAATCGGATTGGCTAATTAATTGCCAAATTAGCAGAAATTAAATGGAAACGGAAGCCAATAATCAAAAATGGGGAAGAAATAAAACATTATCAAAAGAAAAAAAGAAAAGAATGAATGAATGGATGGACAAGCTGAGCAAATGGCCATCACAAAAAATGGACGAATGGACGAGACAATTTGGACGAACCAAAAGAGAAGCAACGGAGGAGGGAGGGGAGGGAGGGAGGGAATGGTTGGATCGGCGGAAGGGTGGCAGGGGGCGGGGAATTGGGAAGTGAAAATGGAACGGGAGGGGGGGGGGGGGTGTTTAAGGATGAGCTCATTTCAACGAATTCCAACGGTAGAGCCGCCATTAGCTGAACAAACATTTGGATATGGAAAATGAAATGAATGATGGAACCGAGCAAAGAAAACATTGGACAAATCGGCCGATTCGGAAATTTTAAATTTTAAAATGTGATGAACGTGAAGAAAATGAATAAACCGAGAAAATGGAAATGAGCCATAAAAGCAGGGGGAGCAGAGAGAGAGAGAGAGAGGGGGGGGGGGGGAAAGAGAGGGGGGAAAGAGAGGGGGGAAAGAGAGGGGGGAAAGAGAGGGGGGAAAGAGAGGGGGGAAAGAGAGTGGGGAAAGAGAGGGGGGACATGGATGGGCGATGGATTAACATGCGCGTCCCAATGTAAACAAAATTCAAATTTAAATTTACGGAAGAAATCTCTTCCCAATGATCCTCCTTAAATGCACTTTCAGAATTTTCTATGAGGGCAGCAGCATTTCTCTTTCTGATTATGTTTTTGTTTGCCCCCCCCCCCTCGGGGCGTTCGATTTCCGTTCCCTTCCCTCGTCCAAAAATATTTGGCTAAAATCTGAAATATTTATTTAAGATTTTGGGAGTTAATTTTGGCATTATTCGTGCATATTCAAAGCGAGGCAAAGTGTTGGCGAGGGATCGGCAGACATACAGCCAATGCTTTTCCTTGACACTACTAAATTAATCAATTCGATAACCACGCCGATTATTCATTCTCTCGACGCCCTCTTGCCTTTTTTTTTCTATTGCGTTATGACACATTAAAAGCAGTTGCGAGAAATTGCCAAAGAATAAAAACGAACAAACATCAAAAATAAATGTTCGAAGTTCGTTTCGATTTCGACGACTCCGCCGAAGTCAGCAATTACTTTTCATTAAAACAATGCTCCAGGCGTATTACCACCTCTTTTATGCAAGGATTCTAGTTTCAAATTCTGATGTTTCTGATTCGGTTGTGATTTGCAAGTTTTTTTTAAAGGGTCCACTACATTTCATTCAAAAGTTATATTTAGTTGAATTTGATGATTTAAAAAACACTGATTTCTACAGTAAACCCAGAAGAAATAATGCCTTTTTTACAGTATACACCGACTCAAAAAACGAGGCATGTGTCAATAAAGAGAGAGTGCAGAGAAAAAAAATCTCTTATTTTGGCGTACTATTTCTTTATCACTGTTAATAGATAAAAACCGAATTTACTTCGCTCTATAAAACTTTTTTTTTCCGCCTTACAGAGTTTCTTTAAATTTTGCATATCGATAGAGAAAAATTTTCTGCATCGATTTATATGTTTGTTTTTTGAATTTATCTGTTAGTTTATGAGTTATAAGAAAAACAAAATTTCGAAGCTTCTTATCTTTTCTCTGATACATCCAATTGCTTAGCAGTTGCTTAGAAAAGCTTTTCTTCATCAAGAGTTTTCGAATGATACCAAGATTGTCTAATTTGGTTGGGAAAAACCTTCAAAAGCTATTTTCAAAAATCGTAATTTTTAATTTTTTGGACAAAAATAAATAGGTAAAAATATTCATGTTGCACAACGGACTCGAACCTTCGCCCTCTTTCCCTTTACTATCTTACAAAAACCACTTCGCCACACATGCATTTACTTTTTGAACTGTGAGAACCCGGACCCAAACTCGAACAAAAAGTCGAAAATTTAAATTTTTGTCTTTCATATTTTTGGTTCAAAACCGATTTAAATACATGGAAACGAATTGAAAAGTAGTTTTGAAAAGAAAAAATAATTTCAAAAAAAATGGGGGGGGGGGGGGGACAAACCCTACTATTACCGAAAAAAGTTATAAGTGGAAAAACATGCTGGCGCCCAAACGCCAGCGTCCCAAACGCGTGGGTCCCCTGTATTTAGGAGCAAAACAACCAAAATAGGAGCAATAATTTTTTAGGGCGAAAATTCAAAAATATGGATTTTTAGGGTCGAATTCGATCAAAAATGTATCAAATATTATATTTTTCACCTCCCATGATCATTTTTAACAATTTTGGGGAGGAAATAAGCAAATCGTAAATTTCAGTGCATTCGGGATCAAAAATCAGATTTTTAAACAATTTTTTTTTGCGGCGCATTTTTTCAAAAAAAACTTTGGGAAATGGGTGGGCGAGGGGTGTGGGCCCGGCGGTGCCGATAGGCGCCGCCGGAATTTTTTTTGTAATTTAGTTCTGATTTGTTGACAGATTTTCACCAAAAAAGGCCAAATTTGCAATTAAAAGCCAAGCGACGCCTTTTTTTCGCTTTTAAAAACGCTTTTTTTGCGGCGATTTTCCCAAAATCTTTTGAGGAAAGTGGGTTCGGCGGTGCCGATAGGCGCCGCCGGGAAAATTTTTTTGCGATTTTTAATTGATTTGTTAACAGATTTTTGTCAAAAAATGACCAAATTTTGCCATAAATCTATTTCCTCGATAAAATAGTGACATTATGCCACAAAAATTCAAAATTATGAGTATGTTTGAGAAATCAGAACAAATTTTGGTCGCTACCCCAAAATCAGAACATTTCTGACAAATCAGAACATTTTTATTTTATCAGATTTGGACCCTCCAAATCAGAACATTTCTGATAAATCAGAACAAATGGAAGCCCTGGTTTAGGAGCAAAACACCAAAATAGGAGCAATAATTTTTTATGGCGAAAATTCAAAAATATGGATTTTTAGGGTTGAATAAGATCGTTAAAAGTTAAAACGAGGAATTTTCGCGCTAAAAATGTTGTTCATGCTTTTCTCACCCCTCTATTTATGTATGTGTAATAAAATTAACTCCTATCCCTATGAGATTAAATAAATTGCCTTTTACCATTTGTTTTTTTATCGATTAAACTCATCCTTTTTAGGGTCAGAATGTTTTTCTGTAATTCGTTTCGCTTTGCTTCTTCTTTAGTGCGGTGTTCTCGTTATTTCTGTGCCTCCTCTTCGGCCCCCGTCCTCCATGAAATTGGCATTGTCCAGCCAAAGAATAGCCCTGGCCTTTACAATGTGCAACTTAACAGAGCCAAACAAAGGAACACTTTCACTCTTGCTTTTTGGAGGTCCGATTTACTTTTTAGCAATAAAAAATGATTTTCTAAAGAGAACTTGAGACTGCCTTCAATTATTTGGCGGATGAGAGCAATTGCCGTGCCATTGTTCTGAGTGCCAATGGTCCATCATTTTGTGCTGGCATTGACCTTCAGCAGGGTGTTAAAGTAAAATAACCGTGCAAATTACTTAATTAATTTGCTAAATTGCAGGAGTTATTGTCAATTATAGGCGAAGATCAGCTCGACACAGCGCGCAAAGCCCGCGCTGTACGCAAATTGATACAATCTGTACAGAGCAGTTTCACTTCGCTGGAGCGCTGTCCTAAGCCGGTGATTGCCGCCATTCATTCGCATTGTATCGGCGCAGGGATCAGTTTGGTTTCTTGCGCAGACATTCGCTATGCGTCGATTGATTCGACTTTTTCAATTCGGGTCCTATTTTTTTAAAAATAAATTTCATTAAAATTCTATACTTTCATATCGTTAAAAGGAAGTTGACATTGGACTTGCTGCTGATGTTGGAATTTTGCAACGGATTCATTTGATTTCTGGGAATGATAGTTGGGCCCGTGAATTGGCATTCACCGGACGCGACTCATCGGCACATGAAGCTCAACGTTTTGGTATACTTATGAAAGCCATGTTATTTATTTTATCCACTCACTTAATTAGGCTTTGTTTCACGCATTTTCGATTCTCATTCCGAATGTGTGGAGGCCGCGTTGGAATTGGGACGATTCATTTGTGGGAAAAGCCCTGTGGCGGTGCAGGGCTCCAAATTAGCGATGAATTACGCGCGAACACACACAGTTAACGACGCGTTGGATTGGGTGGCTAATTGGAACGCTGCACAGCTCCAAACGAAAGACATCGGTGTTAATTTACAGACGAGGCAGAAAAAAAAGGAAAATCCGATGGCAACTTTTAATGATGTGCCATAAACAGATTAAATTGTAAGCAGAGATGCATCCGTGGGGCGAAGTTGAAACATTTAGTTTTCATTTCTAAAATTTTTCAGATAGGTTGGTCCGAAAAACTTTTAGAGGATTCCTCTCCCCCTCCCTGCTGGTCACGGCCTGTTGAATACTGCGGCTGTTTGTGAGATAATCCCATTGAAAATATACAAAAAACATCCAAATCTTGTTCATTTTGTTTCATTTTTTAAACTTAAAAAGTACCGAATAAATCTTTTCTTTCTTTTTTTTTTTTTTGCTGTTACCTTTTTGTAAATGAACGTTCAATTTTCTAATTTTAAATTGAAAATTTGTACTATTATTTGAATTTTATAAATTTTTCGAAAACGCTTATTTTGTTAATTTTTCAGTCCACTATTTTTGCCTTTGATATAATTCCGTTATTGAAACTCTATGGATGGTAATGATTCTTCTGACTCCGCTTTTACAAAGAATAACAATGAAAGTGGTGTTTCTTCTTCATCCTCAAGTCCTGACAAAAAGAGAACACGCCTAGCAAAAGTCTCTTCTCCAATTGCTGTCTTTTCTTCCGGCGACGATGGAATAAAACAAAAGAATTCACCCAAAAGCACCGAAGAAAAACCATCGGATGAGAAGGAGGGAACTTCTGCGGCTTTTCCTTCTTGGGTTGCAGGTAAAGCGCAGAGAGAATCAGACTATGCTGGGCATTGAATTAAGTCGAGGGGGGGGGACAAAGCTTCTCACTGTGACTATCATTCGGAATATAAATTAATCCTAAAAAATGAGTAAAACAACTCAATTTTAATGACAAACTAGGAAAAATTTTTAATGGCAACTCGTACACAAATATTTTTATTAATTTAAGAATTTTTCAAGTTGAATTCTCCTAAAACTATAATTCCAGGGGCCTCTCCAGCTAAGTTTATTCCATTGGAAGACCTCATCAGAATGAGTGATTGCATTGGGAAAATGAACATTGCTCACAAGGTGTGGTGCCCTTTTTTTGTTCCGCCATTCTTTCTTTGACTCTTCCCATAAAAATTCGGCCGATCATTTTTTCCTTAGATCGCAACGGATCAAAACTGCAAAGTTGAAGACTTTGAAGCAGCTGATCCGCTTTACGTGTCCGTGAAATCCAACATGAGAAAAGCGTACTGGGATTTGCTTAGAGAAGACTTGGCAAAAGAGCCTCCGGAATTTGGACACGCCTTTTCACTGCTGGGGGACCTAAAACAAGTTCAAAAATATTATTATGCTTTGTTTATTTTTAATCGTTCAAGATGCTTGCCGACCACTTGGAAGGTGACCACTTGAAGCATTCCCTTAACGCCGTCGAAGAGATCCTCGACATGGACAAATTGAAGTCTCTTGCCGACCAACGGGGCGGCCTCAATTTCGAAATGGGTCATATTTGTTCATTTATTGTTTTTCACAATTTTGTTGTAGTAATTAAAGATGTTCTCGATGTAGTGGGAAGACTGTGTGCTCCAATTCGCGATGAAATGGTTGCAAATTTAAAGAAGGAAACAAACATTGTCAAACTGTTCGAGTAAGCGATTGTTTGGCAATTTTTGTCTTAAAATTTGTTTCATTTGCAGCGGTGTATTTTCTCTGGTGGAAATGATGGAAATCGACATGACCAACTTTAAAATCTCACAAAACAGACAACTTATCGGCTCTTATTCTGCACAAATCGAATTCGAAGAATTTGAAAAGCTAATGCAAATCGATGAGAGTTGGTCATACTTTGCTTATTTAACAACTAACAATTTCTCAAGGTTCTTCGCAAAACACTAAACGGTGGCTGGGCAAGATTCTCGACGACTTTCTTTCTTCACCTGACATTAAGTCATGTGCTGATGGTCAGAAGGACGGTCTGACGCGAGCCCAAGTGAATGAATTAATTGCAAACTTTTACTTGGCTTTGTTGACGACGAATCCAACCGACAGCGACCGAATTCCGTTCCCCGAAACACTCAAATTGGATGAAAAACTTTTGGACGCTTTGAACGAGAAATTTTTACAATTGGAGTTGACAATATCAGCGATTTTTATCTCTGCTAATTTAGTGGGGAGAAGCGTATGCGAAGGAAATGATTTCAAATCGCAATTAAAGCGCGATTTAATTGTGATCCTAAACGACGTAAATTGGAGGTGGGTTTGTGTTCGTTAAAAGGATCAAAGGCAGATTGAAACTGGGATTTATGGTTATATTTTATGTGAGTTTGGACCTTCCCATTCCCCCTTTCCCTCCATCCGCGCTTTTGCTAAAACATTGGTTGACCGACTAAAACGACAAGTCGAATAAACAGAAACTTTGCCCCAGTTCGAATTGAATTTAAAAAATAAAAAAATATTATTTTAAGCAACAGTACACAGAAATTAAACAATGTGTACGTTCACTGTGAGCACAAATGCAGAGAAGCGGCTGCTGAAAAAGGATGGAACGAAGAACGAGGGAATACTCTCCGACGACAATTGGACGGCCTTTGCAGAACGGACGACCCAATCAGAGTGATTTCAAGTGAGGGGGGACGTAACTTATAAAAATATTGGCCAGAGGAAACCAAAATGACCACCGTAATTCTGCCTTGATTTAAAAACACATTTCAGGAAAACGTTTGTGCGATTTTGTTGGCCAGGCCCTCTTACGCAGGAGCAGCCCCATGCGAATACCGTCAGGCCTTAGCACAATTCAGACGGAGTTGGCATCACTCACTTCGCAGTTCTATGCTATTACTGTGCACAATTGGAATGGATTTGGTCGTTTTTATGGACAATTGTTGGATCAGTTTTATGAATCCAAATGGAAAATAACCTCGCCTCATTAAAATTAATCATTCCTTCGTTTTGTGCCCAATTGTCTTTCTTAATATTATAGATAGAGGTCATAAATAAAACCGTCAAATTATGATGTTAAATAAACTCCTAAATCCCCATTTGTCGTGAATTTTAATTTACGTAGCAATTCAAGATACCATGGTTCAGCAAGAGAGAAGTTGGAATGATGACGCGGAAAATTTTTATTTTGTTTCAAAAGGGGTTTTCCACTATAAGCCACAAATGAATAAGTAAACAAAATCTCAAAAACCGGAAAAATTAGTAATGGAAATCAAATTGTTTATGAGATATTGTCTCACGAGGCTTTGATCGTCTCTAGCAACTGATGACTCAAAAAACTGATCGCCATCTGCACGCAAATAACGTACAGACAACACATTTTCTGTTCCTTCTTTTTGTTAGTGAACAAATTTAAAAATTTCATGTAAAGTTAGAAAAAAAAATTAGGGGGCTGAAAAAAAATTCGCTCACTGGTCGCCCCACTCTTGCCCCGTCATCTCATGCTCGCTACCGGCGGGCACTCCGTACCCTTGTTGGTGATCCTTAGTTTAGCATTTATGCTCAAAAACACTCATTTATCTCGATGAGAATCATCATTCTCGCCTCTTAACCCCTTATCTTCACTTACTTGACTTTTAACCATGATATTTGATTATACAGTTAAACATTGAGAGTGACTTTTAGACCCAATTTGGCTATTTTCAACAAAATATTGAAGTTTCAAAAACTATTTTTTGCCATTTCCGCATTTGAAGTTTTTTTCCTGCGCATTACAGGGCACGAGGAAATGAATGGCATCAATTTGATTTCTTAAATAAATATGAGAAGGACCAAAAGAAAGCAATAAAAATTTAGGTACTTTGTTTTTCCTAAAAAAATGATGAATGAAATGTTATGCCTAAAGAATATATATAATTGAAATTTCTCTTCCAAAAAACCAAAACAATTCTGATGGAAGTTGTCGATGGATTGATGTTCTTATTAGGCATGGGATAATTATCCATACCGCCGGTCGAGTGTACCCGATACCTGGGCAAATATTTCAGTATCTGATCAAACCAATGTATACGCCGACCGGTCGGCCCTTTTCCGAATGCCTGAAAATTTCCAATGTTCAACTTAATTATAACATTATATAGCCTTAATTATGCAAAAATCTCAAATAACTTTCGCGCCCGTTTCCTCTTACACTCTTCGAAAACAAAAAAGACCCATCAGTCGTTCAACTGAAGAGCCGCCACCCGTTCTTACAAAGGGTTCAGAAACCGAATTTGACAGCTGTGAGGAGCCACCGCCGCCGTTGTTGGAGGCAGAAACAGCAACAGACGGAGATGGTGGTTTTTGTTTTCATTTTTAATATTAATTATAATAAAATATTAGGATCGGAGCATGACTTTGTCCAGAATGGTTCGATTAAATCAGTAAGAGATCTCTCCGTGATTATGTCATCAGCTGCAGAAATTGGTAGGGCAGCGGAAGACAGTGCCGCCGGCTGTGACCCTCCAGCGGAACCCTTTATTTTGGAGAGCAGGTTTTCACATTAGGAACATTATTTACTTCAGCCTCCTTGATTGACAGGCATTTGCCTTCATGGTTCCGAAATTGTCCTGGATGTCATCCCGATCAAAATTCCGAACTTCTGTTTCGTGGACGAATCGCTGGTGGGCCCCAATCTGGCCCTATTGTCTCAATCGAATGCGCATTTTGTGGTTCGCCGATTTATAACAGCGACTGTCACTGGGAACGGCGACCGACGAGGGCTGAAAGTGTAGAAAAGAAGAGCACAAAAGGCTCACAATCAGCCTGTGATTTGACTGACAACGAACTCGAACCGTCGACTTCCGCGGCGGAAATCGGAGGAAAAACAGCTGATAAAACTCAAGCGAAATTGACGAATAGGAAAAAGAAGGAAATTGGCTTCGATCAAAATTATTCTCACCAATTTGGGCTGAGTTTTCCGGTGATGTTCGAAACCGAAGATGGCCAACGGAAGAGCCATTGCGAGAGGATCACATTTCGTGGATTCGTCTACTGTCATGTTGTATGTTATGTTTGTTAGTTTTCTTCGAAAAATTTTCTTTTATAATTTTTTGGTCCGTGGGTGCACTACGTCCCCCCCCCCGTATCGTTTCCCCCCGTGAAATTCAAAAAAAAATTACTAACTTCGAAATTTTTCAAGAAAATGGAAACGGCGGGTGGGGGGGGGGGAGGGGGGACGAGCTGCTCTCGGGGTCATAGCAGGGGACGACGTAGTGCACCTGAAAATTTAGTCCATCAAAAACCCATAATTGATATACCACAAAATAAAACATTCCAAATTCTGATTGTGAGTGGTCCTTCCGGCGCCCCCTCCCCTTCTTAAAACCCTTCTCCAATTTTTTTGGCATTATTTTTAGCTGCTCCTTTTCACTTAAGCCTGCAAAGTTCGGTTGACTCGTTTCGTTTCAGTCTCGGCAAGTCAAAACTCGCGGTGGCGGCGACTCAGTTTCGTATTGGCGTTGTCAACAGCGAATTGACCCACTCAGTTCAAATTGTTCTGGTTTGATTCGACTTGAAGGCAAAAATTTGACGGTGTGAACTGTTTCCTTTTTTGAGTGAATTTACAAATTTAGTTCGTCAAAGGTCACAAACATCCGCCCGATTACGCAGTTAATAATTCATTGATGGGTTGTAAAAACAAAAGTAAATTTTTGTTCGGTTAAGGCAACTCGCGAAATTTTAGCAAATGTTCGCGAAGAATACACGCGGCTGTATTTGGTCGCAGGTCGAAAGGGTCGGACGAGGCATTCCGAGCAGGGAACCGTTGCCTCGGCCTCGAATTCAGCGCCAGTGGTACTTCGTCCTTTCACTGACAGAGGCGCTTTAAGGAGAGTCACAAGTCAAACGGAAAGGAGAGCAAACGATCTGACGGATGAGTCGGCGACGATGGAGACGGAAGAACTGATCAGATCAATCACGGCCAGGAAAGAACTGTTGACCGTCAAAGTCAGCCCTTCCACGTGACACAAGCAAATGTATTGTAACATACCAACCAATAGCGCTGCCGACAATTCTCTCGTCGGCTATTTACATTTTTGCAATCCATAAAAAAATGATTCAGTCGTCGACACAATCGAATTTTGTCCGACTTAAATCAATATTTTTTCTGTTGTTATATAATGTGTAACCAATATTTTATGATTGGATCAAAATCCCTGTGAGAGCAGAATTTGGTAATTCGGCTAATGTTAGTCTTAAAATTAAATATTTGGGCCGGAAGCGCCGTTGAGAAGATTTTTGAAAATTTAATGCGTTTGTTCACAGATTTATGGGGCTAAAAATCCTCTATCCAAGCAAGGACGAATCGTAGAAATAAGGAAAAATCTCAACTGATTATAAATGATAGTTAAACATCCGCCGATTTTAAATTAAAGGAGAAACGTCACAATCTGCTGGATTAGTAAGCGAAGTGTCAAATTTTGGGTTAGTAGACAAATCTTTCTGGCGGTTTTTGGGGTTACTGATCAGTGATCACGAATATGCATTCATTTTGACCTACATATTCCGAATTCTGGAAAGCAATTCCAAAAAACCCCAAAAACACACATTTTCAGGACTTTAAAACATAAAATTTTTTTCTGTTAAAAAGGAGGTTAACAAATTTTCCTAACAATTTGGCGAAAAACGTAAAAATTATTATTTTCGCCCAGTGTTTAAATGAAAAACATTGAATAAACAAATGTACAAGTAAAATCAGAAACAGAGTCGGTGACATCAAATGTTCTCGTCTCGACAGGGAGAGGAAATGACTGTTGTGGAAACATTGGGGGATTTGAAAGGAAATGGCGGATGCATTCTCTGCAACTGATTGAATAATTCCGGGATTAGTTGGGTCCATTCTTCACTCTCGCCAGAACAACAACAAATAGCATTGTCCCCTCTTCACCGTGTTGATCTCATCCGTTAAATTACTCAATTTTAGGCGGTGGAACGGATTCATAAAGGGGGATAAAGGGAAATTGCATAATGTGATGAAGATGAGTGATTAGGGAGGGAGGGAGGAGGGGATGAAGAAGTGAAAGGACGGGGAAAGAAAGGGAGGGGCAAAGGAAAACGAAAACGAGGAAATTCAAACGGTAGGCCGAGTTTATCGACGACGAGAGAGGAGAGAGAGTGGAGGGCCGGCAGCAGCAGCAGAATCAGCGGAATGATTCCTTTTAGCCTACCGTACCCTCCCTTTCTTCCTTCTTCAATACTACCGTATGCCTTTGACTTAGAAAGTCAGCGTTGGCTAATGTTTTACGGTGTTCCGTTGTCCGTTGGGATTTCCGACTTCAGCACGTCAACTGATTTCCTTTCCCCTCACTTTCCCCAGCCAAAGTCCCAAGGTCATAACAGTCCCTTTTCTGCTGCTGAGGGCGTTGTTTGCCCCCGTAAAAGCACAACAAATAATAATAATAATGCAACTTTCGTCCTCTCCAATTTCTCTCTTTTTCACACCTTTCGCCCCCCGGGGGATAATTGGTGTTGCGCAACCCAAAAAAGCAAACAAAACATTCCAAATGGAAGGAGAGGGCTTTATCACTTTCACTTCATTGCTTCCAATTCTTTTGCGACTTATAGCCCTGCTTTTCCCTTGTCAGTTGAAGGGCATTTGTTCCGTTGTCAATCATAAGTTATTTTTTTAAATTTATATGTCATCAAAAACAGTGCATCATTTGATTTGGTCTTTTATCAGCATTTTTCGTGGTATCCAATTGTTGTCAGATGAATGTTTTCTTGGTGAGGGAGGAGATGGAATGGCGTGTGGAGCATGCCGTTGTCGAATTGTCCAAATTGTATCGCCGATTGCTAAATGAAATTCATTCTTTCATTGGTTTTAACTTTCGCCTCGGGCACTCACCAAAGTGCTGTTGTTCGGAATGTGCTGTGGGCCGTGTCGCCCAGCTGAGAGTGGTGCCTGGTGGGCTGGGGTTCGGCACGAGTCGCCTTCTCGAGGGGTTGCGGACGGAGCGGCGTCTTCCAACGCCTCCCAATTTGGGCCCATCGTTTTGCAATGCACGGCCTAAGGGCAATAAAAGAGTAAAACGGCACAAATAATGAACATTAATTACAAAGCAAACAAAGGGCTGACCCAAGGGACCGTGTTAGTTACGCCATCCAACGGAGAACGAACGAACGAATAAACGGAGGAAGGGATGGCATTTGCGCACCTATCCAACAACTTTCCCCGGCCCTTCCAAGGCCATTCCCCCCCCCCCCCCCATTTTCTCCCCTCTTTTTTCCCTTTGTTTTGTCCATCCTCTCACTTTCGTTCCCTCCATCAATTATGCTTCCAAATGACACTTTTATAACTCATTTCCCTCCCCGTCGTCCCCGTTTAAAAAAAGTGATTGGGCATCACTCGCACCTTTAAGCCATCGGCGTTAAATGTTAATCCCCAAAATGATGGGACTTGGATGGATTATCGTGTCAATTTGCAGCATTTCCTTCCCTTCGCTTCACTCACTTCGTAATAAGGAGGAAAGGAATTGGAGAGGGAAAAAGCGAAATAATTCAATATTTTGGTCATTTTGAAGAACAAAAACAAAGTGCCAAATTCGGCTTTTCCTTGTCAATGCCTTCGTTTGCTTCTCACCCTCAGATGCTTGCGTAAGCTTGAAGGGTGCGTGTATTTCTTTTCGCAGCCCAACTGATCGCATCGGTAGGGTTTCCTCTGCGGTTGATGAACGTGTTGATGTTTCTTCCGATCGGAACTGTTGGCAAAATATTTGCAACAATTCTGACATTTGAAGGGCCTTTCGCCTGAAATATTCGAATAATTCAATCGTTTGTTTCATTTTTCTTTTTCAATTTTTTCCATTAAAATCTTTGAAATGCAAAACATTTCCATAAATTTGACTAAAAAAATCAATCGCTTTGAGAAATTAGGGTAAAATGTGAAAGGAATTGGTGAAACGATCTCTTGCGCTTAAGGGAGGGACAGAAAGGTCGCCCTAATGGGAAGGAATTGGGCGGATTGACTTGCATTGGGAGGGGGGGGGGGGAGGAGGAGGAGGAGGGGTGTCATTCACCCAAAGTGTCGTGGTTTTCGTGCGTTCCCCCCCCCCCCCCCCTCCCATTTTACTGATTGAGTGCACTCCCCGCCCCCGTCACTCATTCAGTCCGATGAGATTGAGCCCATGAAAATGTTCGCTTGCTTAAACTTTGCTGATTGTGAGTGCCTTCTCCGCTCCCCCTTCCCCCCCCCCGTCCCCGCTTTTCACCTGTCCCCCTCCCTCCCCGACCTCTGTCTCCCCTTCCCCCCACCGACCCCTCTCCCCCTCTCCTTCCCTCCCCCACCCCTTCACGTCCTGTCCCCCCCCCCCCCCCCCGGCCCCTCTCCCCCTCTTCTTCCCTCCCCGCTTTTCACCTGTCCCACCTCCCTCCCTTTCCCCTTCTGCCCCTTCCCTCCCCTCCTCCGCCCCTTTTGCCCCAATTATTTGTCGTTCCTTCTCTTCCGGTTGTGCTTATTCAAAACGACAATTATCATCCAGCAAAGAGTGTTTTCATTGTCCTATTCCTCCCATTCCAACCTCACAACGTTTTGTCCCCGTTTGGTTATCTCTTTTCTCCTCCCCGTTTCCTGCCACTCCCTAACCTCGAATTAAACGGTCCTTCAAATTGCACCTTTTCAGGAATGGATTTAATGGGATTGAGGGGAAAAGGAAAAGTTATTGGGCAATGACGGGGAAAGAGAGCCAAACGCGGGGAAAGAGAGAGACAACGCCTTGGGAAGAGAAGAGAAGAGAGAGAAGAGAAGAGAAGAGAAGAGAAGAGAAGAGAAGAGAAGAGAAGAAGAGAGAGAGAAGAGAGAGAGAGAGAGAGAGAGAGAGAGAGAGAGAGAGAGAGAGAGAGAGAGAGAGAGAGAGAGTGGATGGAGGAGAAAAACACGAAAGGAAAGGAAGAGAGAGAGAGAGAGAGAGAGGGGGGGAGGGTTGAAGGTGTTGCAAACAGAGGAGAAAAGGGAGTTGAGGGCAAGGAGGGGCCTTCCTTTTCTTGGGGTGATTGATGGGCATGGGAAGGGCCGGGGGGGGGGGCAAAGCAAATGAATTGTCAAGACAAAGTGCGGGCAAAGGGGGGGGGGAGGGCGGGTGCCACCGCCATCGACCGACTGCCGGGAAAGTTTTTGCCCCTATTATCCGGCAACTTCCTTTTGACCTGCGCGGACTTCAAAGCTTTTGCGACTTTCCCTTGGGCTATTTTCACATCCCCCCTTAAATGGCGCCTTTTGCCTTTGCCCTTTCATTTTGCATTTTCACCCACCCGTGTGCGTTCGGACGTGGATCTTCATATTCTCAGAACGAGCAAAAGTCTTATGGCACATCTCACAAGTGAACGGACGTTCGCCGGTGTGCACGCGGAGATGATTCTTTGGGGGGGGGGGGGAAGAGGAGAGAGGGGCACTGACTGACCTTAAGTTTGTACTTGGCTTTGAACTCCTTGCCAGAGCGCACACAATCTTCCCAGAGACAAATGTGAACAGTTTGGGAAAAGGCCTAATTTGATGGGATTAGAATTTGATTGGATTTGGCTTTTCGATTGCCTCTGAGCCATGTTCGGTGCCCGTGGGCGTAATGGCCGATGTGCCAAGATGCTCTGTGTCTAAGTGCTCCACGAGATGCTCCATCTCCTCAAACTCCTTCTCGCACAGCAATCGTTGCTGCCCTGCCATCCCCATAATCCATCGGCACCGCTTTGGCCCATTTTCCGCGCTCCTTCCCGTGCCGTTCTCTCTTCGCCCCTCTCCGCTGCCCTTTCTATTGGCATTTTTCGGTGCCTTTCCCACCGAATGGCTTCCGTCCTTCTTCAGATTTTTCTTCGTTTTGTGTCGTCCATTCGCTTCAGTGTCCATTTTTCCAATTTCGTTAAAATGTTCGAATGATGAAAAATGATCGGAAGACGAAACTGCTGAATTATTAATTCGAAAAGCTTCCCAAACAAATTAGCACTAGTTCATTTCACCTGTTTTGTTGTTAAAAAATATGCCGTTTGAGTTCGTCTCAAAATATGCCGTATTTGTTGATGTCGTCGGCAGTGGCACTGTCTCTGCCATTGGTGTTGTCCGACCGAAAGATGTGCCATTGTTTTGGAAAGTGGCCCAACTTTCAAACTCAGTTTTGCCATTAAATGGTGCGTATTTAGAAGAAGAAAATGATGGAATTTGGTAAGGGATGTGCTGATAGTATTGTTGGTGTTGTTGTGAATTGGCATGATTATGATGATGAATGGGATGGAGGGGAGGGAAATGATCGGAGCAATGGGCGAAGTGTTGAGGTGCCGGAGGGGGCTGCTGCAGGAAAAAGTGGCCATGCAAATGGACCACGGGGGCATAGGCCGAACACGGGGGCAACGGGGGCATCGCAGGACACTCCGCCGATGCGGCACCAAATGGGGCGGAGGTGGCGAAAAGGGCGGCGGTGGAGGGACACGGCTGACAACCGACCGAACTCAGCATCTGACAAACGAAAGCATCACTTTAATAGCGTACCTAATTTAAATGTTTATTTTTATTTTCCTGGCTAACTTCGGAAGCCAAGGACAAATTAAACGACGGTGATTTTACACGTAAAGAAATTGGGGGGGGGGGGGAAGTTGGGAAGAAGTGAGAGAGGAATGAATGAAGCGAGCGGCAGGTTGGAAGATGGGAGGGGATTGGTTGCCTGAAGGGTGGCGGGGGTACGGTAGGGGAAGGGGGAGGGCGAAAGCGGGGCGAAAGAGACGGAGACGGCGGTAGACGGGAGACGGGGTAAGGGGGGAGAGGGGGAGGGGGAGGAGAGTGGCAAAAAATCGGAGATAGGGGTATGGAGAAAGGGTGGAGGGGAGGGGGAGGAAAGGCACTCTCTGCAGCAACCCAATCGTACTCAGTGCGCAACCCTTTGAATCGCTTCCAATAGTTTGTCAAAATATCCAATTTAAAAATTAAATGTAAGACACGACCTCATTCATCATCACCCCTTCCGCCTTTCCCTTCCTCTTCTCTTCCCTCTCTTCCCTTCCCTTTCCCTTCCTTTCCCTTTCCTTTTCCCTTCCTTTCCCTTCCCTTTCCCTTCCTTTCCCTTCCCTTTTCCCTTCCCTTTTCCCTTCCCTTTTCCCTTCCCTTTTCCCTTCCCTTTTCCCTTCCCTTTTCCTTCCCTTTTCCCTTCCCTTTCCCTTCCCTTTTCCCTCCTTTTCCCTTCCCTTTTCCCTTCCTTTCCTCTCTTCTCCCATTTTCCGTTTTCTTCTCACCTTTCTTTTTCATTTCTTCCCTTTCCCTTTGCCATTTCCTCCTTTTTTCTTCCATTCTTTTCGCTCGGTTCCACTCTTTTGCTCTCTTAGCTGCTTTATCGCCCCTTCTCAATCTCTCCCGTAATTCACACCCTCCGATTCCCGCAATTCCCCCCCCCCCCCCCGGTTCATTCGATCTGCGCCCCTTTTCCCTTTTTATCCGTCCTTCTCCTTCCATCGCGTGCTCCTTCTCATGATTTATGCCTTTGATGAGATTTGGACAACGCGAGAAAGGATCCGAAGGGCGATGTCCTCCAAAGGCGTAATTAAGCGATTATCGCCAAAGAAAGACCGAAAGTGAATTGGGATGGAAGGACAAAAGCAAAGGGGGAAGAGTGAATAATGGACGAAGAGCCCTAAGGGGGTTTGTGTTGTTTTGTTGTCATTTGGTTAAATTATTGGTGGAATAATCAGTGAGTGGTCAGAGAATGACTCCAATTGGTCATTTTCAAATAAATTCTTCTGCCAATGCGACTCATCCCGCCTTTTCTCCTTTCCCATTGTCACTTCGTCTTCTTCCCCCCCCCCCCCGCCCTCCAAATTCATCGCATCCCTCGTCAGATTTATCCATTCCAATGGATTATCCCCGGCGCACTTCCAATGCATATAAATCCAGAAATATAGAAGCGATTTGAAGACAGTAATCGGATTACCGCACTCCTAAGAAGCGGACCAAAGGCGACGGAATGGCAATGAATTGGAAAAATTGGAGAAATTTGAAAATGGGAAAATAAAAGAAAAGACGAAGCAAATGCCAACAAAACAAAAGCAAAATGTGAAGACAACAATAAAACAACGGCATAAAACACTGGTGACATGAACGCCTTTCTTTCCGAGTCAATGGCCATCGTCGCCTTTCCCCCCCCCCCCCCCCCCCTCCCCACTCATCATTTTATGCGCTTGTTTCAATGCTCACTGTAATTGGCACAAGTGCAATCAAAATTAGGTTGATGAGAGAAACGTGCCTCGAGAAAGGTCCATTGAGACGGCCCTCCCTCTCATGCCCCTCCCCCTCCCCGCTTCTCTCCCCCCTTTCTCCCCCCCCCCCTGCCCATATCACCTGCCTCAACCCCCATTATTCGCGCCCATTGTGAGTGTTTTTGGCCCTGTTTTACCCATTTGAATGTCCTGCCCACATCTTTCGCATTCTTTCACTCCGACACCGTCCCATTTTGCCCTGAGGGCATTCTCCCTAGAGAGAGAGAGAGAGAGAGAAGCAGGTGGGGGTGGAGGACGAATTTGGGGGATTTGATTTAATGGGTCGCAAAATTTGTGGAAGAAACGCCGGGGGGGGGGGGGTGACTTTCAGCAGAAAAGCACAGAATTAATTCATCGCTTTCCCTTCGCCTAATTGGTCAATTGGCTTTCCTTTTCAAATATTCGGGGATTTTCAAAAAGAAAAGGCAAATTTGGCAGCCAATTAATTTGCATTTGTTGTCCGCCACAATTGAACAAATCAAAGCGAGCGACGGGCGAATTGCCGGCGGGAAACTTTCCTGCGGGGAAAGGGTAAAAGACAACGCTTTTGAGGGAGCCGAGGGACGGCGGGGGGACAAATGAATGGGTAAATTAGGAATAATTAGGAAGAAATAAACCAATGTTTGTTTAATGATTAGAAAAAGGCGTCAAAAGAGGTTAAAAAATTAAAATTCCAAATTAAAAAAGGAAATAAAAGAAATTTAAATTGTTTTTTTTACAAAGAAATCTCAAAATAAATTATATTCACTTTACTTACAATTAGTTGAATGTTCAACAAATTGTGCCTTTTAAGAAGCTGCTCTTTTTAGTCTCAGCTTATTTGGTAAATTCTGAGCATAACGAAACAATGAACTGATCGAAAAAACAAAAAAAAAAATAAAAATAATTTTTTTTTTTTGATCAGAGCATCCAAAATAACAAGTCAAAAGTCTTATATTATTGAACAAAAAAAGCAAGAGACATTAATCAAATGTGAAATTTAAAAATGATTATTTGTCCTTTGTTGGGCCAATAAAACAAAGCGAAGGTCTCTCCATTTTTGGTCACTCATTTGTCCGTTCGTTTGATCATTCGTCCGTTCGTTTGGTCTTTTGTCCCTCTTCTGCCCTATGCTTTACCCTTCCTTCGTTTCCGTATTTTCTTCGTCCTTTTGCTTCATCTTTCCTCCACCATTTTCGCCTTCGTCCGTCTCATTTTCGGCATCAACAAAAACAAACATTGCTGTGGCCGACTTAGGCGAATGAGAAGATTTTGCAGAATGTTTTTGGAGAAGTGGTGCATCTCCGACTGATGCATTTCTGTGGCGAAATGCGATTGATTTTTGGATTTCGACCAAATGCCATCAAAAGGACCTTTCATAAGCGATGTGTGCCAGCGGAATGGACGGGGCGCGGTGTGAGGAGGACGAAGTTGTGGTGGAAGAGCCGCCCTCCCCGCCCCGGCTCAACCCACCGACGGACTGTCCCTGCTGATGGACAAGCATTTCGTTGATGCGAGCGTTGTTTTGACGTCGATTTGAAGAGATCTGACTGAAACGGGGCGGCGTCAGGGGCCAATCACAATTACGAACGACAAAAACGGACAACAAACGACAAATTTGGCATTTGTCTCCGAATTTGTCATTACGACAAAAAATTATGTCGTTTGTCGTTTGAATAAGCCGTTTTTTCCGTTTGTCTCTGTCGTGTGAATTGTCATCCAATCACAATTGACAAAATCTACCGTAAATTTGTCTTTTGTCATCATTTTTTTAAGGATTAATCAACATTTCTCAGGAAAATGCAAAAAAAAAAAAAATTGAAAATGGCAAAATAGTCTTTGTAGGGGTTTTTGGGTACGTAGATTCCGAATCTAACAGTTATTTTGCTCTAATTCTAATCATAAACCTAAATTAAAAAGGCCCGAATAAATGAATGAAAAATCATAGATAAAAGTATAGAAATGAAAATCTGAGATCGGATTCATGATTAGCGAACTCATTTACCTTTAGAAACATGTTTTTAATATTAAATAAAAAATTTTAGGTCAAAATAATTTGGTGGATTTTTGGGACACTTCTCAGACGACAAATTTGAGATTGGCCGACATTTGCGGCGTGACACTTGCGGCATTACATTTGCGGCGTAGAATTAATGACCCCAAGCCAAAAATTTTTATTTTGTTTTATGCATTCCTCCGTTTACTAAACAAATAGGCAAAATGTTAAGCCAGGGGTGGAAATCCAGTCCTTTGGCAACTCGGCCATTGCATTCTGAGGCAAATCCGCCTCGTATCAACCGCCGCTTTACTTGCTTTAACGTCCAGCTAACTTCTTCCTTACAATATCCCGTCGCTGCCCAGCCTTAAAATTTCTGAACTCGGCAAAATTCAAAAGATTTCTGAAAGTCCCCGCTGAAAAATATTTTAAAAAAGAATTCATTCAGTAGTTCGTTATTACCTTTGAAAAAAATTTCTTATGACCATAAGGAAAACAATAGGGTGTTCGAGATTTAATTTTTGAGCATTAATTATAGGGGTGACACAAAATGTCGGCGCCACAAATCTCATTTTGACTGGGTGCCGCAAGTGTCGGCGCCGAAAATGTCGTTTTGACTAGGCGCCGCAAGTGTCGGCGCCGCAAATGTCGTTTTGACTGGGCGCCGCAAGTGTCTGCGCCGCAAGTGTCGCTTTGGCTGGGCGCCGCAAATGTCTGCGCCGCAAGTGTCAGCGCCGCAAATGTCGTTTTGACTAGGCGCCGCAAGTGTCGGCGCCGCAAATGTCGCTTTGGCTGGGCGCCGCAAATGTCTGCGCCGCAAGTGTCGGCGCCGCAAATGTCGTTTTGACTAGGCGCCGCAAGTGTCGGCGCCGCAAATGTCGTTTTGACTGGGCGCCGCAAATGTAACGCCGCAAGTGTCTGCGCCGCAAGTGTCGCTTTGGCTGGGCGCCGCAAATGTCTGCGCCGCAAATGTCGCATCACCAATTTGAGGGGCGGTGTTGAGCGCCCCCCAAATATTTGGCGTTTGTCGTCTGAAATTTGGCGTTTGTCGTCTGAAATTTGGCGTTTGTCGTGGTTTCAATCACAATTACGAACGCCAAACGACAAACGCCAAATTTCAGACGACAAACGACAAATTTTTTAATTGTGATTGGAGATAACGACAAACGACGTATATTACGACAGCTTGTCGTTTATCTTTTGTCGTTCGTAATTGTGATTGGCCCCAGGGCCGGGCAGCGGGAAGCGGAGGGGAGGGGGAAGAGGAAGAGAAGGGGAAGGAGGGCGGAGGAGAGGGGAGGCGGAAAGGAAAGGGGGGAAGGTAAGGGGAAGGGTGGGGAGAGGGAGGGGGAAGAGGAAGAGAAGAGGAAGAGAAGGGGAAGGTAAGGGGAAGGGTGGGGAGGGGGAGGGGGAAGAGAAGAGGGTGCTAGGTCGAAGTGACAAAAGTGCGAATGAGTGGTGATCAGAAGGGGCGGGTCATTTCAGTACGGAAGATTTATTTAAATAATTAAATTAATTAATTAATTGATAATTGAATAACAATCTATTAATAATAAATATATTTGGCTCTATTTCAGTTTACACGACGACCACGAAAAAAGACACGACCATAGAATAATTTGATGTTTCATACATCATAACTTTTTCTAGAAGCATCCAAATTAAACATTTCTTGGTACCATTTGATAGCCTCCAGTTTCCTCTATTTTTCTGTAAAATTTTTAAAAAATTTCGTTTAGTTCAAAAATGTTGTGGCCAAAACTATTTAAGGAACCAATTTTTGAAATTTACAAGCCACAACTTTTTTGAAACTCAACGAAATTTTTTGAAAATTTTACAGGAAGATAGAGGACACTTAAGGCTAGCAAAAGATACCAAGAATATAGAATTTGGATGCTTCGACAAAAATATGGTATGGCACTGATCAAAAATTGATCAATTTTTATGGGGATCAATTATTCAACCAAGTATAACTTTCTATATACAAATCGTAGACCCACCATTCCAAAAGCAATTCGGTAGCAAATTTTGTGCTTTTGACAGTGGGCTTGCTCTAGAAAAAATTTCACAACCCTCTAGAGATTTTTTCGAAATTTCCCCGATTTTCAGCGTATTTTGGGTGTCCCGGTCACTAGGAAGGAGTGATCTGATCAAGTTGGTGTAAGAGACTTTTTTGATCAGCACAAAAAGTTTTGCAAGCATGAATTATTTCAGGTTTTTAAATGAACTATAAGATAGTTTTTCAGGTTTGGGTCAAGTCTTTTTTGGGGCACTGTATTTCTCTCACAAAAATATAATTGTTTGTGAAATATTAAATAATAAATCTAAATTATAATTATGGTCAGCAAATCTATAATAGATTAAAATAATTATATTATTAATTACCTAATTAACATAATTTATTCCGTACTGAAATGACCCGCCCCTTCTGATCACCACTCATTCGCACTTTTGTCACTTCGCCCACATTCGCACTTTTGTCACTTCGACCTAGCACCCTCTTGTCTTCCCCCTCCCCCTCCCCACCCTTCCCCTTACCTTCCCCCTCTCTCCCTCTTCTCTTCCTCTTCCCCCTCCCTCTCCCCACCCTTCCCCTTACCTTCCCCCCTTTCCTTTCCGCCTCCCCTCTCCTCCGCCCTCCTTCCCCTTCTCTTCCTCTTCCCCCTCCCCTCCGCTTCCCGCTGCCCGGCCCTGGGGCCAATCACAATTACGAACGACAAAAGATAAACGACAAACGACAAGTCTGTCGTAATATACGTCGTTTGTCGTTTATCTTTTGTCGTTCGTAATTGTGATTGGCCCCGGGAAGGGGAGAAGTGTCACCTGTGCTCAGTGACTTCGCCAGTTCGGTAGCTGCTGTATTGGAGACGGTTTCCGGGAATGTTCAGCAACAAATTTTTTAGATGAATTCGGTACGGAGCATATATTAGAGCAGTGATCAATGGGTTGATGATCTGGGGAAAGGGCAAATGACAGCGCATTTGGCGGGGGGGGGAGGGACTGACCGGGTTGAGGGTAAGGAGATAAAGCAGCACCCAGGCCACCCAATTCATAATCACTCGCTGGTCACAGCTTAAAGAAAGAAAAAATCAGAAAAAAAGATTGTAGGATTAAGCCACCCGATATTTGGCCAATCGAAAAGGTGAAGCCGACAAATGTTGAAAATGCGGTAGGGAAGCAAAGAGAAAGAAGTCCAAACAGTGGTGGCAAAGATGAAAACGAGCGATTTGAGCTGAATGGAAAAGCATTGAGAAGAAGCATGAAGCGATCGCCGTGCTTTGCTTTTGAAAGTGGGCATGTCGACGACGCCGAGTTGCTGCTGACTAATCGCCGGCGCATTCATTTTCTGACGGGTCAGCTGGAAAAGATATGTGCTGACCACGAGGGAGGAAGAGACGGGCAACACGCAAAACAGAATCCTTGGGATTAATTACCTAATTAACGATAATTAGGGGAGGGCCAAAAGAGGCCATTAATGAAAGAAGTTAAGAAAATGAGCTCAGAAAGAAGAGAAGATCAGGAAGAAAGGGTGACTTTAAAAACTCACATGAATATCTCGTAGAAGTACTTGGAATTGTCCGTCGCCATCTTATTTTATGGTTTTTATTTCTGTTCCTCTTCCCCCTCCCTTTTTCCTCCCCTCTCCCCTCCCTCTTTTGGCACGCCTTTCTCCCCCTCTTTCGTTTCCTCTTCCCCCTCCCTTTTTCCTCCCCTCTCCCCTCCCTCCTTTGGCACGCCTTTCTCCCCCTCTTTCGTTTCCTCTTCCCCCTCCCTTTTTCCTCCCCTCTCCCCTCCCTCTTTTGGCACGCCTTTTCTCCCCCTCTTTCGTTTCCTCTTCCCCCTCCCTTTTTCCTCCCCTCTCCCCTCCCTCTTTTGGCACGCCTTTCTCCCCCTCTTTCGTTTCCTCTTCCCTCTCCCTTTTTCCTCCCCTCTCCCCTCCCTCTTTTGGCACGCCTTTCTCCCCCTCTTTCGTTTCCTCTTCCCCCTCCCTTTTTCCTCCCCTCTCCCCTCCCTCTTTTGGCACGCCTTTCTCCCCCTCTTTCGTTTCCTCTTCCCTCTCCCTTTTTCTGTCCTTCCTCCACTCTCACTACCTTCCCCTTCTCTCCTACCCTTGCGCTATTTCCACCCCTCTCACCTGAAGCATGCAAACGGGCGTCACAAAAACAATTTTCTCGGCCCAGACATAAGAAACAAACCTTCAAATTAAGTAAAAATAATAATTAAACTTCTAAAAAATCCAAAAACCCCAAAGAAACGATCCAAACTCCGCCGCATAAGCAAATCGCTCTCCGTTTGGACATCGCTCTCTCATAAGACAAGGGCCATCGGAAGTAGATCAGTTTGTCCACCTGGGATGGTAATGATCAGCAGAAAGCATGAAGAGAATGTGACGAACATTCAAAAGAGTGAGGGACAGCCCGGAGACCGCCAAACCGATCCAATTGCAAAACTAAAAGGAAAAGCGCAAATGACAGTCCAACGGACGCACATTGGCGGACGCACGTGAATGATGGAACAGAGGCCGACGTGGCGCAGAAATTCATGTTTTCTGATCAAAAACTCATTGGGATGGCAAAAAACTGAATGAGTTTTGTGAGAAGAGAAAAACTGAGGCCATGTCGAACCTGTGAGGAGAAGGTCACCGAAAGTCATGTCTAAAGGGAGGGGGGGGGGGAGAAGAGCCAAAGCAAAAGCAAAGCCAACGCTTACTGATGATAAACACATGCCTAAATGAAGAAACAGATCAGCCGAACTTTCGAACAACGGAATAGACACTGGACAAGCGGTTCGTTTGATACAAAAACGGAAAAAGACCGATGGTGCCTGTCTCCAAACGGAATGGCCCAACCCTTTGGCGAATAAGGCACTGATCGGGGCTTAGTCCTTATTGGCTTTTTGGGGTATGTCGGGCAATCCGACTTTGATGATGCACTTGCATTGTGTCTCCGCTTCGTTTAAAAAGACGGAAGGCGCAAACGATGACTAACACATTGAACAGAGTTGAAGCTGTGGTTGCTGCCAGCAAAAGGTCGTCCACCTTTTGAGGGGAGGAATTATTAGAAGAAGTGAATGAATGGGGAGGAATTGGGAAAAGGGAGGAAAGAGAGGGAAAACGGAGGGGTAAAAGCCGAGGGGGGGGGGGAGGAAGAGAAGACGGAGCAAAAGCCATGGCTGACCGTGAATTGGAACTTGACGAAACCCTCCGACTCGAAGCAGTTCTGCAAAGCCTCCTCAGTTTGGTATTCGGCCCCTTCGGCAAGGACCGGTGCCGGGTGTTGCTGTTGGCCCAAAAATTGCGCGTCCGTTGTGTTGCCGGTTAGGGACGGTTTCATTGTCACTGCCAAATAAACGGAGAGATTTCTGAGCAAGCGGTGGGACAGATGCCAATTTAAGGAACTCCCCCACCAAAAGGGCACTGCCCATGCGCCAAACATCGCTTCGCCTTTCACTCCCGTCAATTGCCTCCAATTTGTTGCCCAGCGATTATGGCCAAAGTGGAATTATCTTTGGTGTTGAGAGGTGCCAATCAAAAGGGCCGAATTCTGTTAAAATCACAAAAAATGGAGGAGAAAATGCGAAAACGAAAGGGAAGACAAAATCGGACTTTGAATTGGCAGAACTGAACAGAGAAGGCAATGGGATGAGAAGGACAAGCACAGCGGCAGAAGAAGAAGAAAGGGACAAAGCGCATGGGGACGACGATTAGCACATAATTACGACACTAATTAAGGATGAATTTGGCCGGGGCTTTGCTTGTCAATTAGTAAATTGGCAAGGGCTGTGCTTTGTAAGCAAATTCACGGGGAAATTGATATCGAAATAATTGGAAAATTCTATTGATTGATAAACATAAAATGGGAATAAACAATTGGAAAAAAGAGGGGAAAAGAGAGGGACACAAAGAAAAAAGGGAACGGAAGTAGAGTAAAAAAGCATTGTTCAACCAATAATCAAACGGAAAGAGCAAAAGCAATGATCAGCAGATCCAATGGGAAGTGCCGAGAGAAGAAAAGCATGGCCAACCATAGGGAATTCGAACGAAAAATCAAAAAATGACATTTTATTGGCAAAGTGCCGCTTGCCCCCGCCCCCCCCCCCCCGCACCGTCTCTTTTTTTTCTCTCTTCCAAGGCAGTTTTTTAGCTTCAGAATATATACAACTTAACCACTTTTGATTAAATTGATATCCCAATGCCATTCGATGTATGTAAATAAATATGAAATGACGTAGGATTTGGAAACCGTGTGAAGGATTTGGGCATTAATCGGCGAGCGAGCAGAAAGCGGGGGAAGAGGAGGTGGAGGGGAGGGCGGGAAGGGGGGGGAGGGGGAAGAGGAGGGGGAGGGGAGAAGGAGGGGGGGGGGGAGGGGGGGGGGAAGGGGAGAAGGAGGGGGGGGGGAAGAGGAGGGGGAGGGGGAATGGGGAGAGGGGGGGGGGGGCGTGTGCTTCGCTAATCATTGTTTTGTATTAACCTGTTTTGCCGTAGAAAAAAAGGATTAGTGAATGTGTTAGGAAAGATAGAGAGAAGAGAAGCGGATCAGAGAAGGAACGAGTGATAGGGGGAAAGAGGGAGAGATATTTTTGGGATGCGCCATTTTTCATTTTTGCATCGTCAAATCATTCATTCATTTTCAATGACAATTCTCCTGCCAGCCAAAATATGGCAATTATAAAACTATTAAAAATAGAAGCTTAACTAAATAGAATATAAAAATAGCTTAGCTAAAAGGAAATGTCACCGGAAGTTGGTGTCCGTAAAAAGGATTTAAAAACGGAATTTAAAAGGTGGAAAATTCCAAACAATTTTAAATTCTTATAAATCTGATCAACTAAGGCATTAAATCATATTGAAAATCCATACTTTTTTTCCTGGACTGTGGTAGAATTAATTAAATGCACGAAAACTCGCGATTTGTCCATATTTCTATATTGTTCTTAATGCCATATTAAATTTTTCCAAAAGCCTCTATTAGAACCGCCCAAAAACCAACAAAATTGGCCTTTTTATCCCTAAAGACCCTAAAATTTTCCAAAATATCATTTAGAAAGTTTTCTTGAGAATTTCTTCTTAATTTGGAAAAATTTATGTCCATACTCCGCGAAAAATCCATGGATTGTTGATCCACGGATCACCGAATCCGATCTTTATGCATACGGATTTCGATCCACGGATAAGTGATTCGTGGGTCATGATGATCCGAGGGTCTGGGAAGCCGTATAATTGAGCACTTAGGCATTTTAAAAAACATTAATTTACTTCACATTTATTAGACTTACATATTTTAACTCACTAATTAGGAACAAAGTGACGAATGAGAGCAAAACAACAAACACTTAATTGATAACACTGATAAGAAAAGACTTTTAATTGCTTCAAAATTCGTTAAAATATAATTTTTTCTTTTTGAATATTATAAAAACAAATATTTGTTTTAGAAAATTTTTAATATTTGGCTTTTGAATATGAATTATCGAAATTCTTTGCTTTTCCATGCGCCACATTTTTGCCCTCTGTCCGTTAATTATTACTTCGTTTTATCTTTTCCCCCTGCCAATTAGCGATGCTTTCGTCTCAATTGTCCCATGCTTTTTCCGATTGCTTTCTTTGCTCCCTGCTGAAGATGCTTCAGCTTCTCACTTCTCTTTTCCTGGTCCGTTCCTCCAATTTCCGATCACTTTTCTCTCCCCTCAGGTGATCTCTCTCCATAAAATCAATTACAATTGGATTTTTCTCATCGCTTTTCTTGCGCTGCCCTTTTTCGGCCTTTATTTGCTTTTCGGTCCTAACAAAAATTGCCGTTCATTCAAAATGGAGTTGAGGAGCAGAAGTCGGCACAGAATTGACTTGGCAATCTGTGTAGCAATGGCACTGTTACTCAGAATTTGTTTTAATTGTGTCCATTAATTAATTCTTCCCTCAGGCGACCGTTTGTTTGCTTTTTGCCACCGTTCTTTTCGTTGGGTATTTTCAGGCAATAAATTAAAATTTTTCCATTTCGAAATCAAAATTTGAAGAAACATTCAATGGACTTTTTTTTGCTTCTGTCTGCGATGGCCGCGCTTTTTCTCTTTTTTCTTTATTCAATGAATGCGCTTTTGTGCGTTCGCCGTCTCAGAAAATGCCACGGAAAAGAAAATGTAAAACAGCGCAGTGAATGGCCAATGGCACACTTTTTTTAGCATAATTTCTTCGTTGCCACAACTCGGTCGAGCAACGAAAGCCCACTGAGTGACCACTCATGTCAAAATGTGCCATTTGCATTGGGAGAAAGAAAGAATCAACTCAAAAATAAAAACAGAAGTCAATGGCCAAATGAATGGGAAGAAGAAAAGTGGCGACAAATACCGATAATGAAGAGAGACAGTGGAAAAAGGAGGGAAAGAGGTGGAGAGAGTGTGCGTAGGGAGACACGGCGAGTTCGGGCAGAGAAAAAGGGGAACACCGAATTCGAAATGGACTTGGCGATTTGGAGGAGGACGGGGAAGGAACAACCGGCAGTTTTTCTAGGGTAATTTTTGGCTCTTACAATTAGCACGAATCTGACATTTTTTTTAGAAATAATATGTTTACAGTGAGTTGTGCGAGAATTACGTGACCTTCTAAATCTATGATCAAATTTAAATAAGTTGCATAAATTGGCGATTTCAAAAAATCTCATCAAATTCATCAAGTGCCGCTTATCGTTTTTCACCAAAAAATTGCGAAAATATCTGTTTAAAATTTTAAATTAATTTTAAAATGATTAAAATAAAATAAACAAATTTAAATTAGCGTGTACTAATTAATAATTACAGTTATAAAAAATTATTATTTAAAATTATCAAATTCTAAAAAAGCTGCAGGAAGCATATCTTAAAAAATATGTATAAATCCTTATCATCCTTTTTTCGTCCTAGCATCTATTTGGACAGTGAGAAGTAAAAAGGACACAAATGGCACAACCGAAAATGCCGAGGAGGACGAACATGGAAGAAAGTGAAACGGAAGAACGAACGAAGCATTGGAGAGGAGGCGAAGGCGGGGGGGGGGGGGGAAGCGGTGATTTGGCACCACGCTCATTTGAAAATAAAACAAAGCTTTTTTTCTACAATTAATTCAAATTCTATATTATTTTTATATTTTATAAATTACTAAAATATATTTAAAAGTCATTTCTAAATTAGCGCCTTAGTTCAGCTGTTACATATTTTTGTTTGTCAAATTAAGATTATGCCAATCCGTATGAATTTAGAGCGGATAATTTTTAAATCATTTAATGTTAGTAAACATAACGATATTATGGCACTTTTTGGAACTAAAAACAATGCAATAGGAGGAGAGCAACGAAGAATCACTGCAGGAATAATTGGTAACAATTTATGAATGTCGGTTTTTTCATGAGAGAAAATTCAGCTATTGGAGATGAACTTTTAAAAGGGACGACGCGAGACACAAATTCTCAATTCTTGTGCAAACAATTATTTGAGAAAGGAGTTTGGGTTAAAAAGGTGGGCAGAAGCATAATAATTATTTGTCAAAATACCTCTTTACCCAGGTTTCTATTTTGGGTGATAGCATAACGGAGGTTGCCAAAGAAGTTCGAAACTTTTGCGTGGAATTTGACATTGTGTTAGCAGCATTCCTTTGTTTTTCATGGCATTTTGATTAAGTTTCACCATCGGTGGAGTCGGGCCTACCCACGACGACCGAACATTTGAGGCATTGGCTGAAGCATTTGGCGATCGGTTGTTGCCCAGCGAAGATTTGCGGCGAATAGTCAATATATTTTTGCTCAAAACAAATCTCAAAAATATTGATGCTGCTGTGGAAAAATTTTGTCTCATTCCGTCCAGTGCAAAACTTCTGTGGGGCACGCAAAACCCTCCTCAAACTCCCGAGGATTTGACTAATTTTCCTTCTATACAAATACGAAATGTAATTGCATTGCCCGGTGTTCCACACTTTTGTGAGCAAAATTTTCTTCAATTGAAGGTAACGAGCAGAAGAATTAACGCCAAATTTAATCCAAATAAAAGTGAATTTGTAATAGGTAATCAAATTGCTGTTTATTTTTCGCGCAATGTTTCAAATAAGTAAATTCGCTTTGAGGGATGGAGAAAGAAGCCAACTAAAGCTAAAAAAGACAGACTCGGACATAGAAATGAGATGCAAGCATTTCTCGCTTTTTAATACTATTTTTTAATTTTAGGACTACCTATTCCCTTCGTCACTTTTGGAAATGTTTACGAAAAATTTATACTTGAAAAAGAGTGAAATTCATTTACAACAAAAACTGTCGCAATTGGCTGCCAAACATCAAAACGTCTCAATTGGGTCGTATCCGACCATGGAAAACAAGTAAACTTGAAAGCTTTGTGTCGCAGCTTTATTTACCTTTCCGTCAGTTATTTTAAAACTCGGCTAAGCATTGAAAGCATTTCGAAGGAATTAGGCAATTTGGCTTATGAAGAATTGGCAAATGAATTTTCAGGTAATTTTCCAGATGAATTAAAAGTAATTTCCAATTCATTCAAAGAATGGGTGGTGAATTACGATCCCGAACCGTGGGAGGATTGTGTCCATAAATTGGACATTTATTGCGCGACTCAACCCAAGGAATTTTCTGTCAAGATTTTGAATGCCATCGCGACAATTGACGAAATTTTGGACAAATATGGGTGAGTGCATCTCAATCTAAACATCCTCTCTTCCTCCCCCCCTCAGCTCTTTGGACCAATTGGCGATTTCATTCAATGGAGGCAAAGATTGTACGCTTCTTTTACATCTTTTCCGCATTTGTGTTACTAAAAAATTCGGGAAAGAAAAGCGAATCGAAGGGTTTTTCGTAGAAGGCGATGAGTTTTGCGAATTAATTGCATTTGTTCGGAATATTTCCCCAAAGTACTTTTGCTACTCATTATTAGCTTATATAAAAAACTCATTTGTCGTTGTTTAGCTACTCGTTGGATTTGCTCGAGCTGAAAGGCGCTTTGAAGAAGGGATTGGCTGAGTTGAAAGTCGTTCGACCGAACATTGAGGCTGTTTTGATGGGGTCGAGAGCGACAGATCCGAGAGGGCGCTTCATGAAGAGTAAATGCGAATGGACAGATCAGGGTTGGCCCAGTTTCTTGAGGGTCGGTTTCTTTGAACCGACGTTTCTGTTAACTCCTCTTTCCATTTTTAAAGGTTTGCCCTTTGTTGGACTGGACTTACACCGAAGTTTGGAAGTTCCTTAGGGACATGTCCATCCCGTACTGCCATCTCTACGACATGGGATACACTTCGTTGGGGGAATGCTCAACAACTGGGAAGAACCCAGCACTGAAAGTGGAGGGCACGGAGGACAGGTGCTTATTTTGTGACTATTTACAATCGGGTTTTTTCAGCGGTAAAAAAAGGCAGCGGTGATAATTTCTTTTCGGTTTTGGGGCTAGATTTGAATTTTTTTTTTAATAACAAAGGACGCGCAAAATTTTTTGCGAGTTTCAGATGGCGCATATTCAATGAAGAAACAACTCAGTGTGGCATTTGCCCCCAATATAATTTTTGCGCGTAGTTTTTGCAATTCTGCGCGTCCTTTGATGTTTATTAAATTCAAATCTAGGCCTCAAAACCGAAAAGTACCGAATTTTTTTTTTCGACCTGTGATTTTCCAAGTTGATGATCGCGAATACGGTAACCATTTTTAATTGTGCGTTTACAGGTATTTGCCCGCTTATGCACTTAAAGACGGGAATTTGGAAAGGGCTTTTCGCCAAGAAAGACCCGAAACGACAGAAAAAAGCTGAAGTTCGACTCACTTTCTGTGATTTCTTTACAAAATAATTCTGAATTTGCTTTCTTTTTTTTTTGGTCTGTAATTTTCAGTGGTATCGAATCTCATATAAAAAATGCTTGCATTTTCTTAGTATTTTAGCGTTTTTGTTACATTTTTGCGCCAAAGATTTCTTTACTATGGGCAAACACCAAAGACGGAAGGACAATTCCCAGGTTCGCCAAATGAAAATTTACCGTAGAGGAGAACAAATCTTGGCACAATCAGTTTATGTTAATTTTCCCCTCCTTTTCGCTGTTTTCCATGTGATTAAATGCTTTAGGCTGCGAGTAGTTCGAAGGCGACTCAGCTTTTGCAAGCCACTGGGAGTGGCATTCCGTTCATTGGACTTGAAACTTCCGCTTTGGGATTGTTTGATTTGGGCGAAATGACAGCGAATGAATGTGCCGATTTGGCACCCGAATTTCGTATTTTGCTGAAGAAACTGACAAAACGCGACACTCTTACCCGAGAAAAGGCAAATCGACGAAAAATGATTGACATTGAGTTAATAAGAAAACAGTTAAGGCGGTGAAGGAATTTGCTGAACTGCTGAAGAATGTGCCTTTAGACCAGCTGAAGTTGAGCTTTGAATACTTTGCCCCAATTTACCAAAGACTCGTCACCGATGCGAACAGCACAATTCGGTCGGCGAGTAACAAACTTTTGGCCCAATACATTTGGAGACTGAAGAAGGAGGCGCCCAGCAACTGCTTGAAACAGGCGAGTGAGTGAGTGGCACAGAATAAGCCAATCGACAGGCCTTTCGTTTGCTTCGTTTTTTGGGTGTCCCCTCCTCTTATTTTGTTGGTGCTTCCCCTCCCTCGTCGTTTTATTTATTCGTCTGTCCTTTAAGACACTCCCTTTTCTGCTGTTTTCGACTGCTGACCATTCCATCCAAGTCGTAAAGTCGGCCTTTTCTTTGCTTAACGAATGTTTTGCGGCCGAAAAGAAGGAATTGGTGTTCGCCAACTTTGCGGACGATGCGCTTTCGCTTTCTCTGAGTGTCGCAAATCGGAGGCATCGGCTTGTCTTATCACCCCAACTGTCCGTTTGTTTGTTTTGCCTTGGGTCGATTTCGTTGCTCGACCCGTTCAGATTGACTGAAGAGGAAAGTAACGAGCAGAGAAGGGACCGACTGATCGCCCAGTCTTTCAATTGCATCGATTCGCTCTCTGCGCACTCTTCGAATTTGCCGTCCCTTTTGGCGACTGTCGGCGACACTTTCACAAATTCCGAGTCACTGAACCCTTTGATGGCCTTGGGAAATAGCGTAAACAAATGTTTAACAAAGAATCCCTAAAACACCTTTTAATTAGGTGAAAGTGTCCCTTTATCGGCTCGCAACTAAAATTGCCCAAAATGATCCCAATTTGCTCATCAGAGGCAAATTTGTGACTGTTCTGTTCAACAATTTGAATTTGTCGGACTCTTCGCTTTTCCAAAATGCGTTCGAATGTTTTATGAGATTGGCCCAGGAAGACGCACTCTTCGAAAACTTTTCCTTGGACAAAGCGATTGTGCCCAAAGTGTTGTCTTTGGTCCGAAAGAAGGAAGGGTGGGCGAAGCCAAGCAAAAACAAAAACATAATGTCCATTTTAGTCACTGGGAATTGTTGGCCAATGCTTTGTTGCCACTTTTCTCCGTTATTTTTGACCGAATTGGGCCTTCCGATCGCCAAAAACAAGTGAAATTTGCGTTTTCAGTGACCGATTCCTTTTTCGATGGGTTTGTCTTTCTTTCATCCAAACTTTTCAGAGAGTTTCGTTTCTTTTTAGCGCTTTTACAACCATTCAAATTTCTTCTTGGAGTTGCGCCTTCGTCGAAATATGCAAATTTTCTCTCGTTAAACTTTTGTTTGGCACTGAATGCGAAAGTGATGAGGACGAGTCGGAATTTCTGACGCAGTTTTTCTTGAGGGTAACAGTTTTATTTGTTTGTTTTGTGTCCGCCTTTCCAAGTCATCGACTGTTTTCTTTTTAGGTAACAAAATTTACGGATTTTATTTTGAGTGATTTTCCTGTGTCCGAATATGCGAAATTGGCGGATTTTGTCGCGTGGCTTCAGCTCAAACTGTCCCCCGGCAAAAGTGCTTTTGCGCTCGAATTGTTCTCGGAGTTGGAGCAGCACCTTTTGTCTCTGGTCATTTGCTTTTTCTTCAAATGCTTTGCTTTTCGTTTTTCTCATTTTCCTTTTCAGCTCCCAAAAAGCGACGCTTTTCTCACCAAACTTTTGGACGTTTTGCAAGAAAATGGGAAGTTCGGCCTTAAACTGCTCGTCTGCCCAAACTCTTCGGCCATTTCCAATTCTCTCCTCATCAAATCAGCTGAAGCCATTCTTTCTTCGGGAACAGACCCGTCCAAATTCGACCATCTTTTGGCCATTGTCACAGTTCGTATTCAAATGGTCGGAGATTCGATTGGGTTTGACTCTGAAACCGTCCGATTGATCAACATTTTGTGCCAAATTCTGGCGAAAACCGAAAACCGACGCAATTCCCTTGCGGATCGAATTAAAGTGAGTGGCAATTGACAACGAATTGCCTTTTTCGTTTTCCCACCAAAGATGGACAACGTTTGGATGTGCCTCCATTCCGTCGACTTCGTTCTGTCCGACTTTTGCGATTTGCTCGGCCACGAGTCGCTTTTCTGCGCATTCTGTACGATTTTCCACAACTTACAGCGATTGGAGTCAGAATTCGGTCGAGTGAAACGCATTTTGGAATTGGCATTGGCATACATTTGCGAAAAGGGTTCCGACTCGGAAAGAGAACATTTGATGCGCATTTTGCCGAACGAAGCGCAATTGCTGGTCAAAATGCCCAACACAGTGAATTTTGTGTTTGATTATCTCGTCAAAAGGGGAAAGGTATCGTCGCCATTTTAGTTAACTTTTATTAACTTTTAGCCCCCCCCCCAATAATTTTTAGGTTTCCGCCCGTCTCCAGCATTTTTTTGTTGAAAGCCTTTTCAAAACTTCGTTGTATACGCCGGACTTTGTCAATTCTTCCGCTTTTTTGCTGCTCCGTCAATTCGAATGCGACACCCCAAAAATGCGCCAACTTTTGCATTTGTTTTTGTCGTCCTCCGATTGCACAATTTCCCAGTAATCACTTAATCGTTTGTCATCAAAACTTTGTTTCCCTTTTCGAATTAAATCGGCTGCCAATTTGTGTTGTGCCATCGCTCACTTCAAAAATGCCTCCCTTTTGGAGATTTTCTCGCCCATCCGTTCGGATTTCGTTCGGATGGCACAACAAATGGACTGTTTGGTGCTGTCCATTTTTATTTTTATTTTCCACTAATCGTTCTGCCAAGTTTCAGTTTTCTGCTGAACTTCTTTCCGATGATCAGTGTCTGTTCGCCGCTTTTGCCCTCCTCCGTGCCAATTCTTCGTCAATTCATTTGGACGGCAATTTGAATCCTCCTCAAAATCCCTTCGAATGTCTAATTGAATTTGCGAAATTTGCGCTTTTCTATTGCCAAGTCCTTCGGAATTCGGCAGATACAATGGATGACACTTCGTTTTGCTATGCTTTAATTGTTTCGACTTTCGTCGACCATTTCAAATTGCGTGCGACAAAAGCGCGACATTCTCAAATGCTTTTGCGTTTTTCTAAGGAATTCGACTTTCCCTTCAGCGTTTGTTCGTTTTGCCTTTCGCTGTAATTTCCCTTCCCTTTTTCAGTTCCTTTCGGTGCCATCCGCCGACGGAATCGCCAAATCTCTCCTCCATTTATCGCAAAATGAGGATGGCTGTTGTTTTCCTTTCTGTGCCTTTTACTCTCTGCTCAAATTCTCTTTTTCTGCTGTTTTATCGCCACAAATTCCGTTCGATCGGTCGCCCATTCGAACAATTTTCGAAATTGTCATTCAAATGCGTTCGGATTTAAATTCCGATCTAAATGTTGTGTTGGATTTGCTTCCGCATGAACCGACGCAAAATGCCGAAGAATGCGTCATTTTGCGATGGTTGGCCGAATTTGAATGGCGTTGTGCAAATTTAACGGAGGAAAACCGCGCTGAACATTTCGTTGCTTTGGCCACTTTCATTGAGCAGCATCGGAAGGGAGTCGAAGATTGGCTTTTCACTGTTCGAAAGTGCCCCTCCCCCTTTTTCAGTTAATTAATTTCTTTCTCTTTTTAGGGACGATTTGTTTCGAAATTTATTCGGTTGCGTTATTTTGAAATTCTGTGCTCAAATTGTTCCTTTCGTTGCTGAAGTCGGTGCTGTGATAAGAGACTTTGTCAATTGCGCTCTAATCACTGTCCTCCAGGCAATTTGCTTCAGAATTTGTTCGAATTTGATTTTCCATTTTCCACAAATTTCAGAATTGCACAGAAAACCTTTTTTCTTCGAACGACAGAATCAAAGAATGTGACGATGAAATTGCGATGCATTGGCTGCTGATGGGTCATTCCGCACTGAATTTGGTCATTCGTTATGAGAACGTTGTCAGAATGAACAGACAAAACGAGGACTACAGAGAAATCGCCAGAGTCATTAATTGGGATTAATTAATGTAAATTGAAATGTTCCCTTAATTAAGGAATGGGCTGAATTCTTTGGTCCATCCGCAGCAAATTACGTCTTTCATTGGTTTTTGCATTTTTCCAACATTGGCAAAATGCCGCCACAATTTTTCACCAAAACGCTGTGTAATGCCATCCAATCGATTGACATTGACCGTCTCATCAAAGCCGAAATTCCAATTGAATTTTTGCAACGGGCGACCGATTGCTGTCCCGAAGACGAACTTTCGTTCTTGCAAAATTTCGAGGGGTTTTTTCGCTGTTCGTTTGTTTTTGTTATGGCTTTACATTTTTCAGTTATTCCGATGAGAGACGCTCCCGACTTCTCCCGACTTCAGTTTTGTTCTTCAATTCGTTGCCTGAAATTCAATTCGCTTCTGCCACCGTTTTAAAGGGGTCCATTCGAATAAGAAATGGAAAGGGAAATAAAAGCTTCGCCATTTGAACAATTCAGCTTTTTGTTTGAAATGTTCTCATCGGAGAACGCCGAACGCGGCGCATTTGCTAAGAAAAGTTTGAACGGAAATGAATTGGAGTCCGAGGCCAACGAGGGGGACACGGAGGACATTGGGAAGAGTTTGGAGGAGCAGTCGCATCAGTTGGCACTGCCACGGCTTTTCAAGGCACTTCTTTCTTTTGAGTTTGCCAATTACTCCCGTTTGAACGGTAAGTACCGTATGCATACGCAATGCCACGCCAATTTCAAATGTTCTTCAGAATCCGAAGTCGACCCTTTGCTGCTTTCCTGGGATGTTCTGATGCGTTTTTTTGGAGATTTGGACGTCCTTTCCCGGGTTCGCTTTTGCGATGCCATCGATGTCAAAACCCTTTCCAATGCGTTGGCCCATTTGTTCAATTCTCTCTCCGACCCCCCGGGGCATAAAGGTCCCCCCCCCCCCTCCCCGGCAATTAATTACTTTCTTTTTGCTTCTTCGGATGCCATTTGCGTTGTTTCTAATGTGGACGACCTTTTCACTGGCCCTTTTCACTATAAATTGGTGGACCGTCCTTTCGATCGTGAACATTTTACGAGTAATCTCTTCTTCCGGACTTTGGCCACGATCCCCGCTTTGTTTCGCGAATGGCACGGCACTCTCAGCAAAACGGAAGCGAACACAGTCAATGAGTAAATGCCAAACAATCACACCCTTTTTTAACCAAATCTACATTTTTAAATTATTTAAGGTACACCCAAAAATATTTGAGTCATTTGCTTATTCAACGTGAATTGCGCAGTTTGGAAAATATGAAACGTGGGCGGTTAGAGGTCATAGCCATTTATCACATTTACTTTTTCTAATTTATTTAATGCTTTTGACTTTTGGGATACTTTTTGCACCGCTTTTTCAGTCTGACAAATGGCACATCAAAAGCGGACATTTTGAAATTGGTTATGTTTTCAGGTCCGAATTCTGTCCAAAGTGCGTGAGATCGAATGCACTTATCGGCTGGAGGAGACGACAATGACTTTGACAATACTTTTGCCTGAAAATTATCCGATCAAAGCGCCAAAAGTGGAGACGGGGCGGAGCATAGTGAACAAAGAATTGCATCGCAAATGGCTTCTTCAATTGGGCGTTTTCCTAAACGGACAAGTCAGTCTTCAAGAGTCAAATACGACGGAGAAAAGCGATGCCGAAATTTTCAGAACGGAGTGATGATGGACGGGATTTTGCAATGGAAGCGGAGCATCGACCAGCACTTGCAGGGCGTGGAGGAGTGCACCATTTGCATGTCCACCGTTTCCTCCACAAATTACCAATTGCCCAAAATTCGGTGTCGCCAATGTCGGAAAAAATTCCATGGCGATTGTTTGGTGCGTTTTTCTCCCATTGACTTTTGTATTGGCGCCCTCCCCCCTTTTAGTACAAGTGGTTCCAGTCCAGTTCCAAGTCCTCGTGCCCTCTCTGTCGTGCCAATTTTGTTTGACGGCCAATGAATGAAAATTGGGCTTTAAATGTGATATTCAAGGCGAAAACCGATAACACACTACACTTGCACACTATTTGTTTATTGTCCTTTTGTCACAAAAAGAAAAAACAATTAATTTTAAATGAATTGAAATTCAAATTAATTTTTAATCGTTTTTTAAATTTGGGAAGATGGACACACAAACAATCCACCTTTGCTCGATGATGACAATATCTCAACAGAAAGGGGTCCCTCCCTCCCATTGGCTTTCACTGTTGGCTAATTGTCGTCTAATCCGTTGTTAAGCCGCCGTAAGGTGTTGGGGTAGACTCACTCACTCCCCGAGTACCATTTATTCATTATCCCCTTCTCCACAACATTGGATTCCCTTCCCCCCCCCCCCCATTCTCTCTTTTCTCTCGCGGTGCCAATCCGTCGGATTCGTTAAGCGGCACTCGCTCTTTTCCTCCTCCCGGGCTTCGCAAATGTTTTCTTTCATTGATAGTTGACAAAGCGTGCAAATTAAATTGGTTTTGTTATGTCTGGCGACAAAACTTTTGTTATCTTCAAAATCACTTACTTTCTTGGATAGTCTCTTTCTGTGATCGATGGCACTCGGTTCAAATGCCTCCGCCTCTCCCCTTAACAAAACGTCGTCCAATAGCGCCAAAAGATTCCGTGCTGCCCATGCCAGTTTCCGACTTCGAATGGTCCTTTCATGCTTCACAAATCAATTATAAAGTTAATTTCCCCTGTTTAGCTGCATGAACAAAATGCGCCGGTGCGAAACGTCGAACCGGTGAGAAAAGGGATAAATGTGAAGGAGGGGAGGGACAATCAAAGGGATTGGTCAAAGGGTGATCAGAGGAAGAGGAATGATCAAAGGGGAAAGTGATGAGGAAAAGCGAACAAAAGGGGGAAGTGATCAGTGGGAGGGCGACTGATTAGAATTAATTAGCTCTGCCGGTCCAAAAGATGGCCCATTTCTTTCTACCAACTTCTTTCTTCTTGGGGGAGGTTGGGGATTAATCCTTATTTTGTAATCCGCCGATGTCATTGGCAACCAATCGGCGTTAAGTCAAATTGCTGAGGGGAAAGTGCGCGAAATTAGGGAGAAAAGCGATGCGAACTCCGAGGACGGCCGACGGAGGGATGGCATTGGCAAAGCCAAGGCTAATGCCAATCCCTCCTCCCCTCCCCTCCCCTCTCCTCCTCCGCTCGTCGTCGTGCTGCCATTTGGTCCTCCAATTTTTGGTCGCTCCGTTCTTCCCAAACCGCGACGAATGTGTGAGAGAGTCCTTTTGTTGGTGAATGAAGGACCGGGATTTCTTGCGTGAGCGGAGATTTCACCACCACCGATCGCTGAAAAGCGACCCGACTTCCCCCGCGGGCGATATCAACAAAGAATTTGACAGTCCTTTGGATTTGCGACGCGTTTTGAGTGGAAGACGCGGCGGAAGGTAAGCGAAGGCAAAGAGAAACAATTGGAATGGACAGCAAAAGCACGGAGAAATGCCCACTTTCCCCGGTCAGTGAACGTAAACGGTTGTTGGTGTCCACCGCCCATTCGTCCGCCTCGCCACACTTTCAACAGCAGTCGCCGTACACCGCGCCGCCGTCCCTCTCCAACACTTCGAATACCCTCGGGGTCGACATCGCCGTCGAGGCTTTACGGCGCCGACAGCAAATCAGTGTCCATCAGCGGTAATTATCGGAATAAGGAGAAGTGATCGGCACTGATCAGTGAATGCCAAGACAAAAAGAGTGTTTTCCCGACAGAAGGCGTTCCAGCGTTTTGCGCAGCGTTTCCTCCGGCGGACAGCCCCTCCCCGCCGCCATTCCGCTGTCTCCCCGCCAGCGTTTTAACTCTTCCTCTTGTTCCATTGACCACAACGCATTGGAACCAAAACGCACGCAGCGCGCTCTGACAATTGCAATGGGCCATTGGGACACACTGAGGGCGCATTTGCATTCCTCAAAGCAATCGACCGTCTCGAATTTGGGCTTCGGCCTTTGCCAACAAATGCCAAAGGGCAGCGTCGTCTCCACTCTCTCGTGCCCTCCACCGACGGGGGGCGGCGGTTCACCAAGCGGAGGAGTTCAAAGTGGACAGCAGGGCGGAAACCAACAGCTGCAATTGGCACAGCAAAATAACGGAGAAGGGATGGGCCAAGCCGCTCAGCAAGCCAAACAGCAACACCCTTTTCCGGCACCGAAGAGCAAATTCAAAATGGCACATGAGTCATTCCGGGCAAGAATGTTGCAAGAGATGCAGGAAAACAGCAATGAGGCAGTGAGTGTAATGAGATAGAGATAGAGAGAGAGAGAGAGAGAGAGAAGAGAGAGAGAGAGCGAGAGAGATGTAGAGAGAGAGAGGTAAGGAGAAAGGGGTGAAAAGAGAAGAGGGACAGAGAGAGGAAGAGAGAGAAGAGAGGAGGTAAGAGGAGGAGAGATATTGTGAATGATAATGAGACATGCCAGAGAAAGAAAGAAAATATCGCTTGTCATGGAGACCCTTTGCTTATGGCTCAGTCTTCAGTCTCAAAAAGTCCCGGCTTTTTTGGGTTTCAAATTGAGAAGGATCGCATTCCTTTCCTTCCTTCATCCATTGACCTTTCCCATTTCGATTTCCCCTCTTTTTCGGCATTGCCATTGTCTTTTTTACACCATTCCCTTACAAATTAGGTGTTTATGACAAAGAAACGGACGGCTGACAGCAAATTCAGCGAATTCAAAGGCGGTAAATGCACTTTTTATTCGGTGAGTTTAATTCTTTTATTTTACAGGTGATTTAAACAAATACACGGCACAAAGTTATGCCATCAGAAATGGGGTGGAAATATTCGGAGGTAAATTAAACGCAAAGAAATAAAGGGAAAAAGGGAAAAAAAGGAGAGGGCATAATGGGACATAATTGTTAATTTGGGGGGGGGAGAGCTAATTAACATCGCTAATTGGAGAGGGGCGGGGGATTAAGCTAAAAACAGAAAGCAATACGCAAAACAGCAATGGCAAATGCTTACGCTTTTAAGGGAAAATTGGAAATTTATTGCCTAAGGGAGGGAAGAAACGATGGGCCAAATTTGATTATTGGTCCGCGGGATGACAAAGCGCTGCGATACGCGGGAATGGGCGGTGGATTACGCGGGCAATCCCCCCCCCCCCCCCGCCGTGGTCCATCTGTCGACGGAAGGTGTCGAATTCTCCCCAGGCCGAATTATCCTCAGCTGTCGTCCCTCTGTCCATGCCCTCTTCAAAACTCCAATCTTTGCCCAATTGTTTCCCCCTTTTCCGCTTTATCCATCCCTTTATCCGCTTTATCTCCCCCTTCGTTTTCCGTCTCTCCTTTTGCCCCGTTAATTATTCGCCTCTTCCTTTCGATGGTTTTGGAGAGTCCGCGCGTCCGAGTCGAAAATTTCCGTCATTATTACCCGCGCGTAATTAGACGAAGATCAAGCGTTGGCATCACCAACAGATATTACAACGTTTTCGACGATTATAACGAAGGTTTGGTTCTCTGTGATGGGAAGCGGGCGCGGGGAAAGCATTGACAAACATAAAAAATGCATTAGCATTTGAATATTAAAGCATTGGCATTGGGCGGAGTGCCAAAATGTCCATCCATTTTAACTCTTCTCAGTTTCCCATTTGCGTGTTATGTAAATTTAAAAACAGCAACAATGTTCCGCTTTATTCTTCAGCAGACGAAACTCTTAAAAGTGCCAATAACCGAAGGGACGGGGGAGAGAATGTGCCAATTAATTTTTGAAACTCTCTCCAAAAGGAACATCCGCAAATACCCACCCACTCACTCACTTTCCCCAAAAAGTGCCAAAATTGTCCATTCCCCACTAATCACTCGGCAACTTTCCCATTGCCCCCCCCCCCTTTCCGTGGTCATTCATTGTTTATTAAACACCGCCATCCCTTCTCTTTTTGTCTAATCCTTTTTCACATTGTTTGACTTATCCCAATTCCATCATTTTGACAATTATTTTCTCTCTTTTTTTTCTTTTTGTCAATTCCCCGCCCTATCAATCATTTTCATTTTTTTTTTGTAGAGGGAAAAGGGGAATTTTGAAGGGACACATTGGCCATTTGAAGGACCACTAATACCCCTTAACTCCCCCCCCCCCATTTGTATTGACCGGCCAATGCCATCCTTTCCACCACAACAATATCCATGTCAACCAAAACGCAACAAAGTCCCCTCCCTTCCCCTCCTCCCCCCCCCCCCCCCCCCCACCAAATTTCCCACGTCGCCCCCCCCCTCCCCAAAATACAAATTTTAAATTTTCTTCTCCGATTCCCCTCCCCATTCACTTCCAATTTAGTATTTGGCTTTCGTTCCTTTCCTTTCCATCTGTCCTTTGACAATCTTTTGCTTCCATACGAATCATTTGACCCAAATGAACAGACATCGACCGTTTGCTTCGCGCGGTTTGTTGCTAGCGGACTCTGTCCGTCCGTTCTTTCCGCCGCGTTCGTCCTTGCCAAGTGCCGTCGGGCCCTTTCTTCGCTCGGCGCCTTCCTCCCAATTGGCTTCGCCGCTTCACCATTCGCGTGCCACGTCGCCCTTGCGCGGCATGGCTCGCTCGCGTTCGCCGTCTCCGCCGCAGTCGCAACGCGTTTTTCTCGCGCCCCAATACCCCGCGTTTGGACTACAGCGGCGCCGTTCCATTCGTGACGCCCTTACAGCAATTGAGACAGGACAATTGGTTCCTCAATCGCGAAAGCAGTCGCTTCTCGCTGCAAATTCGCCGCGTGGACTCTTCCCACCACTCTCCGCTAGCCCACTAATCCAAGTTGGGTTCAGACGAAGCGGAAGCATCGTCAAATTCGCATTCCCTGCTGATCAAAACGGCGGGAGAGAAAATGATCAGAGGAAAGAGACGACGGTGATCGGAGCATCAGGCAAGTGATCACTCACTGCTGAAATGCAGGCTAATGAAACAAAATGCTTTTACAATAATGAATGGATACGCCATCCTCCTACACTTTCATTGCAATGAGTGAGTGATTTCGTTGGTCCCATCTCTCCTCCTCCCCTCCTCGTTGGCCCCACTCTCTTCTCACTCTCTTCCCCACTCTCCTCCTCCCCTCTCCTTGTTGGCCCCGCTCTCTTCTCATCTCTTTCTCCTCCCCTCTCCTCATTGGCCCCACTCTCTTCCCATCTCTCCTCCTCCCCTCTCCTCGTTGGCCCCACTCTCTTCTCACTCTCTTCCCCACTCTCCTCCTCCCCTCTCCTTGTTGGCCCCGCTCTCTTCTCATCCTCATCTCTTTCTCCTCCCCTCTCCTCATTGGCCCCACTCTCTTCCCATCTCTCCTCCTCCCCTCTCCTCGTTGGCCCCACTCTCTTCCGATCTCTACTCCTCCCCTCTCCTCGTTGGCCCCACTCTCTTCTCACTCTCTTCCCCACTCTCCTCCTCCCCTCTCCTCGTTGTCCCCGCTCTCTTCTCATCTCTTTCTCCTCCCCTCTCCTCGTTGGCCCCACTCTCTTCCCCACTCTCTTTCTCCTCCACTCTCTTCATCCACCTACTCTCTCCTCATATTCACTCACTTTATTCATTTAACTTCAACTTTTTTTTTGTTTACCTTATGTTGCTCACAATCAGCTGAATCAACTTTAAAATGCTAAAATCCTTTTCTACCCGTCCAAACTCAAATTACCCCCATTAAATTGGATATTCATCCAATCATTTGGCAATTAATTTTGAAGCGCTTCTGAAAATGAAAAACTCTCATTTTGTTAACTGTTTTTGGCTCGTTTTGATGGTTTTTTATATCGGTAAAACGAATGGACAAAACGCTGAAGCGACCACTGAAGTGAATTCTGAGAAGAATGGAACGGCAAATTTTGACAATGGCAATGGCAATTTAAAAGAAAATGACAAAGGAACATCCACACAAAAGCCATCTCTGAGAAGGAAGCCGCTAATGGAAGAGGCCGAGGGCGGCGTGGCGGACGAGGAAATTGAGCGATTGGAGGAGGAGGAGAAGCAGATGGAGAAGGACAAAGCTGAACTGCAGGAAGAGAAGGAGGAGGAGGGAGAGGAGGAGGAGAAGCAACGGAAAGACGAGGAGATGAGGAGGAGAAACAACGGAAAGACGAGGGAGATGAGGAGGAGAAACAACTGAAAGACGAGGAAGATGAGGAGAAACAACGGAAAGACGAGGAAGATGAGGAGGAGAAGCAACGGAAAGACGAGGAGGAGGAACAACGGAAAGACGAGGAAGAGGAGGAGGAGAAGCAACAGGAAAACGAAGAATCGGAAGCGCAAGGGGCGGACGACGCAGAGCAAAGCATGAAAGCAAAGCCCTTTAAAGAAGAGGAATTGTCGGAAGAATCGTTGGAATTGAGTTTGGCTGATTATGAGGAGGAGGCGAAGCGAGCGAAGAAGCATGGGAAGAAACACCACGGGAAGGGCGGCGGGGGCCATCGCCACAAACACCGAAACGGAAGGGACGGACCAACGGCGTTCATTTTGCCGTCATTTTTCCTTCAGCGTTTGTTCAGCCGCGGCGCTTTTGGGCCGTCGGGCGCTCCCTTTGACGGTTCATCATTTCCAATGATTCTTCCGATTATAATTAATAATAACATCCGTGGGGGGCCGCCGGAGGAAGAACATCAGCTGATGAGCAGCAGAGCCAATCACCACAATGGGCCAATGTTCCAAGCGGCGCATCACTTTACGGCGCCCTTTCCGCCCGACTTCTTCGCGCAGCGTCAGTCGCCCCTCGGCACCCCAATGGGCGGACAACGCCCGTCCCACCAAAATGCCAATGCCAATTTCCCCCCGACTTCGTTTGGCTCTCTCCAAGCCCAACAATCGCAAGGAGTTCCTCAAATGCACAACCAACAGAACAACGCCTTTGGCCCGTCTGCCAGTGATCAGTTTCCCCCTTTCCTTCACTCAATGCAACAACAACAGCAGCCGATTTTCCCATTTGGCTCTTCCTCTTTTGACGGGGGCCGTGGACCATCGCCGACCGAAACTCAGCAAGAAAACCAATTCCAACAGAAGGGCCAAACAAAATTCAGTGAAGCGAGTGATGGCGCGAGTGATGCCTTTTCATCACCATTTGGGCCTCAAAGGGGAGCGATGGAACAAATGCGTGGGAAACGATAAATTGGGATGGGAAAATGATCAGAGAAGCGGAGGGAGTGATCAGAAGGAGAGACGATGAATGGATAGAAAAGGCGAGAAGTGATCAGAAGCGGAGGGGAGTGATCGGAAAGGAAGGAAGTGATCAGAAGCGGAGGGGAGTGATCGGAAAGGAAGGAAGTGATCAGAAGCGGAGGGGAGTGATCGGAAAGGAGGGAAGTGATCAGAAGCGGAGGGGGGTGATCGGAAAGGAGGGAAGTGATCAGAAGCGGAGGGGAGTGATCGGAAAGGAGGGAACTGATCAGAAGCGGAGGGGAGTGATCGGAAAGGAGGGAAGTGATCAGAAGCGGAGGGGGGTGATCGGAAAGGAGGGAAGTGATCAGAAGCGGAGGGGAGTGATCGGAAAGGAAGGAAGTGATCAGAAGCGGAGGGGAGTGAATGGAAAGAAGTGAGCGGAGAAGCAGCAGAGGAAGGCGGATGACATCCACTTGATATAACATTCTTTGATTTTGCATTTTCACAATGTACAAATTAATTTAAAGTGTTAAATTGCAATGCGTCTTTTCCCTTTCTCTTGCGTTTCCTTCGAAATTCGAAATTTCCCCCATTAAATCACTAAAATCTTTTCTTTGCTCAGACTCAACCCAAATTCAAAAAATTTGATTATTTTATTACAGTATCAATTCTAAACAAAAAAGGGAATGTGATGAAAAGGGGAAAAGAAAATAAGGACAAAAAAGAAAAAAGGGAGGGGTAAAAAAACGAAAAGCCAAAATGTTAAAATGCCATTAAAATGCGGCGGTATCGTTGGGATTTGTGGGTTAGGATTTAGCAATAAATTCCCCCAATTCAGCCAACATCCACAACGAATTTGGCATTTGCGGATGGATTCTGACCATTCTGTCGTACATTTTGATCATCCTCACTTTGCCCATCTCCGCTTGTATGTCCATCAAAGTCGTCCAGGAGTACGAAAGGGCCGTCATCTTCAGATTGGTCAGTTGGTCTTCGAATCCCTTCAAATGCAAACATTTGACCCCCCAGGGGCGTCTCCTCCCCGGCGGCGCGAAAGGACCCGGTGAGATTTGATTGTCCCGAAATTACCCGTATCGGACGATTAATTGGTTTTCTGAGCAGGCATTTTCTTCATTGTGCCCTGCATCGACTCCTATCGGAAGGTATTCGCCGTTCCGTCCGTCCCTCCGTCGTTTTCCTCCATTGCCCCTCCCCCCCAATTTCAGGTCGATCTTCGCGTCCTTTCTTTTGAAGTCAGTCCCCCTCCTCCTTCGTCTTTATTTGCCATTTAGGTTCCTCCCCAGGAAATCCTTTCCAAGGACTCCGTAAGTTTCGCCTCCGTCCATTGGCTTTCGCTTGCCTTTCTCACCCCCCCCCCCCTTTCGTTAGGTTACCGTTGCGGTGGATGCCGTCGTTTATTTTCGGTTTGTCACCTCCCTCAAAATGGCCATAATTTCTCACTCAGAATTTCAAATGCCACTATTTCCGTCACCAATGTCGAGGATGCGTCCCGCTCCACAAAACTGCTTGCTCAGACGACGCTGCGCAATATTCTCGGGACGAAAACATTGGCGGAAATGCTCAGCGACAGAGAGGCGATTTCTCTTCAAATGCAAGTGAGGAGCAATAATAATAATAATAATAATAATTGTCATCGGTTATTGTCATTGTCAAAAACAGGCGACTTTGGACGAAGCGACGGAACCGTGGGGAGTCAAAGTGGAGAGAGTGGAGGTGAAGGACGTCCGATTGCCGGTTCAGCTGCAGAGGGCAATGGCCGCAGAAGCGGAAGCCGCCAGGGAAGCGCGAGCAAAAGTGGGACAATGGGGAAAGGGGGGAGGGGAGGGAGGGAGGGGGAATGGGAGGGGAAGAGGAAGGGGGGGGAGGGAGAGGGAATGGGAGGGGAAGAGGAAGGGGGAGAGGAAGGGGGAGAGGGAGGGGAAAGGGGGGAGAGGGAATGGGAGGGGAAGAAGAAGGGGAAGGGGGGAGAGGGAGGGGGGAATAGGAGGAGAAGAGGAAGGGGAAGGGGGGAATGAGCCGAAATGGAAAGGACAAATGAAAGAGCTGACCCCGGAGGGGGGGGGGGGGGGGGGGAACGATGGGGGCCACCAGCAGCAGAGGAAATTGAAAGTATTTGTGCTGCTTGATGGCATTTGTCCGCTTTTTCAAACATTCGTTTAGGTAATTGTTGCTGAGGGTGAGCAGAAAGCGTCACGAGCTCTGAAAGAAGCGGCCGACGTAATCGCCGAGTCGCCGCAGGCCATTCAGGTGAAGGAGCAGAAGGGAAAGGCATTGCTTAACTTCATTTCCGTCTTTTCAGCTTCGCTATTTGCAAACTCTCAATTCGATTTCGTAAGTTTTTCAATTAACCAATGATTTTCTTTCTTTTTTTAATTCAGTGCCGAGAAGAATTCGACCATTATTTTCCCATTTCCGATCGATTTGCTCAGTTCTCTGCTGCCCGCCCAGCAATGGCAACGGTCTGCGCCCGCCCCTCCGGCGCCCGTCGTCGCCAATCCCCCGCAGCAATTCGCCCATTCGTCAAAGTTGGCTTTGGTGGGGGGACAATGCCAATGCCAACATTGTGTTCTTTGTCAGTGTTTCTTCCGGCTCTTTTTCCGGCCCTTTCGCCAGTTCGACCGTTGTGGACACGCAAATGAAAAGTCAGAAGGCGCGGCAACTTTAAAGGACGAATCGGCAAAAGAAATCACACAATTTTATTCATTCATTCTGCTTGTTTTCATTTTAATAAATTAAAATTGCCTGCAAATGGACCATTGAGGAGCACCTCATTCTTTTTTTATTTGACTAATTAATTGCCAATATTTCCGTTTCTTCCCTTAGCATTCGTTTCGTTCTCCTCCCCTCCTCCGCCCCTTCTCAAATTTCACCCTTCGAAGAATTAATTTTATGTCTTTAAATGGCCTCTTAATGAATATTCCATCCCATTAATCCCCCCCCCCCCCCCCCTCTTTTCCCCTCCCTTTTCCCTTTCATTTGCCCCATAAGTCTCTGTTTTTACTTTAAATGGTTAAAAGTGCCTTTTCCCCTCCCCTCAATTCTGTGCCCGCTTCTTCTTCTTCTTCTTCTGATGGTCATTTCTCTGCCGTTTCTTTGGCCCCTCAAAAGCCTTCTCCTTCTGTTGCCTCAGTTTCAGTCACTGCCCGCAAAGTTTGGCATTTGATTCGGGGAAATGCTAAAAAGCATTTGTTAAGAGAGAAACACTTAATGATATGTATTAGCAATGGTTTTTAGAAAAGCATTTCTTCCAAGGACAGAAAACGAAAATTAAGAATTTGCTAAAAGCAATGAAAGATTTTGCTCAATAAAATGTATCAATTGAAAAACACATGAAGAGGTATTTGAGTTTAGAGAAACAATAAATTATTTTTCAAAAAACTGAAAATATTTTTAGAAAACCAAAGGTAGTGAAAGTGTCATTTTAAATGGCATTTTCCACATTTCATTGGGATCTGCTTTTGTGCCAAGTTTACATCAAATTGTATTTCCTCTCCATCTCTGATCGTTTTTATCTTCCTTTTCCCCACCTTTTTCAGTACATCGGTTCGGCCCTTCTCCTGTCCAACGTGGTGTACGGCTCCGTCCTTTACGCTTTGCATGGTCCGTTCGCCCTTTTGGTCCACCAATTCGTGCCTTTCTTCGCCGCTTACGCTTTTTCTCTTCTCTTGGCACTTTTCTCCGTCCGCTTTCATCTTCCCCTGCTTCTCCTCCCTCTTCTGATCACTACCGTTCGTTTTGCTTTTCCGTCCGTTCAAATGCTTTTCCCTCCCCTCGTTCAGGTGCCTTTCGTTGTGGTGCCTTTGCTGATCGCTTCGCTGTTTCTGTCCCACCATTTTTGCCTGCTAATTCCCCCGCTGTTCGCCCCCCTGCCCAATTCGTCGTCCCCCGCGGCGGATTTCCCTCCCTTCCGTTCGCCGCCGAATTCCGCCGCTCTCTCCGCCCCATCCGTCGATTGTTTTCACTCCGCCCGATTTGTTCCCAATTCGGCAGTCGTCACTTTCTTTTTGGCAATTATTTTCTTGGAAAAGTCGGCCGAATTTCTTTTCTTTCTCAATTTAAAGCGCCTTTTTTTGCAAATTTCAAAACAGCAAAAAATTGAAAAGGAAATTTTAATGGAAAGAAAATTGGAAAAAACAGACGCAGCAGAAGAGAAAGCGGACAAAAAAGAGCACGGGGAAAAACAGAAGGGGAAGAAGCGGAAGAGCATCTTCAGACAAAAAGCATTGTGGAAGACAGAGAGGAAGAGGGAAGGTCGGAAGAGGAGGAGGAAGAGGAGGTAATTGGGGAAAAGGGAACACAGGGTGAGAGAGAGAGACAGAGGGAGAGAGAGAGAGAGAGAGAGAGACCAAGAGAGAGAGCGGAAGATGGGAAGTGGTGGCGGAAGAAGAGGAGGTAATTGAGAGAAAAGGAAAGACAGGGTGCGAGAAAGAGAGAGAGAGGAAGGAGGGAGGGAGGGAAGAAAGTGGAGAGAGAGAGAGAGAGAGAGAGAGAGGGGAGGGAAGAGAGTGAGGGAGGGGAAGAGGTTGGGAGGGGAAGGGGAGGGGGGAAACACAATTAATGATTTTGTTTATTGTATTAAGATGGTGTACGGAAAAGAATTGCATCACATCGGTGGGACAAAAGCAAAGCCCCGTTCTGCTATACCAACAGTTTCCTCTTCGAAGCGAGTTATCGCTTGATAAAAACGAAATTTGTGAAGTAAAAAAGCAAAGATGGCACAATATGTGACATTTGGAAATTGATCAAAAAGTGATTTATGGGATGTTTAAAAGTGATCGGAACAAAAGTCAGCACAGCGCACACGATTTGCGACAGTTTTGACGCATCCATCCCAACTGAGGGGGCATCTGACAAAAGTTGCGCAGTGCCCAAAAGCCGCAGTAAACATTCCGATCCTCGCAATCTGAGAAAAGCAAAGTTGGCCAAGAAAGGAAAAACTGTTGCAACAAATAATCCGTCCGAATCATTGCCCTTTTTTGGCAATTTCCCATTCTTCCGCCTGTGTTCTTTCTTCTCACTTCACTCACTTTGCTTGCAGTACATTTTGTTCAACAACTCCACGTCCTTCGTGCTCAGTTTCTTCCGTTGTCCCATCAGTGCCATGTTTTGTTCGGCATTTTTCTTCGGCACCATTGTTGGCCGTGAAGTGTCGAGAGTTGCGGTGAAAGGGCCGTAGTGCATAATCGAATCATAAGCATAGGCGGAGCCGTAGCTGAATCGGACAAAAAGCATAAATGAAGAAGAAATGGAGGCGAAAAGGGAGGGAAAGTCTCATTTTTAGCCGGGAAATCGAAAATGAAAGTGAAATCATCAGAGGCATTTCAGGGAAAGCGCAAAAAGGGACGGACGAGGTGAATTTGCTTGGGTCGGCGATGGCAAAAAAGTCGTAGAATTGCGGATTGATATTGGCCCATTGGATGTCCAAGTGTTCCTCCCGGTCGGCGCGCAAATGCTCGTGGTTGGCTCCCAAGGCGTGCATTGTTTCATGGACAGCGACTCCGACGGGCTGAAAAAGGCGGAGAGAAAAGCGATTGAGTCAAAGAAAAGGTACGTCTTGGCATTGGAAGGACAGGTAAATGGGATTGGCCGGAGAAACGTGGCCAATGTAAGAGAGGCCGCAACTGAACGGAAAATGAACGCGGGACTGAGTTGGGAGGAACTGACAATGTCGGGGTGGACACTTTGATGTAGTAGAGAAAGTCCGAGTTGGGCTTTGAATCGGACGGGCGGAAGCGAATGCAAGTCTGTGCCTAAATGGGGGTGGTGCCAAAACGGAATTTGGGGGGGGGGGGGAAGTGCCAACTTCGATCATTTGATGCGCTTGTCGCACTAAAAAGAAAAAAAACAAGTTATTTTTATGGTGCCGAGACGAACTTACCCATCTGCTTTTCGAACTCTTCTGCAAATAATAAAATTAGTGAAACAAATAAAAAAAGAAAGGACCAATTTTTGGGTCAAAAAAGAAGGCGATTGGCTGTCCAATTGGCCATTTTTGTGCCGCGAACTGCTCCAAAAACAGCGAGGCACGCTTGAAGCGGTGCCCGTACCCGTACCGGTGAAGCTTTTTCGCCGGTTTCGGCACGTTGTTTAATGCTTTGATCAGTTCTTCCGATTGTTTCTCTGTAAGCAGCACATCGTGTTGGAAGGTGCCGTCGTTTACGGGTTGAACCTGAGGCAAAGAAATCGACTTTCATTTGGCATTTTGTTCAATTCGTTTTCCAATTTGGCGTTTTGTCTCCTTTCTCTCTGTTCTCTTCTTCTTCCCTTACGTGTTCGTCAAGGCCTGCCACTTCGAGCATCTTTTGCTTCAGTTTCTGCACCATTTCCACTCTCTTTTGTACCATTTCGCCTGATTGGTACGGTCGCACTTTTCTCATGAAGTCCATTTCGTGCTGCGAATGGCAATTGACCAATGTTTGTTTACTTTGAAACCTGTAAAACCATCGTCCGCTTTTGAATCATTCCGAAGGGCTGCGCTTTGCAGTCGACTGCACCGCTGAGGCAATTTTTCTGAAAACAATTACCAATTAATTAATTTCCCTCCCCCGCCCCGAATTAGTTTTTTTAATCCCCCCCCCCCCAATATCACTAATTACTGACGAGCATCGCTTCCCGCGCTTCCTCGGACAAAAAACCGAAAGAAAGCGATGGGTCCTCCGGTTTGACATCTGAACAGCACGGGTCTTTGTAAAAGTGAGCAGCACTCGCCTTTGTCCATCTGTGCGGCATGCATGTCCACGTTTGCTGTTGGCGTTGGGGGGCGTTCGTCGGTTGCATTTGGGGAAATAGCGAAAGAGGGCCGAAAGTTATGAAAGGACGGGGGACGTCGGTTGTAGCCCCCGGCGGAAGAGCTCCACGCGCTAAAATCGCCGTTGGGCGATGCGGTCGAATGCCACGGCGTTTGTTGAGTAGTGTCAGTCCTGAAAAAGTGCCTTGCCATTGGCCACTGTTCCGCCCCCTGCCCCTTCCGCCTGTCTCACCCCTCTTCCGTTCCGCCATTGCATTTTGAATGCTCCGGATGACGAGCACAAAAGCGTTCCATCAGTCCGCCTCCTTCTGCAAAAGAACTTTCGCTTCGCTTTTGGCACCGCCTTACCTCCGTTTTCACTTTCGGGGACTTTCTCAGTCCCTCCGCTGTTCCCCCGGCATTTCGCACTGTCCGGGTGCCGGGCACAGAACCTTTGAAGGAGTCCTAAAAAGCGTTGCGTCACTTCCTCTCTCTCTCCGTTCTGCGCACCTTCGCGTCTCTTCTGACCTCCGCCTCCCTCCGCGCTCTCCTTGAAAGTGTTTTCAGTTACACAACCAGCACTTGCCCAACTTCCGTTGTCCCCGTGTCCTCCTCATTGGTCTTCGTCTGTGGGGGGGCGGCGGAAGGGAGCGCCGCCGGCATCGACTCCGTCCACGGCTGTGTGCCGTCCCCCCAATCGGTCGCCCCTCCCGCGGAGCTCCGCCCGTCCGCTGCCCCTCCCCACGACTCGCTCCAACTCCACGGCTTCTGCGTCCATTCCGTTGACCAACTTCCGCCGCTTTCCTCCCTTTTTCCTTCCACTATCGGAGGCCCCCGTCCCACAAAGCCTTCGCCGCGCATTTGCTGTGCGCCACCGGCGCAATCTGTGCAGGCGGAACAGAGGACGGACAAAAGGAGGAAAATCAGGCATTTTGAGGGGAAATGCCGAAATTGGAACATCATTTTGACGAGGAAAGAAAGACGGAGGGACCAGCGGAAAAGGGACAAAAAAGGAATTATATACAAAAGAAAATAAAAGAAAAAGAAACAGACGGACGAGACAAATTCATTTTGAAAAGACTATTTGAAAATTGATTCAATGATTCGTCAGCAGAGAGGTGGAAAGATGGGGCAAACTTTGTTAATTAAGTGGGGGGGGGGGGGGGAAATGAGGCACAAATAACCGAACGACAATTAGCGCAAGTGAATTCCAATGAAAATATTCTCCGCCCCTTGGCGTACCACCGAATGAATGAACCATTTTTTCATGACGTATTTCCCCCCCCCCCCAAGGGCAAACACTTCTCGGAGATGCTGTGACAATGAATCTTTTTCTTAATCGTATTGGCAAGAGAAATAATTAATGAAAATGATTGCCGATGTTTTCGACTTTTCCTGAACCTTTTCAGGAAATTTCAGTTTGAATCGGAAAATGATCGTGAAAAGAGAGTGATACGGAATTGTAAGAAGATGAGAAGATGGTGTTGATCAGAAGGAAGGGAGGGAGAGAGGGAAGGAGAAGATCATGGTCAAAGTTAATGAAGGACAATTAGAGGGACGGAAAGGGAATTGGAAGAGACCATAAGTCAGTCAGGGGAAGCGAATGGGATAAAACATTGTGAGAAAGTGACTATTGGAGAAGAAGTGATCGGAGTGGCGACGATCAATCAGTTCAGTGGTGGAGGGGGAGGGAGGGACGAGATCGATGACAAATTGACAAGTGATGGGAGAGGGGGGGGGGGGGCGGGGGAGGCGGGGGACGGGGGATGACGAGGGACTGATGACGGAGACAGCGCGGGGGGTAAATATTTGGTGGGAGAGTGAGTACAAGAAAATCACCGGAACTATGGCCAAAAATCCTGACCATTCGCAGCTGGTGCCAATTGTCTCCAAATGCCTTAGGCACATTGGCTGACATTTGTTCCGAAAATCTTATGCCACCCTCAATCGAAAAACGAGGGAAAGCCGTAAAAGCAAAGAAAGGAACGAAAAGTGAACGATTAGCAAATTGAAAAGGAGTAAAAAGGCGAAGAAAAGACAAAAAGAAGAAGCATCATTATTCAAAACAAACATTTTAATGAATTCTCAGCAAGGGCGTAGGCAGCGGGGGGGGGGGGGGGGGCTGAGGGGGCTAAAGCCCCCCCCCCCCCCGAAACCCAAAAAAGGAAAAATTTTCAGTAAATTTTTTTGAGATTTTAGGATTTCAAAAAACGAAAAATACACCCCTAAAAATCGAATTTTTGACTTCAGCCCCCTCCGAAACCAAGTGTCTGGCTACGCCCTTGATTCTCAGCCCATTTGAATTGAAAATGCCTTTTAATTTTATTTTTTGACTTTGCTTTCTTTGTTCGTTTGTTGGCACTTTTTCCCACACTTAAAAAATTAAAAATTGAAGCATTTCAAAGTCATTTGTAATTTCAATAAATTCCTTTCATTATCCATGGATAAAGGCTAAATGAATAAATTAAATTGAAAGGAATAATCTTTAAAATAAAAAAAAATTAAAAATAGAAAAATAAACGCCACAAATGTCGAGGCACTTTCCTACCATTTAATGAAAAATAAATTTGCTGCTTAAAATCGGGATTCCAATCCTCTAAAAAATTCCGGAACTTGAAAGAGGCAAAAAATATCGAAGTTCGAGTCGGAAATGAAATTTATTCCTAAATTTTCTTAAAACATTGGCTCAAAATAGCAAAAATAAATAATTTTAGACAAAATCTGTTAACAAATGTCTCAAATTTTCAAAATTGGAGCTTTTAAACGATCTGAATTTCTTGAATTCCGCCCTAATAATAAAGCACCACCGGAATATCATTTTGGATTTAAAATTTCAAAAATAAAAATCCAAAAATAACTCCCGAAAGTACCGAAATTTTGGCCCAAATGTTGGAAGTCGGAATTTTCCATCTTTGGTAGCTACTGTAATTTGTCTCTATTACTTTCCTATCTATTTTCCTCACATAATTCTCTCACTCTCTCTCTCTCTCTCTCTCTCTGTCTCTCTCTCTCTCTCTCTTTTGCTTTCTCTTTTTCTTTTTTGTTCTCCATCATTTCCCCGTCCCTCGCTTCCTTCCACTTGATCATTGCAATTGGGCCCCGTCAATTTCTCTCCCCCTCCCCCCCCGCTCGACCCACGTCCACAAATTCCGATCCTCCGATCAATCCCCCACCCCAATGACCATCACTCCCATCGCCCATCCTTCTGCCCACCAATCAATCCCTCTCTCTTCCCTCCCCCTCGCTTTGCGTGATCTTTTCTTTACCTGTTCATTCGGCCATCCTTTGCTTTTCCTCCTCCCCTTTTATCCTCCTTCAACCAGTCCAACCCAAGCTGTCTTTGATCTGCTGATCACATTAGGTTGGAATTGCGAGGAGGGAAAGGGGGGCGGGCGACTGATCCGATGGGAGAGATTGGTGGACAATGGGAGGGAGGAGGGAAAGGAAAGAAAAGGACCCCCCTGCTGCTGCACGGAGGGGGGGGGGGGGGGATTTCCCCCGGGGGACAGGGGACCCCTTTCTCTCGTCACAGTCCAATCAAACCTTTTGTGCATTTTGGGCAATGAATGCACCGATTTTTCACTTTGTCGGAATTGGGAAGGCCGTAAGTAATTACATTTGCTCATGGCTTCCCCCCCCCCCCCTATTTAATTCTTTGATTTTTTTTTCCCGAACTTTGTTGATTTTTGCTCTGTTGTGCCCCACCAAAATTAGGGGACAAAGGGACGGTCAGCCGAAGGAATGGCGAAGAACGGCGGAGGCAAACAACATCATCATCATCATCATCATCATCATCATCATCATCATCACGCCTTAATCTGACCGATTTGGCTATTTCCTCCACATGAATGAGTTCACCTCGACCCTTTTTGAGGGGGCGGAGGCAAAGGCTTATTTAAATTTGGATGGAAAGGGTATTTAAATTGGGGATTTACATTTGACTTCCCCCCCCCCACTGAATGCTTCTTTCATTTTATTTTTGTCTTATTTTCTGAATACGCAAAATATCATTGAAAATGAGCGAAGTTACAATTTACCAACGCTACACAAAATATTTTTCCTTAAGCATCGCCAATGCTTTGTGTAAATTTAAACGATGAAAAATGCCCCCCCCCCCCGCCGTCCCCCGATTTCCCCCCCCCCCCATTCCCCGCTCCAATCCCCAAAAAACTTCTCCGGCGGGTGGGAATTCCTTTCATAATGAACATTTAGCCTCTTTATTCTTTGAGAGAAATATTTAATTTTATTTAAATTCAATTTTGTTTAATTCAATCATTCAATGACTTTTGTACATTTCCCCCATTCCTTTCACTTTTTTAAAGTTTTATTTATTGCATTTTAATTATTTCGTCTGCTGTCCTTTGTTTCTTTTTTTGAATTTGATTAAAAAATTTAAAAATGCGTACCTAATAACATTAAACTTTATTTTTTAGTCAATGTTGCCGAACATACGTCCGACCATCGAATGGACAATTATTAGAATAATTAATTAACATTCTTATGGATCTCGGTTATTGGAAGAGAAAAAATCGTCGGGAGTGGTGCGGCGCGGGGGGGAGACTCATTAGCCTTGGGATAATTAATTTTGATCGCTTCGGTTTCGCTTGCCATTGTCCGCTTTCATCCCAATTTGGGTGGGCATTTCCCTCCTCCGCCATTCGGTGGGATTGACCATAAAAAGGCGAAAGATTAATCAGTCAGAGCTTTTTCACAGCAATGCCTACACATTTAGCAGCAGTAACATCGTTTTTCTGCTGATCATTTTCCCACAACAACAACATATTGGCCAATTAATCACTTCACTCACTCACTCACTGTCTGTTCGGTTGGGTTGGCCAAAATGACAAAACGGGGAAATTAAACCAATTAAAGTAAAGGCGTTGATCGGTCGGTCCCTTTTCGTCCCTTTGGCCGTCCCTTCCGATCAGCAATCTTTGCCTTCGAACTGATCACTCCCCCCCCCCCCCCCCCCCCCCGCCTTCCCTTTGCACATTTCCCCCCCCCCCTTTCCCTGCTAATAATACTGGATTGGTTTGGTGGTGATTTGTTGGATTGTGCAGCATTGGATTTTGTGCTCTTTTCTCCTCCTCCTCTTCCTAAACACCTTTTTTTGCTCATATGTTCTTTCTTTCTCTTCACCTGTTTTACATTTGCTTGACTTTCACTTGAGTGATTGGTGCTAATAGAGCCAACCAATTTGGCCCTGGAAGGCAATTAATTGGTTTTGCTTTTTTGGATTTGGCTGATCAGAAAGAGAGTGGGGGAGGAGAGAGTGAAAAGAGATGAATTGGCGGGGGGGGGGGGGGTGAATCCTCCGCGCGACCGATTTCCCCCCCCCCCCCCGTTTTGATTCTTCCCCACATTCCCTTTCACTTCTCCAAATCCTCCCCCCCCCCCCTCCGACAGAGCTTTTCCGCCCTCGGCCAACCCAACTTGTTCTCCTCCTCCACTTCGCTTCCAGCAATATTTTGCCCGATTCCCAATTTGTCTCAACCATTGCCTTCTGTCAAATTCTTCGCTTTCTCTCCAATTCCCTAATTTTCCCCTTCAAAATTTGCTTCAAATTAAATTTCAAAGTCAAATTTACCAATCGCTTTTCTTAGTAAGCCCTTTTTCCTTTGTTTGTTTTCCTCAGAACAACAAAAATAACTGTGACAAGAAGAAGAGGCTAAGAATACCTTCGAAGGAAGAAAAGCATGAGAAAAGTCAAATCTGATCAACGGAAAAGAAAACGTTTTTCATTGTCCGCCTCCGTTTTCCCGCGAATTTATTCCCATTTTTGACAACCGATGGAAAAGTGACAAATAAAAGTAAAAGTGGGCGGAAAGGACAATTTAAGGAAGAGAAAGTCACCGGAAAGACAGCCTCAAGAAGAAGAGGATCACCGGAAGAAAGAACGGTTCAATTCACAGAGAAAGATTAGCATTTGATTATGCTTCTTTTTCATTCCCACCGTTCCTTCTCTTCCTTTTCCTCCTCTTTTCCCATTTATTTCTTCCTTTTTCCCCAATTTACTTCTTCTTCTTCATTCCTCCTATTTCCCCATTTGCTTTTTCTTTTTTTTATTTGAGCAAAAACTAGCATCATTTCTGCTCACATCCGCAGGTGTTGTGGCGAGTGAGGTTTCTTACACTTAACCGCCCCCTCTTTGTTCCTAATTATGGAGTCCTTGACTTGGGACCATCTTCAAAAGCATCTCTTCTTTTTCGTGCGTTTCTCTTTCCCTCACTTTTAATCACGTTTCTTACTGTCCTGCTCATTATCCTCCCTTTTTTCCTTTCCTCCCCTATCTCCTCTCCTTCCCCCCCCCCCTTTTTTTCCCTCTTCCTCCCCATCTCCCTCTCCTTCCCCCCCCCTCCTTTTTTACCTCTTCCTCTCCCTCTCTCCTCTCCTTTCCCCCCACCCCTCCTTTTTTCCTCTTCCTCTCCCTCACTTCCTCTCCTTTCCCTCCTCTCCTTTCCCCCCCCCCCTCCTTTTTTCCTCTTCCTCTCCCTCTCTCCTCTCTTTTTCCCCCCTCTTTTTTCCCTCTTCCTCCCCATCTCCCCTCTCTTTTCCTCCCTCAGTTTTTCCCTTCCTCCCCCCTTTCCTCTCTTTCCTCTCTCCCCCTCGCCCTTTTTTCCTCTTCCTCTCCCTCTCTCCTCTCCTTCCCCCCTCTCCTTTCCCCCCCTCCTTTTTTCCTCTTCCTCTCCCTCTCTCCTCTCTTTTCCCCCCTCTTTTTTCCCTCTTCCTCCCCATCTCCCCTCTCTTTTCCTCCCTCAGTTTTTCCCTTCCTCCCCCCTTTCCTCTCTTTCCTCTCTCCCCCTCGCCCTTTTTTCCTCTTCCTCTCCCTCACTCCTCTCCTTTCCCTCCTCTCCTTTCCCCCCCTCCTTTTTTCCTCTTCCTCTCCCTCTCTCCTCTCTTTTCCCCCCCTCTTTTTTTCCCTCTTTCCTCCCCATCTCCCCTCTCTTTTCCTCCCTCCCTTTTTCCCTTCCTCCCCCTTTCCTCTCTTTCCTCTCTCTCCCCCCCCCCTCCTTTTTTCCTCTTCCTCTCCCTCTCTCCTCTCCTTTCCCTCCTCTCCTTTCCCCCCTCCTTTTTTCCTCTTCCTCTCCCTCTCTCCTCTCTTTTCCCCCCCCCCTCTTTTTTTCCCTCTTCCTCTCCCTCTCTCCTCTCTTTTCCCCCCTCTTTTTTTCCCTCTTTCCTCCCCATCTCCCCTCTCTTTTCCTCCCTCCCTTTTTCCCTTCCTCCCCCCTTTCCTCTCTTTCCTCTCTCTCTCCCCCCTCCTTTTTTCCTCTTCCTCTCCCTCTCTCCTCTCCTTTCCCTCCTCTCCTTTCCCCCCCCCCCTCCTTTTTTCCTCTTCCTCTCCCTCTCTCCTCTCTTTTCCCCCCCTCTTTTTTTCCCTCTTCCTCCCCATCTCCCCTCTCTTTTCCTCCATCCCTTTTTCCCTTCCTCCCGCCTTTCCTCTCTTTCGCACCTCCTTTCCTCTCCCTCTTCCTCTTCTTTCTCTTCGTTCGTTTCTTCCTTCGTTCGCTCTTCCGTCTTTCTCCAAATGCAGCATTGTTGTCCCTCCCTCCCTCCTTCCTTTATTAATCGACCCCTTCCCATCCTCTTCTTCCACCTGCAACTGATTCGTTTTGATCATTTCTCACCCATCGCGACAATAAATTGTATATAAACGATGAACCCCACCCCCCCCCCCCCTTCCCCTGTCATCGACTAACAACAAACCCTCCGTTCCTTCCTCTCCCTTCCCCCCCCCCCACGTCCCCTTACTTTTGTTGTATTTTCTTTGCATTTTTTTTTTTGCTATTTTATTTTCAGATTTTCTCTTCCGCAAAAGGTGGCGAAACGGCAAATACATCGAATGTCCTCCCCCTTTTGCCTTCCCTCCACCATTAATTTGTCCGAACAAAAATTCTCCCGAGTGATTCCCAGCGACAGATGCCGCGCGGCACATAAACGGTCGCTATCGGACAATGGGATGGGCACCACAAAGGCACCGATGGAGAAGCAAAGGCATACTTTGCCAGGTGACTTTCACCGTAACTTCACCCCCTCAATGCCTCTCCCCTTTCCACCCCGTGCCTTCCCCGACTTCCATCCCCTCCCCCTCAATTTTATCTTCCCCCTCAGTGCCTTCCCCGACTTCCATCCCCTCCCCCTCAATTTTATCTTCCCCCTCAGTGCCTTCCCCGACTTCCATCCCCTCCCCCTCAATTTTATCTTCCCCCCCCCAGTGCCTTCTCCGCCTCTGTTACGCATCCTTCGTCATCATCAGCCTTCTTCTTCTTCTGCCACTTCCTCCCATTTGATGATTCCGTCCCCGTCCTCCATCGGCTGCATCAGTTCCTCCTCCTCTTCCTCCTCCTCCCTGAACAAGTCGCGCTTCTTCCCCTCCACCCGCTTCTTCATCGCACTTTTGCTCTGCTTTTGCTACGTCTCCATTGGCATTTCAACTTCCAACATTTCTTCTGCCATTATTTGCATGGTTCGCAACGACAGTCAAAAGGTTCTGCTGACAATTGTTTACGGTCAATCATTCATTCGTTCATTTTGAGATGCTTTCTTTGGAAAATGATCACAACACAAAAAACGATAGAATCATTCGGCGAGGGAACGGCGAACCGACGCAAAAAAACACAAATAATTCGTCGCCTTTTTCGTCCGAATTCGTTGCCGATTTGTCCTCGCTGGTCAAACCCGTGCCCTCTTCGGAATGCGACCACCGGCGCACCCGAAGAGACTCCCAAATTTACAGACAAACTTGCCACGAGGCGGAAAAGTTGGCGTGGACATCCACGCAGCAAGGCACTCACTGCTCATTTAGCATCCCTTTGACCATTGTACCGCTTAAGGCGTGGTGTTCGCCGGTCAAAATGCGGGCTCTCTTCTGATGTTGTTCACGGGTCGCCACGCGGACAGACTGAACAGCAAATGGACCATTGTGGCTGCTCTGTTGCTGCTCGGTCGGTCCTTGCCATTCTCTTGCCTTTCGTTATTGGTTTTGTTGGTATTAATTAGTCCCCCCACGCTAATTAATTACTACCTCCGTGCTAATTAATTACCCCCTCCCACTTAAGTCATCAGCAATGCGTCTCTACCATTCGTTGCTCCCATTCACTTTTTGCTGGCTGTTCTTGCCCGGGTTCTCACCGGCGTCTCCGATGCCCTTCTGCAACCGTCCACCTCCAGTCTGATCACCCGGTGGTTCCCACCTAAGGAACGGCCCTTCGCCATTGGGCTGATCACCGGTGGCAGACAAATCGGTTGGTGGGAAAAGCATGGACAAAAGGCGAGATCACCAATGATGGGTTGCCAAGGTACCATTCTGATCAACCCGCTCTCCGGTTGGATCTGCGATCAGTCCGTTCACAACCCGGACGGGCCTTTCCTCTGGCACACCGTCTTTTTCGTCTCCTCCGTCGTTGGCCTCTCCATTCTTTTTGCTTGGCTTCTGTTGTCGGCCGATAAACCGTCAAAACATTTCTGCACATCCATTCAGGAGAGATTCTTCGTGGAGGAGAAAATTGCTGAGGAAAAGCTGGGCAAACGGACTGAGAAAAGGCCAATCCCATGGGCCCATTTGGCACGCTGCAAACCCTTTTATGCCGGGGTGGCGGCGCTGATCTGTCACGAGTACCCGCTGGTCATCATGCTGCAGGTAAGTCGACCGACAGAACGGTTTCCAAAAAACATAGTTTCAGTTGCTGTCCAAATACATCAACGACGTGTACGACGACGTCACTTTCACCACCAATGGCCTTTTGTCCGCCTTGCCCATTGCCATTCTGTTCATTTCCAAAACTCTTTCCGCTTCCCTCGCCTCTTTTATTCAGTCCCGCAAAAAAGGCACGTAAAATTCGCAAATTGTGTAAAAAATCATTGTTTTTGCAGGCCGTTTTCTGATTGGAAGGACAACGATGGTTAAGCTGTTCAACGGAATCGCCTCTTTGGGCCTTGGGGTCTGTGTGATTTTGGTGCCGATGATGAACCGCGCGGAACACAATCACATGGCCCTGTGTTTCATTTGCCTAGCCAATGCCTTCGCCGGTATTTCCCTTCGGCCGTCTGATCCGGCACTTCCCACTTTAAGGCCTTCACACCCCCGGGGTCCAAACTGCCCTTCTCCAAATTGCACCAGCCTTCACTGGCATCATCACCGGCATTGCTTTTGGCTGTGTGGCCGTTGCCAGCATATGCAACAAATTGATCTCGAGCACCATCATTACGGTAAGCGAAGAATACGGTGCATATGCGACTAAAGTGGCTTTGTCCTGTTCAAGGACCGCTCCATTAATAATTGGGCAATTGTCTTCTGGATATCCGGGGTGATCGCCCTTCTGCCTGTTGTTTTCTTCACAATTTGGGGCTCTGCTGATCGGCAGCCGTGGGCAAGCATTGGCAGGAAGAGACCGAGCAAGCGGCGGAACAGCGCAAAACGCAGCGACGCCAAAGTGTACCCGACGGAGGGCAAAACCAGGCCAAACGGAGGGCCGAGCAAAAGCAAGACGGACGAACACGAGACCATTCGCACGGCAAAGAGCGAGAATGAAACGGCGGTACGGGTAGACAAAGTTGGGAAGGACGAAGAGGAGGAGGACGGGGAGTCGGCACATTTCGAGGCGGAAGCGGCAGTGGCAGCGGCACTCCGACTGCAAATGTACTTGGAAGACACGGATGAGGAGCAGGAGGAACAGACGACGGAGACGGAGGAAACGGCACAGAACAACACGGAGCATTCGAAAGAGTGCCAGGGGCAATTTGACGATCGATCAGTGATCGGAAGAGCGAATGGCGAGTGACACCCAATCAGAGATTGCCTTTTGTAGTTGCCAAATCCATAGGACAATTTCCCAATTTAATTTGTTTCTTTTTCAACCGTCTCGAAAGAGCTTTACAAATGTTGTGACAGCCAAAGAAAAAAAGGAAAAAGCAATTGACAACTCATTTCTTCTTTCATTATCTCTTTTTTCGTCCGTCCCTTTCTCTTCCTTTTTCACTTCCGTTCTTTTTTTCTGTAATTTGGCCAATTCCCTCCCCCCCCCCCCGTTTCCCTCCTAAACGGGTCAGTCACCCTTTCCCTCCCTCCCCCCCCCCCATTTTAATAATTGCCCTCCTCACTCTCCCAATTTGGTTCATTTCGTCTTTTTTTTCTTCTCCACCCGTTCTTCACCAGTGATCAGTTTGTTTCTCTTTCATTTTTCGTTGTGTTTTCCTTTCATTTTAACAAAATACGATTCATTTTGTTTGAAGTAAAAATTGAAAGTTGGCATTTCTTAGGCAAAGCAAACGGACGGAAAAGCTGTGAAAGTGATAACCAAACTGACAATCAATGCGAAAAATAAAAAATAAATAAAAATTGAATTTTGAACTGTTTCTGTGGCTTTTCTTTTAAGCACTTTTGTTTCAGAAAATGCATTTCTTTTTGTGAATTTTGCGGACCCTTTCTTCTCATTTGAGTGGCTTCTTCCATGTTAAAATTATGCGAAATGTTTGGAGGCAGAAAAAGCGGCGGGAGGAGAAAAGGAGGGCTTTTTTATGGGAGAAGGGACTGGAAACCGAGAGTTTATGAATGTATGAGCTGAAGGTGTGTAAACAGCCACTCCGCCCCGTCCTCAACTAAACCCGAGCCCCGAATATTCCGCTCCCGCCTCTTCGACTGGCCAATGGCGAGTGCATTCGATTGGTTAAAGTTGTTGCGCCTCGAGTGGATTTTGTTGAGGAAGGGAGGGGGGCGGGGGGGGGGGGATGGGAGGGAGGGAGGGATTGGAAGGGATCAACCCCCCCCCCCCCCCCTCCCCCCCCCCCGTCCCCCCCTCCGATCACTTATTGTCCCTCCCTTTCCATCCGGCAATTGGCAAGGTCCCCCCCCCCCCCTCCGCCAACTCCTCACTCCTTTGGATAGTCGCGCAAACAATGGCGGGTGAAGGAATTTGCTGGCCAACGGAAGTGGACAGACGAGAAATTGGTGAGAAAAAAGCGGAAAATGAGTGAAGGGACAAGAGAGATTTTCTGCGCAATTCGAGTGGGCGGAAGCGCTTCCCGTTATTAGTGCTTTGATCAGCGGTAATCAAAAGGGGCAGAGTTTCGACGGCCCACGCCATTCCCTTCGTTTAAATTGTTGCATTGCTTCTAAGTTTTTCATTAAGTTATTGGCGTGATGCGTCACTGTCCTTGGCTAGAAATGCTCGCCCTGCTCTTGGCATTGTGTCTCCCTTTGGCGGTAGGCTTTTTGTCGGTTCTCTTCCATCTTTGGTCTATCGTTAAGGATTCTCGCTTGTTTTGCTTACGGCGGGCCAAGCGTCAACTTAGCGGGGGCTGTGGCCCGCAGTTTCCTCCTCAAATGGCCGACAGTTTTGGCGCCGCGCCGCCACCAACTTTCTGCTGCACGCCGCTTCCTCCCGCCCCGCAAAGAGAGTTCGGCCCACCGCCGCCGCTTCCGTCCCGGCCATGCATTTGCACACCAAGTTTACCCCCCACCCAATTCGTTTGGTTAAATTCCCTTAAGTGTGCTGCCAAATGCTGAATGGTCCTCCTCCACCGCCGCCCCCGCAGATGGAACCCCAAATTCCCGCACAACAAACAGCGTGTACTTGCATAACCAGTAACAATGTCTCTGCGGCTAAAAGCCATATTTTATTCCCGACAGTAACCATCCAACAAAAGCCTCAAGATTTATGCTCATGTGCCGGCCCGGCGGGAGCATTACCGATGATGGAACCAGGAAGAGGAGCAATGGGGCCGATGGGTCCAGGAGGAATGGGCCCAGGAGGAATGAGCCCAGCAATGGGGCCGATGGGCCCAGGAGGAGCAATGGGGCCGATGGGCCCAGGAGGAATGAGCCCAGCAATGGGGCCGATGGGCCCAGGAGGAGCAATGGGGCCGATGGGCCCAGGAGGAATGAGCCCAGCAATGGGGCCGATGGGCCCAGCAGGAGCAATGGGGCCGATGGGCCCAGGAGGAATGAGCCCAGCAATGGGGCCGATGGGCCCAGGAGGAGCAATGGGGCCGATGGGCCCAGGAGGAGCAATGGGGCCGATGGGCCCAGGAGGAATGAGCCCAGCAATGGGGCCGATGGGCCCAGGAGGAGCAATGGGGCCGATGGGCCCAGGAGGAGCAATGGGGCCGATGGGCCCAGGAGGAGCAATGGGGCCGATGGGCCCAGGAGGAGCAATGGGGCCGATGGGCCCAGGAGGAATGAGCCCAGCAATGGGGCCGATGGGCCCAGCAGGAGCAATGGGGCCGATGGGCCCAGGAGGAATGAGCCCAGCAATGGGGCCGATGGGCCCAGGAGGAGCAATGGGGCCGATGGGTCCAGGAGGAATGAGCCCAGGAGGTGCAATGGGGCCGATGGGCTCAGGGGGAATGGGCCCAGGAGGAGCAATGGGGCCGATGGGCCCAGGAGGAACGGGCCCAGGATGTGCAATGGGACAATTGAGTCCTGGAGGAGCAATGGGACCGATGGGCCCAGGAGGAATGAGCCCAGGACGTGCAATGGGGCCGATGGGCTCAGGAGGAATGGGCCCAGGAGGAGCAATGGGGCCGATGGGCCCAGGAGGAACGGGCCCAGGAGGTGCAATGGGACAATTGAGTCCTGGAGGAGCAATTGGACCGATGGGCCCAGGAGGAATGGGCCCAGGAGGAGCAATGGGACAATTGAGTCCTGGAGGAGCAATGGGACCGATGGGCCCAGGAGGAATGGGCCCAGGAGGAGCAATGGGACAATTGAGTCCTGGAGGAGCAATGGGACAATTGAGTCCTGGAGGAGCAATGGGGCCAATACAAACATGTATATGTTCACCAAGTGAATTTCTTTACTATCGTTGTCCTTTCGATATGCTCATTTAGTTTTGCAAGATGCGTGCTGTTCCTCTCCTCCTCCCGTTTCGCCTTCATATGACAATGGTCCAATGTGTTTGTGTACCCCTGCTGCTGGTAAGTTCTTCAATTATTAGTTGTGAAGACAATAAAAAGCGCAATCAGATGCGTGCTGTATGGAAAGTCAAAGGGAACCGCAAATTGGCGCAGAAGCAAGGGCACTTCCGGCATTGACAATCAGTTGCATTTGCACGCCGGTGCAGAGAAGCGACTGCTGTCCACCGCCCCCTCCGATGGGACAACAGTTCAGTCCGCCTCCCCCTCCGCCCCCTCCGATGGGACAACAGTTCAGTCCCCCTCCCCCTCCGCCCCCTCCGATGGGACAACAGTTCAGTCCCCCTCCCCCTCCGCCCCCTCCGATGGGACAACAGTTTAATCCGCCTCCCCCTCCGCCCCCTCCGATGGGACAACAGTTTAATCCGCCTCCCTTTCCGCCACCCCCTTCCGGCAATCAGCCCGTCTGTGTTTGCACTCCCGCCGCTTCAGTGCAGCAGGATGCTTGCTGTGCTCTTCCCCAACAACTCCAAGCAGCTCCGCTCCTCCCGCTACCTCCAGTTCCTCAGCAAAATTTCCCACGTTCTTCTCCGCCTGTTGGCGGTTTTGCAACAGGCGGACCATTCACACCGCAACTTCAAGCGTAAGAGAAATAGCTTCATAAAAAATTCGCTGGACTCAAACCATGGGATGGACACAAACTCGGCTCGGAAACATTAAAAAACCGACCGAGACATAAAATCAATTTTTAGAAAAAAAAAACAAAATTAAACTTTCATTTATTTTTAAGTTTTACTGTCGAAACAAACTATCGAAATTCTAACAGCACCAGATTAAGTGCTCCTCCGATTTCCGGGATTGGTTTCGGTGCGTCTTCTGCTGGCGGAAGTCAATCTCCGCCAATTGGCTATGTCGGAAGGACTCAGCCGTGTTTATGTGTGCCCACTCAATTGGGTGGAGGAGGGCAAATGCCATTGTGTTGCCAGCAAAAAAGCAAACAAAAGAGGGACAGGAGGTTCAGAGAAAGAGGAGAGGAGAGAGAGAAAATGGGAAAAGAGGAGGAGCAGACGGACGAGCGGGAAGGCAGTGCAGCAAAGAGAGAGGGAGGAGAAAGAGAGGAGGCAAAGAAACAAATAACGAAAAGGCCAATATAATGAGACAAAGAGAGAGAAATGGCCAACTCAACATTATGTGTATTAAGTTTATGGCAGGATATATGCTTCAAATGTTAAAAAGTTCTAAAGCATTTATTTAAAAGTACCCTTGATAAATCATATTTCTCTATCTATGAACGTGGAGTTTCCGATGAAACTTGGTGGTTGGATAGAGCAATTCATAAGAAAGTGGTTTTAAACTCGAGTGCCAGAGTTATGACATGCCAAACTTTTTTATATCAATAAATTTAACTAACGCGAGCTGCGCTCGCTTCGCTCGCGCACCTCGCGTTAGTCACTATCCTCTATGTTTCTCTCTCTCGCTCCTCTTTTCTTTCAAATTTGGCGTCTGTTTGGTCGGGGGGTTAGCTGGCGTAGAACTCGGTCTGCTCACTCCTTGTAAATTCAGGTCAAAATGAGTTTTAGACATAAAAGTGGTCCTTCCTATAAGTCTACCAGTCACACATTTCGTTTGGAATTCGAATGTTAGCCGCCCAAATTTGGAGATAAACTGAAATTCAGAGTGTGCCCTTCCTTCTGTTTCAATTCCTGAGATAACACTGGTACAAAAATGACGAGATGAGCTTGCAAAATTCACAAATAAGGAACAGAACACGTTCAAAAAATCACCAATAACAAGCCGGACAATCAAATCCTTCCTTTGGAAAAGTCATTGCTTGCCTTTTAATTGGAAAATTTGGCCTTTTTTGGTCTGTTAACAAATCAGTTTTCCGCCGGACCCCCTCCCCTCGCCCGTTCACCAGCAGAAGTTTTATGGAAAAACTGCACCCGCAAAAAATTGTTAAAAATCTGTTTTTTAATCCCGAATGCACTGAAATTTACGATTTGCTTATTTCCTCCGCAAAGATCGTTAAATTCGACAATCGTAATACATTTTTGATCGAATAATTTTAAAAATAAACTGATTTGAAAGCAGTTTCGCAAAATGTGTGATTTTCGCCCCCAAAATGTGTTCTGATTTTTAAAAATTGTCGATCCGAGCCCTGCTTTTACACGACTTTTTAAAATTTAAATTTTTTTCGAAAATGGGGGGAACAAGGTAAAAAAATTCAGGGGGATGACAAAAAGGATAAGTACCGTATGTCCAACGGGTTTCTGTGATGACACGCTAATAGGGGACGAATGCTTAAACGCCAAAAAACTTCATGCCATCCAAATGTCTCCGTCAAACAGAGAGAGGGAGGGAGGGAGAGGACCAAATTTCAGTTAATAAATTGACACACGCTTAATGACCATCAATTCAATTTATTTCGGAACACAGGTGGAAATAAAGTGATAATACACAGCAAATGATATATGCATACAAATGTACAATACATCAATAAATACAGATCACGATCATGAGACATCTTCTTTATCTTTACATCTTCTGACAGGTCGCTCGCTCTTCAGGTTTCGTCCATCCATCCGCCGGTCGTTGTTGCATCTTCTCACATGTAGGCGCTCTGTTCCGGGGACTTCTCCTGCTGCAAAAACAAAAGATTAGTGATGCTTTTGCTCCCGTGTCCCCTTAAACCAACCGCTGGTGGCTCGTACGCGGGCGAGGCTCCCATGTAGGCGCTCGCGACTCCTGACGATGGAGAGGCTTCCGCGGCGCCGGACGACGGTGCAGGCTCGGCGGGGCCGGATCCCATGTAGGCGCTCATGTCGCTCATGATGAAGTGATGAGTTGTCGCGACGAAATGTGTAGACGAGCTTGGCGCGCACTGGTGTTGATGTTGCGTTGAGTTGAAGGCTGGCTGGCACTGGTGAAAAGTGAAGAAAACTGTCGCCTTTTATACACTTTTTTTTTGCTGCATGAATTTTTGCACCCGAATTTTGTATATAAGGAGGTGGATTTTGCACATTCTCCTCACTCAGCAGCAGCAACACTTCAAGCAACGCTCTCAACGATCACACATCAAGCACCCACAAAGCCAGCCCGACAACAGCGACAACAACAGCAATGGCGCAACTTCCACCAGAGGACGTCGCAACAATGCCCACGCAGAAGGTCGTCTTCAACGCCCCGTTCGACAACAAGGCCACCTACTACATGCGGGTGCGTTTGGCGTGGTGCACGTGGCATGCGGAATAACTCCCCCCCCCCTTTTTCAGGTGATCAACCCTGGGACGAAGCGCATCGGCTACGCCTTCAAGACCACCAAACCGAAGCGCATCAACATGAACCCGCCGAACGGAGTGCTCGGCCCAAAGGAGTCCGTCAACGTGGCCGTCTCCTGCGACGCCTTCGACCCCGGCAGCGAGGACACCAAGGGCGACCGTGTGACCGTGGAGTGGACCAACACGCCGGACCCAGCCGCCACCGCGTTCAAGCTCGAGTGGTTCCAGGGAGACGGGATGGTGCGCCGCAAGAACTTGCCGATCGAGTACAACGTCTGATGGAAGGATGCTTCGTCACCTCAACATGGACATGATAGGATCCCATCCCACCGTCCCAAAATTGTCATTTTGTCCCCCATCATGTAAATTGTTGTATCTGTATGTAAATTTCTGTGACCATCACTTCAAATGAATGTATATTTAATTGTTGCCTATGTAATTGTATTGTTGTTGTGCTTAATAAATGCTCATCTGTGCTTCAATTCAAATGCTTTTGTAGGAAGGGGGGGGGTGGTAAAATTTGGCGTCTGTTTCGTCGGGGGGTTAGCTTGCCGTAGAACTCGGTCTGCTCACTCCTTGTAAATTCAGGTCAAAATGAGTTTTAGACATAAAAGTGGTCCTTCCTATAAGTCTACCAGTCACACATTTCGTTTGGAATTCGAATGTTAGCCGCCCAAATTTGGAGATAAACTGAAATTCAGATAGAGTGTGCCCTTCCTTCTGTTTCAATTCCTGAGATAACACTGGTACAAAAATGACGAGATGAGCTTGCAAAATTCACAAATAAGGAACAGAACACGTTCAAAAAATCACCAATAACAAGCCGGACAAGCAAATCCTTCCTTTGGAAAAGTCATTGCTTGCCTTTTAATTGGAAAATTTGGCCTTTTTTGGTCTGTTAACAAATCAGTTTTCCGCCGGACCCCCTCCCCTCGCCCGTTCACCAGCAGAAGTTTTATGGAAAAACTGCACCCGCAAAAAATTATTAAAAATCTGTTTTTTAATCCCGAATGCACTGAAATTTACGATTTGCTTATTTCCTCCGCAAAGATCGTTAAATTCGACAATCGGAGGCGAAAAATATAATACATTTTTGATCGAATAATTTTAAAAATAAACTGATTTGAAAGCAGTTTCGCAAAATGTGTGATTTTCGCCCCCAAAATGTGTTCTGATTTTTAAAAATTGTCGATCCGAGCCCTGCTTTTACACGACTTTTTAAAATTTAAATTTTTTTCGAAAATGGGGGGAACAAGGTAAAAAAATTCAGGGGGATGACAAAAAGGATAAGTACCGTATGTCCAACGGGTTTCTGTGATGACACGCTAATAGGGGACGAATGCTTAAACGCCAAAAAACTTCATGCCATCCAAATGTCTACGTCAAACAGAGAGAGGGAGGGAGGGAGAGGACCAAATTTCAGTTAATAAATTGACACACGCTTAATGACCATCAATTCAATTTATTTCGGAACACAGGTGGAAATAAAGTGATAATACACAGCAAATGATATATGCATACAAATGTACAATACATCAATAAATACAGATCACGATCATGAGACATCTTCTTTATCTTTGCATCTTCTGACAGGTCGCTCGCTCTTCAGGTTTCGTCCATCCATCCGCCGGTCGTTGTTGCATCTTCTCACATGTAGGCGCTCTGTTCCGGGGACTTCTCCTGCTGCAAAAACAAAAGATTAGTGATGCTTTTGCTCCCGTGTCCCCTTAAACCAACCGCTGGTGGCTCGTACGCGGGCGAGGCTCCCATGTAGGCGCTCGCGACTCCTGACGATGGAGAGGCTTCCGCGGCGCCGGACGACGGTGCAGGCTCGGCGGGGCCGGATCCCATGTAGGCGCTCATGTCGCTCATGATGAAGTGATGAGTTGTCGCGACGAAATGTGTAGACGAGCTTGGCGCGCACTGGTGTTGATGTTGCGTTGAGTTGAAGGCTGGCTGGCACTGGTGAAAAGTGAAGAAAACTGTCGCCTTTTATACACTTTTTTTTTGCTGCATGAATTTTTGCACCCGAATTTTGTATATAAGGAGGTGGATTTTGCACATTCTCCTCACTCAGCAGCAGCAACACTTCAAGCAACGCTCTCAACGATCACACATCAAGCACCCACAAAGCCAGCCCGACAACAGCGACAACAACAGCAATGGCGCAACTTCCACCAGAGGACGTCGCAACAATGCCCACGCAGAAGGTCGTCTTCAACGCCCCGTTCGACAACAAGGCCACCTACTACATGCGGGTGCGTTTGGCGTGGTGCACGTGGCATGCGGAATAACTCCCCCCCCCCTTTTTCAGGTGATCAACCCTGGGACGAAGCGCATCGGCTACGCCTTCAAGACCACCAAACCGAAGCGCATCAACATGAACCCGCCGAACGGAGTGCTCGGCCCAAAGGAGTCCGTCAACGTGGCCGTCTCCTGCGACGCCTTCGACCCCGGCAGCGAGGACACCAAGGGCGACCGTGTGACCGTGGAGTGGACCAACACGCCGGACCCAGCCGCCACCGCGTTCAAGCTCGAGTGGTTCCAGGGAGACGGGATGGTGCGCCGCAAGAACTTGCCGATCGAGTACAACGTCTGATGGAAGGATGCTTCGTCACCTCAACATGGACATGATAGGATCCCATCCCACCGTCCCAAAATTGTCATTTTGTCCCCCATCATGTAAATTGTTGTATCTGTATGTAAATTTCTGTGACCATCACTTCAAATGAATGTATATTTAATTGTTGCCTATGTAATTGTATTGTTGTTGTGCTTAATAAATGCTCATCTGTGCTTCAATTCAAATGCTTTTGTAGGAAGGGGGGGGGGGTGGTAAAATTTGGCGTCTGTTTCGTCGGGGGGTTAGCTTGCCGTAGAACTCGGTCTGCTCACTCCTTGTAAATTCAGGTCAAAATGAGTTTTAGACATAAAAGTGGTCCTTCCTATAAGTCTACCAGTCACACATTTCGTTTGGAATTCGAATGTTAGCCGCCCAAATTTGGAGATAAACTGAAATTCAGAGTGTGCCCTTCCTTGTGTTTCAATTCCTGAGATAACACTGGTACAAAAATGACGAGATGAGCTTGCAAAATTCACAAATAAGGAACAGAACACGTTCAAAAAATCACCAATAACAAGCCGGACAATCAAATCCTTCCTTTGGAAAAGTCATTGCTTGCCTTTTAATTGGAAAATTTGGCCTTTTTTGGTCTGTTAACAAAAAATGTTTCCAAGGCCTTTCGGGGTCGCTGATCACGAATCCGGCATCCGCCTATTCCGAATCCCGGGCCCGAATTCGAACAAAAGGTCGAAAATTCAAATTGTCGAATTTCAGGTTTTTTGGTTTCAAACTTTTTTAAATACACAGAAATGAAGTAAAAGTCATTATTGATTCAATAAAAGATCATTTCAACTACTATTAAACCAAAAATGAAAAATTTTAATTTTCGACTTTTTGTTCGAGTTCGAGCCCGGGATTCGGTCGGGTTCAGCGCCACAAATTACCCTAGAAAAACTATTTAAAATGCCTTTATCGTTTTTTTATTGTGCGGCCAGTTAAGTCCCGGCTGGGTTTGGCACTCCAATCCTGGCACTTTTTCAGCCTGAAAAAGGGCAAGTGCGCCCCTAATTCTATTTTTCCAACCCATTTCCAACCTTTTACATCAATTCTGACCGTTTAAGCGGAAAACGCGTTTTCGTGCTTATCTTTGCGTATCAAGTGCGCAAAATATTAGGCATTTGCCTAAAAAAGGAAGCCCATTCATTATAATTTCTCGTCGAATTTCACAAAAAAAAATAAATAATATTAAAACCCAAAAAGGCGAAATATGCATTTATTCTCGAAAACCCTCAAAATATGCATTTAAATGCCTAAAAACCTTCACCAAATCAAAAAACTTTAACGCAGAAATGCTACTTTTAGCCCTTTTCATAGCATATGCGTAGAAAAAATATGCAAAATCATTTCCCCCAACACCCAATTCATTAACATCAATATTTTAACAGAACTAAATACAACCGAAAAGTGATCGAAATAATGGAAACCAATGATGAAAAAAATCGAATACTCTTACAGTCAGCTGATAATTATGAAAGATTGTCGGATGTGATCGACGATAGCGTAAAAGTGACTGAGGAGGTTTAATCCTTGTATGTATTTAAAAAAATTTCTCTCTCTAGGACGATTTTGTATTGGTTATCGATCCAAACGACAAAGAGCTGGTCGAAATTCCGATGAATTCTGACGGAACCTTACATTTGTTAACGCTGGAACATGCTTTTCCCGGCGCCTATGGGTTGAAATACACAAACCCAATTACTGGCGCAAGACGTGTTGTGCCGTGAGTTTTGCGAATATGATTTGGTTTTGGATTTATCAATCACATTGTATGAGTCAATCAAAAAGTAATTAGTCCGAACATTGTTTAATGCCTTAATATTATGGATACAATGTTTAGTTTTCTAAACATAATTATTATAAACAGTTTGGACGCAAATGGCCTCCATTTCTGTCCTCCGTCTGGTGGCTGGAGAGGAAAGACATTCTCCGTAATATTTCGTCCTCCTTCGCAAAATCAACGGGAAATGGCGCGAAAAGGTTATTCTTTGTCAGTTTGTCTTAAATGTCTGAATATGAGAAGGCACAAACTTTTTTAAATTGATGAGAGATGTAAAAATATAGAGAAAGTTGGAGAGAATCGAAATGTTAAGAGAGAAAATGCGGAAAGGACAACGAAAGATAATAAATATTTGGGGACAAATTGTAGAATTATGGTTTCCTTCAGCTTTTAAAATAATTTACTTGTTTAAATCCCTTCGACGCAAGGGCGTCGCCAGACATTCTATGCCCTTGCTTCGACGGATAGTCTTGGCCCATTTAAAATTTCATAAAATACTAAAACACCCCTTTGAAAGGGGCTCTGACTGAGTGCACTATTGTCGAATTTACAAAAAACCCGTTATCTTACAGTGGATCAAAAAGCAAAGATTTCCATTCCAATGACGTCGAGAAAGCGAGAGCATGCAGAAGGGGAACAAGAGATAGAGGAAGGAAAGAGTGTGTTGAGTGGAGAGAGTGTTAGTGATGGAGAGGAGGGCAGAAACGGAGAAGAGACGAATGAAAAAGAGGCGGAGGAAAGAGAAAGAGAGCGGGACAGAAAGGAAAAGAGGCCGAGAAAGGAATGGGTGGTGGCCGGTGTTCCCAAAAATTGTTCGGATTTGTACGTGGTGGGGATTCCATACGATTTGGAGGATGAGGCGCTCAAGGAGTACTTTGAGCAGTTTGGAAGCGTTGAATTGTCAGAGGTCAGTGAGTGAATGAGCAAGGGAAGAGAAGGGGCGAGAAAAGAAATTCACGGGAGGGAACCCCCGGGGGAAAAGCGGAAAGGGAAAGACGGGAGAAAGTCCGTGGTGATAAGACAAGTGTGCAGTGTATGGAAAGTGCGACGGTCAGTCAGAGATTAGAAAACGAAAACCACAGTCAATCGCTTAACACCGAACCATTGGGCGGCGTTTTTTTTTTTTTTTTTTACAATTTCTCTTCCGCAAGTTTCACATTTCCCATAACTTTCAACAAAAATAAATAACTTTTGCAGATAAAGCGGGACAAAAGCGGACTGTCGCGTGGCTTCGCTTTCGTTCGGATGGCCCAGTACGATGACCAAGTGAAAGTTCTGTCCAAGCCTGTCCATGTTATCGGGGGACGCGAATGTCACACGCGCATTTCTTCCACAGACAAAGTGATTGGACTTACAATATTTCTTTTGTTTGCTGCGGTATCTTTGTGATTAACCAACTAACTAACATAGTTTCTTGGTCTATTTGGTACCATGAAATATTCAGAAATGGGGAGAGATTGGATTTAGTCGGTTGGACTCAAAAAATATGGGAACATTAATATTTGTTTTAACATTTTTCAAGTTCAGGCTGTCGACCCCTACGTGAATCGCTCTCTGTCGGTAAAAACGTTTAGAAAAATTGAGTCGAAGAAAAGTTTCCAAATTTGAAATTGTCGCTGATTGTGTCATTTCTTAAGGCCAACCCTCGCGTTTTCGTTGGAAATTTGGAAAGTGACATCGGCAAAGACCGTCTTCGCGAGTTCTTTTTGGAGCACATTCGTCGTTTGGACAAAACAGCGGACATCGTCGACCTTTACTACCCGAAACCATTCCGAAACTTTGCCTTTCTCACGCTCACTTCGTCATTTGCTGCGAAAGAATTGGTCAGGTCGGTCGTAAACAGCCTCAGACTGTCGCAAAACCTTCACCAATTTCTCCTTTTTCTACAGACAGCGCGACTTTATCATCGATGGGTCCGCCTGCGAAGTGACCGTCGCTGCCCCCCGAAAAAGGGACAACGAAGCGCAATTCGGTGGCCCGGGGCAATTGCCATTCGGCCCCGGGACGGGGTTTATCGCACCCGGCGATCCCCGCTGGAACATCGCCGTAATTCCACCACATCAGCGACACCCGGCGACGACAAGCGGAGGAACGCGCTTTTACATGCACAATCAGCAACAGCAGACACACTTTGATGGGGTGTGAAGAAAGGGGACTTTCTGGGAATGGGACGAACTGAAAACACGCGCTGATTTCGTTTATTTAAATTGTCCTGAAGAAAGAAAATCTATTTTGATTTACATATTAATTTGAATGAATTCGGAACAGTACACGTTAAGCCCACCTCCGTAATGAACCAACACATCCCAGCAGGTACAGACTCTCGATTCTCAGCAACAGCAGCCGATTTATAAAACTCAAAATGACGCGGAAACGAGCGGAGGGAGCCAACCGGGTGATCATTTGTGAATTTGCTTCTATTTGGCTATGTCAGTTCATTTATGGTTGGGTCAACAACCATTGATTGTATTTTCAAAAATGGTTTTGAGTGTGCTCAATTTATAGCCTCTGTTTGGTCCAACGATGGGTACGCCAAGCCGTGTCCGTCCGCTCAAAATCCCGACGAAGTCCGTCAGCAGAATTTCTTTCTTGAACAACACCAAATTCCCCACTGACCATTGACCGACAAACACTTCTTTTTGAGTATCATGAAAATGTGCTTATTTTGTCGAATTTTCACTACGCTAATATGTTGTTAATTATTCTGTCCAATTATGAAAATTGAAGGGTTTAATTCTTTTCCACACGCCCATTGAACAATTGGCTCTCCTCTTTTTTTAAATTGGCAAGGATAGAGACAGACAAAGAATGGTTCGTTCGTTCCTCCAAAACACCATTTGCCCCCGTCCTTCCGTCGGTGTTGGGGCGGCACATTTGCCCCTCCTTTATCTTATGGCAGTGTGTTTATTCTGACAATGAGGTCTAAAGATTAAAACGAAAAGATGCAATCCAATATGAGTTAAAAGGAGGAGGAAAAGCGTGAATTGACCCGTCCAAAGAAAAATAAAATGGACCAAAAAAGAGGGAAAAGTCATTGGAGATGATTTTTAATAAGTGTGACTGGCAAAATCTGTTCGAAAAAAACATCATTTTCGCCTTTGTTCAAGTCAGCTGTCAATAATGAGTAGAATTGAGTGAAGGCGCCGGGGGAGCGGAGAAGCGATCACTTCCGCTGCTTCATCCCCCACTCAATTAGCTTCCTCTCAATCGCTCCCTCCCTAATTACTCGTGAATTGGCAATTCGCTTCCATTTATTGCGCCGTTCCCCATTTGCCCCCTTCGCCACTGTGTCTCAGCTGGCGCCGCATTCATTGCCCGTCGCCCCCCCCCCCCAGCCCTTTTCAATTCCTTTTTATTTCCGTCCATTCCTACAGCCTTTGTTTAGCATTATTTGCAAATTGAGCACGCTGAAATTGCATTTGTGGCACTTTTCTCCGATTTGCGATGGTTTTTCTGATTCAGGCGCTTTACCGGCTCATTCGTTCCCCGCGGGTGAAGGTTCGTTAATGGAGCCCAAAGGACAAAAAATGCGGCATCCCTCCGGCGCAACCCCAAGGGATGATTTGTCGCGTTGCCAATTGTCCAACTGTCCTCCCCCCGGCGGATGATTTGTCTCATTGCCAATTGTCCAACTGTCCTCCCCCCAGCGGATGATTTGTCTCATTGCCAATTGTCCAACTGTCCTCCCCCCAGCGGATGATTTGTCTCATTGCCAATTGTCCTCCCCCCCCCCCCTCCCCAATAATTTTCGCTTTCTCGCACTTTTCCCTCGTCTTCAGAAGGTGAAGCCGTTCACTCTCCATTGTTCTTTGCTGCTGGTCGTGTTCGGATACGCTCTCATCGGAGGTCTTATCTTCAACAAATTGGAAGCGGACGCAACGATAGAGCAGCAGCGGGAGGAATGGGAAAGGAAGCGCGAGTGTGTGGACGAGGTTCGTTCGGCGGTGGCCAATGTTTTCCTATTTAAGCCCATGGGATGGCAATTCCCGAGGCAATGGGCAAACGTTGCCATTTATCCTTTTAATTATCGTTTTTTCATTAATTTAATTATAATATGTAGTATTTTACCAATTGAAGAACTATTACATTTTTTTTTTCTCTGATAATTTTACTGTTTTAAAAGAGAGAAAATCCATCGCAGGCACTCGAAAAAGCCGACCGATCGCTGCTTTTGGAAGGCCCAAGTTGGCCTCTGAACAAAACGGCACAGCTAATTCTGCAATGCTTCAAGACGGAGCCCGATGCTCGTTCACAATGGGGTGGGTGGGGGAGGCGACTCCTTTCCCCTCCCCTCCCCTCCCTTTCCTTCCTTCTTTCTTCCTTTTCTCTTCCTTTTTTCCTTCCTTTCTCTTCCTTTTCTTTCCTTCTCTTCCATCTCTCCCTTACCTTTCTTATTTTCTTCCTTTTGCTTCTCCTTCTCTTCCATCTCTCCCTTACCTTCCGTTCTTTGCAGGGCTTGTGACCGCCACTCTGTACGGCTTCGGCATTGTCACCACTTTAGGTTGGTAGTAAGATGATCATAATAAGAACCCAAACAAAATAGAGACTTGACTTGAATTCTGTACTTTCGGTTGATACAACCAATCGCTGAGAAAATTTTAACTTTTCAATATTTTATATCGTTTCCAATCGTAGTTTACTGTATATAAACGGTCACGCTGATTGAAATGGCATGACCCGATTCGATACTTTTTTTCTAAAACATTGCTTAAGGCTACAACCGAATCGCGCCAATCACTCTTTCGGGTCGTTTATTCTGCGTTTTCTACGGAATTTGTGGCGAGTTCGAGGAAACAAATCTTTTGTATTTACCATTTAAGGCATTCCGATGACAATGATCGTAAGATAAACAGTTAAAACATTTCCGACATTCCTTCTGCTGATCACAGATCATTGCTAACATTGGCCAATTTCTCAATCAATTTGCCGGCGCCACGCGAAAAAATGTAAATAAACAAAATAATAAATCATAGATTTTTGTGTTTGCAAATTTCGCACTTTTTATGATCGCCTTTTCTTCACTCGCCGCCCCCCCCCCTTTTTTCTCCAACAGATCGAAGCGTTTCGCGAGCGACGGCGCCGTTCGCGCGTTTCGCTCACCGGCGAAGAAATCGGCGATTCGTCCATTGAGGTGATCGATGGGGTCGGCTTTTGCCACTGAACTGCTTGAGGTGATGTCCGTCGGCCTTTTGGTCGCCTTTCTGCTTTACGTGTGCTTCGGTGCCGTCCTTTTGCCCCTTTTGAACGGAAAGGTCATTTTGCCATTTTAGTCAATGCTTTATCCTTCTTAATGGATTTTCCCTTTTGTTTCAGTTCGATTTTTACAATGGCATTTACTTCAATTTCCTTTGTCTGACTGCCATCGACTTTGGCCAATTGGTTCCGTCCCGGTCAGTCCCCCCCCCCCCTCTCCCCCAAATTTCTGTCCCTTCCCTTTCCGTTGGGCTTTCCTTCCAATTACGTTTCTTTACGTTTGCATCGGATTGGCCATCACCACAATCGCAATTGACATTGGTTCTGAATACATGAAGAAATTGCATCATTTCGGAAAGAAGATGAAAAATGTGGCCAGCACAAAAATTTGGTTCGGTGGAAAGACGTAAGTTAAACGGAATATTTATAAATGATAATGGCAAAAAAAAAGGGACAAATTGAAAAATGAATGAATGGCAAGCGAAATTAATGGTTAATAAGCGATGAGAGGGGGAAGGAGCTTAGCAAGCCCAATTTTTTCAAAGCACGAAATTTTTCAGAAAATCTTGTAAATTTAATGGGTGGTAAATTAAAACACTTGTAACAAAAAACATGATCATGAAATATTCAATAAAAGGGAATGCGAGAGATATATGTAACCACTTGCAATAAACATGTGAATTTTAACTTGAAATCCAAAAAATTGTAAATTCTTAGTGCGTTCACTGTTTGAGTCAATTTATAAAACTCAAGGGATTTTAGGGGCTCCGGGGGTGCCGATAAGTGCCGCCGAAAAAAAAGGCAATTTGGGTCTTGTTTCTTAAAAGATTTAATCCAAATTTTGTGGCTTTTTTGGATATATTTTAACGAAGCTCTTGTTCCGAAGCCCAAAAATGCGAATATTCCAAAGTTTCGCTCACAAATCAGGGTTAACAGTGCGTCCCCCCCCTTGTGGGAAAGTGCCCCCCCCCCCCCTCTTTTCAATCGCCGCTCATCGGTGTGCCACTCGTCCGCCTCCTCCGCTGCTTCCGATGCCATTGCCCAATTGCGTCTGTTTCTGCTGTTGGCTGCTTATCGATGAATGCCGTCCGCCTGCCGAATGTTCGATAGTCTGCGGCGATGTGTACGTTTTGCATTGGACACATTGCCAAGTCACTTCCGCGCAGTTCGACTGCGTTTTGCACCTGCCAAATGCGCGGGTATAAACAGAGCTAATAGAAAGTTCGGAATACCGCGAACAGAGGTGAACTGCCGCGGGTTGGAGTGGCCAATTTGGGCCGCCCTGCTGTTGGACCAACTGAGCGAAGCGGTCCATCTGCGCTCATTTCGGTGTCTTATAAAGGGACATTCTCTTCGCTTACCATCTCCGATTTTGCGCGCACCGACAAACATTCGTCTGAACGGAAGGGACGGAAGGAAGGCTTTTTCCCTCAAAAGGCCAAGTCACTGACACGTCTGCTGCTGACTCATCTCCACAATGTTCTCCGCCCTGTGCACCATCAGCAAACATTGGGCCAACAACTGCTGAAGTCGGCACCGGTCCAGCAGAGAGAGACGCACAAACACACTGAGCTGAGTGTGCGGACTGAGCAGAAGGGAGGCGCACTTCCGCAGCAGACCGTGGGACTCCAATTTGCAGGCGGCCATTAGCACGGGGGCGATATTACATTCTGAGAAGAATTGGGATGAAATGAGAAAAGGGCCGGGCGACGTCAACCAGCCACCGGTGATGCGCAGCTGTGGCGGATAAATGGCCATCAGAAAGTACTTCATTTCTTCGCTGGAACACGGACAGTAAATCAAATCGTCGTCATTTGGCACTCCGTCGCTGGAAATGCCATTGCATAGTCTCTCCTGAAAGAGAGAGGACCAAGCGGCCACGTAATCTGAGGGGAAGGCTTTAAGCTAAGCATTGGCCACAACGGACCCACATGGGTTCACATGGTACGCTCGCCCCGTCTTCGCCTTCACCGTGGCAAAATTGAGGTCGCTTGCACTCAGCAGATGCTCCATGTCCACGGGGGGCTCCGGCAATTCCTTAAGCCTAACAAATAAATAATTTACGCAAATCGAATGGACGACCTCCGGGGCCGGTGACCCGTGCATGCGTTCCAACAACAGCACTTTGACTCTGTCCGACAGTCCAGTGTAACGGGGCCCACAAAGGTCCAATTTGTGGACACTTGGACGCAATTCTCTGAGAAGCAGGGCAAGCAGACGGTTCAGTTGAAAGCGATCAGCAAGCCAAATTTTCTCCAAAAAGGGCAATTTATTGGACACTAAAAAGCACTCGCAGCGATGAAGCAGCCCATCCATCTGTGGTGGAGAAGCGAAAGGATGGGGAAGAAGCAAAGGGAGGGACGGACTTGGTAATCGAATGCGAGTGGCAGCAGAATGTGCACTGTCTGCTCGTCCACCTCTTTGTAGGTGGGGTGGATGGCCAACAACAGCTCCAACACGTGGTCGTACTGCACATTGGCCAGGATCAACTCTCTGTCTGGGCACTCAATGCACCAAGAACGAAGCACCGGGGACCACACCTTCGGTTAGCACTGCTCAGCTGTTTGACAGCGCATGCGACCCACCGAAATGTAATGTTCGTCCACATAAAGCCTTTTGCCGTCTACCAACAGAGGGCGCGTCCTTTGTCCATCGGGACGGGTAAAATCCGTGAACATATCAAGCGGATGCTGCATTTGCGGCTGATCGGAGGAGCCGGGGGAATCGCGCGCGATTGGACAGCCGCCGACTCTGCCGCCATTCACTGCGCTAATAAGCGGTGAGAAGCGATCCGCTTCGCCGAAATTTGTTTGCAGCTGCTCGCCATAATTGGCGCCAATTTGGGGAACGGAAGGGACGGACGGAGCCGTGGCCGAGGGATATTCCAACATTGGGCCAATGGACGAGGAAAGACACCGCCGGACAAAGCCTAAAACAGAGAGCGAGGGAATAAATGATAAACGCCGGTCGAAATCCATCCCACGGAAATAAATTTTGAAGGATAAATTGGCACGGAAATGCAGCAAATTTAAAAAGAGAGTCATGGGAAGGCCCAAGAAGGAATATTGCGAAAACGATTAACAAAAATAAAATGTTCGGCGGAACGGTTGGAGGAGGCGGGGGGGGGGGGGGGGGGGAGAGGCGCCGCTTTTGCATGGCCAAAGGGACGGACGGCATTCCGCCAACAGAAAGGCACAACCCCGCACTAACGGGAGAAAAATGGTTTTCGAAGAATTGTGCCGAGAAGAGAAGGGCATTGGTTAGAGTGAATGAATGGCAAAAGGATTTTGGAGTAAGAAATGCAAAACAAACAGAGAGAGCTTTTGCGGAAGAGAGTGCGAGAGAACAAAGGAAAAGAGGAAGAGTTAATGGAAATTGAAAATCAGCCGAAGAGAATAAGAAAAGGGAACAAGTGAGAGGATAGTAAGGAAAAAGAGAGGAGAGAGAGCAAGAGAGAGAGAGAGAGAAAAGGAGCAAAAAAGGAAAAGAGGAATTAGAGAAAAAAGAAAGAAAATAAATTGGAAGCAGAAAAAGGGATAAAAGGAAGTGAAAAAAAGAAAAAAGTAAAGCATAGAGAAAAAAGGGAATGAAAAGAAAATTGGAAGTAGAGAAAAAGAGACAAAAGAAAGTAGAAAAAAAGAAGAAAGAGACTGAACTCCGTTCCTTTTTCTTTTCCTTTTCCCAATTGTAATTTCTTTGTCTTTATTTCCTTTTTCTCCATTTTTCTTTCTTTTATTGCCAAATCACTGAATATTTCTCACGCTTTTGAAAATTCGAAAAAGGAAGGAAAATGAAAACAATGGGAATAATTAATTAATTAATTAATTAAGAATTCGCTAAAACCGCTTCAGATTGCGAGTGAAGGACCTTTTGCATGCGGTGGGTCGAAAGTGCGGCATTGACCCTTCAGAGATCGACAAAATCGACTTGGAGAACATTGTGCAAAGGCAAATTGCACTGAACGTGGGTCGCTCTCTTTGCCTTTGGCCTTTCCCTTTCTTTTGGCATTTCCATTCACTTTTTGTTTTTCCTTAGATTTTGGCTTTTTCTTTGGCTTTTCTTTTCACCCCTCCTCCAACTCTCAGGAAGGCAGAGAGCCTCCCCCCGACACAAATGATGATCCGCCGCCGCCGAAGGAGCCGAGGCCACCATCGCCCGAGGAACAAAAGCCGCTGTTGCAGCAGCGGCTGCCGCTTCCCCCGAAGAAGCCGCCACATCCGAGTCCGCCTCCAATGGCACTGGCGGACCAACACTTCTTCGGAGGACCGCCGGAGGAGCGGACTTTTCCGTTGGACGAATCGCACCACAAAAGAGAAAAACAATTGGTGGACAATGCAACAAAAAAGTGAATTAAAGGAGAATTGTTAAGAATTTGGAATTGTGCAAATTCATTGCCATTGACATGGACGAATTGCCAAATGCCGTCGAAGTTCTGCCTGAAGAGCAGGCATTGAGCTGGACGGACCCGCCCAAAGTGAATGTCCGTCCCCAGCAAAACCTGGTGGAGCCGAACCCCGACATTGCCTCCCCCGCCCAATTGGTGGCGCAAACACCGCCCCAAGTGATAGTAGACGACACGACCCATCGAATGATCGACTTGGAACCCAAGAAGTTCAAAGAGAAGAAGGAGAAGTACGGAAGGAATCCGAAGAAGTTGTACGAGACGTATCAGGAGGAATGGGACAGATTGGAGAAGCTGTCCGACAAAAAGCTGGGCCCGCGGAGGAAATCGGTGGGTTTTCCGCTCCTTCGCCTTGCCTTTCGCCCCCCCCCCTTCCTCTCCCTCTTTGGGCATTTGTTTTTCCGCTCGGCAGGTGCTTGCGTTGAATACTTTGGGTGGTGCTGCTGCCGGAGGCTCTTCGGCCACGCGGGGCCGGGACGCGTCTTTGGATGGTGCGGTGGGTTCCGCTGTGCTCGGACCCTCTTCCGATTCTCCGGTCCACCGTCGCGGTGCCGCCGTTCCGCGTCCGTCGTTGGCCCCTTCCACCTCTTCTCACTTTGCCAGCAGCGACTGTTCAATGGCGGACCCCTCTTCTCCGGACGGTCCCTCTCCTCCTCCCACTCACTGTCCTACTTCTCCACCGGAAATGGCATATCCAAATTTTCCGGCAAAGTCTCGCGCTTCCATCAGTCCGCATGTCCTTCGTCCGCCTTCCCCGCGAGCCACCCTAAAGAATAGGCGGTCATCATCGCCACGAAAGCTGAGCATGACCAAGTTCAGAAAGTTCGGTGACACCGTCACACATCCCGTGGTACGTGGCACGGACTCGAAAGAATAAGCAAAGAAGCGGCGGATGGGAGACGAACTCAGCCAACCCATCGAAGAGCTTCTTTCTTCTCAGCACTGACTTTGTTGGCTTTATCGCTTTTCACCACTTCTATTTACCATTCCTTTTTTTACGATAAAATTGTCGACATTTTTCGCTGTTGGAGTTTTTCCAAGGCGCCCAATTTTTGGAGAGAGTGTCACAAATTGCCTTTTTTGCCATTTGCCCACTTTACGTTTTCTTTGATGCCACTCAATTCTGTCCACCCAAATGCGTGAGATTGTGCATATCCAAGCCGGGCAATGTGGCAATCAGATCGGTGCCAAAGTCGCATTCCCCGTCAGGCCAACAAATTTGTTGTGTCTCGTTTAGTTTTGGGAAGTCATCTCCGACGAGCATGGCATTTCCCCGGATGGCTTTTACCGGGGCGACTCGGACTTGCAATTGGAGCGTGTCAATGTTTATTATAAGGAAGCAGCTGAGTTCAAATTTGTCCCACGGTTCGCAGAAAACCGGCGCTTCTTTCGCAATTTCTCGCATTAAGTGCCGTTTTGGCGGACCTCGAGCCGGTCACAATGGACGCCGTTCTGTTTCCCATTATTTGGTGGTTTTAACTATATTTTTGACAAATTAGGTTCGGAATGGTCCTTACGGCAATTTGTTTCGTCCTGACAATTTCATCCATGGCCAAAGTGGGGCGGGGAACAATTGGGCACGCGGACATTACACAGAGGGCGGGGAACTTTCGGATGCGATTTTGGATGTAATTCGCAAGGAGGCGGAGGATTGCGAATGTCTTCAGGTAATTGATGGATGACAGAAGTCAACCCATCCCATCCTTTGAGGGCTTTCAAATGACTCATTCGTTGGGGGGCGGCACCGGGTCGGGGCTCGGCACGCTTTTGTTGACCAAACTTCGCGAGGAGTACCCGGACAGGTGGGCGATGCCTTCCGAGCTGAATACCAAGGCGACAATCCCTGCAGAATAATCAGCACTTATTCCGTGGTCCCATCGCCAAAAGTTTCGGACACTGTCGTGGAGGTAAGTGAAAATCCGAGCTAAGGCCAAGGAATGTTTCTCAAGAGATTCGGAACCCTTTTCAATTTCGTTGGCATTTCAATTGCTTCAGCCGTACAATGCCACCCTTTCGCTTCACCTTTTGGTGGAAAACACCGACCAATGCCTTTGCATTGACAACGAAGCCCTTTACGACATTTGCTTTCGGACGCTCCGTCTGAAAATGCCCACCTACGGGGACCTAAACCATTTGGTCGGTCCGTCCAATGCCCCCCTCCTTTCCGTGCTTTCCAAATGGCACCCCTCCCCCCCCCCCACTGTTTCCCTCCGCCCATTAGATAAGCGCAACAATGTCCGGCGTCACCACTTGCCTGCGCTTTCCCGGCCAACTAAACGCCGACCTGCGCAAATTGGCAGTGAATATGGTCCCTTTCCCGCGTCTTCACTTTTTCATGCCCGGCTTCGCCCCGCTCACTTCGCGGATTGAGTGCCAAACTCCGTCGGCCATTAGCAAAGCCCGCCTTTTTCAGATTCTCAGCAGTTCCGCGCCCTCTCTGTCGCCGACCTAACCCAACAAATTTTCGATGCCAAGAATATGATGGCCGCCTGTGACCCGCGGCACGGCCGTTATTTGACAGCGGCAGTCATTTTTAGAGGGCGAATGAGCATGAAAGTGGGCCAAGGAGCTGAAAATGGGCGGAAACAACAATGGACAATTGATATTTGTTAAGGATGTCGACGAGGAAATGTTGGCTGTTCAAAAGCGCAACAAATCCTTTTTCGTCGAATGGATTCCCCACAATGTGAAGACGGCCGTCTGCGACATTCCCCCGAGGGGTCTTCGAATGTCTGCCACTTTCATCGGCAATTCAACAGCCATTCAGGAGCTTTTTAAAAGGGTCACTGAGCAGTTTAACGGTAAAGAGACATACAATTGGCAGATGAAATTTTTCAAAAAACTTATTTGTTACAGTAATTCATGAATTGGGGTTGGGCCGGTGCCGGTCTCGCGTAGGTTGGGTCGGGCATTTTTTGGGAAAAAACCAGACTTAGCCGGGTTCAGATTATGCCGTGTTTGGGAGGACAAATGTAAGCCGGTTTCCGGCACCTAGTGGGAGCGAAATCATAAATCTATTTTTGGTTCTAAAATTTACAAATTTTTCCCGGCCGGCGTTTGTCGCGCCGTCAAACTTTCAATTCTCCGAAGTTTTTTAAAGTAAATTCCAAAGTATTATGTTAGAAAGTGACTTTCGAAATTTTCCAAGAGAGAATTTGCTTTTTGATTACAGGTTTAAAATATTTGTTTAATTTATGCATTAATTTTTGGTTAAATAATTAATTAAAATATCCGCCGGTTGAACCCGGCAATAATTGTCCAACCAATCAAATGCTTCTTCTCCCTCTCTCAAATGCTTCTTCTCCCTCTCTCAAATGCTTCTTCTCCCTCTCTCAAATGCTTCTTCTCCCTCTCCATTAGCAATGTTCCGCCGAAAGGCTTTTCTCCATTGGTACACGGGGGAAGGCATGGAGGAGATCGAATTCACAGAAGCGGAGTCGAACATTGGCGATCTGATCAGCGAATATCAGCAGTATCAGGACGCCACTGCTGACGAAGACGTAATGGAAGAAGAAAAAAGCGAAACGAAAGGAGAAAAAGCGGACGAAACGAATTGAGGGAGGACAATTCATTTCATTTGTCAATTTAACATTGGACAAAATGCCAATGAAAACTGTGCCGATCATTTCGTCACTGAGAATTAATTTTAAAATAATATAATGGGAATCTTGATTTTAATTTTTGCCATCGGCTTTGTTAAAAGAGATGCTGAAAGAATTTCAGCATTGGTCACATTTAGTTGCTGATTATTAAAAAGCGCCAGAATTCGATTACGGTAATTAGTACTTTAGATAATTTTATTGAAGTTATCCAATATTTTTTAATATTGTTTCTCATCAGTGACGAAATGAGCCCTTGAACAATGGGCATAAAGCCAAGCCATCGGCGGTACTTAAATGATCAGCGCACAATTAGCAGCACTAAATGCTATGAATATTATTTTTATTTTGAATACATATTAATTTTGGTTTTCTTCTAAGCATTGTCTGTTTTACCCTTTTGCCTATGAATTCCGACTTTCGTTTCTCCGCCGATTATCAGCCGCCCCCGCGCCTCGCCCATAATTATGCCCAATTAAAAGCCTTTTCGCAAAATGTGTTTCCTCTTCTTCCTTATGCTTTTGCGCCATTTTGTGCTTTCGCCGCTTACAAATTAATTAAATATTTATTCGGCGGACAAACGCAAAAAAAACTCGAATTGAAAAACAAAACTGTGCTAATTGTTGGCGCCAGCTCGGGACTTGGCCGTTCACTTGCCTTTGAGTTTTACGCAAAGGTCAAAAATAAAAAATTAATGAAACGATTTTCAAAAATTTCTTTTTCTGTTAAATAAAGTTTTCCTTAAGGGCTCCAAATTGATTTTGGTTGCCCGAAGCATCGACCGCTTAAAAGCACTGTGTGCCGAACTAATCAAATGGGGGGACGAAAATGGCGTTGAAAATGCCAATTTGCCTGTCTTCCGCTATTTGGACATTTCGGAACTTAACGGCGATGGAATGGAACAAATCAGGGAATTATGCGAATGTTCAATTGATGGGAAAACCATTGATGTTTTGGTTAACAACGCGGGACTTTCCAGCCGAGGATCATGTGATGAGACATCGATGGAAGTCTATCGGCGATTGATGGAGGTTAATCGGAGGAGGCCGAACCGAACCGAACGAGGGGGGGAGAGAGGCAGAAAAGGGGAGACAGAGCTGTAAGACACCTAAAGAGGTCGAAAAGGGGAGACAGAGGGTGTAAGACACCTAAAGAGGTCGAAAAGGGGAGACAGAGGGTGTAAGACACCTAAAGAGGTCGAAAAGGGGAGACAGAGGGTGTAAGACACCTAAAGAGGTCGAAAAGGGGAGACAGAGGGTGTAAGACACCTAAAGAGGTCGAAAAGGGGAGACAGAGGGTGTAAGACACCTAAAGAGGTCGAAAAGGGAGACAGAGGGTGTAAGACACCTAAAGAGGTCGAAAAGGGGAGACAGAGGGTGTAAGACACCTAAAGAGGTCGAAAAGGGGAGACAGAGCTGTAAGACACCTAAAGAGGTCGAAAAGGGGAGACAGAGGGTGTAAGACACCTAAAGAGGTCGAAAAGGGGAGACAGAGGGTGTAAGACACCTAAAGAGGTCGAAAAGGGGAGACAGAGGGTGTAAGACACCTAAAGAGGTCGAAAAGGGGAGACAGAGGGTGTAAGACACCTAAAGAGGTCGAAAAGGGGAGACAGAGGGTGTAAGACACCTAAAGAGGTCGAAAAGGGGAGACAGAGGGTGTAAGACACCTAAAGAGGTCGAAAAGGGGAGACAGAGGGTGTAAGACACCTAAAGAGGTCGAAAAGGGGAGACAGAGGGTGTAAGACACCTAAAGAGGTCGAAAAGGGGAGACAGAGGGTGTAAGACACCTAAAGGGGTCGAAAAGGCGAGACAGAGGGTGTAAGAGGTCGAATCGAAATGGTGAGACAAAAGGTGTAAGGGAAGGGGTCGAAATTATCCCCACAGAATCATTTAGTCTACACAAAACTGTGAATATTTATTTCATTTTTCAGGTGAATTTCTTCGGCTTCGTGGCCATCACCAAATCCCTTTTGGGGTGTATTCCCGACGATGGTGCCATTCTGAACATCAACAGCATCCAAGGCAGAGTGGCACTTCCCTACCGCAGTCCCTATTCATGCTCCAAGCATGCCATTCAAGTAATTCGGCTAAATTCCCTTCTTTTCCAAATTTTTTTAAGGCATTCTTTGACAGTCTCCGCGGCGAAGAGCGACCGCAACTCCAAATTCTAACTGTGAATGCCGGGTACATAAATGTTGAGTTTTTACCATTCGTAAATGACATTCCTTTCATTCTGTTATCCTTTTTTCAGACGGGGTTCGGTTCCCGGGCTTTGGATCCGCTGGGGAAACCGGTGGGCCGTGAGGATTTGAATCAGTTGCGGGGGATGAGTCCGGAAGGCGCCGCTCGTCGCATTGTAGCCGAGTTGGAGCGGCGCAGCACCGAATTGGTGCTCGCCCCACTGCCCATTCGATTGGCCATCGTTCTCCGACTCTTTGCGCCCGATTTGCTTTGGCGAATTCTCCGACGAAAAGCTTTAGTGGAAAAAGAAAGAGAGGGGAAAAAAGAGGAAAAGAAAGAATGATGGACAAAGAAAAAAAGGAAAAGAGAGAGAAGAGGAAAAGGACGAAAAGAAAGACAAAAGTGGTGATTCATATGTTTAAATGTTCTTACAAGTTTTTTCACTTTACTTTAAATAAATGACTTTAATATTGGCGATCCAAATTTTTCGACTTTTCATCAATTAATTAATATTAATTAATGGATGCGAAAAAGGCCTTAATCCAATTTATCAATAATTTCGTTGGCGAATAAAGTCGTCAAGAAAAAGAAATTTTTTTAAAGCTAAAAATTAACAGATTTAAGAAAAGACAAGTGGATTTTGCACAAAGAAAAATTTTTAATTTGAATTAAAAAATGACCTTAAAAAGAAAAAAATGGCAAACGAACACACGTGCAGTCATGTCCGAGTGGTTAAGGAGATTGACTAGAAATCAATTGGGCTTTGCCCGCGCAGGTTCGAATCCTGCTGACTGCGAAAAATTTTTTCCACATATATTTTTTTATGATAGTGTAACTTATAAAAATTCGGAATGCAAATTCCGACTTTTCTAACTCAGTTATTTTTTTAAACGAGTCACAATTTCAAGAGTTGAATAATTCTCGCGGCCGATCAGCTGATCAAATAATAAATATATTAATAAATAAAAAGGTTTAATTAGAATTTGTTTACTTGGTAAAACAATAATGAAATTGGAATGGGCAAAAGAATAGACAAAGGAATGATCTGATCGGAGAATGGTTTCGCTGATTGTTGTGCTTTTGACTTCGCTTTTCGTTGCCCCAAAAGTGCCGTTCCTTTCGGTGCCTTTCCCTCCGTCCGCCTTTGTCAGCGTCTTCGTCTCGCGTCCGTTGGCCATGTCCAATCGTTCCTCAACACCGCCACTGGGACGCGTTCATCCGCCACCACCCAAAATGAGTCCGCGTTTCGGTCTCCCAAGGCCTGCGTCGGTCGTTCTGCGGCGCTTTCAGGGAAAGTGTTCTCGCCGCGCAGTCCATCGGCCTTTTTGCCACGAGAAGCCAACATCATCGGCTTGGGGCCCATGAGAGTTCGAAACACTTCCTAAAACGGGAAAGGCACTTTCACTCTGTTCTCCGTCCGTCCGTTCGCTTTGCCTGAATTCGCGTCATCGAATTGGTCGGTTTGGCCAAGTTACAATGGACACACATTAAGCAAAGGACAAAAAGAAAGGTCATCAGAGGGCAGCGCAGCATCATTTGAGGGGTTGGAAGCAGTGGAAAGGCAAAATTTGACTGGCCTTTTTAAGGGTTCAGCTGAATATTTCTATTACCTATATTGGCTTTTTGTGGGGGAGGAAATGCCAAAAAAGGCAAAAGCAAATGCCAATAGAGAAGGGTCATGAAAGTGCAACAGCAATTGGTGTCATAATCGTCATCATTTATTCCCGTGTTTATTTGCACAGCTTTCTCTCTTTCCTCCGCCGGCATTTCAATGGATCATTTTCATATTTCAGGCAAAATCTGGCAATATGAAAAATAATGGAGGACATAGAAAATGTCCACACTTTGAATATTTTAAATAAAACAATAAAATTTGGGTGAGTCAACAGAAATTTTGGTATTTGACGACTTGGTACTGATGACGTGTGGGATTGTGCGAAGTGTGGCCGAAAGTGAAATGAAAATGAAATGGGAGGGATGGCCAACGGCGGCGGAGGGGGGGAGGGGGGGGGGGGGGGGGGGGGAACGGTGCGTCCGTTTAACCAAAACATCTCTTTTGGCATAACCAAAAAAGAAAAGCATTTGTTGATGGAAAAATATTTAAAAACGGACAATTTAAAATGCAAAAAGATGGGAGTTATGGCCAGGAAAATGGAAATGCCTTTAGTAAAATAACAAATAATAGGCTAGCGCAATTACTTTTAATTGGGAAGGAAACCCCCCCCCCCCCTTTTCCTTCTCTCGCCCTCCTCAATAAAGAAATTGCAAATGAATTTATTAGCACCAAAAGTGGGAAAAATTGAGTGTCTTTCTCCATTTTCTTCCTCCCTATTCCAAATTTATTACGCAGAATAAATACGGTATTAGGAGAAGGTATTATGGTGGTTCAACTTTTTGTCAAAAGTGTGAGAAAAGGGCGTAAAGCTTTTCCTTTTCCTCCCATTGTTAAAATTCCCATACATTCGCCTCCTCCCCCGCCGGTTTCATTCATTCATTGTTTTCCCATTCCTTAAATGTTCCCTTTGTGGCTTTAAGGCACCCCAAAATAAACCGATGACGTTTAAAATATCCCATGAATTTTAAGTGAATAGAAGAGGAACGTAAGACAGAGGCACAACCAAGGCGAGGTGAAGAGAGAAGGGGAATGGAAGAGGAGGAAGGGGAAGGGAAGGGAAGGGAAGGGAAGGGAAGAGGAGGAAGGGAAGGGAAGGGAAGGGAAGGGAAGGGAAGGGAAGGGAAGGGAAGGGAAGGGAAGGGAAGGGAAGGGAAGGGAAGGGAAGGGAAGGGAAGGGAAGGGAAGGGAAGGGAAGGGAAGGGAAGGGAAGGGAAGGGAAGGGAATGGTGAAGGGAAGGGAAGGGAAGGGGAGGGAAAGGGAGGGAAGAGAAGTAAAGGGACGGTGGGGAAAAGGGGAGGGGAGAGTAGGGCATGGAAGAAGAGGAGGGAAGGGGAAGATGGAGTGGAGGATGGTATGAAAAAGGGGAAGCGAGAGAAAGAAAGGGGACGAAACAACCCGCACTGCCATTTAAATTTTTTTAATTTCATAGTGGCCATACTTTTCTCTTCACTCCCCCGTTTTTGCACTTTCTCCTCACTTCGCGAAACAAAATCTCGCGTGACATGGCCTAAAACCTCTTTTCATATCTGACTGTTGTGACGGGTGTAACGGCCTTTGAAAATGTCAGTTATTGTCAATATGAGCAGCAGCTTACAATCAATTCATTATGGTAAATTAAAAAAGACTGCTGATTTTTGATCATTTATACAGTGCTGTGCACTCATAAGTTGGGTTTAAGCTTTTTCGGGGAGTCATTTTCACGTCAACGACGACTTGCAGCCAGGCAAAGCCCATGACCAAAATGGCCTGGAAGCAACCCACCTTCACTTCACAGTATTTCTATTTATAAAACCAAAAAACTATTCAACGTTATTTTCTGCAGGACGACGTTAAAGTGATGCCGAAATCCATGAGTTCATGACCGCGCTTGATCTTCAAGTCGAGGGATACGCAGGAAAACAAGGATTATGAAAATGCGGATTCACCCGTTCAGCCCATATTTTTATTTGTTTTAATGATTTTAATTTTTTGATATTTGTTAAATTATTAGGGATCATTTATTTATGTAAGAAAAATCGCGAAATATGTAAATAAAATATGTATAAAAAACACTGAAATATGTATGAAATATGTACAAAAATCCAGAAATATGTACTAAAATATGTAAATAAAATTTTTTAAATGGTGATTTTTTGGAAAAAAAATTCTTTCTAAAGGGTGAAATAGGCACAAATTGCCATGAAAATTACCTAAATAGGCTTAGAATTATCTTTTAGTAATTTAAAAATTAATTTATTAATATCCCATTTTTGAAAAAAAAACTATTTTTTTGGGGCACATTTTCAAAAAAATTTTTTACTTTTCGCAAAAAATTTCTATAAATTCTCAAAATTTTTGAAAAAAATTGCGAAATTTTGGATATTTTTGGGGGTATTTCATAAAAAAATTCCCTAAAAATTCTCAAAAATTGCAAAATATGTACGAAAAAATGCGAAAAAGTCCAAAATATGTATAAAAATATGTACATATGTAATATGTACAAAAATCCGAAAATATGTAAAAATATGTAAATAAAAGTCCCAACTTTTGTTCGCAAACACAAAAAAGAAAGTGTTTTTCCTACTAATTAGGCTATGGAGAATCCAGGAAAAAAACATGTATTTACATAAAAAAATGATCCCTATAAATTATATATTGCATTATTTTTCCCGTCTATTTGTTGTCTACTATTCTCATAAATTGTTTTCTATTTGAAAGTAAATTTACATATTAAATTTTAAAAAAGTCGACATTTCGACTAATTTAGCTTAGTCGGAATTTCGACGCATCGGCGTTTTGACAGCGCGCCCATTTACATACATATGTCTAAGGGCCCAGCCAGACCCTTGGCTTCAGGGGGGCTGAAGTCAAAAATTAAATTTTTAGTGGTGTATTTTTCGTTTTTTTGAAACCCCGAATTTAGGGGGGTGTATTTTAAAAAAATTTAGTCGTTTTCGCCAAAAAATACTATTGTCTCCATTTTTCAAAAATAAATTGTGGGTCCGGCGGTGGCGATAGGCGCCGCCGGAAAATTTTTTGAAAATTTTATACGCCCTTGCATATGTTTTTTTATTTGAAAAAAAAATCAAAATATATTTTAATTTTATATGAAATTAAGAATATTTTTAAAATATATGTAGAATATTACCCCAATTTTAAAATGTTAACAATTACCTATTATAAACTTCACATTTTCAAATTTCGAATTTTTTGCCTAAAAATAGTGCGACTGAAAACCATAAATATCGCAATAAAAAAATCATTTGAACCATTTTTAGGCAAAAAATGCGAAATTTGAAAATGTGAAGTTTCGACTTTTTGTTCGAATTTGGGTTCAGGGTTCGAAATTTCGAAATGAATGTCAGATTCGTGGTCAGCGACTCCGAAAACCCTAGGAAACATGTCTTTATGACTTATTTAAACGTTGAATTTATTTATAAACTATTACCAAAAAGAGCAAATACTTGCATTTTTGGTTTTTGGGTATTTTTAAACTCAATAGACTATTATAAATTTTCTGAGATTTTTTTAATCAAACAATGCCAATGCCTCATTCAATGTACAGTATATCTATCAATCCACTGTACAAAGGCACTGGCGCGAAAACGACCTGGCCTGTAAAATTTGAATTAGAACCGCTCAGAAAAAAAAAATTGAAAATTCGCCAAACTTTCTGAATAAATTAAATTTTTTTTTATAAATAATTAAAAATTTAAATTAAAATGCAAAAATCGGGGTCGGGAACACCTGGGTTTTCGTTCCCGCCGATTTATAGTTTTTTTTTTTTTTGCTTCATTTTTGTTTATGGATAACTGAGTCCCTGTTAAAAGTTGAGCGTGCCCCTAATTTGCATTTTTCTCATTATTTTAAATGGACGAAAATCGGATAACAACTACATCTGGAAAATCAGTCAATAAACAACAGAAGTTAATTCGACAGGGAATGGGTTTTTTGTTGCAACAGGTTTATTAATTTTGCAAAATGAAATCAATGAGTAATAAAGATTAGAGCAGACAACGCACCCTCCGATGTGTCAACGAGTCAAAGGGAAAGTTCAATTATCAAAAAAGTAATTTGGTTTTGATTTTCAATTAAAAGTTTACTCTAATCCTGTCAGAACACCGCCTCTGAGGAAATTACTTCGAAGGAACAAATCGTCTCTCTCCCGAACAAAAATTTAATTCATTCGGCTGTTGTCGAGAAACGTGAAAATAAAGAATTACCAAATGATTCTTCGTTTTTTGCTGATCTGAAGCCTGCTCAAGTCATTTCCAATTGTTTTAACGAGGGAACGACTCCCGACTTCGGCTTACACATTCACAGATTTATTGGAGAAAACAATTACGTCCGGTCTTGCAGATGGTCCGCTTTACTTAAAGGATAATTCGATTTTCACTATTTAAGGTCCCCGGATGGAAATTGGCTGCTGACAGATTCTGTGGATCGAATTACACGACTTTTTTTGTACTCGGATTCCACTGTATTCTGTTTTTGCACATTTGCATATGGGAGGGGAGAGGAGGAATTGCTGAAGGAATGGAATGGGTGCCCCTCAAAAAACATCGGATTCGACATTCCGACGGCTGAAAGCGTTTCGAAAATAGCATTCCGACACATCCCTGGTGTGCTGGATTTAGACCTACCAAAAAACAGTTACTTTACTTTCCCTGCCGAATAACCCCCCCCCCCCCCTCATCTACAAAATGTTTTTTATTTAAATTTATTTTCAGTTGAAGTTACATCATAAACTGCCCCTTGGAGGCCTAATTTACGACACTCAATGGGCGCCGTTTGCCACCCAAAATTGTTTTTTGACAACGAGTCAAGGACAACCGATTCATTGTTGGGATATTGATGGCAAACTGTTGGCATCGTACAGGGGCATCAACGACATGGTTGACAATTGGGTTTCGGTTTTCTCAAAGGGTAATTCCGACGGTGGGGGTCGAATGGGCCCCGCCGATTGGGCCCCATGGGACAGTCACTTTTTTTCGTTTCACATTGTTTAAAAAAATTAAAATTATTCATAAATTTATTAAGTATTAAATTCTACCCATTTATCTGATAATTTCTAGAACACCGATAAAATTCGTAATGTTCAACGGAATAAAACTGGGTTCGAACCCAACATGAAAATAAATATATTTTAATTTGTGTAACAAAGTTAAAGATTTAAAAATCTTGTTTTATTTTAAAATTTTATTAAAAAAAATTTCTTTAGTGAAAGTAAACCAAAAGTCGACCAAAAAGTGACTGCCCATGGGGCCCAATCGGCGGGGCCCATTCGACCCGGTCCGAATTTCGAGTGTCAAAATTTAATGGTTCCTACTAATGAATAATCAGCGATTTTCGGATTTTTTACATCGTAATTTAGCAAATGGAACAAAAACCTTTTCTCCTTAGGACGAATTGGAACATGCTTATTCGCTAAGTTTTTCATTGGATGGGCAGTGCATTTTTGGAGGTTATCGCAATCGGTTGCGAATTTTCGAATGCGAACGAAGCGGCAAACAGTCGCGAGAAATTAAAACATTTGGTAAACATTTGAAATCCGAAGTTGAAACGAAACCAATTCAAAGTTTATAAACAGTCAAAGGAAAATTTGGTGGACAAAAGGGAATTGTGTCTGCCCTTTCGATGTGTCCGACTTTTGGCGGAGTGTTCGCAGTCGCTTCTTCCAATGGCTCTGGTAATTCCCCCCCCCCCCCGTCTCTCTTTCTTTTCTTTCTAATTGTATCCTTTTTCGGCTTTCAGTGGGCCTTTACTCCACCCTTACCAATTCGTGCGATTGCCTTTTGAATGGCTCTTCCGATGGTCCTGCTGTCACACATTTGCAATATTCTTCCGATGGGAATTTGCTTTTTGCTGGCCTCCGAAAGGTATTTTTCCTTTTGTTTTATGAAATTGTTTTGTATAGAAACCCTCGATTCAATGCTTCGATTTGCGAATGCCTGGGCATTTGTTGGCCAATTATCAGAGAACAGTCGAAACCAACCAGCGCTTTTTCTTCCAATTGGACCCATTCGACCGTTACCTTTACAGTGGCAGCAGCACAGGCGAATTGCTCATTTTCAATTGCAAAATAAACGTTCAATTAGCCGAGGACGGGAAGGAGGTTGAGCCGACATTCAGAGCAAAATGCAGCAAAAGCGCAGTTGCCGGACTGAGGTTGGATTTGAGTGGGAATAGGAGAGAAAAACTTGACTAATCAATCTAAAGACTTTTTCCTGCATTTTTCTCGTTGCCATTCACTTACAAATAACGGGTTATGGGTTTTTGCAATTTTTTTACTTGATCGCTCGAAAAAATTTTTCTTAAAATACACCATCAAAATTAAAAAAGATTTTTCTGTCAAAAAATAAAATTTCTTTCGAATGAAACAAAAATGAATAAATTGGTCAATTGCCCTTCCATTGGAATAATTTAAATTTATTTCATTCAAAAAAGATGAACTCATTTATAAAAAATGAATAAAAAAGACATTGTAATTTGCACAAATAATTTGCCATTTTTTTGCTAAATGATTTTTCGCCCCATAAAATCCTTACCTTACTCATTATTAGGCTAATTTTCAACACTAAAATGGAGAAATACAGCAAAAATTCGGTGTTTTAGGGCTAAAAAGCCCCGGTAATAGTGGAGAATTGGTGTCCCGGCGAAAAATAATTAAAAAATTTTCTTTTATAAAAGTTGTTAAAACATATTATGTGGGTTTTCTGGGTCGCTGATCACGAATATGACATTAATTTTCACCAATTTCGACACATAAGAACAATTTTAATTTTCGACTTTTTGTCCGAGTTCGGATCCTGGATTCGGAATTGGCCAAAACTAAGGTCATATTCGTGATCAACGATTCCGAAAACCCCAGAATACATGTTTTTTTTACATAAAAATTTATTAAAATATCAAGTTTCTTGATGAAATATCTTGGACAAAATCAATGATTTTTCGAATTCTGAGCTCAGATCCGTAATTTTGTACACTAGAAAACTCGAAAAGAAAAATTTTAAATTTATTTTTCGCCGGGACACCAATTCTCCGGTATTACCGAGGCCCCTTTTTGGGATTTTCGCCCCTATAAATCCGTCCTTCGCATCCCTTGTGTATTTTTGCTATTTATTTGGGGTAGGAAAATGTATGTTTATTTATGCACCGACCCAATAATTCGACCGCCGTGCAATCAAAATTTGACTATTAAAATGTCAACCAAATGGAAAATAATAATGTCAAAAACGAAAAACACTGAAATGGGAAGGTCGTTTGGGTTGGGTTTGTTTATTTCCATTTCGCCGTGTCCGTTGTAATTTTGCTATTTTCAGTTTGCATCCCATCCACCAATTGGTCGCTCTTTCGACCGGTCAGCGAATATTTCCCGATTTGCTGCCCGAATTGTTCCCCGAAAATGAGTCGTCGTCGTCATCAGCGCACCACCAAAGTGTTTGGGGAAGTGACGTAGGCAAAGGAAATGGGGCGGAGGGCGGCGAATGGACGGAAAAGGAAAACGGACGGAAAGGGCGACGTTCGGAGTTGGACAATTCCGTCAAATTGATGAAATTTTATGAATAAATCACTGAAATTTCCACTAAACATTCTTCTCCCCCCCCCCCCCAAATTCGTCCATCGTTTTCTCTTTGCGTCCCTTTCCCTCCCGCATTTTTCGGGCGTAAATCGAGTTTCTGACGACAATAATAATAATCAAAAATAACTTGGAGACGAAAAGAATGAATGAATACACAAAATCATTCGAGGGGGTCGTTGTCCGCCACCCATCGACGGAAGTCCATTTCCCCTCGGGTGTCGGCTGCGCCGACCGTCGCCAATGTTTTGGTTCCCCCCCCCCCCCTCTCCCCACCCACCACTCGTGATATTTCTGTTTCATTGTCAGTGTTCGAATTGCCTTTCTTCCCCCCCCCCCTCCCTTTTTTCCATTCAAAAGCAAAAATATTTTGCTAATTTTGAAAAGGGCTCATCAAAATGTATGTATCTGAAGAAAAATAAAAAGGAAATTTTATTGTCTTTGTGTATTTTCCATCAAAACATTCGACGGATTAAAAACGCCGGGGGGGGGGGGGCACCGCCGGCGGAAATGAATTCGCCGGGGAAAGGGGAGGAACGCCACTTCCGGACGAAAGTCAACGCTTTCCCATCCTCGGTCGGTCACTTTATGCCCTCTTTTCCGGACGAAGGACGGACGATTCATACTAATAAATAAGCCAATTCGTCATACATTAAATAAGGGGAGGGGGGGGGGGGTATACCCCCGCTGACTTCGTTCGTATGAGGGAGGGCCCATAAGAGGGAGGACTTCGTATTTGCTGAGATAAAATGTGGGAAAAAATAAGAGACGGAGGGATAAGAGAGAGGTGATTTCGTAAAGGCGAAGAGAATTTAAATAATTTAACAAAATTCTTTAAAATTTAGTCAATTTCGTACAGAAAACCCAAAAAATTTACGAAAATGAATAATATTCGTGTTTTTTTTTTACCAAATAGGACTTCGTAAAATTTATGGAAAATTTGAAAATAACTTTCACTCAAAAATCAAAAATTTTTCTTGGCGGTTTACAAAAACCTCAATTTTTTTCAAAAATTGTCCCTAAATCGCAAAATTTTGCTTTTACATGACTGGAGGACTTCGTAAATTTTGGTCTCCGACCACCCCCCCCCCCTTCGAGCCCCCTGGACTTCGTTCGTATGAAGTCGGGTCGACCCCCCTACTATTTAATGTATGCAATTCGTACTTCAAAAAAAAAGATTTTTGGATTTAAATTTTTTGTAGCCCAATGAAAATGTTTGATTTGATTGATTCTTAAAATTGATAAAAAAATTGTGATGTGCCTACAATTCCGGTACTAAAAATTTTAAAACCTCAAAAAAGTGCGTTTTAATGTTTAATAAACATTGTTTATTTCTGATCTGAAAAAATTATGAAGTGATCATGGATAATAAAAATACATTTGATCATTTGTTATTGATTTCTTTATAGTTGGAATAAAGTTACTTTTAAGATTTTCATTTGGGAACCCTGTTTTTGATGTTTATTCCCCATTCCAAGGCGAATGAGTGCAGACGAACTCTTTCTCTCTCTCTCTCCCTCTCTCTCTTCTCTCTCTCTCTCTCCCTCCACTATAAAATATTCTCGCTGATCGTTCGCGGACATCACTTCCCATCGCTTCCCTTTATCTTCCTCCATCTGTGGTGTCGGGGAGGAATGATCGATCACTTTTTTATTGATTGGTTTTATCTTATTGTTAGTCTATATTTAAACTGCGCCTCCTTTCCGTCCGGTCTTCCCTTTGGGATCCGTCCAATTCCCCCTCCCCCGGGGGTTTATCGATTCGCCCTATCCGATTCCTCCCCCCCCCCCCCCTCCCCTTGGCTTTCCCTTCGATTTTGGCATTTGTTGTCTGCCGTTCTCTGCTGCCCCCCCCCATTCAATGAGTGTACCAAAATTGTTCATTTTTCACTTTGGGATGACCTTGGAGCAGGCCGAGAATGAGCAGAGAATGCATCGGTAGGAAGAAGCGAAAGTCGTACGCATCTTTCCTGACAAACAAAACAAATAGCTCATCAACAGAGAAGGCAAATTTAGTGATTTAATTCGTTTGTTTCTGCGCTTCTTTTCGGTGAGAAATTTACAAAAAACAGTTTTAATTAACCCGGAAATTTTTCATTTTAACGTCGTTATTAGTCACTAGAATTTGGCTTTTTTTAACTTTCTTAACATAAAATGTAAAAAAAGAAAATGCGCCCCTTTAGACCACTTTAAGGCAATCATGTCTTTTACTGGTCCCGAACAAAAATTCTTTAAAGTTTTTAGAAAAATCTAATAACATATTTCTAGGGGTGGTTTGACGCGCTGAGTACGAATCCGGCCTCCTTTTTGGCCAATGCCGAACCCGAATTCGAACATTTTTCGAAAAATTTTTTTGGAATTTAACTTTTAACTCTAAAAATGGTTTGAATGATCTTTTTATTGAAGCATTGATGGATAACATTCAATTGTTTCCATATTTAACCATTTTTAGACTAAAAGATAAAATTGGGAGGATTTGAATTTTCAACTTTTTCGAATTCGGGTCCGGGTTCGGAATTGTTCGAAATGTATGCCGGATTCGTGATCAGTGGCCCCGAAAACCCTTGGAAATATGTTTTCATAGCTTTCGAAAACAAATTTTTTTCGAAAAATGCTCGAATCCGGGTTCGAGGTTCGGAATCACCAAAAAGGAGGCCGGATTCGTACTCAGCGCGTCAAAACACCCCTAGAAATATGTTTTAGATTTTTCTAAAAACTAAAGAATTTTTGTTCGGGACCAGTAAAAGACATGATTTTAAAAATCCTTTCAAGAAGTCACGCATTAATTTAAAAAGTTTCAATGTTTTTGACAAAAATTTAAAAAAAATGCCATAGCATAGAATAAAAAAAAATCGCTTTTTCGGTGAGAGAATTTTTCAGTTTTTGCCTTTTCGAATAAGATTAAATTAATTTTTAAATTAATTTTTTGCAATTGAAATGAGTGAATAAATTTGTTTGCTATTTTTTAAATTTATTATTTCTCTGTAATTCGAATTTTTGACTGCTTATTGGTTGACAATCTTCTGTCACTATTTCTTCACTATGTCGCGCACTTTTGTCATTTGTAAGATTTCTCGTCACTGAAAACCCGAGTACGAATTTCCAATCACTTTTGAACTGTCTCCCCTTTTTGACGATTAATTCCACGTACAAAAAGGAAGGATTCAGCTTAAAATTTGTTGAGAGAGGGGCCTTAATTTGTTGCACCGTTTGTTTTATTTTCGGCCAGTTCTTTCTAAAAAACTTGGGGAACAGATGGGGGTGGGTCCGGCGGTGCCGCTAGGCGTCGTCGGGAAAATTTTTTGAAATTTGAATGCAATTTGATAGAGATTTTGTAAAAAAATACCTATTTTGTGATTTAGAGCCATTTTTTAAAGAAAAATAATAGATTTTTGTCAGCTTCGACGTGGAAAATTGGAATTTTGAAACGAATTTTTTGAGAAAAATAATCCATTTTCAAATAATTTTTATTTAAATTTTGAATATCCAAAAAAGACAATCGCTTCAAAAAATTTTCTTATAAAAATTTTGTCCCAAAAAATCCGCGACGCGCCGCGCAAAAAAAAATCTCACGGTCGCGGATCGCTGAAAAAAAATCGCCGCGAATCGCGGTCGCGTCCCACCCCTGGCCTGTACCGCCTGACATTTAACTCAGCGATTTAAAGGAGTTAATTAAGATTTAAACAACTAAGCAATTCACAAAAAAAAGCTAACAATAAGATTGAAGACTAAAAAGTCGAAATTTTTCATATAAAAAAATTCACTGCAAACGCCTGCTTATCTTTGGCACTGATTGGCCTTTTTGTTCAGTTTTTTTTTATAAATAAAACATTGAAAATCTTAAATTTAAATTATCTTCAACTTTTTTCAATTTTCTTGAATTTGATCAGAATGCCATTTGTACCCCGCCGTGGGAGGGGGGGGGGGGGGAGAGGCGGGGGATGAAACTGAGGAGAGAGTCCCCCCCCCCCCCTGCCCGGTGAGACAATGCCTTTTTGCGCTTGGCTTCTTCTGCTTGTCCTTTCACCCATTTTTCGCTTTGTCTTAATTCGTGAAGCATTTCTTTCTCTGTTCATGAAAATTGTATCAAATTGCTTAAAGCTATATGATTAAGCATTAGAAAATGTCTTTATGAGATCAAAAATATTTAAAATAGACAACAAATGCGCCGTTGGGATGAGAAACAACGGCGAATTCAGTCGAACAATGGGCCCAATGCCGCGCGGTCGGCGGGTGCCCAATTCGCCGCTGTTTCTTCGTCGCCTTCGCCTTCCTCGGCTCTGCTGCCTCCCCCCTTTCAACGTTCTCCCACAGTTTTTGGGGATTTTATTAAAACGACAACAAATTTGGTCCAATCGCAAAATGAACGAGTGATTAATCGGGACATATCCCCAGCAGTGAACAAAGTCAGTTTCGTATTGCCATTTCTTAGGCATGGAAATAAATCCGAAGGGGTGCGGCCCGACGAGTCCGAGCAGTCCACGTCCAAGTGCAGGTGTTGAACATCGTTCGGCACCTGTGCCATTTGTCCCTGGCGGAGTGCCTTCGTCCCCTGCGTCTGCTTGCCACTCCGAGTTCGTCTTCGACCTCTCTTCCCCCTCGTCGACTTCCCCTTCCTTTGTCCCTTCGTCTCCAATGCCATCATCGTCCAAATGGCGTCTGGGAACAATGCCGAAGAGTGCCGTTTTGATGTCAAAGTGCCAATCTTTTCTTAAGGTCAATGGGTTCTGTCGGGCCGTGTCCAATTGATACTTTGCAAATTAAGAGTTCATCTTCGCCAATTAATGCTGCCCCTTCCACTGCAATTTCGAAAAATGAAATGGCAAAGAATGAAATAATTAATCACCGGACGCAGAAAAGAGAAGAAGAACAAAGAGAGGGCAAGAAGGAAAATCGAAATGACATGGAAGATGTGAGAGAGGAGAACATTTTCAATTTCGAAGGACTCTTCGAAGAAGCGGACGACGAAACATTCGTCGGAGATAAAAGAGAAAGCGGAGCAGCTAATGGGCCTAAGCCCGAAATTGCAGGAGAAGGAAAGGATGGGCCTGAGATGGCAGGAGACACAACAGATCGACCTGAGATGGCGGGGGAAGAAAAATGTAGGCCTGGAATGGAAGTGGAGACTGTTTATCTCTTATCGCTTGCGCGGGAGAATGAAACTCTGAACGTGAAATGCGATTGGCCTTTTCGTTCGAAAGGTATGGCATTAAAAATACGAAACATTTGTTTGTTTTTTATTAATGCGAATTCAGAATGTTGTACTGTTCGAATTCTTCAACAGAAGAACAGTGAAAGAAAGGATGGGGCAACACAAATTGAAGAAGGATTTGAGGAAGACGGAACGATGGCCACAGAAAAAGGGGAGGAGGGCGAGGGAAGGCAAAGGGAATGCCAAGGCACGGAAAAACAGTCCCACCAGCCGCGAAGCTCCAGGAGAGCGCCCCGGCCCCACCTGCGCCGTGACAGGCCGCCCCCACTGCCCCTGTTCATTTGTGGCCCTACGCCCCCCGCTTCTTCCTCGGTCGTCCCTTTCCACGACTCTTCCGTCGGGGGATGCTCTCCCTCTCCATCCACCAGCACAATCTCCCCGCCAATCCCTTCAAATGCCATTTATTCCATCCGAATCGGCGGCATTCAGCTTCGCAATGTGCCACCTTCGTCAGCGGCCTCTCAGGAAAAGGACGTGCAATTGGTGGTGGCCATTCGGCTGGACAGAAGGGAAGTGTTCCGGTCGTGTCCCGTTCATCTCAACAGGAACTGGTTTGTGACTTCCATCGCCCGTATTATTTGCAAAAGACCTGGCGAGAGGGGCTGCCTATAAAGGGAAATCTCCGTTTGCTGATCCCACTCCCTCGCTCATTTGCGTTGGGTTCCCCTCCGTCCCTCTGTTTTCTGGTCCCCCACTCCCTCTCCGTTTTCCCCCTCCCCCGCCCTCGTGTTCCCCTCCGTCCCTCTGTTTTCTGGTCCCCCACTCCCTCTCCGTTTTCCCCCTCCCCAACCCTCGTGTTCCCCTGTCCCTCCGTTTTTCTGATCCCCCATTCCCCCCACCCCTCCGCTTTCCCCCCATTATTGGTCCCCACTCCCCACTCTCTCCCCCTCCCTCAGTTGCGTCATCAGTGAAGAGTTCTGCATGGAATTGCCTCGCTCTTCCGTTTTCCATTCTCTTCAACTTTCGCTCTTCGAACTCACTGAAGGTGCGCGAATTCAGCGATGCATCGGACGGATGAAACTGACACGGCACGAGTTGGTCGCTTACGGCAATACCATTCAGTCAGTGTCCACTCTCTGCTGACCAAATGCAATCTTTGCAGAGAACGCTGGCTGCCAATTGCTCGCATTAGACCCAGCGAATTGACCGAGACTCTCGGCGCAATTTGTGCGGAATTGAGTTGGAATGGGCAGCGCAAAATGCTCACTTTACGGTGCTTTAGTTTATTATTGGCACTTTTTCAAACGACTTTGCCCTTTTGTGACTGTCTCTTCCATTCATTCGTATTTTCCGCTTTTTCCTCCTCCGATTGCCTTTTCCTTCCCCCTCTCTTTCGAATTTGAACTCTCTTCGTCTTCCCTTCTCATGTTTCACCACATCCCATCCTCAGAGTTTTCGACTTCACCATTTGGTCACTTCCGTCCAACAATGGCCGTGTGAATTCCCTCCAAAGGCATTGCAACGACGGCGGGCGTCTCTTTTTGAAGTGCCGCCTTGGATTTGGCCATTCTGCGTTTAGCGCAATGCAAAAGATGCGATTGGTGGAGAGGAGAAGTGTTGAGCCGGTAATTGTGCCTGTTATTCGTCATTTGCTTTTGGCTTTGTAAAGTAAAAAGTGTTTGAGGTTCGTTTCGACTGTTCGCATTTCCTTGCCGATAAATTGGGACAGCGTCCGCCCCCCCAGCGCGAGGGGACGAGCCCCCCGGGGAACAGCCCCCGCTCGTCGGACGAATGGACTTTCTGCAGGTCGCCCTGCGTCACGCCCATTTCCGCCCTCTCTGTAAACGAACACTTCCGATTTAACCCACGACACTTCAAATTCCCTCCGCCACCTTCACCGGCATTTATCCACCAGCAGCAACAAAAGAAAGGGCCAAAAACTCCAAAGGGACAAATGCTTTTCGGAGAGACTCATTTGTATATAAAGCTGTACGGAAAGCCAAATTATAGCGAGGTGAAATTGAACACATTTCGGGGTATGCAAATGACAATTTGATGTCAGGATTCTTTTTGCGGTTTTGTGCATATTCCACTTGAAACAGAGACAATGAAGCCGAGAGAGACGCCCCACGGGCCCAATTGGTCTGTTGTATCGTTTGTTCAAATATTAATAAAACATAAAACAAAATAAGGTTCTTTCACAATGAGAAATAATTGGAGGAAGGGAAAAGGGACAACAGCAGAGGGAAGAAAGGGGAGAAGAGGAGGAAACTCTTTCCACCCATTTCCGCCGGAAATTTGCCTTCAGCAACAGCGGGGATTGGAAGGAAAAAAGGAGGAGGAGAAAAGGGGCGGAGGAGAGTTAGAGGGGGAGGGGCAGCAGCAGAAGGGGGAAGTGGGCGGGGAGGAGGAGGGAAGGGAAAAGTAGGGAATGGGATGGAAAAGGAGGAAGAGAGGGCGGGCGTGGGGGGGGGGGGGGGGGGGAGCGAGGGAGGGAATGGGGCGCATTTCCCCCTCTTCCCCTCGCCCACCCCTCACTCTAACCGGGGCCACATTGCCTACCTCGTCCACTTTCTCCCCCCCCCCCCCCCTCCATCATATTTACATCAATTTTCCTTTTTATCTTTTCCTGTCTAATTCTGTTCTCTCACTTACTCTCTCCTCCCCTTTATTTCTTCTTTTCTGCAGATAAAGGAATTCTGTGATTAATTGTTTGAATATGTAGCTAAAAAAGAGTGAATGAAAGAGCCTAACAGGAGGAGGGGAAGTGTCGAGGGTATTTTTTAATGTTTGTGTAAAGCGGAAGTATAGACAAAAGGTGCTACCGCTTTTGACAAGAATTAATACAAACACCACAAACGACACGCGGTTAAGTACGGCTCTAATTCAGTGCCAACCTTTTTTGACAGAGAAATTTTCTTAAATTCAAAAAAGGGGCGTTTCCATCCTTGATATTACCAAAATTCATCGTGACTTTAAGTCTGATTTGACACCCCAAAACACACTGGAAATTGAGCCCAATTTACAGTGTATTTTAGTGTGTCCCGATAACCCTAAAGAAAAAATATGGCTGAAAATATAACCCAACCACTAATTATAATTGGTTTATAATTGATTCAGCAATCCCCCCCCCCCCCCTTATTGGTTTTTATTGTCCAGCAGGGTTTTCTCGCGTTGGAAGGTCTTTTCCCTATTTTCATTGTTTCTAAGAAAATGCACAATTAGGTAATTGCCCACCACATTCATTCATTCATTCGCCTTTTCGTTACTCGGCAGATGATTGAGACCATTTTCCCTTTGTTTTCATATGAAGTTGCGTCTCCCAACAGACAATGGCATTACTTGTCATGTATTTCCTTTTAAAAAATATATCAAAAAATAGTTGAATGGGACTGGAACTAACCTGAATTTTCCCAGGTTCTAAGTACCGGTTTTTGAAATGCCAATCTCTTTCCCGGTATGGTCGGAAAAAGGAATGGAGGTCTGAGTGAAAAATTGTGGAAATCAAGGAAATGGGGGGAAACTTTTAATTTTTTTCATTTTTTGCAAACCATTTCTTATACCTAAATTTTGTTTTTACTTATAAACATTTAATATGTTAATTCGTTTTTATTATTTCAACTGGCATTTCATGTTGAAAATATGTAATTAGAGGGCAAATCTTAAATAATTTTTGCTTTTTTAATTCAGCTTTTTATGTCGGTTTAAATATTTTTGAATAATTTAAGACATACATACATACATAAATTAACGAGAAAATTCGAATGTCTCTATTGCATTTAGGCGTCCGAAATTTTTTTTTTTTTTTGCAAAAAAGGTCTCCTCAATGGTTTTGCAACAAAAAACTTTGTTCTAATTTTTTTTTTTTTGTTTTTTTACACATAATGCTGAATATCCAGGCGTTTTCGAGGTCGCTGATAACGAATATGGAATCCATTTCGACCAATTCGGGATCCCGAACAGTCGGACATTCGAATTTTTAAAATTCTCACTATTGCCATAAAATTTATTTAAAAAAAGCTAAAAGTAGTCACTAGGGATGCGATTTTTAGGCAAATGCCTAAAATTTTTTCGCACTTAATACGCACAGATAAGCACGAAAAACGCATTCCGCTTGGTTTGGGGTGTACTTTAAAACAATTGAATAAGCAAATTTAATTTTTTTTTTTTTTTTGATTAAGTTTTTACGTGATTTGCTACCTAAAAAACGTTAATAAAAAATTTTATTTGCCTATTTTAGTGCCTATTCGAGGGTTTTTGTGCCTATTTAATGCCTATTTTGCGATTTTTTTTTCTGCCTTTTTAGGTGTCTATTTCGCGATTTTTCGTGCCTAAAAATCGCATCCCTGGTAGTCACAAATCATTGAAACATCAAAAAATGAGCATTTTTGTTCAGATTCTAACATAAAGCAATTTTCAAAACTCGAATTTTCGATTTTTGTTCGAATTTGAGTTCGGAGTTCGAAATAGGCCCAAATAATTGTCATATTTGCGATCAGCGACCTCGAAAACTCCCCGGGTACTTAGTTTCGGGACTTTTTAAACCAAAAAAAAATTTGAAAAAAATTTAGACCAAAAAAGTGAAAATTTTTCAAAACAACCATCTTTTAGCGCCGAAATACCAAAAACCGAAACAGAAACATTTGAATTTTCGATTTGTTTGTAGCATCGGGGTAACCCATCTATGAGCCAGTTTCTCTACCCATGTACTAATTTTTTTTTCACAGGTTCAACATACGTTCTAAAGGCGAAACAACGATTTTAACTCAATTTCCTACTTTTGTTACCAATAATACTGCTTTTTGTTCATCAATTTCTAAACAACTCACAACGTCAGAGTTGAACTCAACTCCACCGTCTCCTTTTCTTCCACAAAAACAAGCACAAACGCTGCAGAAACAACCTTGCCCAATTGGTTTTTCCCACCATCGTCGCGTTTCTGTTGTCCCATCCAATTCATCGCCCGCTTTCCATCGGCACTGTTCGCCTGGCTCGGCCTCGGCTTCTTCGGCCTCCACCTTCGCTACTGTTTCACACACAACTGTGGCTAACGCTCGATTAAAACAGCTGACTACGCCTTCAGCTGCGCCATTGTTTTCTCCATTTGGCGTAAATGAGCTCAACAACAATGATTGTCTCTTATACAATAAAAAAAACAAGCAGCAACCAAATCAAAGGCATTTGGTGCCCTTCTCCTCAAGCTCACTGTCCACGTCAAACAATCAGCAGGACAGTGGGGAAGTCCGTCTCAAACTTTGGTAGGCTAAAAATAAACAACGGATCCTAAAACTCGAAGCATTTAAATTTGGGAATGGGAAGATACGGTCAAGGAAAGAATATTCGCTCCAATCGACAGGTACGACATGGACGAAGTGCACCCCTTTGTCAACTACCGGCCCCTCTATTTGAACCTCGTCCGCTCTCTGAACGTTGATCCTCACGCATGCTCTTTAATCTCACTCATCCAATGTTTACCTGTGTGCCTTTGCCTGTTTCTTTGTTTTTGATAATTATGATTAAGGTCGACTTGGAAAACCTCGCTAAGCCATTGATGAAAATATTTGTCCATTCCAACCAAATTCGTCAATTCTTTCGTGCAATTTGCATGGATTATGTCAAAAGTTGCAAGTAATCCACGCCAAATTAATTTAAAGCATTTCAATTTTCATTTAGCGATGTGAATACTCTGTTTCGCAGCCAATCTTTGGCTTCCAAAGTTATGTACGAAATGATGAAATTTGTTGGTAAAAGTTATTTATTCAATTCGCTGAAGCCACTCATTGACTTGGTCCGTTTGCATTACTCGTCAATGGGATTGCTGATTGTATTTCAGATTTTTGCTGAGAGAAAGTGCTGTGAGATCGACCCATCAAAACTCAAAACGGGTGATTCCCTCGATCAAAATTTTGTACGTTATTTACTTAAGATTGGTTAGATTATACTTGCAAGCCTACTAACCCATTTCCTGGAAATTCTTCCTCAAAACCTATGTATGTACTAATTGAAAATCAAATCATAAAAAATTAATCCTTTTTATACAAAAATAGTTTTTAAAAAGTCCGAAACATTTTTACATGATAATTTTCTTGACTTAATCAATTTAAAAATTTATAATAAAAAAAATCGACGTGGGAAAGAATTTAATAGCACATTTTAAAGCGGACCATATAGGTATCTTTCTTTTTGAAAAATAAACTTATAAAAAGTTAATATGAAGTTTTTATTCCAAAATAATAAATGAAAATATGGGTGAACCATTCTTCATGATTATCCCTTTTAAGATAGTTGAAAGTTTTCCGTCTTTTTTGAAAAAAACTCGAAGAAATTTGGATTAAATTATGTTGAATTCGAACCCGAGCTCAAAAAATGCAAATTTAACCAACTGAGCCCCAATTTTAAGTGAAAACACAGCCAAAATTTCATTTTTGAGGCCTTATAACTTTTTCATTTCTTGCTATATGCCCGTAATATTAAAAATTCGCGATAGAAGTCGACCTTCCTCTATCCAATGGTATATAACGCATATGCATTTTCCGAGTTACAGTTTGGGTGGTTCCCTTGTTAGTACAACATTACCCACATTCCTAGTTGGTGTTGCCCAGTTGTCCCTTTCCGTGGCTGGAATAAGTGCTGCCCCCCCCCCCCTCCGCTTAATATAATTTAGCACATTTAGTTTTATTTAGCGTAGCATTACGACTTATGCTGAACTTGCATTTGACCAAGTGGTCAATTCGCTGCATCACTGTCCGAAAGCTTTGCGTGAGCTTTTCTCTGAGCTGAGGGGCGTCGTTGAGCAAATCTATCCGAATCGTCAGGACGTGGCCCGACTTGCAGTTTCGTCCTTTCTGATAATGCGTTTCTTTGCTGCTGCCATTCTCAACCCAAAACTTTTCTCGCTAAAGCTTGAGACGCCGGTACAGTTACAATTCCAACATAAAAGGGCGGCGGGCCAAGCAAACTTTATTTTCCAATGTTTTCCCAATTTAATTTATAGGATGTCGAAGTTTCACGTACGCTGGTGCTTGTCTCAAAAGTCCTTCAGCGAATTTCCAATTGCGTTGTTTCCGCACATCCGTTGACCAACAAAGAGCAATGGTTGACGCCGGTCCTTCAACGCTTCTCAGACAGGGACAAAATCGCGATGATACAATTTTTGGACAAAATCTCCAAAAATGATGCCGAAGACAATAGCCAGTCCTCGGAACTGAATTTCGCTAACAATGAAAACATTTCGCCAGCATCCAGCTCATTTTGCGAAGCGACAGTACTTAAATCGGGGTATTCGTAGAAAAAGGCGAATTTTTCAAGGAAATCGACTAAATTTAGGTATTTGATTGAACGAAGATGCAGCCCCGTCAAAAAGCGTTCCTTCAAAAGTCTAATGCATTCGAAGCGTCGCTTTGTCCTTCTGACCGAGGCGTCGCTTATATGGCACAAAAGTGCAAAGGACGGCACTGCGTCGAGCACTTCCTCGGTGATGTCGAACAGTTTGACGATGAGCGGCGACTTCAACGCGGGCGCCGAACAACAGAAAAGTCAAATTGCGCTGTCTGAAGTCACTTCTGTCGGCGTCCTTCCGGACGCAAAGAATGCATTCAGAGTCAGTACGATGAACACGGAGGTCCATTTTCAGGCGAACAGCGAAGCGGAATTAAACGAATGGTAAGGGGAGCATTTCCTAATTAGATGATTAGCAAAATAAAACTGGAAAATATTATATATACGGCGTTTTTACCGGAGTGTGATTTTAAAATAGCGATATGTCCCAACCATACGTTAAAAGGGGTGGGATCAAAGGGTGGGTCGACGCCTAATTTTACGAAGGGGTCCTACTGCAGAATTGTGGTCCCGACGAAAAACAAATTTAAAAATTTTATTTTTTATCTTTCCTTGGGTAAAAAAGGCTGCTGGTTACGAATCTGAGCTCAGTTTTTGCAAAATCATTGATTTTGTCTATGACTTTTCATCAAGTACTTGATTTTTTCCAAAAATTTTAAGAAAATTAATCGGGCGTAAAATATTCAGACGACCAATTACCTTTCAACCCATCTTTTTTTGCGGCGTGTTTTTCTTATTAAAAAAACGAGCTGCTTCGTTTTCACATGTATAATACGAAATTTATTAAGAAATATCTTTTCTTTTAGGATTATACTGATCCAGAAACAACAACGCCGTCAGCTGATGGTTAAGAACCGGTCCATCCTGAACTCACAAGTTCAGCAGCAAATGTGCGCCGAAATTGACTTGGAACGGGAGTTACACGTCGTTTACACAAATTTGGCGACTCACATGGACACACTTTGTGACCACAATTGGTGCTGTCGCTTCGAATGCGCGCGGTGCGACGGTGGGAAGTGAACTCGGAATGAGTGCACGGATTCGAGGACGGATCGCTGGAATTCGATGGGAGGAAGCGGCCTTATTAATTATTGTTTTTTTTTATTGTACCGATTCGGCATCAGAAATATTTTGATTCAGGAAATCAGAACAGAACTTCTATCGTTCTTTTGTAAATGCTCTTTTATCTGTCCCTCCTTCGTTTGTCCTCTCAAATACATTATGATAACCTCTCTACCTTCACAACCATTCAAACAATTTTGTCACTTGGATTTCATTTAAACTGTAATCTTTGTTTGTTATTATTTATATTTGTTGTAAAAATGATTGATTGATTGACTTAATGAAAAAAAAGCTCCTTTTTCAGTTAAGAAAAAGAGGTGTCACATGTTGTGATGTTAATTAGGTGATTTTAATATCAAATATAGTATATAGTTTTTGTTGTTTTTTTGTATTGAAATTGGAACTTAATGTTAGCAGTTTAAAGGGTCACATGTTCGATGACACAGACGTTGACTCCCAAGTCAATTAAAATTTACAACACAATAAATAGCTATTATATTTTTGCTAATTAAGAAATTGCGCATCATCGAATGGCAACACTTGGACCTGCTCAAGTTTTATCCGATGGTTTGTTTTCGTTTTTCAAATTCATTCTGTGAGGCATTCTAATTGGGGGTCTTCCCTAGCTAATTATCGTCCTAATTACGCATTATTTACCCCCCCCCCCCCCCGCCTTTTCCCGTCACTTTTCCCTTAAGGCTTTGGCCACTTCGTGCGCAGTGCGCGGCTTTCTCTACCCGTTAAATGTTGTCAAAGCACGGCTACAACTCCAGAAACAGAACAATGTCTATTCTGGGATGAGGTGCCGATGATTCTGATTGTGAGTCTTCTCACAGAATCCCACTCTTTGTCAGACATGCGTTTGTCGACATTGTTCGAAACGAGGGAATGGTGGCACTGTTCAGAGTAAGTCGGAGAGGATGGCACGGCACATTCGGGGGGGGGGGGGGAGTGAATGAATGGTTGGGTCGGTGGTTTTGAAATGGGTTTAGTGGAGTGTCTATCCATCGTTTGAATTAATTAGTCATTTTTTGACCCCTAATAGGGCTTTTGGGTAACGATGCCTCAACTTGGCGTCAGTTTCATCTACTCCACCATTTACGAGAAATTCCGAAATGTTCTTCATGTTAATGCCAATATTCAATCCGCGCCCGTTGTCTCAGCTTTGGCCGGTGAGCACAATCAAATACCATTCCAAATTTGTTGGTATTCAGGCGGATTTTCTAGCATTTTCACTCAAATAATATTCGTCCCTACCGACATCATAAGTTATCTTCCTTTTTCATTTTGTAAATCCGTCCCATTCACTACAGGTTTCCCTCCGTTTTAGTCAGCATATGATGATCTACAATAATCCCGCAAAATTTTTGGGCTCGGCTAAAAATGTTGCCGTTTTGGACTTCGTGCGAACGGATGGAAAGTCGGGCCGTTTGACCTTTGGGCTTCGAATTGTCCGAGCGGTTTATCACATCGATGGTTTGTAAAGGGAACAATTTGAAAGAAAAAACATTTGAAATTCTTTGGGGTTTGTTTTTCATTAATTTATGGGAATTCCTTCAGTCTTTAATTGAGAAGGGAATTTCGCCAATTTTAACTCGGAAAATACATACTGTTTTTATCACTGGATAGAGCATGACCAATTTGTAATTTGAATTTAATTTTTTAAATTGCCTAAGAAACTTCCCTGGGAGTTAAAAAGCCTCGAAATTGGGTTTTTTAGATCTGAAGGCACATTTCATTTCTGAATGACTACCAACCTTTAACTGACTGATTTATAATCATAAAGTTTCAATTTTCGAGGCCCTTCCCTGGGAAGTTGCTATCGGCATTTAAAATGGCATATAAACTTATGCATTTTCCGAGTTACAATTTGCGAGGTTCCCTTGTCAATTCACTGTTTTAGGTATTCGTGGATTTTACCGGTCGGTTTTTCTTTCTTTTTTCCTTTCCCTCTAATTGAGTTTTTCAAGTGGCTTTTTCTCCTCTCTGATGCTTTACATCCCTTCTGCTATGGTCTTTTGGTTTACCTATTACAATTTTCTCACTCGGCTTAAAAGTCTCCGTGGCGAGTGGAAAATCAGTGCGAAAAGCTCGGGAAAAAACACTGCCAATATTCGGGGGGACAGCGAGAATTTGTTGGTGTTGCAAGCATTTTCCGGAGCGTTGGGCGGAATTTGTGCGTCGCTTTTTACAAATCCGTTGGAAGTTCTTCGGGTGAGGATACAGGTAAAAACTGCTGAACGAATGAATAGTCGTCCACTTTCTTTTTTAGGTTCACAGGACGAATTATTGGGAAACCATTCGGCGTCTTTACCATTTCGAGGGGTTTCGCGTGTTCACGAAGGGACTGGCGCCAAGAATGATTAGCAGCGGTCACTTTAGCAATTGCCGTTGGCTATGTTATTTTTACATTAATTTAGGCATAAATTCCTGTTTAATTCTGACCGGGTACGAAGTGATAAAACGCCTTTGTGTGCTGCCTGAATTCCGAGATGCCATCGTCTGGTGATTTCCCACTGGTCAATTCATTTACTTATAATGCGCTGATCCAAGCATTGATCAATGCTTTGATCAACGCTTTTCTCTTCCGATGCCCCCCCCCCCCCTCCATCCCCCGCTCTTTCTCCAATATCCCTTCACTTCATTTTGGATCTTTTGCCAATATCAGCCACCCGTACTTTCCCCCATTATGCATCCCTTTCATTGTTTAATTATGGCACGTCTCCAGGGCCGGTTGATGGCCCGTTAAAAGTATAACGGGCCTCTGATTAGTCCACCTTTCCGATTGTTTTGTTTGTGTGATGTTTTTTTTTTGACAACAAACCATGGAATCGTTTGAATTGTTTTCTTTTTTAATTCATTTCGATGGTTAATTGCCTTTTCTCTTTTGAATGTTTTTCATTCGTTTTGCTTTTCATTTGCCTTTTCAAAGCGTTTCTCAAAATGTCTTTGGCTGCACGTGCATTTCCTTCACGGGCTGAAAGAGTCCGCCAATGGATGCTCTTCTCACGCCAATGGCATGCGATTGACGCGGATCGCCAGGATGTTTGGACATTGGCGAAGAAAGTGGCCAAACATTTGAGCGGTTGGTCGAAGGTAAGGTGATCAGCAAAGACCATCTCAAAGTCTGTTAGATTTGCCTTGTTTCCAGTTCCCCTCTTTTGTCAGGTCCCGCAATTGAACCTCCCTAACAATAATAATATAATTTGGAAATTATTTAAAATGCAATTTTTCGTTTTTATGTTTAATTCTCTTTTATTAAGCCGATCCATCACCCGCACACGGACTGTGGTTGGTGTAATTGTCAAATTTTAATTATTTATAATAAATTGATTTGTTTTCAAATTGATAGCCTGGGGGCTATTCGAAAGCGAAAAAAATTCTGTTTAATGAAAATTGAAAATTTTGAGAGAATATCGCTTTTCTTAACAAATTGAGCCTGTTGTATCGTCAGGCCCTACCTTCAAAATTCGGGGATGGGAGAGGGTTAGAAATAGTGCGTCAGGGATAAAATTTACGAATGTCCGTGGACAACTTTTTTAGACTGTTTTTTTTTGGGGTCCCTTTTTCCAAAATGATTTATTCTCCCCCCCCCCCCCTTGTGTCCATGTTTCTGCTGATGGTTCTCCCTTAAGGTGATCATGTTGTCGTTGTCAATTGTTCCGCCGTGAGTATGCACGCGTTTGACTGGAAACACACGCATTTCTTCTTTAACCGGGTGAGTTGGCCTTTTCTGCTGGGCAATCAAGTGACAATCGCTTGGAATAAGTTCGACTCTTTTTCTTGCAAAAGAATTTATTTCAACATTTATTTATTTATTTTTGCACCCACAAAGTGCATTTGAGCCACTTTATCAAAATATACCCAATTAGGACAAGTCCGGAAAAACCCAACCCTGACAAGGTCCGGTCCTTTTCCTGGCTCTACCGGGAAGTAAATGGGCGAGGTCAACCTTGGCTTTGGTTAATCTTGCTTTTATGTCGTCCCTTTCCAGATGTACCCAAAGAGCAAAGCGGACATCCCCGCCTATCAGATCCACGAGTACGACCCGTGCCGCGTCGTTTGGATGTGTATCGGACGCGAATTGGTCGGTTGGGACGGTGGGATGGGAGCACAAAAATAAAAGGGAAGCTGATAAGTTTATCGTTTTTGTTAACGTTTTTTACTACTTAAATAAATCTCTATAATTTTGCCTGAAGGAAATCCGAATTTGAACCGATTTGGGTCAAAATGGCCAGGAACGGTTTTCCAAATTCCAACTAACGTACAATTAGTCAATGCCAATGTATTAGAGGCGTCCTATTTATACACGAACATAATTCTTTTGCAGGCATTTCTGACTCGGAATCGAGTTGTTCAGCGGCGTTGTTTCGAGCGGTTGCATGTCTTTCCCGATTTGGAGGTTCCCGATTCTGTACGCAAGAATATCAACAATCAGGTGGGAGTTTTTTGTTTTTTTACTATGCAAATAGTTCAATTGTTTGGGTTTTAGCTTCGCCAAGTCCAGGAAGTGCCAAAGAAATCAACGGAGTACAGTGCCGAAGAACGCGCCGCCTTTCCTCTGCTTTTCCGCCCAGGAGAAGACTTTCTCAAAAATTGGGAAGAGCCTATTGAGCCGGAACTTTGGCACCCGCATGAAAGTCTGAAGAGGGGCGAAGAAGCATGGAACAGAACGAACTAATTAATGTTTCGACGATTATTTGGGTGTTTTTTTTTTTGCAGAAATTTATTTTTCTTAACGAAATTCATTATTTAAAAAAAAAAATTTCCCCCACGGCTCCTATCGGCATCATCGGCCCCTTTCCCCTAAAATTTTGCTCAAAATCGCGAAATATACTCGTTTTTTAGGCCTTTTCGCAATATATGACTAGAAAATCCTATCCAAAAACTGAAGAGGGGGGGGGGGGGGAATTGTAAAAATTAACGAAATAACAAAAAAAAAAATTGACATAATTAGAAAAGCAAATAAAAATATATTTTTCTATTTCATAATACCTCTCCTCCTTTCCCTGAATATCTTTTATTCCATTTTTTGGCACTTTCAAATGCCATTGTTCCTTCTCCGCCATTGCCTTTTCAATCCTTCAGCCAATAAATTCCTCTCTGTAATTTCCGTTGGTTGGTTACCGTATACCTCCCCCTGGTACGGTGCTTGCCTTGTCTGTATTTCCTGCTTCCTTTTCGGGTCCAGAAAAGGGAATGAGTTTCTGTTCTGTGGCGACGGTGTGTCCCCACTTTCTCTGTTTGTCGATGTTGATGGGTGTTGGGGGTGAGAGAAAGGTTTTTTCGTCGCCACCAAAAGGTTTTCCGGCGAAGGATTTGCATTTGTTGCGGTGTAATAAGTGGCGTTGCTGCGGACAGTCATTGTACGGTCAATCTTCAAAGGGCACCGTCTTCAAATGCTAATTATCCGGCGAAGGGACTCACTTTGTCGCGTTTGTTCTGCTCCGGTGTGTTGTGCATTGACTGAACTCCTCCGCCTCCGCTTGCGTTTTGCGTCCTTCGGCTCCGTTGTGTCGACGTGGGCGTTGCGGAGCGTGGGGGAGGAGCGTGAAAAGGGACGCCGTGGGGCGGCGGAGGCGGGCGGCCGAAAAGCATCCCCGGCGGAGGAGGGGAAAAGGAACGGCCATCGTGACGCGGAAACGTCGCAGTGCCGTAGAGAGAGGTGCCGGACTGAGGGGCAAAAGCAGCGGCACCGCCGAAACTGAACATTTGGGGGGAGGGGGCTAAAAATAAATCGAGTCGAACTCACCCGCCGCTGTTGGCATTCGGTGTGACGATGTAAATGGGCTCGATTGATTTGTAATTGGCCATTAGCGCCGGGTCCAAATAATATTTGGCCTTATTTCTTTTTCGTTTCTGTTGACAGCAATAAATGGAACAGCACTTTACGGCCAAAACACATAACAAACAGAACAAAGTGAAGAAGGTCAGTGCCAACGCAACACTAAGTCCGACGATTGGCTGAAAAGGGACAAAGGCATTGGCCAACCGACCGCCCGTACTCAATGGACCGGCCCCAGTCGCTGTCCTCCCAACTCACCGCCGTGTTCTGTTCGTCCTCCGCTTTTTGCTGTGCCTCCGCGTCACTGTTCAGAGAAATCAACGCTTCTGCAGCTCCGCTTCGGTTAGTCCGAGAAGTCAATTCGTGCAAATTGTCAATGTCTCGGTCGCTGTAAATTTGGAGCCGTCGATGGCCTTGGAAAGTGACCATCTGAGGAGGGGAGAACAGTCAGAAGAGGGACGAGCGAAGTGTGCAGTGCCATTGCCTCACTCTTTTCTGGTCCCGAATGTACAGCATTAGCATTCCGTTGTCGCACTGCTCCGTGCCCATCCCTTCGCTGTCCCAAATTCGCCCGGCCGTTTCATTCAGTGCCGTTGTGCCACCCGATTGTTCGACACGTTCGCCGCTGGTCACCAACAATCGGACAGAAAATGGTTTCCCGTCACATCCATCTGTTTTTGGTGGACAATTTCTCACTTATGGATGATAAATAATATTTCGATGGTGTAATAATAAAATCAAATCTTTTTAAAATGATTGCCGTTTTATGATTTTTGATTTTGGCTAGGAAAGAAAAAGTGCAGCCGAAAGGATTTGTGTTGTCGCCTTTCCCCGTGCTTCACACCAAAGGCTCCGACTTTTGCTGTTCCGTGCCCTTTTCACCTGCACATTGGCACCCCGCGTCTCTCTCCATATCCGTCAGAATTCCGTTCAGTTGGGCCAGCGCCTGCGGCGTCAACCGTCCCTCCGAGTCGCACACCAAAGACGGCGAGCCGTCCTCTGCCCCAAAATGGCCAGAAGATTTGCACTGTTCGTAGTCATCGTAAAGGTCGGCCAATGTCACCAACAACTGCGAAAATAAATTCATAAAACAGATTTTTATGCTCAATTTTGACCAAAAAAAAAATAATAATTCCCAAAAATGGGAAATTGGCAAATTCGACCATTGGCAATTGTCAAATTCATAAACATTACTTGGCCAGAGAAGGTCAGTAATAGCAAAAGATGGAGAAGGTGACGAACACATTCCATCACAGCAGTGGGTGAATTAGGTGCTGATGATGAGTTGAGAAATGGTATAATAAACCCATTCGAAGACAACAAATAAATCAGTTGATTCGGTGTGGGACAAATTGCGCAAAATGCGAAGATGAGACAAAGCGAAAGGAAAAGGTGGGGGGGGGGGAGGGTGTTTTAAACCAGAAATGGGGAATTATCGACTACGCTCATTCTTCAGCAGCAGCGGGGGAAGTGCGGGAAGGACCGGGGGAGAGAGACGGACGACAAGCGTGAGAGGGATGGGACAGCAGCAGGGGGGACGGGGAGGGACTAATGGGGCGGGGGGCGGGTGGGACGGGGATAGTAGGGAGAGGGGATGGGGAAGAACACGGAAGGGACTGCTGATGAGTGGGGGGGGGGCGGGTGAGAGGGAGACAGGGGGAGAAGAGAGGGGGACAGGAAGGGACTGATGAGGGGGGGGGGGGGGGTGAGAGGGAGACAGGGGGAGAAGAGAGGGGACAGGAAGGACTGCTGAGTGGGGGGGGGGTGAGAGGGAGACAGGGGGAGAAGAGAGGGGGACAGGAAGGGACTGATGAGGGGGGCGGGTGAGAGGGAGACAGGGGGAGAAGAGAGGGGGACAGGAAGGGACTGATGAGGGGGCGGGGGAGGGACTAATGGGCAAGGGGGTGGGACGGGGAGAGGGGGACGGGGAAGGATCAGAAGAGAGGGACAGGAAGGGACTGATGAGGGGGCGGGGGAGGGACCAATGGGCAAGGGGGTGGGACGGGGAGAGGGGACGGGGAATGGTCGTGGGAGGGAAGGGAGGGGGATGGATGGGTGGCGTGGGGAGGGGTGGCGGCACATGAGTCGGTTTCGATGGGTTGCGCAAAAGGAGTGCTTTGAGTGATGGGCCATGCTGTGTGTCCTCCGATGATTTGCGCGGGACTCCGCAGCATTCACCGCCACCCCAGCAGAGGCCACCTCGCCTAATAGTCGCGTAGGACGGGCGGTGCGTGCGTCCCGTTTTTGGCGAGTGCTGTGAAAATTGTCATCGTTGCGGCGGAGACCGCCCCCACCCCTTTTCTTCTGCTGCCAATTGCAATTTCCTCCCTTTTTTCTATGGCCACGATGGGCCATGACAAAACAAAAAAGGAGTCGTAGTCCATTTCTCCCCATTTGTGAATTAATTGTGTGCAGTGCATTCGTTCTGTTGTCGGTCGATCTGTCGCGGCGCCCATTAAAAATTGAGGCAGAAAAAAGTCTTATTGTTAATCAGCACAGTTTAATTCTTTGTTTTATTAAATTGATATTTCGAGAATATAAGAAAAGAGAGAAAATAAGTAAAATATCGGCAGGAAAGACTTAATGTTAATTTTCTAAAAATCGGGTGTTAATTTAAAATAGGGACACTTTAGAAAAGTTGTTTAATTTTTGCCAATTGCAGGTGTTTTTTGGAGTTGGATAATTGCTGGTGGTGTTTGAAGCCCTGTGGGAACATAAAAATCTTGATCAGTCTCGATTAGAGCTGAGCGGGACCGGGACCGGGACCGGGACCGGGGCGGGAAATCCCGGTTTTTTCAGGTCCCGGTCCCGGTCCCGGTCCCGGTTTTTGAAAAAAAAGAAATCCCGGTCCCGGTTTTGCCAGTCCCGGTCCCGGCGGGACTAAATAAGCACTGGTAAGAATGGGGTCTGGGTGAGAAAAGAGAAGAAAATTGGTGGAGAAGAAAAAATTTTTGAGAAAAAAAATAAATTATTTATTTCCTTTTAAAGCATATTTTCATATGCATAAGTGGATAAGTGGCTAAACCTTTTGACTTTCATTATTTGTCCATTGGGTTCAATTCCCCGATGGAACAGATAATTTTTTCTTTTTTCTTTACCAACAATATCAATTGAAATTTAATTAATAAAAAATATTTCTACATAAAAATTATATTTTTGCCTTTTTTAAACAGCCTAAAACCACAAATTAACCTAATATTTGGTCATTTTTTGACAAATTCTGTTAACAAATCGCACTCTAAATTTCAAATTTTTTCCGGCGGCGCCTATCGGCACCGACGGACCCCGACCCTCCCAATGTTCCAAAAGTTTTTCGAAATAACATTGCCACAAAAACAGCGACTTAAAAATTTTAAGAGATTGTTAATTTGTTAGAAAAATCCAGAATTTTGGGACTCAGAAAATTCCAAAAATTCCCCCCGCCCCCTAAAATGAAAATTTTAAAAATTTTCCAATGAATAATGGAAAAATTCTTCGAAATTAAAAAATTTTATGGGTACCTTTTTGAATTTAGGAAATTTTTGTAACAAAATTCACCAAAAATTTTTAAAATTTTTCAAAAAAAATTTTCTCTTGGAAAAAGTCCCGGTTGGTCCCGGTCCCGGGTTTTTTCGCAATCCCGGTCCCGGTCCCGGTCGAAAAACTTGGTCCCGGTCCCGGTCCCGACTTTTCTGGTCCCGGCAAATCCCGGTCCCGGTTTTTGTCAAAAATCCCGGTCCCGCTCAGCTCTAGTCTCGATCACCATGAAGAAGTGGTCTGATCACTTCGGTGTCATTACTTTTTTGTTCAGCATAAAAGTATGCTAATTTGCTAGTTGCATTTTTTCAGATTTTGTGATGGTTTCTGTTAAAAGTTGTGAGTTATAAAACTCGCGGCTATAATTTGTTCAATTGTTAAATGATCCCAAAATCCACATAATTATTCAAAATTTGATTCAAAATTAGCAATTTTTTGTTGAAAAATCGTTTTAAATGAAAATTCTAGTAAAATTTTCGAAATTTCTTTTCTCAGAGTTAAATTAAAGGGAAAATCTAAAATTCCGCCTATTCGGCGCAGCCGGACTCTTGTATATAATTAGCACTGTTTATTTGTTATTTCAGGCGAATGCTCCGGAAACTTAAGCATAGTGCTAGTTTTCCGCTAATCTCTGCTTTTACACGCAGATTTAGTAAAAATGTTTCCGGTTACAAAATTGTTGACCACACTTTCGATGCCATTGTGGTGGGCGCAGGTAATCAACAACCCCTCGAGTTATTCAATCTTTTATTTATATATTATTTAAGGCGGCGCTGGTCTTCGAGCTGCGATGGGTCTTTCGGAGGGGGGAATGAAAACAGGTCAATTTGGGTGTGGGGTTTTCGGGAAGTTACCTATTTTCATTTGGTCAATTAAAGGACTATTCACCATCGGCGGATTTACTTTTCTGTTTTCAAAAACACTAAAATCCACAATATTTATTTTGTTTTGCACTATATCTAAAATGCCTTTCTTTTTTTGACCCTTTACCAGATTCTATTTGCCCCCCCCCCCTGCCCCTTTCACTTTATTTATAAAGAATTGGCATTTGTTCGCGTGAGTAATGTTTTTTTTTGTGCTTCAGCTGTTATTACAAAACTGTTCCCGACTCGTTCACACACTGTGGCGGCCCAAGGCGGGATAAATGCCGCATTGGGAAACATGAACCCGGATGATTGGCGATGGCACTTTTATGACACTGTCAAAGGCATTCGATTTGAGGTTCTCTCATGTCAATAATTTCTTTTAGGAAGCGATTGGCTTGGTGATCAGGACGCTATCCATTATATGACCAGGGAAGCGCCCCGGGCGGTCATCGAATTGGAAAACTACGGAATGCCTTTTTCGCGCACGGAGGAGGGAAAGATTTACCAACGCGCATTTGGAGGACAAAGCAATGATTTTGGACGCGGTGGTCAGGCGCACAGGCAAGAAAAAGGACAATTTGGGAAGAATGGACGGGGTTTTCACTTTTGAGTTTAAATCGTAGGAGATTCCCTTCCCTTCGTGCACTGGGGAGCCATTCCCCCCCCCCCCCCCCCCGCGTTTCCCCTCGCATCGTTTCCCCTGAAATTTTTAAAAAAAATATTTTTTGTTTTCTAACATGCATCGTCAATGGTTTTTTTAAATTAATATATTATGGTTTTTTAAAAGAATTTATTTTCCTTTTCCGGCGATTTTCAAGGATTTTTTTTTTCAGAAACCCAAGTTTTCCAAAAAGATTTTTTATTTTCTCCTAGAAAAAAATCAGTAAAAAATTTCCTTTTAAAAATCCAAATTTTCTGTCCGTATTTCGTCCCCTCCTCCTCAGGACGTGTTGTGTCGCGGATCGGACCGGTCATTCTCTGCTGCACACTCTTTACGGCGCTTCCCTCCAATATAATTGCAATTACTTCGTCGAATATTTTGCGCTGGACCTTTTGATGTCACGAGAAGGGCACTGTGTGGGGGTGGTGGCCATAAATTTGGAGGATGGGTCCATCCACCGTTTTCGGGCTGCCAACACTGTCCTCGCGACGGGCGGTTACGGCAGGGCGTACTTTAGCTGCACTTCGGCCCACACCTGCACAGGGGACGGAACGGCGCTTGTCGCCCGGGCCGGGCTTTGCAACTCGGACATGGAATTTGTGCAATTTCACCCCACGGGAATTTATGGCGCGGGATGTCTGATAACCGAAGGATGCCGAGGTGAGCTTTGAGTTGTCCAAATTCTCATAAACTTGCTACAGGCGAGGGCGGTTTTCTGATCAACAACGAAGGAGAACGCTTCATGGAACGCTACGCCCCGGTGGCGAAGGACCTCGCCTCTCGGGACGTCGTCTCCCGGTCGATGACCATCGAAATAATGGAGGGACGGGGAGTCGGACCTCTCAAGGATCACATTTTCCTTCAACTTCACCATTTGCCTCCTGAACAGCTCGCACAACGTTTGCCTGGCATTTCTGAAACAGCAAAAATCTTCTCTGGCGTTGACGTCACCAAAGAACCGATCCCCGTGTTGCCGACTGTCCATTACAATATGGGGGGAACACCGACCAATTACAAAGGCCAAGTGATCAGATTCTTCAACGACAAAGGCGACCAAGTAATGCTCCGATTGATTGGGTTCGACTTGCATATTGTCCCTTCCTCCCATTTCTTTTCAGGTCGTTCCCGGTCTTTGGGCTGCCGGCGAATGTGCGGCACATTCCGTCCACGGAGCCAACCGACTGGGCGCCAATTCACTGCTTGACTTGGTCATTTTCGGTCGCGCATGTGCCATTAAGTTTGCTTTTTCTTACAAATACAAACCACAAAAGTGAATCCCAAGGCACCAAATGTTAACACATTGGAATTTGTTTGTGAGTCGTCTTGGGTTTATTGCCATAAACACAGAAAGTGCGGCGATTTCAGTTTTTTCGTATGATTTCTCTTCCACCCCCCTCCCTCTCCCTCCCATCTCTCTCTCTCTCTTTTCTTTATTTTTCTGTTCCCTCTTTCCAGCATTTTGTCCGCCAATAAACCCGGCGATTCGCTGCCTCCTTTGGAAACGGATGCCGGCGAGTCTTCCATTGCCAATTTGGACAGCTTGAGAAATGCGAATGGTGACGTGTCAACCGCGGACCTTCGGCTCGAATTACAGCGGACAATGCAAAAACATGCGGCGGTGTTCAGAACCGGACCATTGCTTCAAGTTACGGCACTGTCCAGAAGGAACTTACGAATTTTACCATTTTAAGGAAGGAATTGAGAAAGTTCGAAGTCTCTTCGCACAACAAAAACGCCTTCGCATTTCGGACCGCGGATTGATTTGGAATTCCGACCTAATTGAAACGTTGGAACTGCAAAATCTGCTCATTAATGCCCTCCAAACAATCGTCGCTGCTGAGAACAGAAGAGAGTCGCGCGGTGCTCACGCCCGGGAAGACTTTCCGGTGCTTTTCATTTTGCAGAATTTAAATGTTTTACCATTTCATTTTTGCTTAGGATCGGGTCGATGAGTTCGATTACACGAAGCCAACAGAAGGACAATCGAAGAAGAAATTGGAGGAGCATTGGCGGAAGCACAGCATAATTTACCAAAATGTGGAGAACGGAGCGGTGAGTGCCAATTGACAAATGCAACACAGCGTTTCGATTTATTGGCTCACGAGTCAGTGGCTCTTGCAAGACAAAATGGCATAAGGACTTCCCATTCTGACATCAAATTTTATATATTTTATTTTTTAACCCCTAAAAAGACTGAATTAAAGGTTTTGTCAGAGAAACAATGGATCATTCCAACACTCTCGAACACGAGTTTTTTTACAATAATATTGGATGCATTTAAAATATATGCATATTCTGCAATTTTTGGTTGCATATCCAACTTTAGTTTCGTCTATTTTTGAGACGTAAGGCTCGGAGTGTGGGAAGTCAACATTTCTATTACTAGAATGGAAATAAAGAAAATATCTAAACGCTGTGCAAAAAAAGGAAAATTGAGTTCTAAAACCCTTTTGACTGTTCCTCTCTTTTGTCCAGGTGACTTTGGAGTACAGGCCGGTCATCGACACGACGTTGGACAAGTCGGAGACCGATTGGGTTCCGCCGAAAATTCGCTCCTATTAGAAGCAAAAATGACAAATTGCAATCCAATTTTGTTTTACCGTATTTAGATGGTTGTTTCATTTGAATAAGCCAATTTTCCACAAAAGAGGCATTAGTTTTTGCATTTGTTTGTGTACTCCAATGTCGTCCAGCCAATTTGGGATGTTTTTGTCTGTGAAATTTGGCTAATTTTTGCGACAAATATTCGCCATCATTTGAACTTTGCCGATGCCGATCATTTGGACACTTTGCGCCGTCTCACTTCACCGACACTTCTCACTGATCTTGATCAGTTGAATTCAATCCAATCTGGTGATTTGTTTCCCGATGTCATTAGTGACTTTGATGGGCCAAATTTCAAAGAGTTTGTGTGGCCACTTATTCCTCAAACGACTGACTCATTACATCGATTTACATTTTCCATTATTTAGCCATTTCTCCGTGCCACCATTTCTTCTGTCCGTTATAAAATACAAATTTTGTTGGATGTGCCAATGCCAATTGAGCCATTTGAATTGGTGAACGAACGAATCAATGAAATGCTGACACTGAGCGAAGAATCAGATTATTCTTGGCTGATGAAGCGATGCCAAATTGGGGAGGGTGAGTCGGAGGCGGCGGCGGTTCAATGGGACGACAATTTGAACAGAATCACCATTAATTTGCGTTGTGACAATTGTCTTGGGTGATCAATGAGTGGCATTTATTTGTTTTGCCATTGTTAATTTTCATCAAATTTAAAATGTTTCATTTAATTTTAAACCATTGTCTCCACCCGTGGGAGAAGCGGCTCAATATGACGAAAAGGTCCCGGAACAGGGTCCTGAAACCTATCGGGATCCAGGTTTCCGGCACACTCATGAATCCGCCGGGTATATTTAAAAAAATGCACCCGGATTAGTTATCCTAATAAGACCTATTTTACTCTGGAGCCCGGACGTATTTCCGATTTCGGGGTTCCGCCGGGCTCGAAAAAATTCGGAATTCCATTCCATCCCTGGTCCGGGTAAAGTTCTGATTTTCTTTCCTGAATTTTAATTTTACAAAATTCCTTAGATTGTCTGAGTTACGATCCGGCCAATTGATCAGCGCAAAAGAAGTGAATTAATTGTTTGATAAATGTCCGTTCATTCTGAATAACTGAGGATTTGGAATGACCATGCAAAATTATTTTATACAGTCAGAATCATATTAACGGCCCGGGCTAAAAGCTAAAAAAATGGATTCCACGAATTTGGCATAATTGTGGCTGGTAAACACACAAATATTTGGTTCTTCGGCGCCAATGTCTTTTTGGATTTTGACTATCCTTCGAATTATAAATTTTATTGTGCCGCCATTGAAATGCGTGTCCACTAAAACATCGATTCTTTCACACATAAATAACTTGAAATGGTTCATTTTTTGTCCACCCCAAATCGCTTTTTAATTGTGTTAATCGCGTTGCCTTTTTTTTGTTTTTCTTAAAAAATTGGGCAACAACCACAGAACGGCGAAGTACCGAATTTTGAATGAAAATCATCAAATCAAAAGAAAAATATCGTTAAAAAAAAATAAATTAGGTTTTTTTGGGACGGAATCCCGCAGGGTCTAATCCCGCATTTTCCAAAAAATGCGGGATTGCGGACTGGGATATAGCAAAATCCCGCGCGGAATACCATTACGCATCTGGCGCAAGTGGAGATGAATTGTATAAACTCTTATCGAACAAATACATCGAAATCAGTTCATATCCACAGAAATGCAAGATGGTCATCATTCAATCATTTAACAAATAATTCTCATTTTTTCTTTTTCCCCTGACCAGTTGGAAGTTGCCGGACTAAATCCCGGTCATGTCAGACATTAAATTGTCGGACTAAATCCCGGTCATGTCAGACATTAAATTACCGGACTAAGTCCCGGTCCTGTCGGACATGAATTTGCCGGACTAAATCCCGGTCATGTCAGACATTAAATTGCCGGACTAAATCCCGGTCCTGTCAGAGATGAAATTGCCGGACTAAATCCCGGTCATGTCAGACATTAAATTGCCGGACTAAATCCCGGTCCTGTCAGAGATGAAATTGCCGGACTAAATCCCGGTCATGTCAGACATTAAATTGTCGGACTAAATCCCGGCCTTTTGTTAGTCTCTTTATGACCCTGGCACTTGCTAGGCCATACATACACTCTTTAAATGCCGGCTCTGCTTCTTACCCAATGCAATTGTCAGCATTCAAATGAATATTGACTCCATTCAAACTGTTTGCCGAATTTTCGTAACCCAACGAAACCGTCTCCCCAATTGGACAACGCTTCAACAGCCAATTAACATATCCAAATAAGCATTCGTGCTTCTGCAGGGTCAGCTTTTCGTTGGTCCGCTTGTTCACCCATTCAAACTGTGCCATTGATGATGATGCCGTTAAGAGACCAATTTGCACATTATATTTGGCATGAACGGTGGCACAGACAAATGCCTAAATATTGTACGGTTAAATGTACGGTCTGTTAGCATTGTTTGAATGACGTAACTGTGGCGGACCAGGCCGTTTTCTAAGTTTTTAAACTATGACTTTTTTTTATTGTCAACCAAATCCAACAAACTTATTATTCGATAGCCTTAAGAGACCTCTACTAATCTGAAAAATTTTGAAATTTCGTTATGGATCAAAAAAATTATTGCCTGAAAAGTTCAAAAAACTTGTTTTCCAGAATTTTTGGCCATAACTTTTTTTTTGAAATTTAATCAAAATTTTTCATAATTTTGCAGGCTAATTGAGAAAACTTAGTGCTATCGAATGATACCAAGATTATTTGATTTTAAATGAAAAAATTTATAGTTGCAAAAACGACCCCGACCCTAAATGTGGGATAAAACCTCTTTTAAAGCGTTAATCCATTTCATAATTTCTGCGATTGAGCTCAGATTTAGATCGGTGAGAATTGATGGCGAAATGAGACGGCGCAAATTGTCCAAATGATTAGCAGTAAGAAAGCGCAAATGACGATGTTTTGGCGGAAAAACGGGCACAATTTGACGTGTCAAAACATCCCAAATCGGAACGAATTTGTCGCTTTTATATGAACACACATCCAAATACAATTTGGTGCCTCTGGCGAAAATGTGCTTATTGGAGCGGAAAAATGTGATCACAGAATGATCAATGTACCTGAGAATGAATGACGAATAAACATTTTGAATAATGAACACATTAAATTACTCAATTACGAGGGAATTAAAACGAATTTTGTTGGGCAGCGGACAGTCGGGCAATGGGAAATGCCCAGATTTGCCATCAATTCGAACAGATGGTTTAGCTTCTGCTGGTCCATTATCCTTCTGAATTCTCATTGTTCTCCGAATGGTCAATTCCCGTTTGCCATCGAAATAAGCGTCCACCAAAACTTCGAAACGTGGCGAAATCAGTGCCAATTTGAGGCCGAGTTGAGGACGGTCAAAAAGAGGGAAAATGTCCATCCAAACATCATTAAAAATCCAACTGAATGAGTGAATAATTTCAAATTGTCCGAGCTGAAAAACCGCAAAAGTTCCAGAATCCAAATTCGGAAATGATGAAAAGTTGGTTTTGGTTTTATTGCATTTTATAATTGTTTAAATTAAAATCCATTGACTAATATTAATTTAAAAAAATATATTATTAAATAATTAAATTTTAATTATTCGAATAGTTACTCGGATTGAAACTTATCTTAAAACCTATAAGCCATAAATGTTTGCTTTGTCATTTCACCAATAAATTGGTTAAGCCTAGACCTATTTTGTCGGATGGTCCCAGCAATTCGCATTTTTGGGATTTCGAGATTTTATTCTTTTTGGTCAGTGTTACCAATGCCGTCGCCTCCCAAAAGATGTTGCCACAAATGAACCGGACGATTGGTGCTGCTGATTTTCACCAACTTCGACAGATGAAATGGCGGCGGAGGATTTTACATATTTCATTAAAAATTAATTTTTAAGTCTGCAAATATTTAAAAAAAAGTTAAAAACTGAAACTGAATTTTATTGGAGTATTTGTATTTTAATTGAAACACATTTTCAAATCAATGATTTGATTGAAATTGAAATAGGCCCTTGAGGAAGTTGAAAAATAATGCCCCGGGAGATAATTAGAGAATATACGGTATGCTATTTGTTGTTTTTTAGGTGCAATTTTTTAATCTTTTTCATTTTAAAAGTCTGGCAACACTTATTTGATTTTACTAGAGCCAGATGAGAGAAATGGTTTTTTTTTCTTCTAAAATTTTTATTTTTTATTGAAATCTGTTAATAAATTGGGAGTCAACGTTCCAAATTTTTGCCAACGGTGCTTTCGGCAATTACGGGCTCCAGCAGAGTTTTAATTTTGCTAAAAATTACTTCGATGGCACTTCTCAAAACCGCCAGTCTCCCAACCTGACTTTTTTCGACTCGACAATACTTAACCAATTTTTGCCAAAATATCCTATAAAAATTATAAATATTTCAATAACATAAAATATTTTTATGTTTTCTTTTTTAAAGAGATTATCTTCCAAAAATTCAGCATTCAATCAATGTAATTAAAGGGTTCACTGCTCCTCGTGACTCCCGCAAAAAATTGACTGGATTTTTTCTTTTTGGAGTGGGATTCTTACGGGATTCCCGGTCCGGTTTTTCTGCCGGCTTTAGATTTTACTAATCTTGCAACAATTGCATTTGCTTTTTTAATGAATTATCCGAACCAAATTGCGCTTAATTTAGACCATTGTCTCCGCCGACGAGTCAGCAAATGTCAAACTCACAATCAGCGGAAGTGATTAATTATTTGTGAATAACTGATGATGGATGGGAATTGATTTGTTTTTGAATAATCTTTTTGAAATATTTATTTTCACTGCAAATTTTAACAAATTTGCATTCGAAATCGTAAAAAATATTGAAAAAGAGCCATTTTCCACATTAGCCAAACTCAAACATCAGTGTTTATCTACATATAATTTGTTACTCACTTTTTTAAAACCAAATCAAATTAAAGTCAATTTTTGCGATTTTGATACAATTGACGACCATTTTTACATTCAACAGGCTTTTTTGTGATATTTTTCCAAAAAATTTTGGGGTTGGACAGGGGCGTCCGGTGGCGCCGATAGGCGCCACCGGGGAAATTTTGTAATTTTAATGCGATTTGTTAACAGATTTTGTCTAAAAATTGCCCAGGTGTTTTTTGAGCAAATTTTAAAGAAAATATTTTTAGCGTCCGGCGGTGCCGATAGGCGCCGCCGATGAAAATTTATAGGTAAAATAAGAACATTTATGCCATAAATTTCTAAATTTATGAATAATTTTAAGAAATAAGAACAATAACCCAAAATCAGAACATTTCTTATAAATAAGAACAGATTCGCGCCCTGCTCTAATGACCACTCTCGTCTATATGGCCGCAGGGGCTCTTGCGATTTGATTTGATAATTCTTTTTTTTCAACAATTCGTCGTCCATATTTTGCATCACACACATTGTGTCACACTGTGAATGAAAGCACATTTGACGTTGAACGATCCAACAACAATGCTTCTCGTCTCCATTCCTTCCATTGTTTCTCATTTCTGTTCACCAGCGGCGGACTGCGTTCAATTAGCCACGTGCATTGATAGTGCCAGGCGGGGACGTCGGTTTCGAAATGGCCATTTTCGATGGCGGTGATGACACGTTGAAGTGACAGGCGTTCACGCGTGTGGCCATTGTGGTTGTTCAACACGAATGGGTCTACCTCGCGGCCAGCAGGGTTGCGCTCGAGATCTTTAAAACCAGCAGGGATTAGTGTTAGCCCACCATCGTTTACACCAGGGTTGTTCCGGTTCACCCCAATACCGAAACCCGACATTTTTCTCGTCCCGAAACAACCCTGGTTTAGACACAGAGCAGCAGGCACGTAAAAAAGGGGAACGAGGAGGGGGGGGGGGTTGAATTTTTGAAATTTTTTTTATCAATTTCAACATTTTTCAACGACGGCGCCGCCTAACACGGCATTGCCGAATCACAGAATGCTCATAATTTTTCAAAATTTGACCCTTTTTAATAGAAAACTTATTTCTAGTGAAAATTTTGAAATTTTGGGTGTGTTTTGTTAATAGATTTTCACCAAAAGTGGCCAATTGTGATCCCCCCCCTCGCTTCCGGACCCTCCCCTAAAAATGTATGAACCCCCGCACATCCATCACCCTTTTTTCGCTTCTGCTTACATTGATTGTACGGGATTCTTACCAACACAACGATAAAATTAACAGGCGGAGTTGAGGCATTAATGAATAGCTGAAAAAAATGAAGAAAATGCGTATAATTAATTTTAATGCATTTGAAAAGTCCATTGAAAATTTTACGGGAGGAAAACGGTGGGGGGGGGAATGAGTTGCACCCGGCGGCCGACCCCCGCCCCCCTTTGCCCGCAAAGGGCCCCTAATTGAGGGAGTCCTTCGCATTGTTCGCCGGGGAATCCCTCCGGGGATATGTTGAGCGCGACCGCGATTCGTGGCGTTTTTTCCCGCATTTTGCGACCGCGCCAATTTGAATCCGCGATGCTCGGGATTCACGAGAGAGAGAGAGAGACCGACCGTTTTCAGTCCCTCCACCAAAACGGGAAACATTCGTCGGTAGCTCTTGAGATTGAGCAGTTTGGGCTGCCCGTCGTTGCGCGCCATGTGCAGCCATTTGGACAAGGGATGGGCGGCGGATGCCCAATTGCGAGCGGACGGTGCCGAGGCGAACCAAGTAGCGTCGAAAGTGACCGATCGGAGATTGGTCGCCCATGCGGTGCACTGCAACAAATTGCATTTGCCGAAAGGCATTTAAGGACAAGAAAATCCCGAAAAAGTTAAAAGCTTCAAACAAAATGGAAATGTATTATTTATGCTTAATATATTGGAAACTAGTTCGCAGAAAAGGCATATGCCTCAAAAGTCTAGCTCTATTGAGTGCCAGCTGATTTGGCACTATAATCCTGGCACTTTTTCGGCTTGAAAAAGGGGCAAGCGCGCTCATAATTCTATTTTCTTACTTAGTTCTGACCTTTTTACATCAATTCCGATCATTTTAAGCAGTTTTGAGTTTAGTGACTTTGATCAATATTTTCTCAGTTAGGCCCTTGAAAATCGGTATACCCGTCCTTGAAAAGGGAGTTGGTCTGATCCGAAAAACCCATGCTTTTACCGTGCCGTTGGTGCTGGTGTCGGCGGTGGAGAGAAAAAACATTTCCTGCCAACTTTCATAATGATAGAAAACAATTTTGTTGATGCCACCGTCGCCGCCGCTGCCTTTTGTCGTCGACGGCATTATCAGAGGCAAAATGTTGGCGACAAAAAAGTCATGGGGCGGGTTGTCGTATTCATAGTCGCTGTCTGTGCCGTCGTTCTTATTCGATTTGCTGGCACGGTCCAATTTCAATGTGATGGTGAAACCAGCAGAAGTGAAGAGGCGCAGATTGTGGCGAAGAAAGGCGATGACATTGTGCACAAATTGCCTATGAAATTTATTTAATTTCTGAATTTTTTGAAAAATTCGAAAATCTGAGAAAATTTTGAGCGCAGGACTTTTCGACAAACGACAGAAAAATAAAAAATTTTATTAACCCATATGAGGTAGCAAAAAACACAAAAATTTTGAATTATAAATGAAATTATTAAATATTTTAAAGTTTTTTTCGAAAAGAACAAAATTTTAAACCAAAAATTTATTAAGAAAAATATTAAATTTTTGTGGATCAATTTTTTGGAAAAATTTTCAATTCTTAGAGGTGTGTTTTTCGTTTTTATTGCATTTTTGTTAAGGATTTTTTCAAAACCCTAAAATAGGCACAAAACCCCCGAAATAGGCAAAAATAGGCATTATAAAAGTCATCATAGTTTCGTCAATGAGTGATACTATTAGAAAGCCCACAAAAAATGCTACAAAAAATGCCAAAATATTTCAGTCATCCTTAAACATTTAAGCTTTTATCGATTGGAATTTCAAAAATTAAAAGTAGTTATAAACATATGACCATGACTGTATAATTAAAAATTTTGGTTTGAGTCATGAATTAGAGACCGGACAACTGGGGTCGGAGGGATCCCGAGTCGGGATCCCGACTGAATCCCGATCCCGATCAATCCCGAACATTTTGGAAAAACGATCGGGACGGATCCCGAGTCGGGATCCCGACCGAATCCCGATCCCGCTCAATCCCGAAGATTTTTTTTCGGGATCCCGCGGGATTATCGGGATTTGCTCAAACCCAATTTTTTTTTTACATTTTGTGCCAAGTTTTGTTCAAATGTTTATCTAATATTTATAATTGATCAATTCGATTGAAGAAAAAAAAGTGATGCGAATTATATCCGATTTTTATATAAATTTTTCAAAATTGGAATATCATGCCCAAAAATCAGATTTTCAAAAATGAGAAACATTTAACAACATAGCCTTAAATAATTTTTTTATAATTTAATAAATTAATATCAATTTTTGTATTTTCGCCTCAGATGATCATTTTTAATAATTTTGAGAAACGGAATCAAAAAATCAGATTTTTAAGATTTTTTTTGCTGAAAATTTTTTCAAAAACTTTAGAGGAACCGGGGGAAAGGTCGGCGGTGCCGATATGCGCCGCCGGGAAAATTTTGAAAATTTGAAATATAATTTGTTAACAGAATTTATCGTAAAACGGTCCATATTTTGTGATTTTGAACTAATTTATAAGAAAATAATAGGTTCTTGGGTTTGGTGATACCAATTGGCACCTAAGGAAAAATATGTAGACAACAATTTTATTCTGATTATTGGACAAAATTCTTAGAAATCGTGGTGCTATAAAACTACCTAATAAGATTTAGAATAATGTTTTAGAAATTAAAAAAAAAATAATTCTTTTTATGAAGAAATAAAAGTCACAAAATGGCCAACTTTTGCGTCAAATTTTGAAAATTTTAATGGAATTTTGGAGACCTGTAAAATTTTTTGGGATTTTAAGGGATTTTTTGAGAAAAATTAGCAAACGACAATATTTTTTAATTTAAAATTCAAGATCTTAATTTAAAAAATGGAAATTTTTTGAAAAATTATCGTGACTTCAATCCCGCGGGATCCCGCGGGATTGGTAAAATGGTCGGGAGGGATCCCGATTCGGGATCCCGATGAAATCCCGATCCCGATCAATCCCGATGAATTTAAAAAATCGCTCGGGACGGATCCCGAGGTCGGGATCCCGAATTTAATCCCGCGGGATCCCGAAGAAATCCCGCGGGATCCCGATCCCGTCCGGTCTCTATCATGAATTAATTAAAAAAATTTTGTTTATATTCTTATAAATTTATGAAATTTTTTTATAAAAAAATTTATATAATTATTTGAAAACTTTCTAACTAAAAATTATTTTTTTAAGGGTAGGGCGAGCACATTGAGCAGTAGGGGCTGATTTCGGGCCTCGAACACTGTATGTTGATGTGCTTGAAGCCATTTATACTGGCCGGGAGTGTCGCCTCGGGCACCGGCAATTTGTCGATGACAGTGTAAGAATCGTCAGATAACTTGTAAATCAGTGGCTCATAAGCGGGCACTTTGATTAGCTTCCAAATGAGCTGCCGCCATCCCCTCGGGGTCCATTCATTTGGCCCTGGCCAAACAATTCTCCAATTGCCGAGCAGCCATTTTCTGCTCCTAAAATGTGTGTCCACCAGACAGTCAAAGCGGCGGCTGAGCAGTGCCAATTTGAGTCCGAGTTGGGCCGGTTCAACGAAGCGGAAAATGTGCAGCCAAACGTCGTTGCAAACCATGCTGGATTTAACAAACAAATTTTGCCAAGATATGCGAGGGGGGGTGGAAGGGATTTGGGTAATATACGGTACTTTGCGGTTATCTGCGTCCAGATTTCAAAAAATTTTTGAAAAAAGGGGTTTTCAGGGTCGGGGAAACCGATTCTACCATCTGTTTTGACCCAATTCGAACCCGAACCCAGGTTTGAACAAAAAAGTCAAAATGCGGTCTTGGTCATGGCATTTTTGGTTATACGAGTCGTCGTCGTGGTATTGGGAGCGATTTTGTGTATAAAATGTGAATTTTGTTGAAAAATGGTTTTGACTTTTTTGTTCGAATCTGGGTTCGGATTCGAATTGGGTCAAATTATAATCATTTAAAACATTTTTCCAGGGAGTTCCGGGGTCAATGATATCGCTACAAATGCCATTTAGAATCCAGAACACAAGTTCTAACCAATCGAAAAATTTTAATTTCTTTAAATTAATAATTTTCATTAAATATGAATTCATTTTAAAAATTCAAATTCTAGAAAAATACGGCGAGTATCCGGGAACGGGCCAGAAAGTCGAGACCCGGACCTGCGTCCCTATTATAGGTAATTGATCTTGCAGAGATTGTCCTTTGTAATTTTATAAAAAATTTAGTACAACTAAAAAATTGCGCCAAGGCAAAAAAGTGGGAAAGAATTTTTCCGTTTTATAAAGTTTTTTTGTATTCAGAGAACCCTCCTCCCATCACTCACACTTCTTGGATTTTGCGCAGCTTTTCTGGTGGTGGTCCTTGCTTTTTCTGCAACAACACTTCAATAAATGGACGAATTCGATTGGACATGGACAAAAAAAAGGCGCCGATCAGATAAACACTGATCAGTGCCATTGTTGTTCCTAGCTTTATCAACAAAAGGCAGCCGCGACGAATGGCAAAATAATCATTGAAACTCATTTTAAGGACGTCAGATAATTTGTAAGTTTTCTGTGTTGCCTTAATATGGAAGAAATTCGTGCTAGGCCTGTCGTAAAAAATGCCATTTTTGTAGTTTTCACTCCAAAAAAACTCGTATAACTTGCTTAAGTGCCACTAATTCAATAATTTTGGTATCATATTACTAGTGCTGTCCGAGACCAAAAATTTCCCGAGACTCGAGACCGAGACTCGGCCCCGAGACCGAGACTCGACCCCGAGACCGAGACCCCAAACCCCGAGACCGAGACCAAAAAAACTCGAGACCCGAGACTTTTTTCAAAAAATTTTCTTATACGCTTAAAAATCGTGAAAAAAAATTTTTTTTTGCATATTTCTTAACAAATTTTTATTTTTTTAAATTTTGACTCAATTAGGTACTATAATCAATCCAAAAACGCAATTTTTTTTGCGCTGTTTTTTAGTCAATTAAAAAAAGGGAATTTTAGTGCTCCGGTGGTGCCGATAGGCGCCGCCGGGGGAAAGTTTGAAAATTTGAGTGCAATTTGTTAACAGATTTAGTCCAAAAAATGTCCAAATTTTTGCGATTTTGAGCCAACTTTTTATATAAATGAGATTTTGGGTGCCGGTGGTGCCGTTAGGCGCCGCCGGGGAAATTTTTGAAATTTTAGTGCACTTTGTTAATAGATTTAGCCCAAAAATGACAATATTTTATGATTTTAATTTTTAAAATTATGAATGAATTCCCACCGAAAAGGGAATAATTTTGAAAATTAGAAGAAAAAATAATTACTTGAAGGGGAACTGATCCAAGCAAAAATGACGAATATACCCAAGAGCACAACCCAATAGACCACGGATAAGAATGAGGTATTAAGAAAAAAGATACGGAAAATACATTAATTTTAAATTTACAAAAAGCTATTCATTAGGGGTGTAAAAAAGTCTCGGTCTCGAGTCTCGAAAATCGAGACCGAGACTTAAAAACCCGAGACTCGAGACCGAGACCAAAAAAACCCGAGATTTTTCTCGAGTCGAGACTCGAGACCGAGACTCTCGGACAGCACTACATATTACACCTTGATTTGATCAGCTAGCGTGAAAATTTTCAATAATTATTTACAGTTTTCAAAAAGTTATGGTTTCAACTAGAGCGAAGCGGACCGGGCCGGGAATTCCCGGTCATCCAAGGTCCCGGTCCCGGTTCCCGGATTTTGAAAAGCTCAGGTCCTGGTCCCGGTAGGGCAACCGGGAAAAATAAGCACTGGTAAGAATGGGGGGTCTGAGTGAAAAATTAGATGAAAATTGGAGTTAAAATGAAAAAAATAATATATACTTTAAAAGAAAAGTTACCAATTGTGCAAATGGCCTAGTGGCTAGTCTCCTTGATTTTCCTTTCTTCTTTCCCTTGGTTCAATCCCTCTACAGAAATTAAGTTATTTTCAATTTTCTTTTTGTATACTACTCATGTGTTTCTAATCGACAAAATATTATTCCTCATACTTTTTTCGATTTTAAAGAAAGGCCGTACAAATTGAGCTATTTTTTTGGAAAAAGCGCGCCGAAAAAAGTGTTGTGAAAAGCAAATATGTATGAATTTCTAATAATATTCCATCATTTGAGTCAAAAAATGATTAACTGTTTGAAATGATTAGAGAAAATTTTAGTTGAAATTTTCATTAATTTAATTTACCTTTAACTTTTGGATTTTATTAAATAAAAAAAAAAGTTAAAATTTAATTTTGATTATTTTCATTGAAATAAATTAAAATTAATTTTTTTTATTTTTTTGAATTTTTAAAATTTCCCGGTTGGTCTCGGTTCCGAAGAAAAATCGAGGTCCCGGTTCCGGCTACTCAGGTCCCGGCCCCGTTTTTCCCAAAATTCTCGGTCCCGCTTCACCTAGTTTCAACTTTTTTGGGCACAACTTTTTTGAAAAATCATTAAAACATTTAAAAGTTTTCAGGATAGTTGACAAATTCATGAGGTATCATATGATAACAAAATTATTTAGTTTCGGCAAAGTTATACGATTTTTCTCGGAAAAACTCGAAAAGTTGGCACTTTTACGAAACGATCTAGCATCAAATAAATTGCTTGACATGAACAAACAACAATACAGCTGAAATAAATGGACAACGACGCCCAATTTGATATGTATTGATGCTTTTTGACAAAATATCGCAATTTTTTTTTGTCAAGGTCAACAAAAATAAACAAATCATAATTATTATTTAAATTATATAAATAATTTTTTTTCAGGGCCCACAATTTCCGTCATATCACTGATCTGACGTCATATCATATTCACCACGACATCAGAGGGATATGATGTCAAAAAGGGAATTTCGGGTGTCAAGGTGCGATGTCATGATCATAAATATGATGTTGTTGTGATTAAAATGATGTGGCATTTCAAGTTAAAATTAAATTTTAATAAATCTAGAAAATTTCCTTTTTTTGGCTATTGAGATAAATAATTTTGGCTTCATAACTTTTTTGAGACAGCGAAATTTTAGAGTTTTTTGCTCTATTGAATGATAATGAGAAGAAAATTTTTCATTAGAAAATAAGTTTGAAAAAATTCTGATCAAAACTAGGGGCTATCGAAAGATAGCAATAAAAATTTTTGTTTAAAAATTTCATTTGATTGTATTTTATAAATACATATAACGCCGTTTGCTGGCTTTTTTTTTATAATGACTCAGCACAACCAGCAGCAGCAGAGAGAGTCCAATCGATGCTCATTTGTTCAGCTCAGCAGGGACAAAGTGAGTTAATTAATGTCATCCGTCAACACAAAATGCACACATACACTACATTTGTGGTCAACGGGTCAAAGAAAAGAGTGACTCATTTGACGACGCCAAATTTTAAATAAAAATAAATTTAAAATGGAAAAAAAGGATGATTAAAAATAAGGCTGTGAATTTTTATGTAGCTGCTAGATTTCTAAAAATGCAAAAACCAAAATTGGCGGATTCATTTTTTATTGCAAAATTTTTTTGATGAGTGTAATTTAATTATTGTTTAAAAGAAGAACAACCAAATTAAAATGCAGAAAATGAGACACACTTATCAGCAGCTGTTCAGAAAAAAGGACAAGAGAAACGGAAAAAGCAGGTAATTAGGCAATTATGTCAATGAATAAATAATACAAAATGGACTCGTAACCACGGGGCGAAGAGGGGAGGGGGAAAGGCGGTGAAATGCCATAATGTTTGGCATTTTATGGGGGAGGCTGCTGGAATGGCATTATGTTTGACATTTTATGGAGAGGAAGAAGGGTGCTGGAATGCCATTATGTTTGGCATTTTATTTTACTTTCTATATGGTATGGCGCCGTCGGCGGCAGACGGCGCCCAATCTTTTAAATAAACTGAAACAATTTTTTTTTTTGTCAATGGAGGGATAGGAGAAATTAAATTTGAAAAAGGACTGTGTCTGTCCCCCGCATCCGTTTAAATGTGTTACGAGCCGGGCAATGAATGTTTGTGTGTGTGTATTATATAAAAAGTCTTGTTGCCGTTGGAATTGACGGCGGCGCATTAAGTAATTTAAGATTAATTGCTGTCTCATTCCACATCCGCCGCCCGCCCGCCGATCATCAACAAATTACGCAGTTTCGCTGCCGCCGATTAGCTCCACCAGCAGTCGCGCCAACATCCAGCCGAATTACGCCACGCCGAGGCGGCGCAGTTTGTTGGATGATCTGTTGAATCCGTTCAAGCCAATTTTGTTCTGTCCAATTCTGGGGCCCGCGCTTCAACTGATAAATCTCTTCCCAGTCGTAGTCAAAGCTTTCGCCAGTTGTAGGATTTGTTTGGTGGACATTGTCAAACATTCGCCACTTGTGTGCAACGACGTAAGTGATGGGCTTCGAGCTGTTCAGAAAGGCCTAAAAGTGCCGCGCGGTAAATGCATATGTACAAATCTTGACATTATTGATAATACTTATATGTGCTATGTCTGGTTTTGGAGCCCTAAAATTTCCGGATTCCGAGAAAAAAAAATCATAAACAGAATTTTTGATTTTTTGCAAAAACAAAAAATTATACTCATTTTTAGCGAAAAAGCAATCAGAAAAACAAAATTTTTGGTTTTTTGTTTTATTTTTAAAAAAAGTTAAATTTAAGCAATGTTTTCACAAAATTTTGTTAAAAGAGACTTTTTGGAAAAATTGTTGTTATTCAATAGCCCTTAAGATTCTCTATCAACAAGGAAAATTCAAATAAATTTTATTGTTTTTCAAAAAAGTTTTGTTCAAAAATCCCTTTAAAAATTTGTCCCTAACTTTTTTCAATCGGTCAATTTTTTGAAATTTTGCCTATATAGTGAACCTTAAGGGCTATCGAAGAAATGCAAAATGTTTAATTAGGTCGACTTTGACAAAAGTTATGCCAATGTTTTTTGTGAAAAACACGAGTCGGGGCAGTACGAATTGGCCTAGTACGAGTGGGTTTTTTGCATTTTTCGTGTCCCAACCCTTTTTTATTGAAACTTGCATTAATTCAAATTTTTAAAATAAAAGTGCTTTTTGTTTCCCTTTACATCGTCCACCCTCTCCTTCTGCCCGCCCCGTGAAAATCGTTACAGTATCTATCAATTACTGTATCTCACTTGGTAATATCAAATTTTTTTTGCCGCTTCCATACCGTTTCAAGCTGCTGCGCCATCTGTGGACAGACGTAGCAATGGAAATCTAAAATCCGCAACTGTTGCCGTTCTGTAACATCCTGTCGCTCTCCAGTCGCCCAATTCAAAATTGTTTGGAAAAGCGGGACACCATCACGGTCAAGCAGCGCATTTTGCGGATTAAATTCGTCTGTCGATTTGATAAATTTCAGTTGTGGACAATTTTGTAAAAAGTCCGCAGTGATAAACGACAAATGCCCTTCCAAACTGTGCACAGTTGGGGAAATCACTTCCAAAATTTGTTGGAGCCATGCCTCGTCAATGCCTTTAACTGAAATGCTTTGGCAAAACGATGTTGGATTGAACAATCACAAAAAGCAAACAAAAAATCAGCCCTATGAAAGCAAATTTCAAAAAAAAAATCTTTGGTTAAATCTTCGCCTCGGGCATTGGGCCCGGCTCCCTAATTACATTAATATTCCTTTCGGCTTTTTTTTTTACATTTTCTGTGTCGAGCAAATAACTGCAGGCCCGTAACTGAAAAAAATTTTGGGACATTTTTTTTTTGCTCTTCTGGCCAAAAATTTTTTTCTCCAATATAATTTTAAAATTATGGGCACCGGTGAACAAAAAAAAAAGAATTTGTTGCCCGTTTTTGCCAAAAAGGGACAACGTTTTGCTGTTAACATTTAAAAAAAATGAGGAAAAAGGTGGTCCGGCGATGCCACCAGCAGGCGCCGCCGGGAAAAATTTTGAATTTTTAGTGCATTTTACTAAGAAATTTGGTTAAAAAATTTTTTAATTGCCAATTTTGCTGGAAAATTTTTCATTTAGGGGGTGGGAAAACTCCCCTCCCCCCGGTTACGGGCCTGAGCAACTGTATACTGTAACAGTGTTGGCACACTGCCATGACCAGCAAAAAACATCAGAGAAATCTTTGACTAATGGCCCATTTTTTCTAAGTTTTACCGTTTTCCACAAGCAAATGGACACGGTTATTGGCCAACAAACGTCGAATACTGGACAGTAAAAAGTGCATAACTTCGTCGTTCGTGTACCTGTAATGGTTTGGATAAATGGCACTCAAAAAATCTATTTTGGTTATTTTAATTGCAAATTAATTAACTATTTTAAAAGTTTTTCGAAAGCCACGAAATGGCAAAAAATTTAAGACCCAACATTACAGTCAGTGGGTCTTTTGTTAGGGAGAGAGGGGGAGCGGGGGGGGGGGGGTACGGTATCACTCAGTCTTGTTTGTGAATTATGGTAATAAAACCCGAAATGGCACCACTAATCGGCATATGACCGAACTTCTGGCGGCTGGTAGCTACCGTACTATCACTACCGCCACTCACCCATCCCATACCGTATTGTAATTGCATGGAATCCACGTACATATGTCGGCACCAGTTCGGCCGGCAAACGCATTTCATTGCCATTGTTTTGTTCGCTGACAATAATTGCCCGGCGGCCCCAATTTTGACGCCTAATTACAAAAGGACCCAAATCCTTGGTGCGAACATTCAATATTCGTTGGACCAAGCTTGCGAAACGAAGTGACACCAATGGCAAATTTTGATAAGTTTGGAATTGAAGCAGCAAGAAGATTTTGTTCCAAATTTCATTTGGCAGCCGTTGCGCAATCTCTTAAAAAATAAGGGATTTTCCAAAATATTTTAATTTTGTCAATTATTTTAAAATTTAAATGCATTTAATTATTTCCGACCGGGTCTATTCGGAACAGTGTGATCCTCCTGCTGCTGTTCATGCAGATCATTCACAAAACGGATTGGCAATGTCATGAAGCAGTAAATTGCATAAGCAACTCGAATTGGCAGCCAGAGAAACAAATTTAACACGGCATTGATCGGAAAAAGACGGCAAAAAATGAATAAAAAAGCGGCACAGAGTTGTTGAACCACCAATTGGATCATTTTTGTCGTTTAGCTGTGCTGGGAATGAATTTTAAGTTCAAAATTTTATATGTTCAGACCAAAAACTCAAGGCCGAGACACGGCCTGAGACTTTGAGTCCAAGAACGCAAAATGCCGGGACTTTTTTATCGAGCCTAAAACCAAGACTCTCGAAAACAGCGAGGGGAGGGGCGGATGAAGTTTCATTTTGGCGCCTCGGGCTATGTCCTTCTTTTTTGTTTTTGTTTTAAATTTCGCAGGCTAATTGCGGGCGCCAAATTGTCTCGCACCAAAGTGATCCATTCACCCGTACGCGCTGAGGAGGAGGGCGACGGGGGAAACAGCAAAACGCCAAATGAAAAGGCACGCCAAAATGAATGGGGGACGGGAAGACGAGTCCAACTTCAGCAATTTACTCAGGCAATATCCAATTCCATATCTTTGGTAGGGGATTAGCAAATGAATGAATTAAGTGGGCAAATCATTGCCGATGCTGTTTTAAAAACACAGAGGAGGAGGGCAATTGGTGGGAAATTTGAAAATTATTTTTTGAATTTTGACACCAAAAATGGGCATGATAAGTGTAACAATGGAAATCAATTGAGTAATTATGGCATCATGTAAGTCGGAGTTTTTAGGTACAAAGAATTGTATGGATTTTAAAAGGTTCAATTAGTTTATTCATTTTTGAATATAAATTAAATATTTGATTTTTTTGAAATATGCTAAAATTACTCTCTCCAACCCGATTTTGGGTATTGCGAATTTCGTTGGTTGGGCTAAAGGAAAATCATTATCATTAGGGATGGGAATTTAAATCAAATAACTTTTTTGTTGCGGAGTTTAAATGAGATGCATTAAAACAGGGCTCGTATTCGCCCTTGGATGCCAAGGACGTCCTTGAATTTTTGGCATAGGCTCTTGGATTATTCCCGGCAGCGCCTATCGGCACCGCCGGTACCTCTCTTTCTATTTTATTGAAATTTGGTTCAAAATTAACCCAAAAAAACACTTAAAATTGGTCAGTCTTGAACAAAATTTATTAACAATTCTTCAAATTCTCAATTTTTTGTGCCTATCGGCACCACGGGGTCCAACTCTCCTTATCCCAAAGTTTTTAGGAAAAAGCGCGCCGCAAAAAGCGGTTGATAAGTCAAAAATGGACTTCGCCAATTGTCTCAAAATCGCATAAACCTGCCTTTTGGTGAAAAATCTGTAACATAATTGCATTAATTTTCAAAATTTTCCCCGACGGCGCTTTTTGGTTCCGCAGGACCCCGCCCTTGTTTCCCGAAAATTCCTTTTGAATAAGCGCGCCGCAAAAAAACATAAGCGTCGAAATAAGGAAAATGACCAGCGGAAACAAAAATATCCATTGTGTAAATTTTCACCAAATTTTTACTTCTAACATGCATTTTTGTTTGACTTTTTACACTTTTTTATTCAACTTTTATGACTTTTTCACCTTTTAAGGCAAAGTTTTAATTGCGGCAAAGAAAATGCCAAAAAATAAAATTTCGATCGGTCAAACAATTTTTTGTTGATGGTTTTTCGCCAAAAGTCTCGGCTGAGGCCTAGTCTAAGCAAGCCTATGCCGCTGATTTCTTCATACAACAATAATTCCTCAATCACTTCTTTTCACTGATTGCTTGGCCCGCCGGCACTCAAAAAGGCTTTTGTGTTGCTTTGATCCGCTTTTTCGTCTACCGGAGTCGAAATTTTATTTTCTTGTTGATCATTTCGTCAAGCGCGATTATCCGCAAAATATTCGAGAACTTTTCGGTTTACCGCTCGGTTCCAGAGCTTGACGAATTTGGTGCGAGGTGAAGCTGATGAAAAATGAGTTTTCGCTTTTATTATTAAAATTTAATACTTTAAATATCTTTAACATTAACATAATTAATGTTTAGTCTCTTAAAATTAAAAGAAATGCAACTCATTATTTTCCATCGAAAAATTCGCAATTTTCTTAAATTCATATTTTACTTCGCATATTTTTAATTTTTTGTCCATAGGAATGCGGGCCACAATGATAATAAAGCGGATTCTGACTACTGTAATCAATTTCTGTAGAAGATTTGTCTACCAATTTATGCTTACATTTAAAATACAACAAATATTCCCCCAATCAGTAATTAATTAATTGCTCGCTTAATCTCCGATTCAGTATCATCAAATAAGAATACCGTACCGGATTTCCACGTAATTTTAAAGTTCGGATTCAGTCAGCTTAGCCCCACATATGTATCAAAAGTTAAAATTTTTTATTAAGATTACTAAACAACTATCCTGTTAAATTGAAATTTAACAAATTTTGTAGTCAGTCACATACCGTATGCCAAGTTGGACTTTTTGATAAATAAAAAAATCGGAGATGTAAATTTTAAGAATTATTTTAGTTTTTGAAAAATGAAAAATTTTAATGGTAATTTTATGCAAATGAAAAGAACAAAAATTCGTACATCCAATGATTGTCCTTCAATAAAAAAATTTTTATTGATTGTATTGACTTTCGCTACACGTTTTCTTCCAATTACATATGGCAATTTTTATATTCCGTTTTGTTATGACTAAATCTTCCACTTCTGGCACAAAAGAAAAAAGTATAAAAATAGTTAATCATTAAGGCAAAAAAAAATTCTGTTTAAGTTTAATTTGTATTCAAAATTCAATGTTTTTTGTTTTTTTCATTTTTATTGGTTTTGTTTAGAAATTTTAGAAAAAGTACCAGACTAATACATAAAAATGGGAACGATTAACTCATACTACCACATATTAAATTTTAAAAAATAAAATAAAATGCATGAATTTTGCTATATTTAAATAAAAAATTAATTTAGCTTTTTTAAATACAAATTTAAAAATGTCGGACGTTGACACTTTGGCGGATCGGATGAAGCGTTTGCTGTGCACGGGTGTTGATGCGGACGTGCACTTTTTGGTTGGACAGGACGATAAGAAAGAAGTGAGTTCGGATATTTTGAAAAAAGCCTGTATCTGTATTCCCAGAATGGTCTGTACCTGATCAAAGTACAGAAAAAATACAGGGTGCCAAACATTTGCCTGTACTGTACAAATTTGGTTGCAAGAAAGGGATTCAATTTTTTGATTGACCGAATTTTACGGAAGAGCCCATTGAAATCACGGACGTGGATATTGAAGCGTTTAAAACGATGTTGAGCTTTATTTATACGGACGATTTGAGCGGAGTGAACGGAGACAATGCCATCGATGTGCTTTACACCGGTAAAAAAATTAATAAAAATAAACAATTTTTTAGTATTTTATGACAATTTTTTGAAAAATCATCAAAAAAACAGCCGATCTGAGTCTATGGTTCATGCTAGGATGTTAATACTATATCACCCATCTTTGAGAATTTTTTAAAGGTCTAAGCACATTTTGGTGATTAGAAATTTTTGAAAACCCGCTAATATTTTTATAGAACAAATTAATAAAAAAAATTTTAAAATATTTAATTCAGCAAAGAAATACATTTTGCCAACATTGGTCAAAGCATGTGTTGGCATTCCTATTGCGAAGCTGGACAATGTGTTCATCGCTTTTGCAAAGGCTCGTCTTCTGGCCGAAAAAGTACAAAATAAACAAAAACAAGCAAAAGATTTCTTTATTTTATCAATTTTTTCAAGAGTTTTACGGGGACTGGTACTGAAAAAAACGTACAACTGAGTACCTACCTAAGTCCTGGTTCTGACTGCGACCAGGAAAAATCCCGGTTTTCCCAGCCAAAAAGCCCCGCTAATTCAACCCGGAAAGTCCCGGTTTATACTCAAAATTCCCGGTCCCGTACCTCTAATTTTTTCCCCTCATTTTCATGATTTTGCTGGCTGTTGTTGGCTTACATTGATCGGAACGCGGACAATTTGATCAAATCAAAGACATTTTTGCAAATTGATCAGAAGTTATTGTGCGAAATTCTGAACCGTGATCAGTTGATTGTCAGCGAAGAAATTGCTATTTGGAATGCCGTAATTTTTTCTTTGGCATTTACAAAAAAATTGAAACTTTTTTTTATAAATATTAGGCACTACGTTGGGCGGATGAACAATGTGCCCAAAATGGCAAAGAATGTTCGGGTGAGAATCGACGCGAAATGCTTGGCATGGCACTTTACAAAATTCGTTTTCCGATCATTCGAAAGGATTGTCTGGCAAAAATTGGTAAGCCTTTCAAAAAATTACTTTTTTTTTTAGTTTATTTGTTTAAATTAAATCAATAATAATATTATTATTATGGATGGAATTTTATGTACTAAAAATCTAAAATATAATAAAAATATGTGCTAAAAATGATGAAATATGTATTTAAAATAGGAAAAATCAAGTTTATGTATGCATAGAAATCCCGAAAATTCATTTCTTTTTGAAGTATATTTCGAGGGTAAAATTGGGCCTTTTTTATGATAAAATTATTTTTATCAATTGAAAGTTCCAGCGGAAGACTTCGAAATCCAATGAATGATTTTTAACGGTATATTTTTCCTACAGAATTTTCTAAAAAATGCCAAAATATTTGCCAAATCCCGAAATAATTGGCGATATGCTTTTATGTGCCAAAAAATCTGTTTTTATAAGTCGCTCTAAATTGAAAATTGTTCGGAGAAAATTTTTATTTTGGTCTTCTTTCGCCATTACTAAGATGCAAAAAAAAATTCCATCCCTAATAATAATTTCAAAAAGGAAAAATTTGAGTACAAAAATTTAATTTTTCATTCCGTGAGGGGGGGGGGGGGGGGGGGGTGGGCGGCACGTATATTCCCTGGATGCCGGCCTGGCTTAATTGCTTTCTCAATTCTCCCACCAAACAAACAGTTTCGTCCGGCGTGTTGATCAGTGCCGAGTTGGTCAGTCTGTTACTGTATCATTCGTCCGCTGCATTGTCCGAACTGTACCCCTACCGTTTCTCATCCGTCGACGGTCCGCCAAATCCACGGGAAAAATTACACTGAAAATTGACAAATTCACTGAATTTTCACGGATAAAGGCGGACGGCAGCACTCAAGTGATGTACAGCGATGCCGTGTACATCGGCGGATTTCAGTGGAAAATTATGGCAGAAATAACCATTGCTGCTGCAACCGAATTGGCCATTTATGTCGAATGCAATGCAACAGATTACGGTAGGTATATGGTGAAAATTTTTTAAAACATTTTATAAACACCGCTTACGGAGAATCCAATATTAAGAATTATTATTTATTTCCTAAAATTCACTTCGGCGACTACCTTTTTTTATCTTTATTTATTTTTCTATTCCTTATTTATGTACATTCGGCTTATACTTTAATAGTTACTTATTTTTTTCGGTCTAAAAATAAAACACCTTTTAACTTTAAAGAAAAAATTTATATTAAAATAGAAAATTATTTTTAATTTTCCTCCTTCGTTACGACCCCTCTCCACGACGGCTCCCCCTCTTTTACAGCCCCCCCCCCTTACGACGAACGAGGGGGGGGGGGGTGGGATGTCCGAGGCCTCTTACGACGAGGGGGGGGGGTGTCGAGACGGTTAGCCGACTTTTGCGCCGCGGACATTTGCGCCGCACCTTTTGCGCCGCGACACTTGCGCCGCTCAGCAAAATAGACAATTGCGCCGCGGACATTTGCGCCGTGCCATTTGCGCCGCGACACTTGCGCCGCCTAACAAAAACGACATTTGCGCCGCGAAATTTGCGCCGCTCATTAAAAATTTTATAAAATTAACCCAAAATTTTTCTAATTTAAAATCAATTGATATTCAATTAAAAATTGCGAAATAGGGGCAAAAAATTAAAATCTGTGCTTTTTTCAAAATTAAAATCGATGTAAATGACTTTTTAACAATTTTAATGACAAAATACAAAACATAAATTTCATATTTTTTGGAATAAAAAGCAAAAAATAGTTTGTTTTTCTTACAGAAAAGATAGGGGCGTTAAATGAAGAATTTTCGTGTTAAAAATGTGTTTCGTCTTTTCTCATTGAATTAAAAGCCGCAGAAAAAATAACTAAAAACATAAAAATCCCCCCTCCCTACTTATCAATTCCAGCTAATTTTTGAGCTGCAGGCGGTCAAAAATTCTGTGAGTAGGACTAATTCAAACAGTGACAGTCTGTTTTAGTTGTTATGCTTCTTCATTTTACATATCTTTGATGAACCTAATCAATGTTAAGATTTTTAATGATTAAAAATAAAAAAAATTTAATGTCTTTCTTTAAGAGATTTTTTGAAATTTTTCAATTCGTTTTTTTGTACGTTTTTAGTGTAAATCTTATTGATATTAGTAAAATTGAAATGAAAATATTATTTTTGACTGCGCGGCGCAAATGTCCATTTTTGCTAGGCGGCGCAAATGTCGCGGCGCAAATGGAGCGGCGCAAATATCCGCGGCGCAACTGTCTGCGGCGCAAATGACGCGGCGCAAGTGTCGACTTTGCTGAGCGGCGCAAATGTCCATTTTTGCTGTGCGGCGCAAATGGCGCGGCGCAAATGTCGCATCACCGTCGAGACACCCCTTGTACATGTATGATCTTCATCGTAGAAACTTTAAACAAAGTTTAAAACTCGTTTTCTCACTTATACAACGTATTATTGCGTAAAACTTAAATATTTGCATAAATTCTCATCTCTATCTTACGGATTACGAATTTCCGTAATTGAACATCCAGTTACGCGCAGAGGCATGCTTAGAAGCGCAATCTCTGACTTTGGCCCACCAAAAGCTCGAGCCACTACAACAATAATTAAGGATCAAAATGGAGCTCTGTTCTTGTTCGGCAACAATGCGTATTCTTTCACCAAAAAAAGGAAAAGCGGACCTCGTCAGGGAATTTGAACACACATTTTGTGCTCAACAATCGGAGGGATGGGGCTGGCCACATTTTACGACTTTTGAGGTCTGACAATGACATGGGCATCAGGGATGTTGCAAAAAAGGAAAATAAAATACGAGACACGAGACGATAATTTTTTTTTAATTAATCAAAAATTTTGATTGTTATTTTTACGGAAAAATAGTCGGGCCGGCCGAAATTTTTTGTTTCAAATCGGCCTTGCACCAAAACGGGGATTGTTTCCAAAAGAAAAAAAAACAAAAAAATTAATTAAATAATTTCATGTGAAAAATTAAAAACCATCTAAAATTTAACCAATTAACAATTAATTAAATCAATTTATTTTCAGATTTTTTATCAAAAATGAGGAATCGATTTTTTAATGTTATTTAAAATTCGTTACTTTTGATAAGAACTATTTCTGGCGAAATATTTTTTACAACAATTTTCCACAGAATAACTTTGCAACTTTTCTTGAGATTTTTTTTTTTTTTGAAAATATTCCCGGTTTCAACTTAATGTTATTATTTTGATTAGCATCTTCCAAATTTAGATATATATTTTTTGGTTTATTGACTTTTAAAATGCAATAGCTAATTAAAAATACTTTTTCGACATCTGTATTAATAATTAAAAATTTTCTGAGATTTTTTGTGCATTTTCTCTTCAAAAAACACGAAATTCTCATCAATCTGCTAACAAAAGTGATTTGATTATTCAGGAGTTGATGAGCCCATACAATGGATGGTACAATGAGGAGAAGGACACGGTGACTTTGAGCGCCGATTTGACAATGTATCATCAATTAGCACTTACAATTAGATGTTAGGGATGTGCGGGAAATTATTTTCTTCGAGAATTGACACTGTGAATTTGCTCCAGGGACCGAGTCCCGCAAAAAAATGAGAAATTACTCGATTTGTAAAATTTAAAAAATGGTTAATATTTTAATTTTTTTGGTACCTCATTTCCCACCTGATCTGAATGACAAAATCTTTTTGAATTTATTTGTTGGCTCAATGCCACCGTTTTTGCCAATCAAATTTTGTCCAGTTTTGGTTTTAAATTGTTCGGCTTCTGATTTGTATTCATTTGGATTACGCTAAAGCAGATAAACCAAGTGAAGCATAGAATATATGAGCTTACTGTCTGTCGATCCCTTCTGTATTCCGCTATTTTTTTACTTGGTCCAATCCCGCATTAGAACAGAAAATTTTCTTCATTAAATTTAATAATTAGCAAATTTTGACATCGTTAGAACAAAAATTTTTTTATTTTTAAACAGCCTAATAACTATAAAAAGTAATCATTTTATTTGATCTTCTGAGAAAATCTATTAACATTAGTGAAAATAAAAACTCCTGAAAATATCTAACAATAAAAGAAAATTATCAGCATTAATACTAAAGCATCTTTTGATAAATTTTCTTCCATTTCTTCCCACATCGTTTTGGCAATGTTCGAATCTGTTTAATAAACTTTTAGAATTTGAAAAATTTCCATTCTTAATAATAATTTTGAAATTAATTTTTGGCAATTTTACTAATAAATTTAAATTATCTGATTAACGTCATTTTTATTTTAAAGTTTTCTTGACTTAATTAATTTGCACATTTAATTTTCCCTTTTGCATGTCAAAAGTTCGTCCAGTTTGTGTTTTAAATAAAATTTTTGGTTTCTGATGAAATTTTCTGGTCTAGAACTTTGAGACTCCCGCACATCCCTAATTGAGTAATTAAAATTTAAAAATTTACATAAAATATTCAGAAAACTGAATGATGATGAGACGAAGTAAAGAACATTTTACAATTTTTTATATCAACAATTGTTTTGTTGTTTTCATTTGGCTTACACTTTATAAATTTTTTTTGAATTGTTTTTCATTTGAAAGCATTTTCGTAACATGCTTTTGCTAAAAAACGATTGAAAGCTTTAAAAATATTTTTATAAATTTTTCTCCCGTCCCGTGGCTTCAGATTTCTTGTAAAAAATCTTATAACACTGTTTAGCCAAATAGAAATTTATTTTGCTTTTTTTTTGATCTTCACAAAAAAATAATTTGTAAGCTAATAGCCATACTTAAAAATTGAAATTATTATTATTAATTAAAACAAAAAATTGTAAAAAAATAGCATTTTTTGAGCAGTATTCTTTGGGATCAAAGCCAATGCTGCCGATGCCATGGTCAGATAAACCATTGGCATTTGACTCAGTTTTGAGGCATGTCTTTAAGATTAAAGCGAATGCCTCCAATGCCATCCATCGTCAGATTAAAAACCTTTGGCACTTGGCATTTTCTCCGAAATTTTTAAAAAATGGTAAAATTATTTTTTATGAAGAGGATTAATCTGCCTGATAACATTTTTGTGCTCTTTTTTGCTTATTTATTTTTTTCTGAAAAATTTTAAAAAATTTCGTTAAGATTCAAAAAAGTTATGACCAGAAGAATTCAAAAAACTGGTTCTTCCAATTTGCCATAACTTTTTTTACCTTATGAAATTTTTCGAAACTTTACAGGCTAATAGAGGACACATAGGGCTACCGAATGATATGTACCAAGATTTTTTGGATTTGGTTGCCTAGGCGTTAGGTAATTTTTTTTTTTTGCAGAAAATCGTCTCAATTCGGCGAAAAAAGTTTTCTGCCCCTCTGCTTTTGCCTTTGACGAAATTCTGCCTAGCAGCAGAAAGTCAGAGTTGGTTGAACGCAAAATGAGAACCGGGGCAGGTCCAGCAGGACAATCCGTCAGTGGACAATTCGTCAGAAAATTTTATTTTTTGAACAAATCAAAATTTGGCTTTTAAATTGGATAGAGTTTATACCACCTACATTTCAAGTTAATTAATAATTAATTTAATCATTTTTTGACCTTTTTTCTCTTCTCCGTTCCCACCCCCTGCCCCCGTTGACCCTTTCGTTCGTCGTTATGACATGGCCCAACTGACCCGCCTCCCCCAACCCCCATTTGCACAGTTATGCTCCCTACATACAAATCCAAAAATAATTAGTTTTCAACTTTTACTTAATATTTGCAGACTGAAAAATTAATTTTAATGGCACAAGTAAAATCCTCCGCCGTCATTTCTTCTGTCGAAATTGGTGAAAATCATCAGCAATCGTCGGGTTCATTTGTGGCACAATCTTTTGGGAGGCGACGGCATTGGTAACACTGAGCAAAAAGAATAAAAATTATTATTATTATAAATAGCATGTTTTAACAGTATAGCGCGGGATTAATTCCGCTCTCGAAATTTCCAAAAATGAGAACTGCTGGAATCATTCAGCAAAATTGGTCTAGGCTTAAGTAATTTATTGGTTTTATGATGAAGCGAAAAAAAAGTATGGGAGTGCGAGTTATGAAGGGAATGGCCATTTCAGTCCGGAGAATTTTATTAGAATAATTAAATTTAATTATTTTAACTTAATTAAATTTAATTATTTTAACTATGTTTTTTATTAATATTAATCAAAATTTATATAAAATGCAACAAAACTTCTCAAAACCAACTTTTCATCATTCATTTTATTGCACTTTTCTTCCGAATTCGGATTCTGGAACTTTCTGAACGGATCTTTACCTCGGTTAATTTGAAATTATTCACTCATTCAGCTGGATTTGTACTGACATTTTGATGGACATTTTCCCGCATTTTGACCGTCCCCAACTTGGCCTCAAATTGGCACTGATTTCCGACCGTTTCGATGTTTTGGTGGACGCACATTTCGATGGCAAAAGCGAATTGACACTTTGGAGCCACATCAAAATTCAGAAAGACAGTGCACTGAAACCGAAACTCTCTGTGCTTAATTACAGTGATCCCATTTCTATGAAATTTCCGTTGCCCGAGCTTCCGCTGTCCAACAAAATTCGCTTTAGGGACCTTACCATTGCGTAATAATAATAATAATTCATTATTTAAAAAATTTAAAATCACTCCTTTTCACTATTTTCAGATACATTGACTATTCCGTCATCGAATTTCTCCGTTCCAATCAGCAAATTTGGGACAAAGGCACCGAATTGTATTTGTATATTCGTTCTCCATACGACACTGATGTCCAGCATATTTGGGATGTTTTTGTCCGTGAAATTTGGCCCATTTTTGCGCCAAACATTCGCCACTTCGGCTTTTCCACTGATGCTCATCTGGACAGTTTGCGGCGCCGCACTTCACCGACAATTCTCACTGATCTCAATCAGCTGAATTCAATCGCTTCCGATCATTTGTTGCCCGATGTGTCCACTGATTTTGATCCCGATTCAATTTGTGATGATGGGCCAAATGCAACTGCTGGCCAAGCGCTGTCCAAATGGTTGCACACTCCGAGAAACGATGGGCAGCCGAAGCAATTGCGATGCTGTCGTTTTTATATAAGAACCATTGAATGGGTCAACATTTTCAAGGAGGTTTAGCCATAGTTTGGACCTCCCTTTCCCAGTTTAAATCTTTGGAATTTTCGGATCGCTAGTTGCGAATTTGTTACGAAAACAGTTAAAACTTAAATTTTTTGAAATTTTAGTTTTTTGTATAAATTTATAAAAATATTAGGAATTGCTTTAAATATGTATGTATATGCCAGAATTAGAATGTTCAGTAGCTCTAAACTGAGCCTGGAAAAGGGAATTGATTTTGATTGAATTTAATTTCCGTTTTTTCCCATCGATTAGAAATTCCTCCGTGCCACCACTTCCGCCAGCTACGAAATTCAATGTTTTGTTCATACAATTGTGTTAATAGTGCCATTTTCATTGGTGAACGAACGGACCAACGAAAAGCTGACACTGATAAAATCAATTGAAGTTGAAGACATATGCCACTTGAGAATGAAACGGTATCCAATTGGGGAGACGGCGGCGGCGGTTCATTGGCAAGACGAAAATTGGGAAAATTTGAACACTGTCGGATTTGGGCTTGACGATGTCAAACGATGTATTGGGTGAGCAACCAAAAAACAATGATTTCTTCAATTGATTCAAATTGTGCCGAATTTTTAGGCCGTTGTCTCCACCAGCAGCTGGGCAAAGCAGCAAAAAGGGTGCCCCTAATTATGTGAATTGAATTATCTGCATTTTTGGATAAAATGTCCATTGAATCACTTTGGATTTGAATAAAAATTGGGAATTCGAGGGAATTATCCAATAAAATCCTTGTAATTTGAAAATCTATTGTCCTGCAAAACTTCCAAGTTAGAAGCTTTCATTTTGAAATCGCTTAGTTTTCAATAAGTTTTCCCGCGTGCTTTCTCCCATTTTTTAAAATTGAAGGTGCAATAATTTTCGGCTTTTTGATTCATTAAAATTCATTTGCGAATTCTTTTGTGAAGGATAATTAAAGCAAAAATTAAACAATTGAAAATTATAAATGGATAATTAAACATTTTGAACCAAACATGATTTCTTTATAAAATTGTGGTTGATCATTTACTATTGATCACTGATCAGTTCAATCGACCAAATTCTTCCGGCTTCATGTCGCAACACTTTCGCGCATTGCAATGGCAATTGGTCTTCGCTTTGTTACAGTAGCAAATGCCGTCCAAATGCATTTGCTTCTTGCACTTTTTGCAGACGAAATGCGACTCCAATGCCTAAATAAAAATTAAATTGAACAAATTTGTAAATCAATATTGTTACGGTATTAATGGTAGAGAGAAAACGATAATTTTAGAGAAAGTACGGTAAAAAGTGCGCTTACTGTACCTTTTTGTAGGCCAACATCATGTGACCCAGCGCATAATTCTCATCAGCAATTTTAAACGCGTAGTTCAACAATGAGAAGTCGCCTTAAAATTTTCAATGTATACAACACATATACGTTGTATATTTTATGGATAAATAGATATTTTTTGATTAGGGCCCAGACTTTTGAAAAGTCAAAACGAGTTTTGTGATTGGGAATCAGTCCGGGATAGGAAAAGCGGGACTGAAAAGCCGATTTTGTTGGGGTCAAACTTTATTTGAAAAAAAGTCGTATCTCGGGATCGATCACAGACTCCCGATCCCGTCGTCTTATTGTTTATATAATTGGATATGGACAAAAACTTAAATTCATATTAAAATAAAAGAAATTGATTTTATGCTTAAATTATACAAAATTATAATTGTATTATTGAAATAGTGTTGGGCCCCGACCCCCTGCCCTCCGAGCCGATCCGATAGCATATTCCCCCGACCCGACATCTGCCCCCGGCGTTCCTCGACTTTTTGCCCCCGAGGGGTTGGGGCCCAACCCTATTTAAAAGTTAAAATATTGGTCATAAGCATATATATTTTTTTATTTATTTTCCAAATTTTGGTTTTAGCCCTCCTCACTCTGTTCCAGTGGCCCATGCGCGGCACTCTCTGCAGCATTTTTCGGAAACGATCCCAGCACTTCGACAAGCTCAACACATTTGTGCGTTTTGAGAACTTCGCTGAACGGGGCGAACTTGACAATGTCCATGTCCATGTGCTGGTCGTAGTCCTCCTCCTGTGCAGTAAAAACAGTGAATTCGGATCGTGCTAGGTCGTTTCGTAAAATCTGCCATTTTAGCGATTCTTTCGACAAAATATGGCATAAATTTGCTTAAAGGCAAAATTTTTTATATTCTTGGTATAAATTGATAACCAAGCTTTATTTGTTTGCTTTTAAGCAAAGTTATGCCATGTTTTGTCGAAAAAATCGCTAAAATGGCGGATTTTATGAAACAATTTAGCACAAATTGAATTAGAAATACATATTAAATCTGAAACATTTTTTTTGGCATTGGGTAAATAATATATATTGAGAAATATTTTCGAATGTGAAAGCAGTTAATGATGTTTAATAAACCCTTGAAGATTTAAGAGGATCCAAATCACCTGTGCCATGCTGTTGCTTCCGGGACGACCAAGAAGCTCATCTTTGGCATTCGTCATCAGCTAAAAATGCCGGGGAATGTTCGTGATTTTTTTTAAAGTTTCTTTTGGCGAATATTTTAAATTGGAAATACCGTATAACTTGTGGTTTAAGACTGGTCCTACCATAAACAATTTGTCGCTGCATTGGTTGTTTTTGTCCGGGTGAATGACACGGACAATCTTCCGGTAGTTTTCGTTGATCTCCTCGAGTGTGGCATTTTGACGCACGCAAAGCCACTCGTGAGGACGCAACTAAAATTGAAAATCAATTAAATAAGCAATTGAAAATTAATTATGTTTAAAATTAATTATGAATTACATTTAAATGGTTTCCAGTGTTTGTGTTGTTATTTCTGCTCCATGGGAAAAACATTTTTGTCGTTTTTTACTTTTTTTTTCAATTTTAAAAGTGAAATCATAATATATAATATTAATAAATTATAAAAATTATGAGTAAAAGGCAATTTTAACCTTGTATTCAGAATTGCTTTTTCTTAGGAATTTTTAAATTTTAAAAAACCCAAAAATAAAAACCAAAAATTATTCAACAAATTTGGGTTTATTAAAATTAAATTTGAAGGCGGCCTAAAATCGCTTTTTCTTCTCATCCAATCAAATCAGATCAGTAGTAGGTCAGAGCACGATTGTTGCGGCTCGAACAGCTAAAATAGTAGCGACAAATTCACAATAAATCTTTGAAAAGATAACATATTTAAAACATTGATTCTGGATATATCTTTTAATATTCAATTTTACTTATTTTTTACCCCGAAATCAGTCCGAAACAATTAAGTGAATTAAACCAAAAATAAAACAATTTTTGTAAGTGATTTTAGTCTTTGTTTTACCAATTACGGTGGTGGCATTTATTGGCCGCTTCCGTGCAGTAACAAAGCCCATCGATGTGTTCCAATTTTTTGGCACATTTTGCACAAACCATTTTTGTGCTAAATGTTTTGTAAAGTTAGGAAATTTTGTATACATTCATTAATTAAATATTTTATTATTTTATGATTATTATGCATTTCAACTCGCTTGTAGCCCTCCACAAATGCGTCGGAAATGTGGTCCAAGCCGAGGTCACTCAATTGCTGCTTTACCGACTCCATGGCCTTTGTGTTCTTAAAGTTTTTCAAATTTTAGCTATGAATTATAAAACAGGTACAAAAATGAATTTAATGCAATTTGGGCACCTCATTTCCCAAAAAACAAAAAAGGGAAATAAAAAAAACTTGACGGAAAACCCATAATACTTTCATTTATTTTGTCATTACTTTGCTTTCCAATATGTTCTGAAAGCAATCCACTAAATCAGAACGTCCATGGAGCGCAAGCAAGTGTTTGATGGGAGGTTTTTCTTCACGAGACATAACGGCTCGCATTTCATTAGTCATTGCTCGACCCATGAAAAACCCGGCACAAAGTGCTCCCGCCACACCAAGCATAAGGCCCATTTTTAGGGTTAAATTTTTATATGACGAGGAAATTTCTGCAAAAAAAAAACAAAACAGTTTAAATGGTCAGTTTATATAAATTTTGGTACTTTCCCATTATGAGACCACAAGCCAAAATTTTAAAAAATCAACAAATGGGCGCGCAAATTTCACAAGGCGCGCGGTCGCATTACTTCGGAGGCATAAATGCTACAATTGCTCACAAAATCTCATCAAATGGATTAGCTCCTCGGTGTTTGCAATCTTCACGCCAGAGGGGTGTGTTTTGGATTAGGGAAATAAAATTAACGGCCATTTTATATCGTGGATAATGTGAAATGGTTTGGCCAAAAATAACGGCCGTAGTGCGTTAATTTATGCGTTCATCGGCGGGTGGGGGAGGGACGGAATTGTTCAAATTGTTAATTTATGCGGTGGGAATTTGGAATTTGCGCGCGCCCCTTTGTTGATTTTTTAAAATTTTGGCTTCTGGTCTCCTAATGGGAAAATACTTAAAATTTTGGCATATCATTCGTTGGCTATAAGGCTCCTCTATTATCGTGCAAAAATTTGAAAAATTTCGTCAATGTTCAAAAAAGATATGACCAGAATTAAAAAAAAACAACACATTTTCCATCTTTTTTGGCCATAAATTTGTTCAAAACAAAACAAAATTTTTTGGATCGTCCACTTTAACACCTTCAATTTTGATTTAATTTTTAATTTATGGCCGTTAAAAAATAAACAAAAGATTTTTAATTTTTTTTCTATTATTATATATTCAATTAAATAATTAAAAACAAATATGAAAACGCTCATACCCAACGGGGAATTGAACCGAAGGGACAAAATAGTGAAAATATATTACCTAATTCCTTAACATGAAAATTTATTATTTAATTTTTTCTCAAAAAATTTCTCTTTTCCCATCAATTTCCTTCAAACTTTTTACTCAGACCACCACCATTCTTACCATGTGTACTTTAAATCCCGTTTTTTGAGAAAAAATTTACGGGGACCGGGAAAACGTAAATGAACGGGACGGGATTCCCGCCTTTTTTCTCCCGCTGGAATCCCATTCCCGCCCAACTCTAAATATTTGACCATTTTTGTGCTTTTTAGTCCTTCCACCTTTTTCGTGACTATAAAGTGTTTGATTTTTTCGATTTTCCTTTCATTCTAAAAAAAATTTCCAACGCAATTATTCTGCCCTTTGTGTGACATCATTTGAAATACGACAAATTGTGCTAATTGCAACAAAAATGAACGGACGGTAATTGGCATTTTAAAAGTTACAAATTGATTTCATTATTCACTAAACTATTTCCTCTAATTCAGTTGGGTTTGCAGCGATGTTTGGTTTGACATTCTCCCGTTTTTTGACCGTTCCTCAGCTCGGCTTCAAATTGGCAATTCTTTCGCCCCGTTTCAATTTGCTGGTGGACAAACATTTCGATTGCAAAAGGGAATTGACAATTTGGAGAGCAATCATGATTCGCAAGGAGGACAGTGGGCAATCATGGTGTTTAATGGTCTCATTTTAATTTTCTAAGATTTAAAAAAACGGGACAAATAAACTCCATGATTTCCAGAACATAGCGGCTCCAGAATTCTTTGTGGAAATCGGTTATGCCAATTTTGTGCAATTTCCGTTGCCCGGCCATTCGCTACACAACAAAATTCGCTTTGAATACCTTCAGATTGAGTAATTAAGAAAGCAAAGTTTTATATGGAAATAAAACATTCCCTTTTCAGTTACATCGACCATTCCGTGATCGCTTTTCTCCGTGCCAATCAGCAAATTTTCGTCAAAGGCACCAATTTGTATTTGGATGTGTGTTCTTCATCCGAAAAAAATGTCCAGCCAATTTGGAATGTTTTTGTCCGTAAAATTTGGCCAATTTTTGCGCAAAACATTCGCCACTTGCACTTTTCTGGCCTCCTTTTGGACAATTTGCGTCGTCTCATTTCGCCGACAGTTCTCACCGATCTCAACATTAATTCCATCAGTTGCAGTCTTCTGTTTCCCGATGCAACTGATGAATTTGACGAGCCAAATGCAATTCCAACTGATGGCCAAATGTTGTCCAAATGGTTGCACACTTCGCGAAAAGATGGCCAACCGAAGCGATTGCATTGCTTTTTGAAACCATCAAATATCGGATTGGCCAACATCAACACTTTGAAAAAGGTGTGGCCATATTTTCGTTAAGCAACTGATTTTGATTGCATTTAATGGCTGTTTTCCCCATTGTTTAGAAATTTCTCAATGCCACCACTTCCGTCCACTACAAAATTCAGTTTATTGTTCGTCCAAAGTTAACGCAAATTGTGCCATTTGAAGTAGCGAACGAACGGACCAAGGAAAAGCTGACACTGATCAAAACAAGTGAAAATCATTGGGACAACCGATGGATAATGAAACGGTGCCAAAATGGGGAGACGACGACGGCGATTCAATGGGAAGGCGAAAATTTTGACGATTTGAACTCTCTATTCTTTGTGTTTGACCCTGCCAATGAATGTATTGGGTGAGCAACAAAAAAGCATTTGATTTTTAGTGCCGAAATTTTAGGCCTTTGTCTCCACGGCGAAAATGGTGTCCAATTATGTGAAAGTGATTTATGCATTTGAGAAATGATCGATCATTTTGAATTATAATGATGAATAGGAGTGATATGATCATTTTAATGTTTTGTTTATATTATATTCGTTTAAATATATTTTATCTCGTCTCGACGCATCCAAATCTTGATTGACCCACTAGCCTTTCATATATGCCGCCATAGTTTAATTTATTTTTCAAAATTAGGGGCGGAGCCGTTATTTAAAAAACCATCATTATGGTTTTATGAAAAATTATTTATAACTTAGCTTAGAAGCATAAAATTTTTATTTTTTCATATTATTCGATAGCCTTAAGTAGAGTTCGAGCCCCTTGGGGCGGGGGTGGCTTTTCGCGGGGGCGGGGGTTGGCGGGGGTCATAGTCGCGGGGGCGGGGACGGGGGCACGATAATTCGGCCCCCGCGGGGGCGGGGGCGGGGGTTTGCTTTGAATTAGCCCCAAAAAATCTCAAAAAAAAATTATTTTTTATGAATGATTTCTTTGGCTCCACATTCCTTTATTCGTTGATCGCCTTGATTCTATTTATTTTGACATAAATTGCACAGATTTTGACTAAAAATAACCAAATTTAGAGATTTTTAGGTAATTTTTTAAGAAAAAAAGGTTTTTTTTTGGGGCCGGCGTGCCGATAGGGGCGACCAAAAAAAATTAAGATTTTTCTATTAATTTTTCTTTTTTTAACTTTATTAAAATTATCATTATTTACTCAAGGAAATTAAAACTCAGATTTTTAAAAATTTTCCGGCACATTTTTCCAAAAAACTGGATGAATATGCGAGGAAAGAGGTCCGGCGGTGCCGATAGGCGCCGCCGGGAAAATTTTAATAATTTTTAATTAGAACTTTGCCAAAATTTTCAGAAATTTTCCTCTTTTAGATGAAAATAAGGCATTGCCCCCAAATCAGAACATTTCTTAGAAATAAAGAACATAAAGAAATCCTGTATTAATCAGAAAAAAAATAAAATTAAAAGAAAACGTCAACCGGTGTCGAACTCATAACAAAAAGTATTGTTCATGTTGACGCACTAACCACTAAACACAAATATTTTGTAAAAATGTAAGCAAATTTACTTTATTTCATAAAAATTTATAAAAGAAGGTTAAAAAATTCAAAATTGTATAAATTTTTGCCTTTAATTCCACGAATATGCCATTCTTAGGGGTGTATTTTTCACCCCCGCGCCCCCGCGGGGGTGAAGGTCACGGGGGCGGGGGTTGCGGGGGTCTGAGTCGCGGGGGCGGGGACGGGGGTGAGGCCAAAAAACCTGTCCCGCCCCCGGCGGGGGCGGGGGTGACGGGGGCGGGGCTCGAACCCTAGCCTTAAGTGTTCCCTATTTGTCTACAAAATTTCAGAAAATTTCGTTAAGTTTCAAAAATGTCGAAAAATACTCGAAAAACAAGGTTTTTGAGTTCATCTAGCCATAACATTTTTGAAACTTGACGAATTTTTCTGAAAATTTGTAGACTTGTAGAGCATACTTAAGGCTATCAAATGATATGAAAAATAAAAATTTTATTGCTTTTAAGCTAAGTTATAAATAATTTTTCATAAAATCATAATGATGGTTTTTTAAATAACGACCTATCACCCTGCATTAGTCCCATTTTGCACAAATTTTTTTTAAATTTGCCCTTTTTGGGCATTCGAAGTCGCATTTGTAAATTCGCATCTTCTAACTTTTTATAATTTCATATCAAATACATGAAAGTAACCAATCGGTGCCAGTGACTCATCATTAGGGCCGCGACTTTTAGTGAATAAAAGTTTGAATTTTGCTCAAGTTGATTTTTGTGATTACAAAAAACCGCCTGTTTTCAAAACTTGACCACAAAGTTGGCGTTCAGGCTGGAAAAAGCGGGTTTTCTTAAAAATCTCTGAGTGCATAAAAAATTCTAAAATTTGGCAAGGTGCTAGGCATTATACCAAAGTATTTTCATGCAAAATTTCACTCTTCTGAGAACAATGAGCTGTGGCACTAGTTTCGATATATTAAGCATAAATAACACATTTTCCACTTGGTTTGAGGCTTCTACGTTGACTTTTATTATGCCTTATTTTGCCTTTTTCGAGATTTTCGTGCCTTAAATGCCTTTTTTGGCATTTTGCCATTTTGGTGTCTTTTTTGGCGTTTTTTTCAGATTTTGGTGCCTTTTTTGGTCTTTTTTTCCGGAAAATTCCATTAAAAATGGAATGAAATCGTGAAAATACACCCCTAAGAAATGACTTGAAAATTTTTCAAAAAATACATCCCTAAGAATTGAAAAAATTTCAGAAAATACACCCCGAAGAATTGAAAAATTTTCTCAAAAATTGGTCGCCAAAATTCTTTTTTTTTTCTTGATATTAAATTTTAGGTTTAAAAATTTTCCTTATTCGAAAAACTTTATTAAATGTTTAATAATCATTTAATAACCAAAATTAAGTTTTTGGTTAAGTTTTACGTGTTTGGCACCTTAAAAAACCTTAGAAAAAAATTTTTTCATGCCTTTTTTGGGATTTTCGTGCCTTTTCATGCCTTTTTTTTTCAATTTTTTGGTGCCTATTATAGTGCCTTTTTCGCGATTTTTGGTGCCTTTTTTTGCGGTCTCTACTCATTATCAGAGCTAACTTTTCGTTGCTTTGACCCGTTTCTGTCGGTGGAGACAATGGCCTAAATTATTGAGTTCAGATTTTTTGAAAACTCGGATTTTCGGCATAGCCCGGCCATCAAATAACTAGGGCTCCAATTTATAGTTTTTTCACTATTTTTTCCTGAGCTCCCCGTGGCCTAAAATGCATGAAAAAAAAAGTCTTTTTCGGCCGTTGTTAAGCTACTTTTCGAGTTATTAGCAACTATTTTATAGTTTTTTATTTTAGCAACTAAAAACTATACATTTTTTGAAAAAAAACTTTTATTATTTTGGCGTTTTGCCCAAAATTTGTTAACAAAAATGCAATAAAGAAGAAAAATACCCTCCTAAGAATCGACCCGAAAATTTTCAAAAATACACCTCTGAGAAATGAAAAATTTCTCAAAATTCTCCTCCAAATTTATTTGTTTATATTCTTGACGAGAATTTTTGATTTTGAAAATTATGTATCTAATTTAGAGTTGGGCGGGAACGGGAATCCCGCGGGAAAAGACGGGAATCCCGTTCCCGTTTCCCGTCTTTTTTCGCTGACGGGATTTTTACGGGAACGGGAAAAATGACGGGAATCCCGTTCGGGAATCCCGCCCCGTTCATTTTGGTTTTCCCGTTCCCGTAAATTTTTTCCCAAAAACGGGAACAAAAATACACTGGTAAGAATGGGGGTCTGAGTTAAAAAATTTGAAGGAAATTGGTGGGAAAAGAGAGATTTTTTAAGAAAAAATTAAACATAAATTCATTTCATTCTCTTATTGGACATATGTGTGTAGCCTAGTGGTTAATACTTCTTGGTCTTTTATTATTTGTTGCTGGGTTCAATTCCCCATCAGGATATGAGATTTTTCATAATTTTTTAAAAATTGTTTTAATTGAAATTTAATTAATAAGATTGAAAATTATTCTGCCATAGACCCATTAATTAACCAATGTGACTGGACTTATTCTAGACAAAATCTGTTAACAAATTTCACTATAATTTCAAATTTTTTCCCGACGGCGCCTATCGGCACCGCCGTCCCCCCTCCCACCGGTTCCCCAAAAGATTAAAACAATTTAAGCAAAAAAGGTTTTGTCAATAAGTTGAAAATACAGAAAAATTCACCAAGAATATTTCGAAATTAAAAAATAGACAATTTTAACGAAAATTATTGCACTATAACAAATTTTTCTAGGAATTTTAAAACTCAGAAAATTACCAGTTTTTGCCGATATTCTCGAAAATATTGTTACCGGCTTATTTTTAAAACAAATCAATTCCAAACTTAAATTTTATTAAATTTTTGTTGAATAATGAAAGCAATATTTAATCATTTACATAACAATAAATTTTTTTAATTGTTTAAAATATAATATTTTCACTTTAAAAACAAATAAATTAAAAATTTTAAAAAAAGCAATATTTTTTCGAAAAAAAAAATTTTTTCCCGTTCCCGCCCGGGATTCCCGTTAAAATTGACGGGATTTTTACGGGAACGGGAAAAAGGCGGGAATCCCGTTCGGGAATCCCGCCCCGTTCTTTTTCGTTTTTCCCGTTTTAATGATTTGGCATAATATTTTTGCTTTTTGAAGAAAATTTTTGATTTTACACCCCCCAAATTCGGAACTAAATTGGAGCCCTACAAATAACTCATTTTCGGGACTACAAAAATTTCTTTTTCGATTTTGCCGCTCATAATTTACATATAGAAAATTCAAACACAATTATCTATTCTCTGATCTTTAATCATTCGGAAAACAGCAGCAAATTGTGCCAATTGCCACAAAAATGAACCGACGGTAATTAAAAATTACAAATGTTTCATTTTCTAAATTATTTTTCCTCGTATTTTCAGTTGGATTTGCAATGATGTTTTGATGGACATTCTCCCATCGTTTGACCGTCCTCAACTTGGCCTCAAAATGGCACTTCTTTCGCCTCGTTTTGATGCTTTGGTGGACAAACATTTCGATGGCAAAAGCGAATTTCCAATTTTGAGAACAATCAAAATTTACAAAGACCCTGTTGTAGCAGTGCCGAAATTAGCCGTGGTTATTGACGAAGACAATTCAGTGGCATTTCCATTGCCCGACCATTCGCTGCCCAACAAAATTCGCTTTAAGAACCTTTGGATTGAGTAATGCAAATATAAATAAAATTTATTTGTCACCACTCACTTTCAGGTACATTGACCATTCCGTCATCGCTTTTCTTCGTGCCAATCAACAAATTTTTCACAAATGGAACGACACAAAGTTGACTTTGCGGTTTTTTTTTTGCACATAATAGCATTGGTGACCAGCCAATTTGGGATGTTTTCGTCCGTGAACTTTGGCCCGTTTTTGCGCAAAATATTCGCCATTTTCTCTTTCCTAATGGTGATTATTTGGACAATTTGCGCCGTCGCATTTCGCCAACAATTCTCACGGATGCCAACATTAATTCAATTCATTCCGGTGCGTTCCCCGATTCAATTGCTGATGATGTGCCAAATGCAACTGCTGGCCAAGCGTTGTCCAAATGGTTGCACACTCCGAGCAAAAATGGCCAACCGAAGCGATTTTATTGCATGTTTGCTTCTGCTGGTGATGTCAACAAATTCAAGGAGGTGTGTGGCCATACATTTTCGTTAAGCAACTGATTTTGATTTTTGTTTCAATTGTTTAGAAGTTTCGCAATGCCACCACTTCTGCCCACTACAAAATTCAGTTTTCTGTTTATCCAAAGCCAATTGAGCCATTTGAGCTGGTGAATGGACGAACCAACGAAAAGCTGATATTGATAAAACCAAGCGAAGATGAATGGGACGAGCGATGGATAATGAAACGATGTCGAATTGGGGAGACGGAGACGGCGATTCAATGGGAATACGGAAATTCGAGCAATTTGAACAATGTCAGCATTAATTTGTTTGATGTCATCTGCATTGGGTGAGCAACAATAAAAAAAAAAAAATTTAATTTGTTAAAAAAAATTCAAATTTCGCTTAATTTAGGCCTTTTTCTCCGCCAGAACAACAACAGTGATCACTGATGATCAGAGAGAGGAAATGAATTGAGAAATGATCGGTCATAATTCATCACTGATAATAGAAATCTCGCAAATTGTTGTAAATGTTAATAAATTGGAGGTGTTGAAAAGGGCAAAATATGCGACAAATAGTTGAAAATTTCTAAAATCATATACCGTATTTCCTGAATTAGTACCCCCCCTGAATTATAACCCCCCTTTGGAGGGTGGTTGAAAAATATAACCCCCCCCTGAATTAGTACCCCCCCCTGAATTATAACCCCCCTCCAAAAATTTTTTTTTCCAAAAATGGTAAGCCAACTTTTTGTATGGCCAAGAAACCCTAAAGGGCAATCATACAGTCATGGTCATATGTTTATAATATTTTTTAATTCCGAAAATAATTTTAAATAAAATTTTAGTAAGCTCTTTTATAGGCCTACAATCTTAACCGTTTTGTAGCATTTTTAATGGGCTTTCAAATGATACCAAACATTAAGCTAAATACCGGTTGATGCCCGAATTACATTTGACTTTGTCTGACATACTCCATTTTCGGGTGGTCATATGTTTATAATAAAAATTTTCATTTGATTTAACTCAATATTTAGTGGGCCAAAAATTCTGAAAAAATTCTTGCTAGGCTAACTTTTGATGCTGATCAAAAAAGTCGTTTACAGCAAATTGATCAGATCACTCCTTCATGGTGATCCGGAAAGTCAAAAATGGCTTGAAATCGGGAAAATTAAAAAAAAATTCCTAGGGGGTTGTAAAAAATTTTCTGAAAAATTTGAGTAGGCCTATCATAAGGGGTACAAAATTCTCTACAGAATTACCTTTTGAATATTGGGTCTACGACTTATAGTCGCCTAGGTATGGGCACTTTAATTTTGATGTTGATCATCTCTACTGTAAAATGCACTATTTTCTTAAGAAATACAGTACTTTTTGTAGACACCGAAATTTAAGTGCCCATACCTCAAAAGGTATAAGTTGTAGAGACTTGCGGTCTTTTGCATATTGTAGAGCATTTCATGCTCTTTCAGATGTTTATGGTGATTTTTTTCAGAAAATTTTTTACAACCCCCTAGGAATTTTTTTTTAAAATTTTCCCGATTTCAAGCCATTTTTGACTTTCCGGATCACCATGAAGGAGTGATCTGATCAATTTGCTGTAAATGAAATTTGGTACAGAAAAAGTTGGCTATTATTAGCTATAAACAAATGAAATCACAAAAAAGGCTCGCTATTATGAGCTAGAAACAAATGTAAAAAGTTCGCTATTTTGGCGAAATGTTACAAAAAAATCGCCATTTTTGCTGGGTTTTTGAAAAATGAGGGTTGAAAAATAAAACCCCCCCCTGAATTAGTACCCCCCCCTGAATTACAACCCCCCTTTTGAGGGGGGTTGAAAAATAGAACCCCCGGGAGTACTAATTCAGGAAATACGGTATAAACAACTGGAAAACTCAGAATTTTAAAATTTTCAAAATAAGTAAGCGTTCAAATATAAGGTTAAATTAATCCTTTACGGGGGAATAAGCCTATAAAATTAGGTGCGATTTTATTAATTATAGAGAGTTAGTGAGTTCGAAAAATAAAAAAAAATAAGCCTAAAAAGGCATAATTAAAAATTTCATAGAAATTAAAAAAAAAAAGAATTCAATAAATATTTGTATATTCGAAGTTCGAATGAAGAATTAATCAACAAAATTGTGCATCGGGGTACAGAACATGAAAGATGGAATTAATTAGGGTTGAGACTCCGACGTCGGGGTTGGAAAAGTCGGGGTTCGGGGTGAAAATTCCCCGACTAAATTTGTCAGGGTTGGCTGTGGAGAAATTTAAAAATTGTCGGGGGCAGACACCTTCGTCGGGGGCAAAATTTTCATAAAAAGTCGGAAAAATGATATCGAAAAAGTTTCAGAACAAAAAAGTCTTAAAAACTCATTTGAAGACACTTCCATCTCATTTCAAGTGCAATTGACGACTTTAGTAAAACCCCGAAAATGTCGGGGTGCAACCCAAGAATTAATGTTGAGATCGGAAAGAATTGTGGGCGAAATGACACGACGCAAATTGTCCAAATGATCCCCGCATGAAAAGTCGAAATGAAATTATGAAAAACTTAGTTAAACAAAGGGCAGAATAATAATTATGGTTTATTTAAATAAATATAGCTAAAATTTGCACTTTTTACCCGGCGACGCCTAAAATCATTAATTTTTTTCTTAAAAAATTAGCTCAAGATGACAAATTTGGTAATTTTTTGGTGAAAATCTGTTAACAAATCACATCAAATTTTCTAAATTTTACCCGGCGGCGCCTAACGTCACCGCCGTACCTCTATTTCCGAAGTTCATTTAAAAAAGAGCGTCGCAAAAAAAAATGGTGTAAAAAGTCATACATATGAAAAGGAAAAACTGACTATAGCTTAAATAAGGAAAAAAGGCAAAAAAATTGTTATAAAAAACTCCCAAAGATTGATTTTTTAAATTTTTAATATGTTTTAATCGGTTTTTAAGTGAAAAATTTTTTGGAAAAAGTCTCGGTCTCGAGTCTCGACTCGAGAAAATTCTCGGGTTTTTTGGGTCTCGGAATCGGTTTCGGGAAATTTTTGGTCTCGAACAGCACTACGAAAAACAAACATTTTTATAGTGAGATCACAGAGAATTGTCTGCGACACAAATTGTTCAAATACCGTATTTATTGTAATATAGCCTACGGGGGCTCTATTTTTTAACCCCCCTCAAAAGAAGGGCTTTATTTCAGAGGGGGGCTCTAATTCAGGGGGGGGGGCTATAATTCAATAAATATGGTAAGCACCAGTGGGAAAGCTGAAGCGGCGAATTGTAGGTGAAAAAATTCAGCATGTGAAAGGAAATTTTGTCCCCTTTTTTTTCAACCCATTTTCGGGACTATAAAAATGTTCATTTTTTCAATTTGCCTCTCATTATTTATAAAAAATTCCAACACAATTACCTACATATTCTCTGTTCTTTAATCATTCGGAAAACAGCAGCAAATTGTGCCAATTGCCTCAAAAATGAACCGACGGTAATTAAAAATTACAAATAAATTTTGTCGTTTAGCCTAATTATTTTTCCCAAATTTTCAGTTGGATTTGTAATGACGTTTGGATGGACATTCTCCCATCTTTTGACCGTCCCCAACTCGGACTCAAAATGGCACTTCTTTCTCCACGTTTTGATGCGTTGGTGGACGCGCATTTCGATGGCAAAAGGGAATTGGCACTTTGGAGAGATATCAAAATTTGCAAAGACTCTGTTGCTGCAGTGCCGAACTTATCTGTGCTTATCGACAAAGACAATTCTGTGCTATTTCCGTTGTCCGACCGTTCGTTGCCCAACAAAATTCGCTTTGAGGACCTTTGGATTACGTAATGCAAACATAAATTAAATTTCATTTATCACCACTCACTTTCAGGTACATCGATCACTTCGTCATGGCTTTTCTCCGTTCCAATCAGCAAATTTGGGACAAAGGCACGGATTTTAGTCTGTGGATTTCTTCTTCACATGACACTGATGCCCAGCCAATTTGGGATGTTTTGGTCCGACAAATTTGGCCCGTTTTTGCGCAAAACATTCGCAAATTGCAATTTTACGATGGCGATCATTTGGACAATTTGCGTCGTCTCATTTCACCAACAATTCTCACCGATCTCAACATTAATGCAATTTATTCTTGTGTACTGTTGCCCGATACAATTTGTGATGATGGACCAAATGCATCTGCTGGCCAAGCATTGTCCAAATGGTTGCACACGCCGGGAAAAGATGGTCAATCGAAGCTATTCAGTTTCATATTTGATGATGATCATGCACCAAAAGCAAAAGAATTTGTCAACAATTTCAAGGAGGTATGGCCAATATTTCCGGCAAATGGCTGATTTATTGATTACCTTTTAATTTTGGTTTCCCATTGTTTAGGCATTTCTCCGTGCCACCGCCACTTCTTCCGCCAACTACAAAATTCAGCTTTCTGTTTATCCGCCCTCAACGTCAATGGTGCCATTTGAATTGGTGAATGATCGAACTCAACAAAAGCTCATATTGATCAAACCAAGCGAAGATGAATGGAACGACCGATGGATAATGAAACGATGCCAAATTGGGGAGACGGCGGCGGTTCAATGGGAAGGCATAAATTTGAACCATTTGAACACTGTCTACTTTTGGCTTTTCAAACAATGTTTTGGGTGAGCAACAAAAAGCATTTAATTTGTTTTAAAAAATTCAAATTTTGTTTAATTTAGGCCATTTTTTCCGCCAGAACAACAGCAGTGATCACTACTGATCAATTAGCAGAGGAAATTAATTAATTAAATGAGAAATGATCGATCATAATTCATCAGTGATAATTATGTATTTATGAAGAAATCTCGCAAATATGTGTACATGTTAATAAATTGGAGGTGTTAATAATGGCAAAACATGCAAAAAATGGGATCGACTCATTTCCTTACCACCGTTTCCTTACCCACGTATTTGGTTCATTTCCATACCAAAAAATTTTCGGAAAAATTTCGACAATAGAAAAGAGGTTTTCAACAGTTGGATGCTTATCATTATCATGAATAAAAAGTCAGTTGATTTTATGTTGTTACAGATAGTAAAATGGAATTTTTTGAAATTTTAAGCAATTTTCTTAAAAAATTTGCATTAAAATACTCAAAAATTTTCCGGCGGCACCTATCAGCACCTCCGGACCCCCATTTTAAACATATTTTTGAAAAATGGAGGCTAAAATGGCAAAAATAATAATTTTTTGGCGAAAAAACGGCGAAAAACTTTGTATATACACCCCATAATTCGGGATTTCAAAAAGCAAAAATACATTCCTAAAAATGGACTGAAAAAAGAAAATATACCCTTAAATTTTAGGATTTTTAGTGCCTATTTTCCATTTTTTAGTGCCTATTTTTGGGGTTTTTTTAGAGCCAAAGGCCTACCTATTTTGGCGGTTTTTAGTGCCTATAAATGTAATCCCTACCCATAAATATCGAATTTTTGACTTCAGCCCTCCCCACCAGGGATAGCACGGAATTCCGATTTCCGGAATTCCGACTTCCGAAAATTTTTTGGGCCTCGGAATTCCGACTTGAAATTTTTTGGTGCCTCGGAATTCCATCCCTGCTCCCCACCCCCCGAAGTCAAGGGTCTATTGCACCACAAAGACAGAAGAAGAATCCGTTAAAATGGTCCAAATAATTAATAAAATAATGTGTTTTTAAATTTATTTAATCTGTTTTTGAAAACTGAAAAAATATCGGTCACTTGAAAAAATAAATTCAAAAATTTTGTCCAGGAAAATCCAGCTTTTTTCCTGTTTTGACTGGACCTGGATTTTTTTCACATTTGACCTGGATCTGGATTTCCTGGACAAAAATCCAGGAAAATCCAGGTCCAGGAAAAATCCAGGCCTGCATCAAGATCCAGGTCGATCTCTAGTTTTATGCTTACTGTCGTTCTTATTTCGCGATTTTTAAGAAATTTATTAACAAAAATGCAATAAACGAAAAATACAACCCCTAAGAATTGACCTAAAAAATTCGGAAAAATACACCCCTGAGAATCGACCCTTAAATCCTGAAAATTTCTAAATGTACTCCATTTCTAACTGCAATCAGTAAATAAAAATTTTTGACTTAATTTTAACTAATTTACATTGAGAAAACAGCAATTTTAACAAATTTCACCCCTAAATTTGGAATTTTTTCATGCTTATTTTCGCACTTATTTCGCGCTTTTTTCGCCCTTATTTAAGCACTTATTTTGGACTTTTTCGCGCTTAAAAATCCGAGCCCTATTGATGTATCTTTTTTTTTGATTTAATGGCTTCTAAAATTCCACCAATTTCGTTAAAATTGCAAAAATTGACTAAAAAATGTTCAAAAAAATTTTTCAAGTCATCATTTTCCCGAAAAATTTGGTGTAGTCACAATTTTAATGTCACACAATGATTATTCTACATAATTTTTACTTTATTAATTCTCATGACTTTTTTTTGCTGATTTTCGTGACTTAAATTCCCATCTCTATTCATCAAATTCCATTTTCGTGACTATAAAAATGTTTGTTTTTTCGATTAGTCTCTCATTTTGTAAAAATATTTCTAACATAAATAATTATTCTGCCTTGTGTGACATCAATTGGAATAAGGCAAATTGTGCTAATTGCCTTAAAAATGAACCCGTAAGGAATAATTTTTAATTCATTTATCCTAAGTTATTTTTCCCTAATTTAGCTGGATTTGCAACGACATTGTGATGGATATTCTCCCGTTCTTTGAACGTGTTGAACTCGGCCTCAAATTGGCAATGCTTTCCGACCGTTTCGATGTTTTAGTGGACGCGCATTTCGATGGCAAAGCAGAATTGACAATTTGGAGACCAATTGCAATTGACAAGGACAATGTCACGGCTGTACCAAAATTATTTGTGCTTATCGTTTATGCCAATTCTGTGCCATTTCCATTGCCCAACGGTCCACTGCCCAACAAAATCCGCTTTAACAACCTTCGAATTGAGTAATTCAAAAGCATTATGTGGCAATAAAAGCATCATTCCCTTTTCAGGTACATTGACCATTCAGTGATCGCTTTTCTCCGTGCCAATCAACAAATTTGGGATAAAGGCACCAATTTGAGAATGAGTATTCCTTATGCACAAGATGACCAGCAGCCAATTTGGCATGTTTTTGTCCGTGAAATCTGGCCAATTTTTGCGCCTCATATTCGCCACTTGAGCTTTTACAACGGTGGCCGCCTTTTGGACAATTTGCGTCGTTTCATTTCGCCGACAATTCTCGCCGAACTCAACATTATTTCCATCTATTCCGGTTATTTGTTGCCCGATGCGACTGATGAATTTGACGAACCAAATGCAATTCCAACTGCTGGCCAAATGTTGTCAAAATGGTTGCACACTCCGCGAAAAGATGGCCAACCAAAGCGATTGTATTGCTATTTGAATGCACCAAATATCGAATGGGCCAACACTTTGAAAACGGTGTGGCCATATTTCGTTAAGCAACTGATTTTGATTTTTGTTTTCCATTGTTTAGAAATTTCTCAATGCCACCACTTCTTCTTCCGTCCTCTACAAAATTCAATTTACTGCTCATCCAAAGTCAACGCAAATTGTGCCATTTGAATTAGCGAACGAACGTACCAAGGAAAAGCTGACACTGATCAAAACAAGTGAAAATCATTGGGACGACCGATGGATAATCAAACGGTGCCAAATTGGGGAGACGACGGCGGCGGTTCAATGGGAATACGACTTAAATTCGAGCAATTTGAACAATGTCCAATTTATGCTTGACAGTGACAATAATTGCATTGGGTGAGAAACAAAAAAAGGCATTTATTTAAAAGAAAAATTCAAATTGCTCTTAATTCAGGCCATTTTCGCCGCCAGAACAACAACAGTGATCACTGATCAATCAGCAGAAGAAATGAATTAATTAATTGAGAAATGATCGATCATAATTCAGCAGTGATAATAATGTATTTATGAAGAAATCTCGCAAATATGTGTACATGTTAATAAATCGGATGTGTAAAATTTCAAAAAAAATGCTAAAACGTGTGAAACAAAAAGTGCTGAGATTTAAAAATAAAAAAGGGTCGGTCGATTTACATGGCAGGCAAGGGCGTAGGTATAAGGCCTAGCACCCTGCCAAATTTCAGAATTTTTTATGCACTCAGAGATTTTTAAGAAAATCCGCCTTTTTCCAGCCTGAACGCCAACTTACTCGTGAACGTAAGTGCCATGACGTCAAAGTTAGGAAATTTCAAAAATTCAATAAAAAAACTCGAAAATGTATTATTTGGTGATGGGTTTCAAAAAAGGATTCCTCCCCAAAATGTTCAAAGTTTTACATTTCTTTTCAATTAAGCACAACAAAATGGCAAAAAAACTATTTATTTTTGGAAAAAAAATTAATTGCCAAAATTCACGTTTATTGTCCAAGTCGATTTTAGGGGTTTTCAGGGTTGGAAACCGATTCTGAGCTCCATTTCAACCAATTCGAATCCTGACATGGACGCTAAAAAACGAAAAAAAATTACCAAAAAATAATTGGCGTAAACAAAACGCGAACACACTCAAATTCGGACTCGCTCAGTTGGGCGCGCACGGTTGGGCGCGCACGGTTGGGCGCTCACGTTTGGGCGCGCACGGTTGGGCGCCAGCATGCTTTTCCACTTAAGCTTTTTTCGTTGGCATCCAAATCCAATATTTTTGAAATCATTCGAAAGCTCTAAACATGCTCTATTAGCCTAAGAAAAAAGAAGGGATTTCTAAGCCTGGAAACAATTTTATTTATAAAAAACTTCAAAATTTTTGCATTTTTTGAAATTTCATGTTATAACTTTTTTAATAATTGTCTAATCGCTAAGCAATAGCTTAGAAAAAACTTCTAAACATGTTAAGCTTTCGAATAATACCAAGAATGTGGGATTTGGATGACATAGAAAAAAGTTATAGAAAGTTAAAGTGGAAAAGCATGCTGACGCCCAACCGTGCGCGCCCAAACGTGAGCGCCCAACCGTGCGGGCCCAACTGAGGTAAACCGCTCAAATTGAAAAACAAAGTATAATATGATCAAATTTTTAAAAATCGTCAAAACTCATTAGAAAGCATAGTTTTTAGAGCAAAACTAAACATTTATTATAATTTGACGGCAAATTAAAATTGAGAAAAGTGCATAGAATAACAACAAAAATATATAATAAATTTATTAGAAATTGGTATCGAAAATGGCGTTTCGAATCGCAGATTCCCTAGCGCAGAACATCAAAATGTCGTGGAGATCTTTGATTTGCTGTCGGATTTAGCAAACAGAAAAAAAGTTAAAAAGGATGAATTAAATGTTGTTTTTTATAGAGTGCCACGGGACCGGGAATTTTGGGCAAACACGGGAGGGACTTTTTCGGTTTGAAAAACTGGGAATTTTTGGCTGGGAAAACCGGGAAAAAACGAAATTAGTCCCGGTCAAAACCGGGACCTTGGTACTCAGTTGTCTGCTTCCAGGTCCGGCCAATTTTTTCTATAATTATCCATAAAAATGCGGAACCCGTCAGTTGGGCCCCCCACGTTTGGGCCCTCACGTTTGGGCCCCACACGTTTGGACCCCAGCATGTTTTTCCACTTAAGCTTTTTTTTTGGCACCCAAATCCAACAAAGCTCTTAACATGCTCTATTAGACTTGCTAAAAAACGAAAAGTTTTTCAAGCCTGGAAAAGCAATTTTCATGTATAACTTTTTTGGTAATTGTCTAAGCGCAAAAATAGCTTAGAAAAAGCTTCTAAATACATTAAGCTTTCGAATGATACCAACAATGTTAGATTTGTATGCCAGAGAAAAAAAAGTTATAGAATGTTATAGTGAAAAAAATGCTGGGGCCCAAACGTGGGGGCTCAATCGTGAGGGCCCAACTGACGTAGACCGTAAAAATGATTTATTTCCGTTTTTTTTCTTTTTACCGTCCATGAGCCAAACATTTTTTATCAAATTATTTTTTGCATGTTTTGCCATTATTAACACCTCCAATTTATTAACATGTACACATATTTGCGAGATTTCTTCATAAATACATTATTGTCACTGTTGAATTATGATCGATCATTTCTCAATTAATTAATTCATTTCTTCTGCTGATTGATCAGTGATCACTGTTGTTGTTCTGGCGGAGAAAATGGCCTGAATTAAGAGCAATTTGAATTTTTCTTTTAAATAAATGCCTTTTTTTGTTTCTCACCCAATGCAATTATTGTCACTGTCAAGCATAAATTGGACATTGTTCAAATTGCTCGAATTTAAGTCGTATTCCCATTGAACCGCCGCCGTCGTCTCCCCAATTTGGCACCGTTTGATTATCCATCGGTCGTCCCAATGATTTTCACTTGTTTTGATCAGTGTCAGCTTTTCCTTGGTCCGTTCGTTCGATAATTCAAATGGCACAATTTGCGTTGACTTTGGACGAACAATAAACTGAATTTTGTAGTTGACGGAAGAAGAAGCGGTGGCATTGAAAAATTTCTAAACAATGGAAAACAAAAATCAAAATCAGTTGCTTAACGAAATATGGCCACACCGTTTTCAAAGTGTTGATGTTGTTGGCCCATTCGTTATTTGGTGGTTTCAAAAAGCAATCCAATCGCTTCGGTTGGCCATCTTTTCGCGGAGTGTGCAACCATTTTGACAACGCTTGGCCAGCAGTTGGAATTGCATTTGGCCCATCATCGGCAGCAATTGCGTCGGGGAACAGCCAAAAGGAATTGATTGAATTGAACTGATTGCAATCAGTGAGAATTGTCGGTGACATGAGACGACGCAAATTGTCCAAATGATCACCATTTCGAAAGCACAACTGGCGAATGTTTGGCGCAAAAATGGGCCAAATTTGAAGGAGAAAATCATTCCAAATTGGCTGGGTGTTAATGATGTTTGAAGATGGAACATATAAATCCAAATTGGTGCCATTGTCCCAAATTTGCTGATTGGCACGGAGAAAAGCGATGACGTAGTGATCAATGTACCTGAAAAGTGACAGTGACAAATAAACTGCTTTTAATGTTTAAATTACCAGATCTGAAGGGATTTAAAGCGAATTTTGTTGTGTAGCGAATGGTCGGGCAACGGAAATGGCACAGAATTGGCATTTTTGATAAACACAACTAATTCTGGCACTGCTACTTTGTACTTGTGAATTTCGATTGCTTTCCAAATTGTCAATTCTGATTTGCCATCGAAATGCGTGTCCACTAAACCATCGAAACGGTCGGAAATCAGTGCCAATGTGAGGCCAAGTTCAACACATTCAATGAACGGGAGAATATCCATCAAAACATCGTTGCACACCCAGCTAAATTAAGGAAAAATAAATTAGGGTAAATGAATTTAATTTTTTAATTGCTTACCGTCGGTTCATTTACGTATTTCGAATAATGACGCAGAGGACAAAGAACAGAATAATTATGTTAAAATATTTTACTCAATGAGAGATCAAATCGAAAAAACAAACATTTTTATAGTGATATCACAGAGAAATCAAAATTCAATTTTTGGCAATGGTGTGGAATTGCGGTCCCGACGGAAAAAAATAGTAAAAATTTCACAGGTATTTTTTCTAGGCTTAAAAAATGCGCTGATAACGAATCTGAGCTCAGATTTTGAAAATCAATGATTTTTGTCTATGATTTTTCATCAACTACTTGATTTTTTCAAAAAATTTTAAGAAAATTAGTCAGGCGTAAAAACTCATAAACAAATATTGTAGAGCCTAAAAAGAGCTTTCGAATGAGCTATTGAATATATGGGAAAGTAAAGTTTTAAATTTTTTACGATTTTTTGAAATTTAATTATTAATTCCTAGGGGTCATATGAGACGGGGGTCTGAGGTTCGAGTCCGCTTGGCTGCGGTTTATTTTTTTATGACACTTGATGAAAAATCATAGACAAAATGAAGGTCCATGCATAATTAGAGCTCAGACACATGGTCAGTTTTTTTTAACCCCAAATTCATTGCTAAACTTTTTTTTTATAATTTAAACAATCGAAAAAAATCAAATAGTTGATGAAAAATCATAGTTAAAAATCATAGATTTTCAAAATCTGTTTTTTTAATCAAATCTTAGGTTTTATCAAGAAAATAAATGTGTAATATTATAGAACGAAACAATTAACAAAGCTTTTCTGAGAGAAAATACCTAAACATCAGATTGAGATCGATGATTTCTCAAATATAATAATTAATCATTTCCGTACACTTCAGACGACATTTTCATTGCTTTAATCCGCTTCTTCTTCTTCTTCCACTGGTGGTGGCGACAATGGCCTAAAATTAATTAATTGTTTTTAATTTCAGCAAAATCAAAGATTGCTGTTGCTGTTCACTCACCCAATGGATTTATTGAAACTCCACAAATCAAAACTGATGTTGTTCAAATTGGCATTGGCACCCGAATTTTCGCAGTCGTCCCACTTAAGTGCCGTCTCCCCAATTGGGCACCGTTGCAACAGCCAATTATAAATTATTTCGTCGTTGGATGCTTCGGTCTTCTGTTTCAGTGTCAGCTTTTCTTTCGTCCGTTCGTTCATCAATTCAAATGGTTCAGTTGGCATTGTGTCCACACGAAAATAAAGTTGAATATGGAAACTGACAGAAGTGGTGGCACGGAGAAATGTCTAAACACAAAAATTGGTAAACAAAAACAAATAACGAAAATTTGGTGGGCCACCTTTTTGAAGTCGTTGACCCATTCGAGATTTGGTGGACCCGAAGAACCATTGCGATGTAATTCCTTCGGTTGGCCATTTTTTGTCGGAGTATGCAACCATTTGGACAACGCCTGGCCAACAGTTGCATTTGGTCCATCGTCAGCAATTCCATCGGGGAATAGAGCACCAGATTCGATCGAAGTCAATTGATCAAGATCAGTGAGAATTGTTGGCGAAGTGCGACGACGCAAATTGTCCAAGGCTTCGGCATCGTGAAAGCCCAAATGACGAATGCTTTTCGCAAAAATAGGCCAAATTTGACTGACAAAAACATCCCAAATTGGCTGAACATCTTCGCCTTTGGATGACCACACAGCAAACTCCAATTTGGTGCCACTTCTGTCCCAAATGTGCTTGTTGGAACGGAGAAATTTGATCACGGAATGGTCAATGTAGCTAAAGAAATATTAAAATGCTTTAATATATCAAAAGTTCAAATTACTCAGTATAAAGGGAATGAAATCGAATTTTGTTGGGCAGCGAATGGTCGGGCAATGGAAATGCCACCCATTTGTCATCGATCAGTACAGACAGTTTCGGTTTTGGTCCATTATCGTTTGCATTTGGTCCATTTTCCTTTTCAATTGCGATTGGTCGCCAAATTGTCAATTCCGTTGCTTTTCCATCAAAATGTTTGTCCACTAAAACATCGAAACGGTCGGAAAGCAATGCCATTTTGAGGCCGAGTTGAGCATGGTCAAAAGATGGGAGAATATCCATCCACACGTCGCTACAAATCCAACTGAAATTCGTAAAAATGTGTGGGTAAATGAAAGATTTGTAATTTTAAAAAATTCCTTACCGTCGATTCATTTTGCGATATTCTGAACTCGACAAGTCTTTTTGACCTCTTATATACCCTGAAAAACAAAAAGGCGCCTCATTTTGCCCGATTCGTAAACGGCAAAATGTGCTAATTACCGCAAAATTGTTGTGCATTAGAAAGCATTTTAAAAATGCACTTGTTTCTTCTTTTCCTCCTCATTCCATTCTCTCATTCGCCCATTTTTTGCAGTCATTTTGTTCCTGCAAATTTCTTCAGAAATTTTGGTTTTTTACCCAAAAATGCAAAATATCCAGAAATCAATTTTGCAAAATAAAGAGATTTTAATACAATTCAAATGTTTTTTTTAATTTATATTTATAAATTTAAACATAATTTAAGCCAGAAATTCATAGTTTATGGAATCTCGAAGATCGACAATTAATAAATATTTTCTTCGGGATTATTATCAACAATAATGAGCAAAGAAGAGCATCAAAATATGTATCAGATTAATTTGTCCATTCAATAAGATCCAAATCCGACGGTCATTTCTCAATATTTTTCACTTCCGAACATTTCTACAGTTGAGAGAATGGCCTAAATAAGTGCGAATTTGAATGATCAACACATTGGAAAAAGCAACTCAAAATTCAAATGAAAAAACATCAAATTTTTTGTTCGAATTTGGGTTAGAATTATTTCAATCAGTTTTTCCGGAGGGTATTGAAATGAATGTCCAACAAATCTTTATCCGAGTAAATTTATGTTTTAATTCTTTTCATTTCTCACCCAATGCAATTTTTGTCTCCACACAAATTAATGCTGACAATGCTCTCAATTCGTCCCAATTTTCGTCCTCACAATTAATCGCCGTCGTCGTCCCCCCAATTTGACATCGCTTCATCTCCCATTTGTTGTTGTCCCAGGCATTTTTGCTTGCTTTTCTCATCAATGTCAGCTTTTCCTTGATGCTTTCGTTCACCAATTCAAATGGCTCAATTTCCGTTGGATTGTAAGGACCAAGCCGAATTTTGAAACTGGCGGACGAAGTGGCGGTGGCACGGAGAAATGCCTAAACAATGGGAAACGGACGAACGGAAATATGTAAAATGGCAATCAAAAGTGGTCGGTGGTCACACCTTACTGAAATTGTCGACATGAAACGCAGTCGCTTCGGTTGGCCATTTGCTGTCGGCGTGTGCAACCATTTGGACAGCGCTTGGCCAGCAGTTGCGGCTGGATGTGGCCAATTCTCATCAATTGGCACATATGGAGACAGACTTCCGGAATCAATTGAATTCAACGCGTTAAGATCAGTGAGAATTGTGGGCGAAGTTAGGCGACACAAATTGTTCAAATAAGTGCCAGTGGGAAAGGCCAAGCGGCGAATGTTTGGCGCAAAAATGGGCCAAATTTTGCGAAAGTGTTTAAAGCGAATGTTCTTGCGCAGCGGATGGTGGAAACGGCACACATTTGCCATCAATGCCCACAGATACATTTAGTTTGAGTCCAACGCCCTTGTGAATATAGACACAACGCCAAATTGTCAATTTGTTTTTGCCATCGAAATATTTGTCCACCAAAACATCGAAACGAGGTGAAAGAAGTGCCAATTTGTTGTTCATTAGGTTCACCAATTGCGGTAGAAGAAATGAGTTGGCAATTGTCGGAGGAAAACTTTTTCTTCTTTTTGACGGGCGGTGCCATTAAAAAATAAATAATTTTGCTAAATTGAAATTTCTATTAAATTTTAGGCTTTAAATGAGCACTATTATACGTGTGTTATTATTTAAATTAGTGCTATTTTGTTTGGCGTTTTGACCTTTTATTGATATTGTTTTATTCATTCTCATTTTCAATTGACTTCTCCGCCCCTCTTAAAGTTTTGCTGTTCTCCGTCTTTTTGGATTCGATTGATTGTTTGTTCCCCCCTCGTCTTCTGAATTTGTTTGTGTTTGATTTTAATAAAGTGAAAGCCTATTTGGTTGTGGGTTCGGAGTGTTCTTCGGGTGCGGCGGATCGAAATTTATATTACGTGGCGCTCCTGACGTTTTGGGTAAGCTCACTGCAGGTTTTCTTGAATTTTAAATTTGGGAGGAGACCAAATTTGGCTTTTGTTTTTCGACTTCGACTTTCATATCTGCGGCGTTGTTAGAGCCCGAAGACCGGGAATAAACGCAGCGGACAGCATTTGCAAATTGCTCAAAGATTGAGAAATTGCATAAAATTTTTTGCTCAAAGACTGAGAAAGTGCCCAAAAATTTGGAATTGTTGAAATTTGTCGAAGATTGCTCAAACACTGAGGCGCTTACTCTCCATTTTCACCAGCTCAAAGACAGAAGAGTTGTCTTAAATTGATTTTGGAATTGAACCAAGACGGTTAAAAGGAAATGTTTGTGAGATCACCACCGCTAACGCGGCAAACAACAAACACCAGCAACTCAGTGGTTATTGTGATGGATGAAATGGCACAAAACGCGACGAATGCACCGATGGTGAACTCAGGTTTACGTGTAAGCAACAGAAATATGAGAGAAAATGGTTTTGGAGAATTAAGTGAAGGATTTTTGTCAAATCGGTTGGAAAACGGATTGGGAGTAAGCAATTTGAACACTGCGGGATTAGTGCCTATCTATCCCCCCGTCCATGAATCAACTCCAGTGAGTGTATTGCATGGTGTGGACCGAAATTTTAGCAATTCAATGGGACAAGGACATGGGAATGCTATTGGGTCGGCGAGAAATGATGTGCAGTATACGCAGCCGAGAGTGGACGATGCCCACCCAGTTTTTGTGCGTCAAATGGCTGTTCACTCACAATTGACAGCTCTGCGCCAATCGGCCAACCACCAACCTCACATGGCAACGAATTCGGCCGAACATCTGGCTATGAACGCTCAAACGGAGAACATTCTTTTCATCAACAACCCGCAGCAACAAATTGAGAACTTTCAACAGAATTTGGAGCGGCAAACAGCCCGTAGAATTGACAATGTCGGATACGAAAATCCCAATGACCGTTGTGATGGGAGAAATGTAAATGTAGAATCAAATCGAAATGTGCATCCGAATAACGAGCACATTTACATTCAAAACCAAAATTTTCCTCATGCTAATAACATACAGGAAATTCGAAGGAGTGAAATGCATGATGTGATTTTGGCACAGGCAATTAAAAGCCTGGACAACTTTTCATACGCTATGACGTTAAATTCTCTGCCTGAACTTAAAGGGAGCTCCGGGGCAGATGCCGTCCGATCGTTTTTCCGGCATTTTGATGTCGCAACCGAGGAATGGCCTGAAGCGAAGCGCTTAAGCGCACTCCGATCAAAATGTTTGGGGCGTGCCGAACGCGCATTCAATGTTGCGGTTGCCAACAACCCATTTCGGTATGACAGCGTAAAGAGGGCAATGATAAATCTGCTGGAGGAGACAGATGCTAGGCAAATGTCGGCATTTGAAGAGCTGATGTCTGGTGCCTATCGCCGAAACAATGAGAAAATTGACGATTTGGCGGACCGCATTTCTTCGCTGGTCAGAAAAGCATACCCAGGACTACTCGAGCATCTTTACGATGACTATTCGATTCGTCACTTCATAAGGGCGCTCCAAAATCCTGAGTTAGCATTAACTCTTGAGTTGGCCCGTCGACCATCCATGATTTTCGACGAATTTGTTGCACTAGCGGCGAGAGCCGAAGCAACCCAAAAGGCATCAAAGCTCGCAATGCAAAGGTCCAACAATTTCTCAAGATTCAACAGCCAATTTCGAGCGCCCCAATACAGCTCACGGCCAACGCAGCAGCAATTTCACCAAGAAAATTTTGCGCAAGCAAATAACCGGCAACAAAACAGCCCAAGTTGTTATAATTGCGGGAAATTCGGACATTTTGCCAGGCAATGCGCGGCGCCTCAACGAAACCAAGGCACTCCGACTAATAACAGCTCATCAAATTTCGTTAGTCAGAATTTTCTTGTTGAACAACAGGAAAGACCACCGGAACCGAGTCAAAATCTTTTTGTTGGCGGAATTTCGATGACTCCTGCTGGGGTGGAAAAGTTGTTTGAAAAGGATGGAAACGAAAATGGGACGACCGAAAATTTGGATAAGGTTTCGATCGGGAGAATAATGGCCCTAAATGTTTCAGTTTGTGGTTTGACGGCAAAAGGTATGTTGGACGGAGGGGCCCAAGTTTCGATGGTTTCTTTCGCATTCTTTGCAAAATTGCTGGCCGAAAAAAGAATCAATAAAGAACAACTTCGCCCAGCTCGTCACATCACTCGAGTGATCGACATAAATGGAAAAAGAGTTGAGTGCATTGGAATTGTGTCTCTCCCAATTGTCAGGAAAGGCAAATGTGTGTGGATTCGTTTCCACGTCTCACACGCATCTTTTGGCTATGAATTTGTTTTTGGGACAAATTCATTAGCTCGGCTAAATTTCAAGCTTTTCGACGGAGCCAATGATGAGTTGATCAGTTTCACAGAGGTTAATTATGTGGAACGCAATTCGGTGCACGTCATTTATCATGCGACCGTACCATCTCCCAAAGAAAAATTGGTTAAATCGGCCGAACAAAAGAAATTTGAGAGCAAAAAGACGGCAGTTTTTCCAAATTCGGGCACCAAAAGTGAAGTGACAAGCAAACGGACGTCGGAATTTTGTGCCACCAAAAGCGGCCATCGGCCAAGTTTTCATCAAAAGTGGAAGAAAGTTGAAAGGACACCAAAGAACATCGCGCCCAAAGTGGAGAACCGAATTATCAGAAATTGTGATGAGAAAGGACACAAAAAGTTCAGCCCAAAGGAACAAATGGGAAAGAATTTTGAAGTGAAAAAGGGTGGTGGTGAAAGTTCGGGAAAAAGTGGAAGGATTTTTTCGTGCAAAACCAAAGTTCAATTAGGGACAATTGAAATTTTGGAAGGCCGGGAAGAATTGGAGAGAAAAAGGCTGAATTTGGGTAGAAACCCTCCACGAGAAAATGCCGGACGAAATGTCGCACTTGATGGAAATGGCCCACTAACGAATTTTGGGAAAAATTTGAATTCGTTTCGACGAAAATGTGTTTTCTGGCCAATGAGAGCGGAAGCGGACCAGAAGAGCCGAGGAACTTTGCCATTTGATCGGGGTTGGGTCGAGTTGACCGCCTCGTGTCCGGGTTCGACTTCGCCTTCTGCTGATGGACGACCAATGATGCGCGGACTTCAAGGCAATGGCAGTGAGCTGAGCCCAAACGGACATCACCTTTCGACAGCCGGATGCGGGATGTGCAGCTGATCGGCAGGGACGCCTCTCGTCAGCGGCCGGGGATGTGATATTATTTAAATTAGTGCGTAATTATTTGGCATTTTGACCTTTTATTGATAATTGTTTTATTCATTCTCATTTCATTTGCACTTCTTCTCCCCTCTAAAGTTTTGTTATGTTTCGCCGTTCTCCGTCATTTTGGATTTGTGATTGTTTGTTCCCCCCTCGTCTTAATTTGTTTTCTGTTTGATTTTAATAAAGTGAAAGCCTATTTGGTTGTGGGTTCGGAGTGTTCTTCGGGTGCGGCGGATCCCAATTTATATTACGTACGTAGTGGTGTCATAGAAAATACGTTATGGCTAAAAATAAACGTCAGATTCGTCTTCATTTTCCTTTTTTTTTGCCCAAAAAAATATTTATTTTTTTTAAATTTGGGCCTCAAAAAAAAGTAAACAGAAAGATACATGCATCACATATTATATATTCTACCTATATTTGATAAAGAAGAGCCAGAGCAATGAATAGTTTAGGAAATTTTGTCCCCTCTTTTTTTCAATTCCCATTTTCGGACTATAAAAATGTTATTTTTTTCAATTTGCCTCTCATTATTTATAAAAAAAAAATTCCAACACAATTACCTATTCTCTGTTCTTTAATCATTCGGAAAACAGCAGCAAATTGTGCCAATTGCCACAAAAATGAACCGCCGGTAATACATAAAATTACAAATTTTTCATTATTCAAATTCATTTTCCTCGCATTTCAGTTGGTTGTGCAACGACGTTTGGATGGACATTCTCCCATCGTTTGACCGTCCCCAACTCGGACTCAAAATGGCACTTCTTTCGCCACGTTTTGATGCTTTGGTGGACAAACATTTCGATGGCCAATCCGAATTTCCAATTTTGAGAACAATCAAAATTTGCAAAGACCCTGTTGCAGCAGTGCCGAAATTAACCGTGATTATTGACGAAGACAATTCAGTGGCATTTCCATTGCCCGACCATTCGTTGCACAACAAAATCCGCTTTAAATCCCTTCAGATTCAGTAATTAAAACTTAAAATGCAATTTATTTGTCACTCACTTTTCAGTTACATCGATCACTTCGTCATCGCTTTTCTTCGTGCTAATCAACAAATTTTTCACAAATGGAACGACACCAATTTGACTTTGTTGTTTTATTTTGCACATAGTTTTGATGTCCAACCAATTTGGGATGTTTTCGTCCGTGAACTTTGGCCCATTTTTGCGTCAAACATTCGCCATTTTCACTTTCCTAATGCCTATGCTTTGGACAATTTGCGTCGTCGCATTTCGCCAACAATTCTCGCCGATCTCAACATTAATTCCATCTTTTCTCGTGCTCTGTTCCCCGATTCAATTGCTGATGATGGGCCAAATGCAACTTCTGGCCAAGCGTTGTCCAAATGGTTGCACACTCCGAGAAAAGATGGCCAACCGAAGCGATTGTATTGCATGTTAGCTACTGCTGATGATGTCAACAATTTCAAAGAAGTGTGGCCACATATTTTTGTTAAGCAACTGATTTTGATTTTTGTTTCCTATGGTTTAGAAATTTCTCAATGACACCACTTCCGCCAGCTACAAAATTCAGTTTTCTGTTTATCCAAAGCCAATTGAGCCATTTGAGCTGGTGAATGGACGAACCAACGAAAAGCTGA